>CM070610.1:36816645-38016645 GCA_036346395.1 Hsuehochloa calcarea
CGGCTTTCTCTCGAGGTATGGTCATTTTGAGTATAAAGTTATGTCTTTTGGACTAACGAATGTTCTCGAGTTTTCATGAAAGCCATGACAGTATCTGCATCAATACCTTGATGATTTCGTTGTGGTATTCATAGATGATATCTTGATTTATTCCAAGGCGGAAGAGGATCACATCCACCATCCGAGGTTGGTACTTGAAACTCTAAGGGAGAATCAATTTTATGCCAAGTGAAGAAGTGTGAGTTCGGATTTACAGTTGGATTTCGGGCCACGTTATTAATCGGAGAGGTATTTGAGTTGATCCTAGCAAGATCTCGGCAGGTGGTAGAGTGGGAGAGGCCAACCAATGTCAAAGAAGTAAGGAGTTTTACGGGTTTAGGCGCTATTACGGCGATTTGTGGAGGTTTTCAACCATTGCTAGACCAATGTCGATTGACCAGAAAGGTATTAGGTTCAGTGGTCGATGTATGTGAGCCGTTTTGCACTTTGAAAGATAGGTTGGTGATGCTCTAATTCTTACTCTTCCGAGCATGGGAAGAGGTTCACCATCTATTCGATGCGTCTGAAGGACCGAAATGGCAGCAGAGGGGGTGAATGGTGCTTTAAAATTAATAACTCCCTTTGTAATTAAATAGGACCTACAAAGTCCTCTGGATATCTCAAGAAGAGTGAAGCAAAATCGGAGAACGAAATCGAAGTTTCAGATCGTTCTATAGAAATCGGAAGTTCGATTCTACGGATGAGTTCCGCACTCGGAAGTTCCGGATTCGATCAGGAAGTTCCGCTGCGTAGTTCCTTGGACAATCGGAAGTTCGATTGTCCGACCAAGACGCGCTCGGGTTTTCCAAAATCCAAAGTGCTCAATCTTGAATGCTCTTCTCGGTCAAGATTCACAGGACATCATCCTAAGCAACATCTTGACCTCATGGAGAAGAATGCAAACAAAGATTCAACAAAACAAGCCAAAATCGGATTTCTTGAAGAAGGGGCAAGAAAGACCAAAACTCACGATAAGAGAGATTCTCGATTCTTAGCTCATGAAACTTTGAGAATGCATTAGTAATAGCAAACGACTCTAGATATCAAGTTTCATCTGTTTCATAAGGCGAATCAAAAGATACATCAAAACCCTAAACATTCAATATGAGCGAGAAGAGAATAGAGAAAGGCATAAGCAAGTAATCAAAACCTCGAGATTCATTAATAGAAATCAAAAGATTACAAAGGAAATACAGAGGAATGATTACAAGATTTTCATTCATTCTCTCTCAACTCAACAAACTCTCAAAAGGTAACACACACCCTTTTCTAGAGCTAACCTAATTTTCTATCAAAAGGTCTAACCCTAACCTTGGTTCTCCCTATTTATAGCCTCGCTAATGGGCCTCCAACCCATTAAGCCCGCTACACCCGAACGGAACCGCTCCACTTTTGCCGCTTTGCGAAAAGACCCTTTCGCCCTTGCGCACCTTCCGAAGCCTCCGTACACCTTGTTGTGCACGACTGCAACCGCTTCAAGATTCACGCCGTCTTCGACACATCCCGACCGTTCGACCTCAACGCCTCCTGCGCCTAGTCCGGTCCACGTGTCTCGCCACGACTCCATCTTGATGCCTGCGTCAACACAGACAAAAACACATCACATAGCATTGCACAATATCATAGCATCAATATTTGTATAAGACTCAAACTCATACAAAATCAAAATCACAATTTAACCTTCTCGCACGATCTCGGACACAATCGGAAGTTCGCGACTTACCACATGAAGTTCGATTCAACTATCCGCACTTGTCGGAATATTGGAAGTTCCGCTCAACACTGCGGTACTTCGATATCCGAACAACCGACTTTCGGATATTTAATTCGATTTGATATCTCGGAGAACACTTAATGTCGAAATATCGGACACTCCGCTACCTTGTGCGGAAGTTCGATTTCCTTCAATGAACTCAAAACCCGGATAAATCGGAAGTTCCTATTTCCAACACCGGTAGTTCGATTAATCGAACTTCAGCTCCATACACGTGTAGTTCCGATTTCACAAGCAGTGAAATAGTCCAAACCAAAACCTCAACTCTCAATCTAATCAACACACTTGTCAAATACTCATCACTCAGTGGAGGACCTCTCACATGGTCTCTCAATCTCCCCTTGATGAGTATATTGACAATTACAAAAAGCATAAGATGAGTTTGAGATTCCAGTCAACCAAGGTCTAAACAAGTGCAATTAAGCTCAAGACCCAAGTTGACAAAAGATAAAGACTTGAGATGAGATGAAAAGCAATTTCGCACAAAACTCAAGGCTTTTCTTGAAGGCTTTTCTCACAATCATTCTCCCCTTTGGCAATAAAATCATCAATATGTAGAAAAGGGAGGAAAAGACTATATGATGTTCATTTTAAGCATTAGGAGCCATGTAGATTATCCAAAATGACTATTAGAGTATTACACCAAGCCATAACACGGAAGAATGCTATCAAGATCATGACAATCGATGTATAGAAGAGCTAAGACGAAGGTCCATAACTGATTAATGATCCAATTCTTTAGCAGTCAATTAAGTCAAGATTAAAGTCTAGCTAAAGATATCCAAAGATGATACAAGCCATATCAAATAATCTAAGTTGAACCAAGAAGACTCATACCGAACAGCTTTAGAGAGCTACCAGAAGAAGGACTCATTTTATCCGTAACTTGGTCTCTTTTGATAAGCAATTTTAGCACATTTTCTTTTTCAAGACTTTTATGGTTTTATCTCAGAAGCAAGCTCGAACTAGGTGCCATCCACAACCGCCTCCGAGCTTCAAATTTTTTTGGCCATGTGCTAGATCCCAGCCTTATGCACCACTCCAAGCAAATGCACTTAAGGAGGTGATCTTAGGTCATCCAAGGCTCCCCGAGTTCATGCCTAGTGCAATGGCAAGCCGCCTCATGAGAAAGATTTGGTGAGATCGGTTTTTTCGCACAAAAGAGATCATTTTTGCTTTTGAAGTATTTGAACCAAAGATTAGAGATAAGTCATGTTTCTTAACATAACGACATAACTTACTCAAAAGTTCAAAAGAGTTAGGGACTCTTCATTACCTACTTGACATGGCGAATATCATAAGAGGATAGTTTCAACTGTACTAGTCTCAAGAGCTATCATGACAAAATTTTAATTCCAGTTTAGCATTTTTGATTACCTTAGCATGGCAAAGACTAAACTACACATAAAAGTCATGATAGATCTAGCAGCTTAACATAAATCATGGCAAGATGTAAAATAGTGAAAGCAGATCATAAGGGATAATAAACAAGGCTCCATTTGATTATCATGCAATGCTTGATAAAAGTACAAAATCCGATTCCTTCGAGTGAGATGCATCTTTTAATTCATGTTGAGTTATGCAAAAAATTAAGAGTATGGAATAACCAAGAATAACTCCCCTAGACGAAAGGAACAAAACGAGAATCTGATATATAACCGTAGGAAAAGCGATCCTTTAGAGCATAGAAAAGATATAGAGAAGACTATCGGCTCAGATTGTGTTCTTATCTACCCCATATGATTCTAGGACTATTAGCCGATCTACACAAACACTAAGGAGCAAACCATTTGTCGCTGTCTGCCCAAGGGTGGCCTGACCCTCGCTAGAACCTATAAGAAGTGAGTAAGCTCTACTTAGAGAGAAAGGCAGATGCTAATAAGCAAACATCCTAGAAGCACAAGACAAGAAGTAGCGGTCAAAGCAATTTGGCAAGAGAGACACTCTAACCTATCTTTGGAAGGACTTCGACCTCAAGTATTAAAAGAAATGAAACCAGAAAGGAGTAAGCGTATAATATAATATAATATAATATAATAGTAGCACAACGCCTCCTCACAAAGAATCAGTAATGACAAACCACCCCAAGCTCTCCTCAGCAGGTGAAAACCGGAATTTGTCGCCCAGGCTTAGTGAAGATATCACTAGCTGGTGCTCACTCTCCAAAAGCCGGAGCACAATGTCACCCTTCTCTACATGGTCTCGAAGAATGTGATATCTCGATATCTATATGCTTGGTCCGAGAATATTGCATCGGGTTCTTGGCAATGCAAATCGCGGACGTGTTATCACGTAAGAGTGGAACGCAATCGATGAATAGCCCGAAATCCTGCGGTCGAGACCATCCAAAGCACTTGACTACAAAGAAGCGGCTGCAGACAGCGTGCTCGGCCTCTGCAGTGGGTCGCGCAACAGCGGATTGCTTCCTTGACGACCATGAGACGCGAAGTGCCAATGAATTGGCAAGTGCCGAAGTGCTCTTCCTATCTATCCTACTGACGGCGAAAGTCGCGTCGGAGAAAGCTCTAAGAGATAGACAAGAAGAGGAAGAGTACCGATGCCATAGTCAATGGTAGCTCGAAGGTACAAGAGATGCGCTTCACCGCTTTGACGGTGAGATCTGTGAGGAGAAGCACGAGCAGAGCACAAAGACACACGTAAAATGTATGTCTGGTCTCGAGGCCATGAGGTACAAGAGAGAGCCAATCATGCTCTGAACTCCTTTTGGTCAACAGTGTTCGCGCTCTTCATTGGATCCAGAGCACCAGAGATGCCATCGGAGTTGATCTGGCTTTCCATCGCTCATGTCGAAACGCTTGGGAGGTCTCGAGTGTATTTGCCTTGATGAAGAAAGGTACCCTCAGAGTCCGTTTGATTTGAAAGCCAAGGAAGAAACTCAACTCGCCCATCATGCTCATTTCAAACTCAGAGCTCATGACAGCTGAAAGCGGGAAACGAGAGCATGCGAGGAGCCGCTAAAGATAATGTCATCCACATAGATCCGGAGAGGAAGATCATTGCCAGGACTATGATGAACAAGGTTTTGTCAATTTTACCCATCTCAAAACCATGGCTCGGCGAGATAGGACTTGAGCCTTTCATACCAAGCTCACGGGAGCCTCGCTTGAGTCCATACAAAGCTTTGGAAAGCTTTGTAGACATGGTTAGGTATTTGGGGTTCTCGAAACCAGAGGCTGTTCGACATAGACTTCTTCCTCAATAAGGCCATTGAGGAAGGCACTCTTGACATCCATCTGCAAAGCTTGAAACCCTTAGAAGGCCCTGCAAAACAAGCGAGTTCTAATGGCTTCAAGTCTAGCACTGAGGGCAAAAGTCTCTTGAAATCTAGACCTCTCAACTTGAGAGTACCCACTGAGCTACCATTTCTAGCCTTGTTTCAATGACTAACCCATCTTCACTTTGCTTGTTCTTGAACACCCATTTGGTCCCAATGATATTGTGACCTTGAGGGGGCTCAACAAGGACGGACCTTGTTCCTTTCAAAGTTTTCCAACCCTTCGCACATGGCGTTAGTCCATGACTCATCGAGAGAGCATGACAAAGCGCCTTTGGGCTCAAAGCGAAGCGGCAGCAAGAGAATGGAGACAAGAGAGACAAACCAGCCTTAGAACGTGTGACACGCTCAAAGAGGTCTCCAATGATCACGCTGCAAGGATGGTCCTTTGAATATGTCTAGGAGGTCCGTGAGATGAAGAAGTGGCCTCTACCTCATGATCGAGATGAGATAGGAACAGAGCCACTAGCTTCGAAGAAGCTGTATAAATAAGGCTGATCTCCTCGAGGTGCAAGTGGAAGAAGGCACCTCAAGAGGAGGAGGAAGAAGCTGGGTCAGGTAAACAACCTTCATCTCAAGTCTTCCTCTTCGCCCACAAAGATGGACTCGATCGCTTCTAAAGAACTCGAGATATCGAGGCCTAGTCCCCGGACCGCCTCATCGAAGGTCACCTCACGGTGTCTCTAACAATTTACTAGATTCATGCGCCTGCACTCTATAGGCCACGAGAAGAAGTCGAGTAACCTGTAAAGAATCCCATCACGTGATCGTGACTCGAACTTATCTAGGTTCCCGGACTTTCGAATAAAACACTTGCAACCAAACACACGAAAATGTGAGACAGCAGTTTTAGCCCATATCTCTAACTCATAAGTAGTGCGATGCAAGAGTGCCCGAAAAACTACTGTTAGAAACATGACAAGCGATAGCAATTGCCTCAGCCAAAACTTCCTAGGTGTAGAGTACTCATCAAGCATCGTCCCGGCCATCTCGACTAAGGTACAGTTCTTCCTCTCCCACAACGCCATTTTTGTTGGGGACGTATGGAGATCTAGAACGGTGCTCTACACTGCCTCACTACAAAACTCTCAAAGTAGGAATTCTTGAACTCGGTGCCATTGTCGCAAGGATTGTCGTAATGCACACGGGAGCTCAATGTAAAGCCTACTAAAAGACCACGAAAAGAGTAAACATCTCATCCTTCAAGGCTAAGAAGAACACCCAAGAATACCTCGAGAAGTCATCGACCACTTACAAGTACGTACCACTTCCACTCTACCCCGACTCTTTTCTAGCCGGTCCTCATCGGTCCATATGGAGCGAGCTTGACACTGTGCATCTATCATGATCACCGTGATTTGGAGGATGTGAAGAAGCAACCATTTTGCTTAGTCAGAGCAAGGAGCACAAACAAGATCCTTGACCATTTTGAGTTTCAAGCACTAACGAATGAGATCGTGGCCGCTAACTCAGAGTCAGATGATCAAACTTATATGACCAAGTCTCCTATGCGAGAAAGTCAAATCCACGGGATTCGTAGCAATTAAACATCGGAGAGGATCACCGTAAGATCCAAAAATCAGACGAAAGATCCTCCCATAACGAGAAAATCTGCAAACTAGACTACCCAAGAATCAAAATTTTTGCAATTGTTTTTCTTAAAGCTCACCTCGAAACCGCTATCAGTAAGCCGAGAGGCGAAAGCGATTATACCGCAGCTTACTTACTAAGGCAACATCTTTTAAAATAAAAAGAATCATTAATGCTCACGGTACTTTTAAGCGATGACGCTACCAAAGAAAGCATCTCAAAGAAGGTGATCGTCTCATCACTTTGGAAGCGCGGGCTGGGGAAAGAAAACCAACGACTCACAGGTCATATGAGCGTGAACAACCGAGTCTACAATCTGCACCTTTCCCTTCCTCGCCTGCCGACCCTCGCCGGAGTCTGAATCGGCTACACTGTCAGCTTCGGGTAGCCCAGAGGGCCATGAAGCACATGCCGGGAGATTGCCATCGTCCCTGGGATCATGATCGTCCTTCCCATCATCGTCACTCCACCTCCACCACCTACTGGTGTCCGGGCCTGCCGAGGCGGTGAGGACGCTGGGAATGCCTTCTTAGCCTTCCCAAAGTTGCGGAACTTCTTCTTGCCTTGATCAAACTTTGAGGAGCCGTGTTCTTGATTCTTGTCGATGTAGTCGCTCTTGCTTGGACACGCCATAGTCACCTTTGCCCTTCCCAAGCTTGGGACGGTTTGTTCGGATGTGGTTGGGGCCACCACACTCGAAACAAATCACAGGACCTCCTACCATTACCATCCCTCCTCCTCTTTATAAGCATGAGAAAACTTCCGAGCTAGGAGGGCTAGTTGTTCATCCTCAAGTCGCTCTAACTCGATCATCGGCTATCACAGGAGAGCAGCCTAGGAGAACCCACGTGACGACTCGAGAAGAAGATCCGTAGCAGGATCTGTGACTAAAGCCATCGACCGTGACTTCGACCTTCGAGAGACAATGTCAATCTCGTGAGTCTTGAGACGCGAAGTACAGCGCATCAAGAGTCGTGGTCGAAGAGGTCCGTGCTATCTTTGATGGTAGTCACTTTCATCTCCCAAACACGAAGATCAAGTCTGAAAGCATCTGTCGAGCGTTATCCGAGTCGGGGTATGTAAGACCGAGCCGCCTCGGAGGTTGCTCAAAATCTTGTGAAAACGCGAAAAGCACTCGCCAAGAGATTCACCGACAAGCATCTCAAATTTATCAGATTCACGCTTGAACCTGGTCTTGTCGAACCGAGCCTTAACCGGGTAGTGCCTCATGGTATGCATCGAGGTCACCTGGATGTCGTAAGCAGAAATCAAATGAGAAATACGATCAAACTCACTTCTGCTTAAACCCTGAATGATGATGTTCCTAGCCTTAGCATTGGCCTCAACATCAGGCATGTTTCCCGCATTGATGTTTTCATCGGCAGGAACTGCAAATCTCACCTTCACCTTTCTCCGGATGGCATACCCCGAGCTCGGATGTATGTTTCCATTCGCTCTTCCGTAAGGTAATCTGCACCATCAAAAAGCTGGAGGCTTGGTGGAATACTTGTCCGCTGTTATGGCTCAACCGACCGGTTAAGATCTATCAAGAAGAGCTAACCGGCTCTGATACCAATTGAAGGACCGAAATGGCAACAGAGGGGGGGTGAATGGTGCTTTAAAATTAATAACTCCCCTTTGCTGTAATTAAATAAGACCTACAAAGTCCTCTGGATATCTCAAGAAGAGTGAAGCAAAATCAGAGAACGAAATCAGAAGTTTCAGACTGTTCTGTAGAAATCGGAAGTTCCGATTCTACCCGGGTAGTTCCAAGACCGAAGTTCCGGATTCAGTCGGAAGTTCCGTCATGGAAATTCCGCCTTTGACAATCGGAAGTTCCGATTGTCCCGACCAAGACCCATGTCGCTCGGTTTTTCCCAAAAATCCAAAGTGCTCAATCTTGAATGCTCTTCTCTGGTCAAGTTTCACAGGACATCATCCTAAGCAACATCTTGACCTCATGGAGAAGAATCGCAAACAAAGATTCAACAAAACAAGCCAAAATCGGATTTCTTGAAGAAGGGGCAAGAAAGACCAAAACTCACGATAAGAGAGATTCTCAGATTCTTAGCTCATGAAACTTTGAGAATGCATTAGTAATAGCAAAACGACTCTAGATATCAAGTTTCATGCTGTTTCATAAGACGAATCAAAAGATACATCAAAACCCTAAACATTCAATATGAACGAGAAAGAGAATAGAGAAAGGCATAAGCAAGTAATCAAAACCTCAGAGATTCATTAATAGAAATCAAAAGATTACAAAGGAAATACAGAGGAATGATTACAAGATTTTCAGTTCATTCTCTCTCAACTCAACAAACTCTCAAAAAGGTAACACACACCCTTTCTAGAGCTAACCCTAATTTTCTATCAAAAGGTCTAACCCTAACCCTGTGGTTCTCCCTATTTATAGCCTTCGCTAATGGGCCTCCAACCCATTAAGCCCGCTACACCCGAACGGAACCGCCTCCACTTTTGCCGCTTATGAAAAGACCTTAGCTTCTTTGCGCACCTTCCGAAGCCTCCCAGACACCTTGTTGTGCCACGATCAAGAACCGCTTCAAGATTCACGCCGCCTTTGACACATCCCGACCGTTTCGACCTCAACGCCTCGCGCCTAGTCCAGGTCCACGTGTCTCGCCACGACTCCATCTTGATGCCCTGCAGTCAACATGCATAAAAACACATCACATAGCATTGCACAATATCATAGCATCAATATTTGTATAAGACTCAAACTCATACAAAATCAAAATCACAATTTAACCTTCTTCGCACGCTTCTCGACACAATCGGAAGTTCAAGATTTTACCACAAAGTTCCGATTCTAACATCCAAGATTTGTCAGAATATCGGAAGTTCCGCTACCAACATCAAGGGTACTTCCGATATCCGAACAACCGACTTTCCGTATATTTAATTCGATTTGATATCTCGAGAACACTTAATGTCGAAATATCGGACACTCCGCTACCCTTAAGCGGAAGTTCCGATTTCCAATACCAACTCAAACCCGATAAATCGGAAGTTCCTATTTCCAACACCGGTAGTTCCGACACTGGAACTTCCGCTCCATACAAATGTAGTTCCGATTTCCAAACAGCTAAAAAATAGTCCAAACCAAAAACCTCAACTCTCAATCTAATCAACACACTTGTCAAATACTCATCACTCGTGAGTGGAGGACCTCTCACATGGTCTCTCACGCCCATAGTTGGACTGGTTGTGTACTCATGCGGGATGGCAAGGTGATTGCCTATGCATCGAGACAGCTTGAAGAAGTATGAGCGTAATTATCCCACTCATGATCTAGAGCTTGTCGCGTTGATTCACGCTTTGAAGATCTAGCGTCATTATTTGTACGGCGAATCTTGTGATGTATTCACTGATCACAAGAGTCTGAAATACATCTTTACCTAGAAGGACTTGAACTTAAGACAGAGGAGATGGCTAGAGTTGATCAAGGACTATGATCTTACTATTCAAGATCATCCCTAAGAAGGCTAATGTGGTAGCCGATGCTTTGAGTCGCAAGGCGACACCTCCTACCCTCGATTGTCTTATGCTGATTTTGAGCGTATGGATATTTCCCTTCCGCTTATGTACCGCCTGCATCGAGACTCGCTTGCTTCTAGAGTCGGCTCTTCCGATCAAAAGTGGCAAAGACAAACAAATAAAGATCGATGCTCTAATGAGTGAGGGAAGCGCCAGTCGAGAAGCAAGGCCACTTCAGCTGTGGACAAGTCCGATACTTTATGTTTTAAAGGACGCCCTGTGTTCCACAGAGGCTCAAAGTTAAACATGAGATTTTGAAGGAGGCCCATTGTATTCCTTATACCGTACATCCCGTGAGACCAAGATGTACAAAGATTTAAAAAAAATTTACGGTGGAAACAGATGAAAATTGATATCGCACAATATGTGGCATCATGTGGGGTGTGCCGTGGTCAAGGCCGAGCACCAAGCGACAACAAACAGGATCAAGTAGCCCTTGGAGGTATCTGCTTGGCCATGGGATGATATATCTATGCATTTTGTGGTTGGTTTACCTCGCACTTAGCGAGGAAAGAACGCTATTTGAGTAATTGTTGTCCGGCTCAAGAAGTCCTCAACATTTCATTCCTATATGTACAACCAATTCAAACAAGCGATTTGGCTCCTCTTATGTACGAGAGATTGTGGGGTTGCACGGGTGCCAAAGATCATTGTTTCGATCGAGATGCCAAGTTCGCTTCCAAATTCTAGGAGATTTTGCGAGTGCGTTGGGTACGCAGCTTCGCCTTAGCACCGTGTTCCACCCTCGACATGATGGTCACCTCTGAACGCACCATTCGTGACATTAGAGGATACCTCGGGTGTTGTGTTTTATCCTAGAAAGGGAATTGGGAAGATCATTTAGCTTTGGAGTAGTTTGCTTATAACAACAGCTATCATGCCAAGATTCGAGCTGCACCATCACGAGGTTCTTTATGGGCGTAAGTGTAGGTCCCCTGCCAGCCGGAATGAGGTTGAGAGCTGGCGCCTTGGGTCCCGACCAGGGTTCAAAGAAAATGGGCTAGAAGCGTGGTTAGGCGTAATTTGTTGGTCGTCGGAAGTAGATAGAAGAGCTACTGTACGATGTCGAAGACGAGATTTGGAATTCGAGGTGGGAATGAAGTTCTCATTGAGAGTATCGCCATCTAAAGGCGTGGTGCTTTCGGCACTAAAGGGAAGTTTAGCCCAAGGTATGTTGGACCATTCCCAATCGTGGCACCTAATTGGAAAACTAGCTTACCGCTTGGACCTTCCCGATTCCATGAGTGGGGTTCACAATGTGTTTCACGATCGATGTTGAGGAAATTCGAGAGATCCGTGACTCACTGTTATTCCCTTGGAGCCTTTGATCATTGCACAGGATCTTACCATCAAATCCCGGCCGGTGAAAATATTAGAGGAAGCGGAACGGGTTGTGAGGAACAAGACCCAAAAATTTATCAAAATTCTTTGGTCTCATTAGTCTAAGAGAGAAGCCACTTGGGAGCTCGAGTCCCGCGTGCAGTAGATATCAGTGAACCTCTTCATTTCTGGTAAGTGTTTAAGTTTGTTATACCAGTCTCTCGTTCTTCCTAGTAGGTCGGTGTGTAGATTCGAGGTCGAATCTTGTTAAGGGGGGTAGATTGTAACACCCCGAATCGCAATCAGTAGTTTATAAAAGGCCGAAGGAATAAAGGACGGGGTTTAAATCAGAAATATTAGTTTTCGGAAGGGAGATCCGCAAATCTTCACCAACCATGAGCCGTTTTCATGACCTGTATGCCCAAGAGGAAGAGCCACCACTCAAAGGGGAGGCGCCTCCCACAAACCCTAGCCACGCCCTATTCCCCCATCCCCTTGAGCCGCCTCCCCCTTTCCACCTCTCCGGCTCCCTTCCAGGTCTCGCGCCGCCTCCTCCGTGGTTGCCGCCTTGGTGCTTCCCGGTTGCACTCCAGACCCCAAGTGTTCTCCTTCGATTCTTCCTTCACGGGCGCTTTTTCCCATGTATTGACGCTTTGGGGCCGCCAAAGGAGTAGGGAGGGACCTTCAGAAGTTGATCTTAGTCTTTCTATGGGTCTTCAAGGGTAACAAAAGTCCCGATTCGCTGTTTCTATTAGTTCACCGATAATTGTTCATTTGGGTTGGTTCAACAATGTTTTGATCTGTCCGTAATAGTGCAAAGGTTGTGCGGCAGATTGATGGCCTTTAGAGGCCGAATATCGGGTTGACGCCTCCTAGAGTCATGTTCCTGGTTTCGTTAGCTTTCTTTGGCACCGAGATCACGAGATTCCACCATGTGGTTTAGGAGTTATGAATTTTAACCGCACACTACTGTATGTCGAGATTTTGGAGACTGCTCGGTTGCTCCTCGTTTTGTTCTAGTTAGAGCCAGATACAGGAGGCCACCCAGATAGGTTTTTGAAGATAATTTCTCCATGATTCCATATTGATAAAGATCATCTCCATAGGATCGAGACTGAAAGTTACTGAGGCTTTTCTTTACGATCGTTCAAACGACAGGTTTAATCGCCGGTGTCTTCTTGGGCGAATTAGTCCTCTGTTTTGGCTGAATCGGAGGATCCCGCCAAGTAAAGTTTAGTAGCCTGGTTCGTTAGGATTATCTGAGCACTGGTTTCAGGTCTTTAGGAGTTACAGATATTTAATTGTGGATTTTTTCGCATAACTGCAAAGAGAGCGTAAATCCGCCTTTTGGGTGAAGTTGTCAAATTGAACCCATGGTTGTGTGGGATGGTTAGAGGGTATGGTATAGCACGTAGATACGCCATACCTTGTTATCCTTATCCCGTAAATGCTTGTGTAGGCGTGAGGGTCGGTGGAAGGACACCTTCGCTGCTTCCTAGTACGCCGCGACATAAGGCAAGTAATCGCTTGTTAAATTGTGTTGCTTTCAAATGAATGCATGATGATGTGTTGAATATATGAATGTTCTTGCGCTTTTTGTTCATAATGTTGATATATTTCAAAATTTATGTTTCTTGTGATAAAAGGTGATGACGTCCAAATTGCATGTTTCATTCCATTCATGCATGCTTTATTTTCCCATTCACGGAGTGGAAATTTGGTTAAGACCCATAAATTCCAGTATGGGCATATAAGTCCCACCATTCCAATGTAGGTGGTTCCGATACTCGTATGAAACGTTCTTCATACGGTATTGGGTCCCCGCTCTTTGTTATGCGGGCTTAAGTGAACATCGACGGTGTATCACTTGTTATACCCAGATACGCATTGAGAGGTCCATTCTCCTTCAATGCATACATTCATACTATGCCTTTTCACAAATTCATTTTAGCACATTTAGATCCAAAGACTCGAAAGTGTGAGACAGAGGGTTTTCTAGAAAATCAAAGCTCATAAGCAGTCTTGCCCAAAGAAGGTCTAAAAAAGACACGATTTGCACTATGGCAAGCAGTAGCAACAGCTTCGGCCCAAAACTTCCTCGACGTGCTATACTCATCTAGCATCGTCCTTGCCATCTTGACCAGGGTCATGTTCTTCCTTTCCACAACGCTATTTTGTTGACGGACGTGTCGAGAAGAGAACTGACGCTCAATTCCGCGCTCAACACAAAAAGAAGCAAAAGAGGCATTCATGAACTTCGTGCTATTGTCACTGTGGATCGCTCTCAAGGCACACGGAATGTAACACCCCAGCCCAACCGGAGCAAGGAATGCTACCACACAAACATTTTATAACTAAATTAACCCATTTTGCTAATAGTTCGGCAAAACTTACTTGAATAGTTAACCACACCGGAGGTACGCACAATTACCAATATTAATCATTTGCACAGTCTAAAACATAACCATAAGAAACAATCATCCAAAGTATACTGCTCAACCCTAACAGAAGAATTCCACGATGTAAAACACAATAAACCAAATCTCAAGTAGTTTGCTCAAGTTCTAGGCTATCATTAAATTTGTTTATTCGATGGAGATATTATTCGTGCCAATGTGCGACCAAGCTTAATTCTACTCCCTCCCATGCGTGCCGTCCACAATCGATGTACCTAAAAACACAACACCAGCAAGAGTGAGTCTAATACTCAGCAAAGTACAATTAGTAAGACAAAAATATATGCAACTGTAAACATCAACATCTATCTACAATTCTTAATGATAGACATGTCACATGCTTATGCGATGCACTGCTGTTCAAATGCACTTTTCTTTTTATCTTTTGCATATACCGGTATTGCGGAGTATGCATCCGTCGATGCATACCCATGCCTATGCCTTCTATCACAGGGACCACAGCCCACACTCCACAAGTATGGGGACCAAAAGCCCGTCATATTCATGATGGGGACCTCAATCAATGCTTGGTCACCACGTGACCAAGCCTCCAATATGATGGCATGATGCACATGTCCAAAACTTTAAATGATCATACATAAATAAGAATTACTTGTACCTCTAGCACTCATGATCATTGACATTCATATCTTTCTAGCTTCCATGAACAACGCAAAATACTCATAATGTAATAGCATGAACAATCGCTCATAAATAGTCTACCACTAACTGTACTTGCCTTTTTCCGCTACGAGGCGCGAAGACGCAGGGATGGTGCCTCTACTCCGGAACTCCGCCTCCTACACAAGAATTGGGCTAATAATAAATACACTGAGAAAACAAAGGACTCCGATTATGCCCCTCAACCCAAATTCTCGAGACCTAGGGCTCGAATAGAGGTTCTACCCAATTCCCCCAGTAGTCTAGCATAAAAGTCCCCGGGACAGTAGTAATAAAAATATCATAACTTTCACTACGAAACACAGAACAGGGTGATCTTGGTCTCTCTGGAACCACGACAAAACCTTCTACGAAAACCTAGTTGGGAAAGTCCCCTGATTTGGCCTCCTACTAATTCTTGTGTTCAGGTAAATTTCTGTCTCTGCAAGTCTGACAGTCAGGGAACAGCGGTGGTAAAAATTCCATACCTTTTGATTGAGAACTCTAAAAAATGTGTTCTTTATAAACCTGGAAATATTACTGAATTCTCTACAACATTCATTTTGGGTGGACTTTCTGATTCGGCATCTAAATAATTCATAATGGCCAGACAATACAAATGCCAATTCTTGTCAGCTCTCCTGGACAGTCGTAGTAAAACTACCATAACTTCTAAATCGTAACTCCAAATCAGGTCATTTTGGTGCCTAAAAAAGATAAGGACGAGCTCTACAACTTTCTAAAAGAAACTATCTCCTGATTCAGAATTTAACTCGACGCCATTTGATGATCAATCCGAGGGTAGAAATCTGACCTGATTGGCACCCTGGATCGCCGCGACGAGGATGCGCCAATGGGAGGTTATCTCATCGGGAAAAATGTGGAACCAGTGGGGAAGATAAACTTGGGGGAAGGGCTGCGCCATGGGAGGAAGAGGGGAGGAGGGGCGGCTGCTATGGGGAGAGGAGAGGCGCACAAGGGGTGTGGCGGCTGGGTGGGGAGAGGGGAAAAGGGGGAGGGTGGCTAGGGTTTAGGGGGGAGGTCATCCCCTCTTTGGCCATGGCCCAAGGCCCAGGTTTTCTAGAATTCGCGAAAACCCCCTTGTGATCGCTGAAAATTATAATCCTTATTTAATTCTCTCTCCCGAATATTCTTCTAATCACCTGAATAAATTTTGGGGTATTACATTCTACCCCCTTAAACAGAATTCGACCCCGAATTCTATCTGTAGTTCTACTCAAAGGACATTTATAATTAGCATGCGGGACTCCAGTCCCCAGGTCGCTTTCCACTCGGTCTGATGCGGTCACCGCACCTTGTTGGATTCCAACATCTTACACCACAACGCCTGACTTCACCCTATCTGGTATACTCAATGGACGGGACTCCGACGTAAAGTTTTACTCGTGATTCTACGTCCCTAACGAAACCTTACACTCCAGACTCTAAATACTCTCTTGACACCGGGTCATACAAAACATTGGGTACCCCGCGTATGGACCCAAGATGGTCTTAGCGATACTATACCTTCCAAAATCACTTCAAACAATCCAATGTACCTTAGGTCAAACTTCCCAGTGGTACCAAATCACGGAACTTGCACGTCACAACTTATTTTAAACAGCTTCAAATAATTAGAACTCAACTAGAGACAAGGATTCACAATGCAACCCAACCTGAACCATCTTTTCTCCAAAGCACCCAAATCCAAAATCGAAGATTCATCAAGGAACCTCTTTACATTCCAACTAGGCCGGTTGCAAATAAACACCACATGGGCCAGCAGAGAATTCGCTCGAATGCCCAAATCAAACACTTCATTTATTCTCTTGAACCGGAAAGAACCACCTCGCCGATCACAAAGTCAACTCAAATTGCACATGATCCCCATCATAAAAAACCCAACTCAAACAAGCACTTCTCTGCACGAGAAAACATTCTTTCCTCATAGGTTCTTTTAAGAAATAAATCATTTCCCAAATCATGGGCTTCCAAATCATCGCACTGATTCATTCTCTTAACCGACAATCCCACAACGATCCTCAAATCGAAAGAACAACCATACTTATTTAGAGAAACTATACTAATCCACATAAGGTTTCTCTAGACCACTCCTATACAAAAGGAATTATTTTAACAAGTGGTTTTCAACACCTCGATGAAGATTGTTCACCCCCGACTACATGACCTCATTCTCACTACGGATAATCATTGAAGGCGCCCAAATGCACACTCTCATTTATTACATCAAAAGAGTTCTATCAAATATCTTCACACTATTGGAATCCACTTTTATTCTACTAGCGCTACACATAGTCATTGAGCAACTAAGGGTCTAGTATAGATCACCAAACCCAAATTACATCCCCAAGGTTCCTATACATATAATTCGGTGTAACTGAATTAAAACTGTCAAATCTAATGACTAAAAATTCACACAATCCAAACATACTCAATCATTAGCACCGACATGTAAACATATCATCGACAAAATCATCTTTAGATAGATTCTAACTTCCAGAGTATTACTCACTGAAGTTGAGTCATACTTGACAACAACTCCACAATTCCTGTTGTCTCTTTAACTTCCATAATGACTAGATTACTTTGTTAATTCCCTCTCATTAAACCACACCATCATAAATCACCTACACAACCTCGCAAAGTTAATTATCCATTTGTGGTACTCTAATAAATCGATCAAGATTCGCATACTTTCGATAATCCCAACATTCCAGCATGAACAAGGGTTCCTGGATTATAATTCGCTATGAGTTCCACTAGTTGTAACACTAATCAATTGTATTCCAACTACAAGCATTCCATAGAATTCTCTCCAAAAGTTATAGGTCAAAACCAATTCACCATCTACTGTTCTTTATAAGACTTGGCAGCACAAGTTGGTTAAATGCTTTCTCAAAAGGGTAGAGACAAACACACACAAATTTCAACACACAAGAAAATGTTGCTCCTTGGAGTGAGCACGGGACTAAGAGAAATAGTCAAATAGTAATGATCTCAGAAAACAAAATATGTGTTCACAGTTGAGGGCACATGTCCCACAAGATAGAATTTTCAAAGCTCCATAAATCATAATAAAATATTGCTATGGAAACCCATGAAACTCTTAAGTTGTAATGATAGAAAAGTTACAGATTACAATTCTTAACTCCGACCTCACATACTTATGGTACCCGTTTTCCGTTAACAAATAAAGCAATTTTCTTTGATTACATCATTACTTGCCAACCCAAACAAGAAGTGCATTTAAAACCAAATCACATTAATCGCTTAAGAACCAACTAGAACCTTCCAATACATCATATTGCTCAAACTAATTTCATCTACTACATAGATCTTGAACTCCCAAAAGACCATGAATGTCAAACTCCAAATATTTCATTTAGTCGATATTACGAAAGGCAATTAACTTACTTGCTCTCTAGAAGAATCAGCACCGCTCCAATGAGTCAGAATCTCTTACAGACCATCTTACTAACATCAAGGATAATACCCCCTTTACAAGAATCATTATCATCATCTCCTTCATTACAAAGCACCATAGGCTCACCAAATGGTTCCATATTACTTGTATCATCTCATGCTCAATTGAGTGTGTACCAAGTTCTTACACCCTCACTACAACAACCCCTTTAATTTAGAGGGAACCTACTACACAATTTAAAAGGTTACACCAGATCTCTATCATCAAAGGCATAATATTATCCGACAATTTCACCATCACGCAAACATAGGTCACCTATTAATTTCCATTATAAACCTTTCCAAAAGAAACACAATAGATTATTTCATAATATATCTATTATCTCAATAAGATTTCAGCGGTCAACTTGTCCTAGAGATTATCTGATACACAAACCACACTATCAAAGCAAACCTCTTAACCATGCTCACACTAATTTAGTACACACAAATCCCAATCTAGAGGTTATTATAACCATTGACGATTGTTCAATCATAGACAAATTGATGGTTCTTTCTCGATTTGCATTCCCACGAGCAAGTATAACATCATCAAATGGCGAATTAAAGAAAATTTGTAGATTATTATCTACTATGATAGCAATCCAACACATCATTGTCTTTTCCTTTCTACACGGTTAGATTAATCCATTGAGACCAAATAACCCAACAAGTTTAGCAAACTAAACAATTTTAATGTTCAAACCAGTTCATCAACATTCCATACTTCTTAATAACTCTTATGACTCCAATTAGGTATATGCATACTCTCAATCACAACTCCTCAAGTAATTACTCTATGGCAACATCAAATTAATCAAGTTTAATTCCAAGGATCTGGGTCAAGACCAATCATGCATCACGCTGCAAATCCGACTTGGTAATTCATAACTTATCAATGACCTTCTATATTTACCACCTCTCGCTTAAACATAACAAGACATCACAAAAGAATTTTAACTCTTTTAAGAAGAAGAGGCGTCAAACTTCAATACTTGAAATAATCCAAAAGAAATACATAAAGCCAAAGCTTTCCCATGTCAAAGAACTTGCAACAGAAAACTTTCAGTATACAGAATACCAAGCGATTAAATAAGTCATATTTTCTAATAAGAAGGGCAGAACTCCCATGAAAAGATCAACCTGGCTGTTAACCGATGTTCACACAAACCAACAATCGGTACGTAGATAGGAGAACAAGTAATGGCTTTATGGAACCAAGGAAGACCAATGAAAACTCACCACGTGACCAAGCCTCCAATATGATGGTATGATGCACATGTGCAAAACTTTAAATCATCATACATAAATAAGAATTACTTGTACCTCTAGCACTCATGATCATCGACATTCATATATTTCTAGCTTCCACGAACAACGCAAAATACTCATAATGTAACAGTATGAACAATCGCTCATAAATAGTCTACCACTAACTGTACTTGCATTTTTCCGCTACGAGGTGCGAAGACGCAGGGATGGTGCCTCTATTCCGGAACTCCGCCTCCTACACAAGAATTGGGCTAATAATAAATACACTGAGAAAACAAAGGACTCCGATTATGCCCCTCAACCCAAATTCTCGAGACCTAGGGCTCGAATAGAGGCTCTACCCAATTCCCCCGGCAGTCTAGCATAAAACTCCACGGGACAGTAGTAATATAAATATCATAACTTTCACTACGAAACACAGAACAGGGTGATCTTGGTCTCTCTGGAACCACGACAAAACTGCCTACGAAAACCTAGTTGGGAAAGTACCCTGATTCGGCTTCCTACTAATTCTTGTGTTCAGGTAAAGTTTCTGTCTCTACAAGTCTAACAGTCAGGGAACAACGGTGGTAAAAATTCTATAACTTTTGATTGACAAATCTAAAAAATATGTTCTTTATAAACCTGGAAATATTACTGAATTCTCTACAACATTCATTTTGGGTGGACTTTCTGATTCGGCCTCTAAATAATTCATAAAGGCCAGACAATACAACTGTCAATTCTCGTCGGCTCTCGTGGACAGTCGCAGTAAAACTACCATAACTTCTAAACCGTAACTCCAAATCTGGTGATCTTGGTGCCTAAAGAAATATAAGGACGAGGTCGACAACTTTTGAAGAGACATGATCTCCTGATTCGGAATTTCACTCAGCTCCATCGGATGATCAATCCGAGGGTTAAAATCTGACCTGATTGGCGCCCTGGATCGCAGCGACGAGGATGCGCCAATGGGAGGTTATCTCGCCGGGAAAAATGCGGAACTAGTGGGGAAGACGACCTTGGGGGAAGTGCTGCGCCATGGGAGAAGAGGGGAGGAGGGGCGGCTGCTGTGGGGAGAGGAGAGGCGCACAAGGGGTGTGGCGGCTGGGTGGGAGAGGGGAAAAGGGGGAGGGTGGCTAGGGTTTAGGGGGGGAGGTCATCCCCCCATTGGCCGGCCCTCTCTTGGGCCACATGGGCCATGGCCCAAGGCCTAGGTTGTCGGGAATTCGCGGAAACCCCCTTGTGATCGCTGAAAATTATAATCCCTATTTAATTCTTTCTCCCGAATATTCTTCTAATCACCCGAATAAATTTCGGGGTATTACACGGAAGTTTAGAAGCCAAACAAAGAACAAGATCATGATAATGATAATGATTAAAAGCTTCGTCCTTCGAACCAAGAAAGAACACCCAAGTGTATCTAGAAAAATCATCGACTGTGACAAGAATGTACCATTTTCCACCAACTGACCTGTAACACCCCAGCCCAACATGAGCCTGGGATGCTACTAAAATAACAATATCACAAATACAAATATAAGACACTACAAAAAAAATCGGCAGAACCTCCTTTGTATAACTAAGTTTACCGGAGATTCCAATAGATGCTTATAAAATTATCACTATTTCAACATCCAAAGTTCATCGAAGCATTCATAAATAATCTACTCAGCTAAAACATAAGCAAGCATAATTAAAATTTACCACTCTCATTATTACAAATAAACCAATGCATTCAAGTATAGCCAAAGTTAATCCTTAAGCAGTTTGCTTGTTATAAAGGTACGGTCTAAATGATAATTATCTTTTCAAGAATATGTGGTAATGAGTGCAACCAAAGCAACCCTACTCCCTCACATGCATGCCGTCCGCAAACGAGGTACCTAAAAACACAACATCAGCAAGAGTGAGTCCAAGACTCAGCAAAGTACAAATAGCAAGACAATAGCCAACACAACTGTAATTAACAACATCCATCCACATAACCCAATAAGAAATATGTCTCATGCTTATGCGATGCAAACTGTTGAAATGCACTTTTCTTTCTCTCTTGCATATACCGGTATTGCGGAGTGTGCATCCGTCGATGGACACCCATGCCTGTGCCTTCTAGCACAGGGACCTTAGCCCATACTCCACAAGTATGGGGACCCAAAAGCCCATCATATTCATGATGGGGACCTCAATTAATGCTTGGTCACGACGTGACCATGCCTCCAATATGATATCATGATGCACATGGTCAATTCTTTAAATCATCATGCATACATGAAACTTACGCAAACTTCTAGCATTTACGGGCATTATTGTCCATAACATTCGAGCATCCATGATTAACATAATATACTCATAGCATAGTACATATAAACAAATGATCACACACAATTTACCACTACTGTACTTGCCTTAACCACGAGAGAAAGAGGGATGTACAGAATGAGCTGCTCCCTGCACCGGTCCACCACCTGAATAACAGTTATAACACATGCTAGGACACAGCAACGGATCAAAACAACCTATATAACAACAACCATGGACTTGCAAAACTCCTAACTCGATCCCGACCCCAAACTCCTAAACGTCGATTGTCCCCTTGGTGGACAGTCAACTTCAAAAATCCATATCTATTAGTACAGAGGTCCAAATAAGATGTTCTTAGACTTTCTGGAAAGATAATTAAATTATCCAACTAAGTCTAGTTGGTGAGACTTTCTGAATCGGCGAAGTAATACCCCTACCAGGCCACTTAAAAAACATCAGCTTCACGTCGGGTTTTCTGGACAGAGTACTAAAACCACCATAACGTTTGCTACACAACTCGTAATGGGGTGATCTTGGTCCCTATGGAATCATGACAAAACCAGCTACAATAGTCTAGTTGGACAAGTCTCCTGATTCGGCCTCCTACTAATTCTTATATTCCGGTAAAATTTTCCTAAGTTTTCTGTCTCTGCAATCTGACAGTTAGCAAAACAGCGACGGTAACAATTTCATAACTTTTGATTGCCAACTCTAAAAATTGTGTTCTTTATCAGATTGGAAATCTTTCTGACTCCTCTACAATATTCATTTTGGGTGGCTTTTCTAATTCGGCCTATAAAAAATTCATAATAACCGAGACAATGCAATCGCCACAACTCGTCACCACCAGTCGGTCGCGGTAAAACTACCATAACTCCTAAAACGTTGGTCCAAATCAGGTGATCTCAGTTCCCAAAGAAAGCTAAAACCGACATCTACAACTTTCTAAAAGGTGATTAGGTCAGAAAATGAACGTAACATACCCAAATCTGATGAGGCGGCGCCTGCAGGAGAGGTGGGAGAGGCGGCTCAAAGTGGGAGAGTTTAGGGTTTGGGGTGGGAGCCCCTTTTGGCCGGCCACCACTTGGGCCCCTCCTGGGCTGCGGCCCAGGCCCAGATTGTCGAGGATTTACAAAAAAACCCCTTCTCTTTTCAGGAATTTCTACTCATTTAATTGCATTTTCTCCTCCCGGCTATTTTCTAATTACCCGATTCAAACTGGGTATTACATTCTACCCCTTAAATGTAATTCGACCCAATTCTTTCTCGTCATTCTACTCAAGGACATTTACACCTAGCATGCATGGCTCCAGCTCCCAGGTCACTCTCCACTCGGTCTGATTCGACCACCGCACCTTGATGGATCCCAACATCCTACACCACAACGCTCGTCTTAATCTTATCTGGTATACTCCACGGACGCGACTCGAACATAAGGTTTTACTTGTGGTTCCTCGTCCCAGATGAATCTCATACTCCAGACTCTCAAGTACTCTCTCGACATCGGGTCAAACGAAACGTTGTGTACCCCGCGCATGACCCGAGATGGTTCTAGTGAAATGCTAGCAACCAAAAATCAAACCGATGTACCTTGGGCCAACCTTCCCGGTGGTACCAAACCAGACACTCTACACATGACGCATGGAATTCTGGTTCCAACACTCGATCGACCTTTTCATCTTAACAATGAGCACATCCCAAACCGAAAGAGAAACCACTTGAATACCCAAACCAGTTACTTTCTTTATTCTTTCTGAACTGATAAGATCCACACATGCCAATCATAAGGTCAAACTCCATTTGCGAAAAACATCTGTCATAAACACATAGCTCAAACAAGAATCAAAGAGCGTTTCACTACTCGAGGAAATATTTTTTTTTCAATTTCTCTGTTAGAAATAGAATTTCTCTGAAATCATGGAACCCCATTTCATCCATATCACACTAACTCATTTCTCTTAAATTGGCAATCTCATCACTATGCTCAAACCGAATTCACCATTCACACCTTTGTAGAAAGACCCTAATGACTTCCACCCAATAACATACCCTAGCCAACCTCTGAACTGACGGAATTACTTTGATAGATGACTTCCAAATGCACCTCATCATGGTTTTCACCCACAATCACTTCACCTCAATCCTTCAAGGATAATCAACCTGAAATTCTTAGCACACACACTCAATTACTACACCCAAGGGATTCTATCAATGAACATCGTACTATTTTGAATCCACTTTGTTTCACCATCTCAACACAACATCAATAGTCTCCAAGGTTCTAGCATAGAACGTCGGGCCAAATTTTCAATCTTCAAGGACCCTATAGATGTATTCGATGTAACTGATATGGAAACTCTCGAATCCGCTGACTAAAATCCCCATAATCTAATCATACTCGATCGTTAACAACCACCTAAAAACATATTCTCAACCAAATTATCTTTAAGGAAATTCTAACTTCTAGAGGGTTACTCATTGAAGCCAAGTCGTACATGGTGATAATTCAATTGTCCCTACTATCCCATCAATTGACATTACAATCAGATTACTTCGCTAATCCTACTCTCATTGAATTATACCTTCATAAACCACCTACACAACCTCGCAAGGTTAATTCCCCATCTGTGATACTCTAATAAATCGATCAAGATTCCCATACTTTCGATAATCTCAACATTCCAGCATGAACGAGGGTTCCTGGATTATATTTCGCTATGAGTTCCCATACTTCCGATAATCCCAACTTACCATTAGAGAATTTTTCTAAGGTATCCTTAAGATAAACATTTTCTTCTTCAAGATTAACACATGATTCACAGGTTTTACCTTTAATGGCTCTAGCATATTTCTCCTTATATAAAGTAGTTTCAAGTTTAAGAGCTGGACATGAAGCACATGTAGCAGACTCAATGTTGTCCTTAAGCTTGGCATATTTAGCTCTAGATGCTTCTAAGATATCTTTAACTTCATGTTCGCGTTCTAAGCAGAAAGTGCAAAGGCTAGAATCAACCACACCAGAAGCAACTAAATTGCTAGACTCTAAGCATTTTCCACAAGAAGCAGATTTAACCTCAACAAGCTCAGTCCTAGCATTTTCAAGTTGTTGCAAAGCAATATCATGAGCATATTACAGTTTAGCAAATTTAGAGTGCAAAGCACGGCATGATGAACATTCATCAGATTCAAGAGTCTTAGCATTTGTAAGTTCTAAAGTCAAACTATCTACTTGTGACTCTAAGTCCTTATTCTTGGCCATGATAAACTATAATGCTTTATCCTGACTCATGAGTTGCTCAAACATACTTTCACAACTATCAGAAAGAACATCATAGGAAGGAGGTACCTCATCGTTGTCATCGTCAACTGTGTCGGCCATGAAGCACAAGCCGGTGAAGTCCTTGGCCTTCCCTTTCTTCTTGTTTTGTGGGATCTCCTACACCTTGTCCTCCTCGCTCCCAGAGTCCACATCGCTTAAGGATTGATCCTCAAAAGTGGCAAGCACCTAGTGAGCGGCCTTCGTCAGCTTGGCAGCATCATACCTTGATTTGTTCCATTGAGGATTGTTCCAAGCTGGCTTTCCCTCCTTATGGTTGCTCTTACCTTTCAGCTTGGGGCAATTTGCCCGGATATGATTAAGCTCACCACACTCATAGCAAGTCACGGGTCCTCCTCCATTTCTATTTCTCATATTATTGTAGGCCCGTGTGACCTTTTTTACTATGAGGGCCAACTCAGCCTCAGAAAGACTCTCAAACTCCTCTTCATGAATTGCAGATAAACCAGCAAGCGAAAATCCAGAAGAAGACTCAAAAGACTCATCAGAAGCTCTCTTGAGCGGGTCTGCTACCAAAGCCATATTTTTCTTTTTGGGATGATCAATCCTCTTGATCCCATGAGTCTTAAGCTTGCTATAGAGAAGCTCCAAAGTCAGATCAGAAAGATTGACATTCTCCTCAATGGTTGTAGCCTTTATCTCCCACTTGTGTTGATTACAGCCAAGAGGTGGGTGGCATTTTCAGAATGAGAATATTCAATACCAACAGCTTTCATCTGATTAATCACTTTATTAAAGCGACTGAAAATGTCATCGATGCTCTCTCCAGGACGCATCTCGAATTTGTTATATTCACGCTTATAGACTGTTTAGCGTACTTTCTTGACTTGGGATGAACCCTTATGGTAGGTTTCGAGAGTGTTCCAAATCTCGTGCGCAGCCTGAAGATTGTAAATCCGATCATACTCCTGTCTACCAAGACCACCATATGAGAGGTTTTTAACCTTATTGTTGTTAGCCAAGAGTGCTTTTGAAGCCGGCGTAGAAACTTCGGGAATAACGAGCGGAGATCGAACAACCTCCCATGTAGCTTGTCCTTCACTCTCAAGGAAGACTCGCATGCGATTCTTCCAATAGGCATAGTCATGCCCATCGAAGATATGCGGCTTAGTGGAGTATCTATCCATCGCCAAGTTCAGTAACCGGTTAAGATCAAGATTGAACTAACCGGGCTCTAATACC
Source organism: Hsuehochloa calcarea (assembly GCA_036346395.1). Taxonomy (NCBI): domain Eukaryota; kingdom Viridiplantae; phylum Streptophyta; class Magnoliopsida; order Poales; family Poaceae; genus Hsuehochloa; species Hsuehochloa calcarea. The sequence continues at coordinate 36,842,895 of CM070610.1, forward strand.
ACTTGTTGGACCGAAAAGGCGATTAGAGGGGGCTGAATAGGAGCACGCTCACTTTTTCACAAATAATTGATTCAATAGAATTTTACTCCAGTAGCTATGGAAGCTATGAAGATCAATATATCAGTATAGCGAAAGACTAATATTGAATCCAATTTAAACCCCTAAGCAAAACGACGTAATCAACAAAGACTAAATCAATCTCAGTGCAGGGCGGTCGGACCGCTGGGTCAATGGCGATCTGACTGATTCCCTGGAGGTCTGACCAGTGACCTTGAGCGGTCTGACCGCCGGCCTGAAGAACAGATCAAAACAGCCCGATGACGAAGTTGCAAATAGATGAAACTTTTGATCTACAGCCCCAAACTAGATGAAACTTGGAACACACTTTCTCTAAGATGTCAGGGACCTATTCCAATCGAAGATTGTGATAATTCTTGAAAGAATAACGATCCTTTTTCGATTGATTGAAGAAGGGTTCAAAACCGAGTCAAAACGAAAACTTTATCCAAAATCTTGCTCGTGGGTGATTGATGATCAAGATGATCCTAGATATGTTCCCACATGTCACAGCAAGCTAGTTCACGTGAAAATTCAATAAAAAACTCACGGATCATAGAAAGACTCAAAATAATCAAATAAAGAGAAAGAACGCAAAGAGACAAGACATGATCAAATTTTCTCTAGATTGATTTGATATGATATGGGCTTACAGCCACTCCATCAATGGAGGACAATGCTCAATCCAAGAGTACGAAAATCACATCAAACTCTCTAAAACCCTAGACTCCACAAAAGCTCTCCCTAAGCAAATTAGGGTTTCAAATAGCAAAAGAGACGAAGCGGAGGTGCAGCCACCTCCCTCCCCTATTTATAGTAGAGGCTTAGACCTACTAGAAGCTTGACTCAATTGGGCTCCCGTTAAGGCCCAAAACAAATGGGTCACAAACGCATGTATTTTAATGTGCTGTCTTTATCTCCTCTTAACCTAATTAGCTACACCTTGCGCCATCTTGCGCCGCGGATTAGCTAATAGGACACCCTTGTCAATCTTGCACCACGCTTGAGTACATTGATCTCACTCGGCATCGTCGATCGTTTTGGAACTCAGCTCTCCAAGCCTAGTCCCGATCATCCTTGCCATTGACCGTCGTTGACCACCAAGGAACCTGCACAACAATAGACAAGTAAACCGAATTTGGGAACAAGTTCTCCACAACTTGACCCATGTTAGTCAAAACATGCATCATGCAACATATATGCCCTGAAACTCATGACTTTGACGTAACAACCGAACATCGCCGCCACGACGGGCGACGATCCAAGTGAAAACCGGTCAGAACACCCCTAGGGCCGGTCTGACCACCCACCCTGGCCAGTCTGACCGCCACCTATTGGCCGGTCAGACCGCCAGTTATGACTTAGCCGATTTTTCTCTCTGGAAAACCGAAACCAACTGGAATTTTCAATCGAATAGAAATTTTGACTAGAGACACAAAAAATTATGAGACCAAGTTTACTAGAATCCCCTCTCTTGCCTTCTACCTCTATTTTTGGTCTAGCTCAGAATTTCACTTCTGAAGTTGGCTGGTCGGACCGCCGCTATGGCCGGTCAGACTGCCGCATGGACCGGTCTGACCGCCGCCCTATCCGGTCAGGACGGTTATGGCCTAACAACACTGTAACTTTTCTGAAAACATGTGAAATGACAAACCGTTAACGCCATTGCCAATTGTCACATCATCCTAAGATCTGGAGCATATCCCCATGATATCCACATTAACTGCTCTTATGTAAATTGAACTTTTTGTTCCCTTACGAATCTAAAACTGCACTTGTGCAAATTGAAAAAACAAATTTTAAAATCTGTGCCAATCTATTCTCACGAGACTACTTGTCAAAGACATGAACTTGAAGATAGTTTGATGATCCAGACGATCTCATGGGAATTGCTTGTCAAAATTGACATGAACCTCAAGATTTGTCGCCCGGTGTAACACCCCGGCTTCCAGGAGCCAAGATATTACTTAAAATCTCTACTACCAGTCAACATTATAAACAATTTTGACCATTCTACAATAAAAGAGCAACTACGTTCTGCTCGAGAGGGAAGTAACATAACAAACAGCGTAATTTTAGCAATGCATAAATAATTCGAACATGGAGTTCCATACCAAATAAAATTACTAGTTCCATAAATAGAGAGCACGAATCCATAACCTAGGCATAACGATACTCATCAGCCACCATCAAATGCATACTTATTATTACTGTCCAACATTGTAATTGCAAAGTAGTAAATGAAGGTTATCTCAACGGGTGTGTGCAACTGTGTGTCTACTCCCTCCCACAAAAGATGCCATCGTGGTTCACCTAAAAAAACACAGCAAGGGTGAGTCCACGACTCAGCAAGTACAAAAGAATATGTGAGCACAATAGTACCATTTGTCATCGTATAATGAACCAACATACGGAATAGACTCATCATATGAAAGAATGAATGCACATGCTATTTTCTTTTGCTCATACCAGTATAGCGAGTGAATACCCGTCAGTGTTCACTTATACCCACATTCTACAAAACACGGGGACCCAAAGCCCGTTTGAGAACATGTCAAATTGGGGACCCATATTGCCCACATTGGAATTGTGGGTCTTACAATCACTACCCACTCCCGTAGGTATCACAAGATCAAAACTTGCATGCATGAATGAATATGATGATAATGAGATAACAGTAATCAAATCTTAGTAAGGCAAACCATCATGAACAAGTACATATCACCATGATTCATCATATTATCACCAAACAGATAAGAACACATATCAACCACAATTGTATAGTTGTACTTGTCTTTCTACGCTACAACGCGCGGGGAGGCAAGGATGATGCCCCTTACTCCGGAACTCCGCCCCCTACACGAAAATATTACTAGCAATAAGAACGCTGAGAAAAATATACCCACTCACACCCCTTAACCCGACTCCCCGCAACCGAGGGTTTGAATAAGGATTATACTCAATTTTCCCGACGGTCTAGCAGTAAGTCCCACGGAACAACAGAACGAAAATCATCATAACTTTCACTACTGAAACTCGGAATGGGGTGGTCCTGGACTCTCTGGAATCACGACAAAACCGTCTACGATAATCTAGTTGGGAAAGTGCCTGATTCGCCTCCTAATATTTCTTATGTTCAGGTGAAGTTTATGTCTCGCAATCTAACGATCGGTAAGCAATGGTGGTATAAATTCCATAACTTTTGATTGACTCGTCCAAAAATTGTGTTCTTCATCAACTTGGAAATCTTACTGAATTCTCTACAACATTCATTTGGGGTGGCCTTTCTGATTCGGTATCTAATTAATTCATAATGGCCAAACAAGACAACTACCAATTCTCATCAGCTATTCTGAAAAGTTGCAAAGAAACTACCATAACTCCTAAACCGTAACTCCAAATTAAGTGATCATAGTTCCTAGAGAAATATAAGGACAATCCCTACAACTTTCTAAGGACAGACAGATCAAAAAATGTAGGCAATCTACCCAAAACCGACGAGCAACAGTACTGGACCAATCTGATCTGCCTTTGGCAGCACCAACGGGAATTAGAAGTGCTACTGATCTATCGGGGATCGAAGTTACCCTTGATGATCCGCTAAAGAATGGCACATCGCTGCGAGCAGGTGCTCCTCCTCCTCCTATTTCCTCCTCTTCTTCCTTCTTCCCCTCCTCTTCTTCCTCTCCTTCGTGCTCCTCCTCTTTGGTCGGCCCTCCAACTGTCACCTTCTCGCCTTTCTTCCAATGGGCAGCAGCAAGGGGCTTCGCCGGGGTCAATGGAAGCACTGCTGGGGTATTGTTGGCGCAGGGGAAGGTGCAAGGGAGGAGGTGGTGGCGGCCAAAGGGCAGGGGGAGGTGGCGACTAGTGGGGGAAAAGGGAGAGGGAGGGGTGGGGCTAGGGTTCTAGGGGTGGGAAGCCCCCCCTGGCCGGCCACCCTTGGGCTTCCCCCCTGGGCCGCGGCCTGCGGCCCAGGTTGTCAAATGAAAGCAGAAAACCCCTTCTTATTTCAGAAATTTCTACTCTTTCTTTGCCTTTTCTTCTCCCGGCTGATTTTCTAATTACCCGATTTGTTTCCGGGGTATTACATTCTACCCCCCTTAACAAGATTCGACCCCAAATCTAAGTTCCAATCTATACGAAAGGAATCTTGCGATCGGGAGATTGATGTTAGAAACACGTACCCGATGCCAACAACCCCGGGTTAAAGCTCACGAATGCGATTTCCCAAGTCTCAAGTCTCGACATGCTTAGACCATCACGTACACCAACGTGTTCGTCGCGACCTTTACAGGTTCTCTCAACACACAAGACACGAATGTAAGGTCTTACTAGTTGACCAAAGGCTATATCGAAAACTCAAGTTTTGGAGCTCTCAAGCACTCACTCAGCACTAGACATACAAGACGTTATGTACTGCGCGCATGGACTCGAGACAGTCCTGGTGATGCGCCAACCTCCAATATTAAATCCATGTACCTTGGGCTGACCTTCCCTTCAGTACCAAACCGGAAGTCCTGCACACGTCACACGGGACTCTTGTTCCAACTCTCAATCGAGCACTTCACCGAAACAAGGAATACCTCCTTTAACGAGGGACACACAACAGAACTCTCTTTGAACAATCTCTACTATAAAAAGAGTCAACTGAAAGTAAAAGATTCTCATCGCAACCATGCCATGCCAACTCCCCCAACAAAAGGGTCAAATCCAAAATCGAAAATTCATCACAAAACCATTCCACTTTCTAATTAGGTAGTTTGCAAATGAACACCACGAAAGCCAAAGGAGAAATCACTCAAATGCTCAAATCAATCTTTTCCTTTATTCCTTATGAACCGGAAAGAACCACACATACCGACATAAAGCTAAATCAAATTGCAACTAACACCCGTCATAACCCGCAGCTCGAACAAGAGTTAAGAGTTCATTCTATTACCCTAGAAAATACTCTTCTTCCTAAATCCCTATTTAAGGAATAAACCTTCATTTAAATTCTGGGAATCCCAATTTTCACCCTGCTCCTTTCTCTTATCCAACAACCTCAAAGCATTGCTCAACCCGAAAGTAACACCCACACTCATGTAGAGAGACTCTACTAATCCACAAATACATGCTCCAGTCAACTCCTCTACCAAATGAATCACTTTGATAAATAATTTCTCACGTACCTCAATATAGATTTCATCCACGATCACATCTTCTCAATCCTTTAAGAATAATCAATTTAAAATTCATAGCACACACACTCATTTACTACATCCAAAGAACGCTACTAGTGATCATTGCACTATTCGAAATCCACTTTGTTTCACTATTTTTACACAACCCCATTAGCCTCTAAGGTCCTAGCATAGAACACCAAGACAAAATTTTCAATCTCCAAGGCTCGTGTAAATGTATTGTGATGCAACTGATGTGAGAACTCTCGAATCCGATGACCAAAATTCTCACAATCTAAACATACTCATTCATTAACAACCACCTGAAAACGTATTCTCAACCAAATTATCTTTAGAGAGATACTAACTCGTAGAGGGTTACTCCTTTGAAGCCAAGTCGCACTGTAATAATTCAACAATCCCTACTATCCCATCAATTGACATTACAATCAGATTACTTTTCTAATCCTACTCTCATTAAATTACTCCTTCATATTTTACCTATCTGATCCGCACATTACCCATTCACCTCGATAAACTAACCAAGATTCCCATGTTTTCAACAATTCTAATGTTCCTCTCAACATGAACAAATGATCTTTGACCGCAAACCACTATAGGTTCTATTAGTTGCCAATACTGCCATCGATTTAGCCCCAAAGACCAAACTTTCTATTGAAGACAAACCCTCTCCAAGGACTACTCCAAGAAATCAACTTATCACTCAATGCATCTCAAACAAATTGACACCCGGAGTCTCACCAAATTCATCTACTTGACCACCACTATCAAGTTGCCATTATACATTCTAAAAGATATTGTAACACAAACCAGTTAATCCTTTCTCAAAAGTGGATATAGGTAGAAACACGCTTCAACACGTAAAACCATTTACCACTCACAGAGACACAAGTCCAAGAGAGAGAGTCAAATAGCAAAGATCTCGGAGAACAAAAGACGAGGCCACAGTTGAGTGCACAAGTTCCACTAGAAGTGAATTTTCAACCCTCAACGAACAAGAATAAAACATTGCCAGTAAAACTCAGGAAACTCTTAAGCGACAACAACCAAAATGTTAAACGCACTTTAATAAGTTGCCAGCTGTAAAACTTAACTCCAACTCCAGATACGTCTACCATACTTTTTTTCCTTAACAACGAAAATGATTTTTCTTTGTATACCCCATCACTTGCCACCTCTAACAAGAAGTGCCTTTAAAACCAGAGCACACTAATCACTTAAGAACCCAATAGGACATTCTCACACCTCGATTTGCTCACAATTTCAGCTACCACACTAATCATTATTTACCAAAGGTTCTTGCATACAGAACTCTAAATTTTTCATTTACCTGATTTTACACAAGGCAGTCCAATTACTTCTTTTTTGAAAGAATCATCACCACTCCCACAAGTCACAATCCCTTGCAGATAATCTTACTAACATTTAGAATAACACACTCTTAATATGATTGCTTATCACCAACTCTTCCATTATAAAGCCCCAAAAGTTCACCAAATTGGTATATACCACTTTATCATCTCATCCTCAAATTAAGAGTACACTAAAATCTTACAACCTCACTACAACAACCACTTTATTTTAGAAGAAATCTACCACACAATCTAAAAGGTTATACCAAAACTCTTTTCATCAAAGGCATACTATTTTTCGATAATTTCACCATCATGCAAACATAGATCACCTATTAAATCCAATCATAAAACCTTCTAAGAGAAACACAATAGATTATTTCATAATATTTCTATTACCTCAATAAGATTCCAGCGATCAACTTGTCCTAGAGATTATCTGATACACAAACCACCCTATCAAGGCAAACCTCTTTTAACAAGGCATGCAGCCACAAGTCATCCTCATAGAACACACATGAATAAATCACTTTTAAATTTCAACCCTTCACCTCTTGACAATGCTCACACTAATTTAGTACACTATAATTCCAATCTAAAGGTTATCATAACCATTGACGATTGTTCAATCATAGACGAATTGGTGGTCCTTTCTCGATTTGTATTCCCACAAGCAAGTATAACATCATCAAATAGTCAATTAAAGAAAATTTCTAGATTATTATCTACTAGGATAGCAATCCAACACATCATTACCTTTTCCTTCCTATACGGTTAGATTAATCCATTGAGACCAATTATCCTAACAAGTTGAGCCAACTAATTCATCAACGTTAATGTCCAAACTAGTTCATCAACATTCCATACTTCTTAATAACCCTTATGACTCCAATTAGGTATGGGCATACTCTTAGTCACTCCTCCTCAGGTAATAACTTTATGGCAACATCACATTTATCAAGTTTAATTCCAAGGATCCGGGTTAAGACCAATCATGCATCACGCTACAAATCCAACTTGGTAACTCATACCTTATCAATGAACTTCTTTGTTTACAACCTCTCGCTTAAACATAACAAGATATCACAAAAGGATTTTAACTCTTTTAAGAAGAAGATGCATTAAACTTCAATACTCGAAATAATCCAAAAGAAATACATAAAGCCAAAGCTTTCACATGCTAAAGGACTCACAAAAGATAGTTCACATTATCCAAGGTACCAAGCGAAAAAGCGAATCATATTTTCCCAACAATAAAGGCAAACCTTCACCATAAAATGTCAACCTTGCGAATCAAAAACGTTAACAAGCAGCACAACTCTCGTTAGTCCAAAGAATAAATCATTGCTTTATGGAACCAATAAAACCAAGGAAAACGTCCAACTACATTGAAACCATTAACCCAAGGAAATTAAACAACCGCCAGCGGTTGGTCAGAAAATCCTAGCACAACCCAAGGAAGTCAATAACCTTCCCAAAGGAATTCATGCTCGACACCTGGAAGTAGTTTTACCAAGGTAAGCACTCCACTATTTTCATACCCTAACCTGCGGTACAACCTGGCCATGCCCATGGCCACAACAAAACTCTACCTCTCGACATCGATTATCTCCACACATAATAATCATATAATCAATTAATAAGCAATCATACTCAATTAATATCAGCAATCATCAATACGATATAACGGAAATGTAAATACAATGCTTTGCCCATTCCCATCCTACTATGCACCAGTGTGTCAAATTTTAACTTATTTTACCACTAGTCAATTTTAATTAATCTATTCACCATGGACCTAAAGCCTTCTCTGATACCAACTGTAACACCCCGGCTTCCGGGAGCCAAGATATTACCTAAAATCTCTACTACAAGTGTAACACCCTGGCTATTCAGAAGCCAAAATGTTACCTAAAAGCACAACATACCATCAATTTACGGAATAAGATTCAATATGCATCTAACCAATTAACGATAACAGGGTAACGAGATGTAAATAACCAATTCATCAATGGCTAATATACAAGAAAGTAAACGTGGAACGACATGACATGAAGTCTAAACGATACTCATTACATTCATCTCTCATCAAAGAAAAACATAGTTGAAAACATTAATGAAAATATAATGTGAAGATCTGTGTGGAACGTGCTAGTCTGCTCCCTCCCAATAACATCATCACCAACAAGGATCACCTAAATAAACACAGAAAAGCAAGGGTGAGTCGAACTCAGCAAGTACAATGTTCATCTAAATATGACATAACTAAATGAGGCAACAATCTCATAAGTTATACACAAGTCTCTTTAAAGTTGTGAGGATGAATGGAATGGATGTATGCACTCAAAGGAAAAGGACTAATCAACTGCTTATACCGGTATAGCGAGTGATACACCCGTCGGTGTTCACTTAAGCCCGTACTTAACAAAGTCCGGGGACCCAAATACCGTATGAAGAACGTTTCATACGGGTGTCCGAAACCGCCCACATTGAAATGGTGGGTCTTACATACCCACATTGAACTGGTGGGTATGATGTGCCCATACTGGAATTGATGGGACTTGCAAAATTTCACTCCCGTGGAAGGAAATAGAACAACATGAATGGAATGAATCAATGAATATGAATGCCATTAACTGAAATCACATGATGTATCCATTCGAAACGAAATAAATATCATGGACGAATATCAAGAACATTCATTATCTTCTCTCACAAGAATTATCACTTGAACCAGAAACGACATCATGGATGAATAACAAGGACATTCACAAACATATCACATCATCAAGCAACAGTCGAAATCAACACATTTTAACTCATGGTACTTGCCTTTCGCGATGTGACGTGCTAAGAGTCAACAACGGTGCACCTGCACTCACCGCCTACACAAATAATTATTCGAAATAAGAAAATATGGATTGACATAACTACAGGTGGCCTACATTAATGCTTTGGCTATTCTATGAAATCAACAGAGTTAAAACTAGCATCACTCTATTCAGACTCCTGCCCCTTCTACTGGACAGCGGTACTAGAAAAATCATATTTTAAGTTCTGGAACTCGGAATGACATGAGAGCAGTGCCAAAAGAAACTTAACAGAAAAATATTCAAAACATTAGGAGATAAGATTTCCTAATTATGCCCACAAATAAGACTAATATGTAGTCGAAAGTGCCTGACAGACATCTATCCTGACAGCAGACCAGTAGCAAAGAACATAGCATAACTTTTCAGCTATAAATCCAAATTAAGTTCTATTTACCAATCTGGAATCATGACAAAACCAGCTACAATAATCTAGTTGGGCAAGTCCCCTGATTCGGCCTCCTACTAATTCTTATATTCAGATAAATTTTATATCTCTGCAATCTGCCAGTCAGCGAAACAGCGGCGGTAAGAACTCCATAACTTTTGATTTCAAACTCTAAAAATTGTGTTCTTTAACAACTTGGAAATATTACTGAATCCTCTATAATATTCATTTTGGGTGGAATTTCTGATTCGACCTCTAAAGAATTCAATATGGCCAGACAAGACAACTGCCAATTCTCATCAGCTGTCCTAGACAGTCGCGGTAAAACTACAATATCTCTGAAACCGTAACTCGAAATCAGATAATCTCGATGCCTAAAGAAAGCTAAGATCAAGGGCTACAACTTTCTAAGAGGTGAGAAGATCATAAAACGTACGGAACTTACGCAAATCTGACGAATAAATATGGCGCACGACAGGGAGGAGGGTGGCGGCCGGTTGGAGAGGGGGAGGAGGGTGGCGGCTTGGGAGGGGAGGGAGAGAGGGAGAGCCTAGGGTTTGGGGGAAAAACCCCTTGGTGGCCCCTCTCATGGGCCCCTCTGGTCAGTGCCCAGCCTGTGTTGTCGGAAGATCGCTGAAAACCACCCGCCGATTCAGGAAATTTCAGTTCTTATTTGCCTTTTCCCTTCCCAGCTGTTTTTCTAATTACCCGATCCGAATCTGGGGTATTACATTCTACCCCCCTTAACAGATTCGACCTCGAATCGCACACCAATCTAATCGTAAGGAAACTACGATCGAATGAAACAATGATATTCCAAGCTTGAATTGCTCGGATACTCGCTAACACTCGAGCACACCAGACGATGCGTACTTCGCATAAGGACCCGAGACGATCAACGCGATAAGCCAACGTTCTAATTTCTACAACTTTAAAAAACGAAGAGAATCCAACTAGAAATAGAGAGTCCTCATCGCATCCACGTAATGCTAACTCTCCACCAAAAGGTTAGATTCCAAATTTGACAATCATCTCAAAACAAATCCATTTTCCAAATAAGCAGTTTACAAATGAACACCACGACAACCAAAGGAGAAATCACTCGAACGCCCAAACCAAATACTTGCGGTTTGTCTGAATTTGGAAAGAATCAATACGCCAACACAACGCCAACTCAAATTGCGGAAAACACAAGTCAATGACACAAAACTCAAACGAGAATCAAGAAAACGCCTCATTATCCCACTAATCATCCTTTACCACGCTCCTCGCTTCTATGAATAAAATTTCTATCGAACCTTGAAATTCGAATTCACTGCATACCACATGAGCTTAAACCTCTTATTTAAACATCCTCAAATTGAAATACATCATCCACACCTCTGTGGTGAGGCTATAAGGAATCCACTGAATACTCTATGTAACTCATTCTACTAACAAAATCGAAGTTGATAGAAGCGCCCAAAGCGCCACAAAATAGATCCTCACAATCACATTACCTCTCATCATTTTTTTTTCAAGAACAACTCAGAATCCTCATCACGCACGTTCAAGTACTACATCAGAAAGGTTCTATCATCGATCACTCCACGGCTCAGGAACTTCCATTATTCCACTTTCCTCTACACACAAACACATGTGTGACCAATGGTCTAGCATAAAATGGCAAAACCCGGATTTAATTTCAAGATCTCTACAACAAATTTCTCTTATACCCAATAGTAAATTGCTTGGACTAAATCTCTAAGATTCCTGCAACTCTATCATACTCACTCATTGACATCATCGGAAATCACACCCACCATCTCGCAATAAGATCCAATTGCTTTACTCTATAAAAAATAATCAAGGTTTCCCTACCTTCGATAATCCCCGACCTTTCATCATGAACTGTAGTTCTGGAATTTCACTATACCATAGGTTCCACTCAGTCGTAACGCTATTCATATTTACTTCGAAACTAAACATTCCATGTGAATCAAATTTCCTCCAAGAGGTACAGGTCAATACCAATTCATCTCCTACCACTCCTCCAACAACTTGATAGCAAACTCTCATCGCTACCATTACTTAATCACCACCAAATAGTTGTCAATTTACACTTTGCAAACTTTGTAACATAAAACTGTTGAGTCTTGTCTCAAAAGAAAGAGGCGAACAAGGACAATTTCATCTGTAACACCCTGTCTATTCGGAAGACAAGATGTCACCTAACAGGCCAACCTACTATTCAATTCATAAGATTAACATCGCATTCAATGCTAAAGAAATGATTAATCAAAATAACAATCTATAGCTTAATAACAGTTCATCTATAAATTTAAACAAGAATTAACCAAAACGATAATAATGAACCTCCAAGTGACAATTATTACAGTCCATTACATTATAAATAAAACTGAAGAAACGTAAATAGAATTTTAACGAATGAATGTTTTATTCATGTGCGTGGAACATGCTGGACTACACCCTCCCGCTAGCAACCGTTTCAATGGAATTCACCTAAAACAAATAAAAGCAAGAGTGAGTCGAAACTCAGCAAGCGCAACATGTACATTCACAAAGAATCTTGAATCGAACAATCTACCAAGTAAATTGGATTTCACGTAACGTGGCCCACATTGGAATGGTGGACTCACGCACCCATCTTGGAATTGATGGGATTTCAAGTGCCCATCTTTGGAATTGATGGGTCTTACCAAAATAATGTATGCATGTCATGATGATCCCATGTCAATATTGAATAGTAATCATAAATGAAAAGAACACATGGCATTCATCTACAAATACGAACAAATGTAAGCATTCATTCACACATCATACATGACATCAAACATTGAATACAAATTATTATTCGCCATACAGCTAAACGGGTTGGGAGGTAATTGAGATACCCTCCACTCACCGCTTCACCGCCTACAATATAAAATAATCGAAATGAGAACAAGCGAGTATGGAAATGCTACACGTGTCCTCCCTCAATCTCTAACCAAACTAACCCAATAAAAGTTCAATTTGATCAATTTACCCAAACATTTCAATTATCCCTAATCTGGCAGTTTTACTAGAAAATTCACCAATAAAAAACCGTAAGTCCAAAAGACCTGAAACCAGTTCTCAAATTTTCTTAACTTAACTGGCTACAAAACTCTAGTTGATGGAAAACTCTAATTCGGCCAATACAGAGGTCTAACCATCCACTGAAAACTACAACTGCAGTCTGCCCAGAATTCTGAACAGCCCTAAAGAAAATGCTCTAACTTTTAAAACACTGATCCAAATAAAGTGATTTTTATCAGCCTGGAAACATGGTGCAATTATCTTCAAAAACCTAGTTGGGTGGCCGACCTGATTCTGACTCTAACTAGATCAAAACCTAGGTGCAACCGACTATACCCAGCAGTTCTGACAGACAGACCAGCACGTAATAAAACAGTCATAACTTTTAATCTACTGGGTGACAATTCGTGATCCAGGTGCCAAAAGAAAGCTAATGAAATAAGGAACAAAACTCTAGAAGGCGAAAACCTCCAATTCTGCCTCTAAGGCACCCAAAACCGAGTTGCAACATACTGTACAGAACCGATCTATTAACAGAGATTACGCGATACTACCAAAAACATGGAATCGACAACTCTAACGCAATCAAACAGCGATGGGGTCTCTCGTTACCCTTGTAGACCCAAGAACAACGAGGAACAACTTCCAAGCCTTCCTCTCCTTATTTGGCCGGCCCTAAACAGCGACTCCCGCTGAAGCCCGCGAAGGAAGAACCAAGGTGAAGACGTGGAGGATCGGGGTGCAGCCTGTGGAACACCAATGGCGGCCACCACCAAGGAGGAGGCGCCATGTGGGGAGAGGAGGATGGAGGTGGCGGCTTGGGGAAGGGAGGAGGAGGATTTTAGGTTTTGGGGGAAATTGTGTGCCCCTTTGGCCTTTTTGGCCGGCCCTACATGGGCCGGCTGGCCTCATGGGCCACTCCGTCAGCAGATCGCGCCTCAAAGTTGTCCGGCAATAACAAATAACCCTCAAGATTGGAATTTTCCGTTTAAAACAATCTTCACATTTCTCCGACCTCTTTCTTTCTACCTAACATTTCCGAGTATTACATAAATCATTTACTTCATGAATTTAAGAAAGCATGGTATGAATGAATGAATGCATTGAAGGAGAATGGACTTTCCACATGTTTATACTCAGATAACTAGTGACACACCTGCCAGGTAAAACATTTTAAGCCCGCTCTTAACCAAGAGCGGGATCCAAGTCCGATGAAGAACGTTTCATACGGAATGTCCGAATCGCCTACATTGGAATGGTAGGTCTTACATGCCCATATTGGAATTAATGGGACTTAATCAAGTTTCCACCCCGTGACATCAACCGAATTATGTATGCATGGAATGAAAAGCATAACTTGAACTTCAACTCAATGTATCATCGAATAAGGTATTGAACTCTACCACATCAAACTCAAATCACAGAATATTCATAATTTACCAAGTTATCATGCAATCAACGAATTCACACAAATTAAACATTGCACTTGCCTTCCGTGGTGGTGACGTGTTGTGAAACAACGAAGGTGTCCTTCCACCCACCGCCTCACCGCTTACACGAGCATTGCCACGACACGGATAATAGAATATGGCACAGCTACAAGTGTTCTACGATGCTCTCTAATCAACCCACACACCCCAAGGGTTCAATTTGACATCTACACCAAAAGTCCAGATTATCGATCTACGGGCAGTTGCACAGAAAATTCTCCATTAATTATCTGTAAATCTAAAAGACCTGAAACTAGTGCTCACTGATTCTTAACTGATCAGGATACAAAATATTAGTTGGCGGAATCCCTGATTCGGCCAAAACAGAGGGCTAATTAACCGCTAAACCCAACCCATCTACGTCTGTCCTGAAAACAGATCAGCAGTAAAGAAAATGGTGTAACTTTTAGCCTACTGATACAAATGGAATGATCTTTATCAACTTGGAAAGATAATTTCGAGAGCTACAATAACTTAGTTGGGTGAAGATTTTGATTCGGCCTCTAATTTGAACAAAATCGAGGGACAAACCTACTGACCTCAGTTTTCAGACAGATCGGACAGTTCGTATTCAAAATTCATATCTCCCAAACTACTAATCGGATTTTCCATATCTTGGTGCCAAAAGAAAGATAACGAAACCAGGAACAAATCTCTAGAAGGGAAAAACCCCAAGTTCGGCCTCTAAAGTACCGTAACATGCCGCGCAACATTCTGATCCAATCTGTAATTTCTGGAACTCTAATCCGACGCGACTCAAATGATCTCTACCGCAACAAAAATCGATCAAACAAATAACCGGGGTGCTCGTTACTCTTGAATACCCATAGCACGACGAAGAACGACTTCGCTGGTCTCCCTTCTTCCTTGGCCGCCACACCACAGCGAACAACCGGCGAGGAAACGACCACGGAGGACAGATCGGAGGAGGAGCGCCCGGGATCTTGGAGACCAACTTGGAGCACCAATGGCCGGCTACTAAGGAGGAGGCGGCGCCAACCAGGAGGAGGCGCCGGCAATGGAGGGTGGAGGTGGGAGGTGGCGGCTAGGTGGGAGGGGATGGGCGGTTAGGTTTGGGGGAGGGCGCCCTTTATGGTCGGCCATCATGGGCCTACTGGCTTTGGGCCTCCTGGTCATGAATGCGCCCAAAGTTGCCGAAAATAACGATAACCCCTCGCTAATTGGAATTTCCGACGAAAACTATTTCTTTTCTCTCCTCCGACTTCTTTCTTTTACCGAATGCGATTCCTAAACTTTTAAATCTCGCTTTCGACTAAATTCCAAACTATACTAATTAGCTGGATTTATGAGGTATTACATCATCACATCAGAAAACGTTGCTCTCGCAATGAGCACGAAACCAAAAGAATAACTGTAACAAGGATCTTGGAAAACAATATTTGTGCTCGCAATGAGGGCACACATCCTCATAAGGAATAGCAAATAACAAATGATAAGTAAAACACATTGCAATTGAAACTCGACATCCCTTGAGCGGAAAGAGCGTAAAGTTTAGAAACAAATCAAATAACCACTAGTTACAAAACTTGACTCAAATTCTCAAATACTCCTAACGCACTCCTTCCTTTAACACCTAAATTGATCCTTTGACTAACAACATTTTGCCACAACAAACAAGATAAAGTTTCTAGTCCAAACTACAAGATCTAATTAAGAACCAAGAAAATCCTTCAACACGCCATATTTGCTCAAAACAGTTCAACAACCTATAAAACATGGGATCCAAATGATCTCACCACAAAACTCAAAACTTTTTCTTTGCGTAAATTCACTGAAAGCAATGGATTAATTTACTCTCAAGAAATCAACGAAAATCTCCTTTGCTTGCAACCTCTATTTGCGAACTCAAACCAAGGAGCCTTTAGGACTAAATCACTCGAAAATCTTAAGAAGCAATAGGATATCTCTATGCACCATTTTATTTAAAATAATTTTAATCAAACTCATAACAACAATTTGAAATACCTTGAGAGACCCGCAATGAAAGGTTTGGTTGAATCTTTCTCAAAAGAAGAGGCACATGAAAACGATTGTCGCCAACTAGAAAATCATTTACCACTCGCAAGAAATACATAACCAAGGGGAAAACCAATTAGGCAAAGAACTTGAAAAATATATGTGAAGTCCATAGTTGAAAGCATAGGCTTCACAAGAAGAGAATATCAGACTTTCACTAATAAGAACAAACGAGCATTCAAGATCAAAGTACTCGCATCATCAAGAACCATTATAACTTTGTAACTTAACGCTTTACTCGACAAACTTCGCTACTACATAAAACTTGAAACTCCCAAAGATCATGAACACGAAACTTGAGATTTGACCATTTTAGAAATTTCACAGAAGACGATCAATTTTCTTTTTCTATAAAAGAATCAACATTACCCTCACATTACTGTTCATATCATTAAGACCAAATACGTTCATTTTTGGTAACATTCAATTTACCTCACTATCGCATAAATAAACCCTCTAAAGGGAACATAACAAATCGCACATAGAAATCTTCAAAGATCAAATGGAATTGTAATGACGACTTTTCCTAGAAAAGAAACCTAGTACGAAAACCACAAAGCTGAAACAAACCTCTCACACAACACCACAAAACATTAGAAAGGGGTTTCGACACTTTTTTTTTTTGTCAGAGAGAGGTTCTAAACTCCAACACTCCAACTACCCCAAAAGAAACGAGTAGAGTCAAAACTTCCTTCAATAAACTTTGTAAAAGATGATTCCTGTTCTCCAAAATACCAAACGGTTAACCCAGCTTCCTTGATCAACAAGAGAGATAGGACCTCACAAAAGAATAATCTTGACAATAATAACGCTTACAAGCAAAGAAAGGAAGCTCAAGAAGAAGAAAGACAAGAATTATTTGAAAAAACAAATAGGGACCAAGAGAAACCCGTAGTCAACCATTTTGTTTAATTACGCATCTGACTTACCCGCAACATAGCACCACAAAAGGGTTTTATCACTATTCTTCAGAAAAGGGATGCATTAAACTTCAACAAGCGGAATGATACAAAAGAAATACATGGAGCCAATACTTTCTCGTGTTAATGAACTTGCAACAGAAAATTCTCATTATACAAACTATCAAACGAGTAAATGAGTCGCTCCTTTCTGATGAGAAGGAAGGAACAACCATGGAAATATCAATATTGCCAATTGACAAAAATCACTTGTAGTAAAAGCAACTCAACAATCGAACAAAACAAAAATGGTTTTAAAGACCCATTAAAGACCTATTGAATCTCATCAACTACCCTGAACCATGAACCCAAGAGAAATTCTTCAACCACCACCGGACAGGGATTTGTCAAATTCAAAAATCAAGGAAGAGAACAACTTTCTAGAGCAACCCAAAATAAATTTGCAAGGGCAATGCACACATAATAAAGAACTTGCAAAAGAAATCCTCCAATGGCCGAAATTTCAAGCGAACACATGAGTTAAATTTTCCAACAGGGTAAAACAAAACTTCCGTGAAAAGATAAATCTTGCAATTTAACTACGCTCACGTGGAACAGAAATATCACTATAGTCAAAGAACAATAATTGTTTCAAAGAACGATCGAGACCCATCCGAGCTTGCCCACTTCATTAAAACCCCCATTCAAAAGAAACTCATGAACTGCAAGAAACTACATCCAGAAACCGATACAAGCACCAGAAAGACAACAAATCCATCAACGAGCTCATGCTCCACCCGTAACTTATGGAACAGGGTAAGAACTTCTAATTTCCTATCACGAATAGTGGTGTAGCTCGGCAAAACCAGGCATCAACCACGAACTCAACTTCTCAATGTTCGCATCGATACGCATAATCGATGCAATCAACTATGAATATATATATATAGGATCATCTCATGAAAATCGAGAATAAATTCATATATATAGGATATCACAACATTTCATAGATTAACAATAAGAAAGATAGCATGTAAGCAATTCGATGCAAGATAATATAATGAACCACATTACTAGAAATGCGGAAGCAATAGATTTTCCAACCCCACCCATCAGGTACAAAGGTGTCATTTTAATACTTTGCTTACTACGGACCTAAAGCCCGCTCGATACTAATCAGTAACACCGCTATTCGTAAGCCAAAATGTTACCTAAAAGCACAACATACCATCAATTTACTAATAAGATTCAATATGCATCTAACCAATTAACGATAACGTGGTAACGAGATGTAAATAACCAATTCATCAATGGCGAATATTCAAGAAAGTAAACGTGGAACGGCATGACATGAAGTCTAAACGATACTCATTACATTCATCTCTCATCAAAGAAAAACATAGTTGAAAACATTAATGAAAATATAATGTGAAGATCTGTGGAACGAAATGGTCTACTCCCTCCCAATAACATCATCACCAACAAGGATAACCTAAATAAACACGAAAAGCAAGGGTGAGTCGAAACTCGTAAGTACAATGTTCATCTAAACATGACATAATCGAACGAGGCAACAATCTCACAAGTTATACACAAGTCTCTTTAAAGTTGTGAGGATGAATGGAATGGATGTATGCACTCAAAGGAAAAGGACTACTCAACTGCTTATACTAAGTATAGCGAGTGATACACCGCCGGTGTTCACTTAAGCCCGACATAACAAAGTCCGGGACCCAAATACCATATGAAGAACGTTTCACACGGTGTCCAAACCGCCCACATTGAAATAGTGGGTCTTACATACCCACATTGAAATGGTGGGTATCATGTGCCCATACCGAATTGATGGGACTTGCAAAATTTCACTCCCGTGGAAGGAAATAGAACAACATGAATGGAATGAATCAATGAATATGAATGCCATTAACTGAAATCACATGATGTATCCATTCGAAACGAAATAAATATCATGGACGAATATCAAGAACATTCATTATCTTCTCTCACAAGAATTATCACTTGAACCAGAAACGACATCATGGATGAATAACAAGGACATTCACAAACATATCACATCATCAAGCAAGAGTCGAAATCAACACATTTTAACTCATGGTACTTGCCTTCCGCGATGGGACATGCTAAGAGGCAACAACGGTGCACCTCCACTCACCGCCTCACCGCCTACACAAATAAATATTCAAAATAAGAAAATTTGGATTGACATAACTACAGGTGGCCTACATTAACCCTTTGGCTATTCTACTAAATCAACGGAGTTAAAACTAGCATCACTCTATTCGCACTCCTCGCCTTCATCGGACAAGGGTACTAGAAAATCATATTTTAAGTTCTGGAACTCGGAATGACATGAGACTAGTGCCAAAATAAACTTAACAGAAAAATCTTCAAAACATTAGGAGACAAGCTTTCCTAATTATTCCCACAAATAAGACTAATCTGTAGTTGAAAGTGCCTGACAGACATCTGTCCTGACAGAAGACCAGTAGCAAAGAACATAGCATAACTTTTCATCTATAAGTTCAAATTGAGTGCTCTTTACCAATCTGGAATCATGACAAAACCAGCCACAATAATCTAGTAGGGCACGCCCCTGATTCGGACTCCTACTAATTCTTATATTCAGGTAAAATTTCTATCTCTCGCAACCGCCAACAAAAAACAAGCGGTAAGAACTCCATAACTTTTGATTTCCAACTCTAAAATTGTTTTCTTTATCAACTTGGAAATATTAATGAATCCTCTACAACATTAATTTTGGGTGGAATTTCTGATTCGGATCTAAAGAATTCAATATGGCTAGACAATACAACCGCCAATTCTCGTCACCGTCCCCGGATAGTTGCGGTAAAACTGCCATATCTCCTAAACCGTAACTGAAAATCAGATGATCTCGGTGCCTAAAGAAAGCTAAGATCAAGTTCTACAACTTTCTAAGAGGTGTTAAGATCATAAAACATACGGAACTTACCCAAATCTGACGAACAAATCTGGCGGACGATAGGGAGGAGGGTGGATGCCGGTGGCGGGGAGGAGGTGGTGGCGGCTTGGGAGGGGAGTGGGAGAGAGGGAGAGGCTAGGGTTTGGGGAGGAAAAACCCCCTTGGCTGGCCCCCTCTCATAGCCCCCTCTGGGTCATGCCTGCACTCCAAAGTTGTTGGAAGATCGCTGAAAACCCCCCGCCGATTTAGGAAATTTCAGTTCTTGTTTGCCTTTTCCCTCCCCAGCTGTTTGTCTAATTACACGATCCTAATCTGTGGTATTACAACAAGTCAACATTATAAACAATTTCGAGCATTCTACAATAAAAGAGCAACTACGTTATGCTCGAGAGGGAAGTAGCATAATAAACAGCCTAATTTCAGCAATGCATAAATAATTCGAACATTCAGTTCCATACCAAATAAAATTACTAGTTCCATAAATAGAGGGCACGAATCCATAACCTAGGCATAACGATAGTCATCAACCACCATCAAATGCATACTTATTATTACTATCCAACATTGTAATTGCAAAGTAGTAAATGAATGTTATCTCAATGGGTGTGTGCAACTGTGTGTCTACTCCCTCCCACAAAAGATGCCATCATGGTTCACCTAAAAAAATACAGCAAGGGTGAGTCCACGACCCAGCAAGTACAAAAGAATATGTGAGCACGATAGTACCATTTGTCATCGATAATGAACCAACATATGGAATAGAGTCATCATATGAAAGAATGAATGTACATACTCTTCTCTTTTGCTCATACTAAGATAGCGAGTGAATACCGTCAAGTGTTCACTTATCCCGCATTCTAGAAAACGCTGGGACCCAAAGCCCATTTGAGAACATGTCAAATCGGGGACCCATATTGCCCACATTGAAATGGTGGGTCTTATAATCACTACCCACTTCCGTGGGTATCGCAAGATCAAAACTTGCATGCATGAATGAATATGATGAATAATGAGATAACAGTAATCGAATCTTAGTAAGGCAAACCATCATGAACAAGTACATATCACCATGATTCATCATATTATCACCAAACAGATAAGAACACATATCAACCATAACTTTTGATTGACTCGGCAAAAATTGTGTTCTTTATCAACATGGAAAGCTTATGAATTATCTACAACATTAATTTTTTGTCGGCCTTTCCGATTTGGTCTCTAAATAATTCATAATGGCCATACAAGACAACTGCCAATTCTCGTCACCCTCCCGGACAAGGGCAAATAAACTACCATAACTCCTAAATCAGAATCCAAATCAAGTGATCTTGTCGCTTAAAGAAAGATAAGGACGATCCTCGCAATTTTCTAAGCGATGGATAGATCAAAAACATACATAATCTACCCAAACCGACGAGCTACAAGATCGACTAATCTGATCCGCCTCCGCAAAGACCAACGGAATAAAAGATACTACCGATCTATCGGGATCGGGTTACCCTTGATGATCCGCTAGAGAATGGAGCCTCACGACTGTGTGCTCCTCCTCCTCCCCTTTCCTCCTCTTCTTCCTTCTTCCTCCTCTTCTTCCTCTCCGTGCTCCTCCACTTTGGCCGCCCTCCAACCTGCCGCCTTTCGCCTTTCTTCCAATGGGCAGAGGGGGGCTTCGCCGAGACAATGGAAGCGCCACTGGGGTATTGGTGGTGCAAGGGAAGGCGACGGGGAGGTGGTGGCGCAACCGGTAGGGGAGGTGGCGGCGTAGCGGGGAGAAAGGAGAGGGAGGGGTAGGGCTAGGGTTCTAGGGGGAACCCCTGGCCGGCCACCCTTGTTTCGGCCACGCCTGCGTGGCCCAGTTGTTTAATAAAAGCTAAAAACCCTTCTTATTTCAGAAATTTCTACTCCTTTCTTTGCCTTTTCTTCTCCCAGTTGATTTTCTAATTACCCGATTCGTTTCCGGGGTATTACACCCGGAATGAAGCTTAGAAAGTGATTGTGGATGGCTCCTAGTCTACGATTTTATTCACTAAGATAGACTGCTAAATTGCCTTGGTTGAAGCTTAGAAAGAGTTTGTGGATGAATCCTAGTCTAGTATCTTCTTCACTAAGATATACCTTTAATCAACATCAATTTTCATTGCAAATGAAAAATTATTGTAAAAATAGGTGACTGAAGCTATTTGAGTAAAACGATTCAATTCTGGACTTTTTATCTCTAGGATGGCCATTGTTAGCTTCTTGATCTCACATTGACATTCTCGACATGGCCATGATCACTTTAGGATCTCGTTGATGAACTTGTTAGTTTTAAAGCTTTGCTTAAATTATAACAATTCATTGCTTTTACTTTGAGCCTTCTAGCTTAGCTTTGATATATATGTCTTAACATGATCTTGCTAGCGCTTTCAGGCTTGATATGTATTGTGTGATTATAGAA
Organism: Hsuehochloa calcarea; assembly: GCA_036346395.1. Taxonomy (NCBI): domain Eukaryota; kingdom Viridiplantae; phylum Streptophyta; class Magnoliopsida; order Poales; family Poaceae; genus Hsuehochloa; species Hsuehochloa calcarea. The sequence goes on from CM070610.1 coordinate 36,865,627, forward strand.
ATGCTAGCTTGTTCTTTTGGGTAATCTTCAAAGCTTCTAGTACCAAAATATATAAAACTTTAAAAATAAAGCCACTCCATTGCATTTCGTGCATGCTCTTTCTTATGGTTCTTCCTTATTTCTGCATTTATTATCTCTGGATGAGAGGAAGACGTGATTCCTTGATGACTCCATTGTCAAAGGGGGAGAAGTAGCAAAAATGTTGAAAGCGGAGTAATTTGGAGAAAATGAAATTTTCTAAAAAAATGATGATCAAAGTGAGGGGGATCTTTGAATTTGCATTCTTATCATCTTATTGCCATTTCTGAACTTGAATTGCAATTCTTGGAACCTCACAATGATCAAAGGTAAATTTGAACAATTGTTCTTTCATATGGACCTTAAGTGAGATTTTTTACTATTCTTTGAAAATTGAAGCTTTCTTGCTTTCTTTTGACTTATCTCGCTTGCCTATACTAATCTGCCAACTTGGTCATTTCCATTGCTTTCTCTTGCTCTTGGACCAAGTTGTGCCATTGTGCTAAAAACGTCAAGTATTTTACTTTTCAAACCTTAAAACTTACATTTTGGAAAATTGTCAATGTGTGCATCAAGGTGGAGATTGTGGATATCATGCGGATATGCTTATGATCTTAGCATGATGTTACAATTGGCAATGGCGTTAAAGGTTTATCAATTAATGCGTTTCAAGAAGTTCTAGTTTTGTCAAAGCCATAATCGGTCCGACCGCCAGGCGGCGGCCGGACCGGCCACGCGGGCTCGGATCGCCATTCTCGGCGGTCCGACCGCCATAAGCGGTCCGACCGCAAATACAAAAATGGATTTTCGAGTGGGCCAAAAATAAAGGGTGCGGTGCAAGAGAGGAGATTCTATTGCACTTGGTCTCATAATTTTGGAGTCTCCAACAAAAGTTCTATTAGTTTGAAATTTCAGAGAGCTTGCGGTTTCAGTCGTCAAATTTGGCTTAGTCTTTATTAGCGGTCGACCGCCATTAAATGGCGGTTCGACCGCTTTTCACTTGAATCATCGGCCCTTGTAGTGGCGATGTTTGTTTGTTGAGTCAAGTTCATGAGTTTTAGTGCCTATATGTTGCATGATGCTTGTTTTGACTAACGGGTCAAGTTGCAAAGAACTTATTCCGGAATCGATTTCTTGGTCTATTGATGTGCAGGTTGCTTGGAGGTCATCGACGGTCAATGGCGAGGATGATCGGGACTAGGTCGAGAGTCGAGGTTCGAACGATCGACGATGCGGATGAAGTCATTGGATTCGAGCGCAGCAAAATGGACAAGGATGATCGAACGGAAGTTCGGTGCGACGGGATGCATCAAGCGGCGGGGTCTGTGGAAGTGCCATGGTGGTTTCAAATGAGCCTACCGAGAGACTTGCCGACATGATGAGAGCCACGATCAACCTACACGTGGCATGAAGCATGGAATCGCTTCATGAAGATTGGACTCATCTTTGAAGAAGGACCGAGAAGGGGTATTTTGGAAATATCACTAAAATACCGCCTTGTTTGCTTTTTACTAAACCGCAAAGGCAAGACGACGCAAGGAGAAGCGGTTTAGGTCAAGAGAAGATGAAGACGCCGCTTTAAAATGCGTGTGCGTGAGTTAAACCCGCTTGGGTGTGGGCTTAACGGATGCCCAATAGGAACTCTTCTAGAAGGTTAGACTCCACTATAAATATGGGAGGGTGTATGCATGCAATACCCCAAGGTGATTCTATTATTAGAAAAAGTTTCTAAGAGGGAGCTAATTGAAAACCTGAATCATCTTTTCACCGGGGTTTTCTCAGGATTTCACGGCAACTGGGCTCTGGCCACGGCCCAGGAGGGGCCCATGTGGTGGCTGGTTATAAGAGGGGGTTCCCACCCCCAAACCCTAAACTCCACATTTCTCTCCCTCCCCTTTGGAGCCGCCGCCCCCCGTCCCCTTTGCTGTGCACCGCCTTGTACGTCGATTTTGGGTAAGATGCGTTTGTTTTCTGTCCTGTCCATCTCTTAGAAAGTTGTAGGTACTGTTCTTAGCTTTCCATATCTACCGAGATCACGTGATTCCTCCTTACAGTTTAGGAGATATGATTTTTTTAGTGCGCGCTGTTCTGTCTGTCTGACGAGAAAGATCTGTCGGCTTGATCCTAGGTTTTGATTTAGTTAGAGGCATTTCCAGAACCTCCACGCCAATAAGTTATTGTATCCCTTTAAATTATCTTTCAAAGCTAATAAATATCATCTCTATTGGATCTGTATAATGAAAGTTATGATATTTTCTTTACCACTGTTCTGAATTCTGGGCAGATAAATGTTAGTGTTTTCATCTATTGTTTAGACTACTGTAGAGGACGAATCTGGGGTTTTTCCCTTCTAGAGTTTTATTCCTGGGAACGTTAGCTTTATTTTGGCACGTAGATCAGGAAAATCCGATCTGTAGTTTGGCAGATATGAATTTTTGATTACAAACTGTCCGATCTGTCTGAAAACTGAGGTCAGTAGGTTTGTCCCTCGGTTTTGTTCAAATTAGGGGCCGAATCAGAACTTTCACCCAAATAAGTTATTGTAGCCCTTTAAATTATCTTTCAAAGCTGATAAGAATCATTCTCATTGGATCAATAGGTTGAAAGTTACGCCGTTTTCTTTATCTCTGATCTGTATTCTGGACAGACGTAGATGGGTTGTGTTTAGCTGTTAATTAGCCCTCTGCTTTGGCCGAATCGTGGATTCCGCCAACTAATGTTTTGTAGCCTGAGCTGTTAAGATTCAGCGAGCACTTGTTTCAGGTCTTTTGAGTTACAGATAATTAATGGTGATTTTTCTAGTATCGCTGCCGCTTTAGCTAATCGGGTCATGGGTAAACTTGGTAAAATTGATCCCATTGTTTGAGTGGGAGAGATAGAGGAGGGAAGGGCTCTTGTAGCAATGTCATACCTTGTTATTCTTATTTCGATTATACATTTGTGTAGGCGGTGAGGCGGTGAGTGGAGGGCATCTTCGTCCTCCTATTACATCACATCGCGGAAGGCAAGTACCCTATGCCGTTTGGTGATGTTTCCAATTGTTTGCTTGATGTTGGGATAAATTGTGAATGCCTTTTCTATCCATCCCGATATTTATTTCATTTCAAGAAGATGATTCTTGTGATTAAAGAATTAGCATTCATTTCGCTTGTTGCATTCCATTACATGCAACTAACTTGTGTGGCATCCTTGATATATTATGTTGTGTGGGAATGCATACTCATACTTGTTTACATATGTTGTTGAATGCCATGTGTCTTTTCCACTAATGTGTGATATTCATTCATACCATGAGAAATCATCATGTTCATTCATAAAATTCATTATGACCACTAAGTGGATTCTTTTGTAAGTCCCATCAATTCCAAGATGGGCATTTGAAAGACCCATCAATTCCAAAGATGGGCATTTGAAAACCCACCATTCCAATGTGGGTAGTGTTGACCACCATTCCAATGTGGCACTTGGACACCAGTATGAAAACGCTCTTCACGGTGATTGGGTCCCTGCAGATTTATGGCACGGCTTAAGTGAACACCGACGGTGTATCACTCGCTATACCTGTGATATGCAATGATAAGTCCATTCCTTCAATGCATTCTTTCATTCCATCCATTCATGTATTCATTCCATTCAATCATATATGTGTTCCAAGATTTATTCGTAATTCAACCGATATTGTGTTGTCCACTCTATGTTTGATTATTCTGTATGTATTTGCTTGAGTCTTCGACTCACCCTTGCTTTGTATGTTTTAATTAGGTAATTGAGGAGAAGACAAGATGATTTGGTGGGAGTAGTTCTCACATAACCGCACTTCACATTTATCCAACCGAATAATTATTATTACCTTTCAAATAAGCCAACTTGTTAAATAAATTCCAGATTTGTAATAATCCAAACTTGGTACCGCTTGACTGCTCGTGGTATTATAACCGCTTATCCATTCTTTTCCATGAATCGGGTGATCGCTTATTGTCATTCTTTAGAAATTATTGTTGATTGAATCAGATAATCCAAATTTTCATGCTATTCTTAGTAGTTTGATAGTTTTATGTGACATCTTGGCTTCCGAATAGCCGTGGTGTTACAGTGTATATCGAGCGCTTTTAGGTCCGTGGTTCATTCAAACATATTAAATTGACACACACCGTGCACGTTAGTAGAGGTTGGTAAACTGTTGCTTCCGGATTTCAATTGTTGTGACTCGATTAATGAGTCGTTGTTGAGTTGTTTTGTGCTATGATGTGTTAAACTATGATATGATGTGTTATCCTATATATATATATATATGGATTAATTTTATGATTGTCATGAGATGATCCTATATATTCCTAATTGATTATTTTGGTTATGCTTCGATAGCCGACGTCGAGAAGTTGAGTCCGTGGTTGTTGTCCCCGTTTCGCCAAAGTTACACCATCGTTGGTGGTATGAAATTAGAGAAGTTCTTACTGCTCCATGAGCACCGGTTGAGCATGAGCTCATTGATGAACTGCTGCCTTTCTAGAACCGTATCCGTTTCTGTTGTAGTTTCCGCAATGTGAATTTCTTTTCAATTTGGGGTTAATGAAATAGCAAGCCCGGCTTGCTTCGACCGCTCTTTGAACCAATTGGTGTTCTTTCGATTATTGTGAAATTTTCGCTCCACGTGGGCATAGTTCCATTGCAAGATTTATCTTTTCACAAAAGACTTGTTTTACCCTTGTTGGAGAAGTTTAACTCATTCGTCCGTCTTGGAATCTCTCAGTATTGAAAGACTTCTTTGCAAGCTCTTTATTAAGTGTGTATTGATCTTGCATATTTCTCTAGGGTAGCTTTAGTAAGTCGTTCTCTTCCTTGATTTTCGAATTTGACAAATTCTTGTCCGTGGCGATTGATGAATTTCTCTTGGGTTCATGATTTTGGTAGACGAGTTTAAATAGGCCTTTAATGGTATCTCAAAACATTATTGTTTTTTGATTGTCGAATTGCTTTTACTACTTAATGATCTTTGTAAATTGGCAACATTGATATTTTCATGGTTGTTCTTTCTTTCTCATTGGAAAAGAGCGACTCATTTACTCGCTTGATGGTTCGCCTAATGAGAATTCTTGTTGCAAGTTCGTTAACACGAGAAAGCATTGGCTCAATGTATTCCTTTTGGAACCCTCTCGCTTGTTGAAATTTGATGCATCTCTTTCCAAGAAAAGCGTTAAAACCCTTTTGGAGTGCTTGGTTATGCTTAAGTCGGGGTTGCACCCAAACAAAGATTGTGGGCTACGGGTTTCTATTAGACCCTATTTATTTTTCAAAAGGTTTCTTGCCTTTCGTCGGCTGAGCTCTCATTGTCTGCTTAGAACGTTATTCTTGACAAGATCGTTTCTTTATGTTAGCCCTATCTCTTGTTGATAAGGGCACTGGTTATCCGCTTGATAGTTCGAGAATGCAAATTTCCTTTCACAAATTTCATTGAAGAAATTTCGACTATGTTCATTTCTTTTGAATATTTGGAGTGTTGGAGTTTAGAACCTCCTTTGAAAAAGAAACTGTCAAACCCCTTTCTCTAGAGTTTTGTAGTGTTGGGTGTGACGTTTGTTCAACTTTGTGGTTTTCGTATCTTACTTTTTCTAGAACAAGTTGTTATTACAATTCCATTTGATGCTAAAAATTTTATGACCCGATTTGTCATGTTTCCTTTAGAAGGTTTATTAACACGATCAAGAATGTGAGGGTAAGGTTGATTCTTTATAGAGAAAGAAGAAGTTTGACCACCTTTCTTGATGTTTCCAAAATGATTCAATTTCGAGTTTTGTGTTCATGACCTATTGGAGGTCCCAGTTTATTATGATAAACGAAGTTTGCCATGTAAAACGATTTGTTGCAGAGTTATAATGGTTCTTCGTTGATGCGAGCGCTTTGATCTTGAATGCTCGTTGTTCTTATCCGTAAAGATCCGACATTCTTCTTGTGAGGCTCATGTTTTCAATTGTGGACTCCACCTATGTTCAATGAGTTCATTGCCTAAATTTTCTCGCCATTTTCACTCAAAAGATTTCGAGTTTCAATCGTAATGCCGCTTTCTTATCGGTTGTTATTTGCTATTATCTTCTCGAGGAATGTGTTCCTCAACCACGAACTTAGTTTTCGCTTTCCAAGATCACCTTTAGCGTAATATTTCTTTGGTTTCTTGGTCAGTGGTGAGCAACGCTTCTCGTATGAATGAACTTGTTTTTGTTCGCCTCTTCCTTTTGAGAAAGGATCACGCTTTGTGTTGCGAAGTGTTTGCAAGGTGAAAGTTTGGCAACCTGTTTGGTGGTGGATGAGTAATCGTGAGCGATGATACTTTGCTACCAAGTTATCGGAGGAGTAGTAGAATGTGAAATGGTTTTGATCTCAGATCCCTTGGAGGAAATTGATTCACTGAGATGTTTGACTTCAAGTAAGTCCTAAAAGTGTTACTACTTAACACCTGTATAGTGAAATTCTAGAACTTCAATTCGTGGATTGAAAGGTTGGTGATTATCGGAGGTATGGAAACCTTCATTGAATTTTTAGAGTAACGAATTGAATTGGATAGCAGATGGTGTGGGTGATTTCGATGATGTCAATGAGTGAGTATATTAGAATGGTGGTAATGTTGGAGATTTAATTCGATGATTTCACTATCGCTATAAGAGCAATCGTTGTAGAGGTTTTGGAAGTTAAACTGGCTTTGCATCTGCTTATGCTTGACCTTTGGTCACGCATCGATTGTGTGTATAGAGGGTGGAATAAATGAGTTTCGAACATGTTTATGCTAGGACCCTTTTGAAGCAAAGACATTAGCATGCGCATCACGATTCTCGAGTTGTTCTTGAAAATTTGAGGTAATATGATTGTGTGGTATCTATCTTGTGGCGCTTTGGGTGTCTTTAATCAAATTAAGGTTGAATAGTAGAACGAGATGTCTAGAGCAATCGAAAAAAAATTCAATGGAGTCTCTCCACCATGGTGTGGATGATGTATTTCAGTTTGAGCATAATTTGATAATGTTCAATTAAGAGTTTTAATCTTTGAGGTATATGATGAATTGAAATCCAATATTGGAGAGAAGTTTTGCTCCTCAAGAGAAGCGGAAGAAAGGATGTTTTCTTGAAAATGATGCGCTTTTCTTACTCGCTTTGGTTTTGTGCCGTTGATAAGTGTTTTCTCGTGACTTTGAGTTGGGGTCAGGTTGGCATGATCTGATCTTTCAGATTCACGGAGTAAAAGAAATATTTGATTTGAGTATTCAAGCAAATTTCTCTTTGGTTTCGTGGTGTTCTTTCGCAAATTGATTCATTGGAAGTGGAATTGCTTTATCGATGAATTGTCACATTTGGGATTTAACTTTTTGGTGAAGAGTTAACATTGCGTGGTTGCGATGAGAACTCTCTATTTTTTTCAGCTTGATTCTCTTCATTTTCGGCAAAGAGAAAAATTAGGAAGTCGGCTTATCGCTTTGACCGTCACTTCGCATATACGCCAAGTACGCAACGAGGGCGTATTGTGCCGAGAGAGCAGCAGACCATTCAAAGTTTGAGATTAAGTTAAACACGTTGACCATCGAGTAAGGTCTTACCTTCGATCCTCTTCCGATGAGTGTACCTAGAAAGTTCAAGTCGATTGTTAGGTCGACGTCCGCTTCACATCTTTGCTTTGTGGTTTCTCTATTCCGAGAGAGGCTACTTGGGAGATAGAGTCTCGTGATGCATGAGCAAAGATCCGCACCCGCTTGTTTCTCGTACATGTTAAATCCGTTGAATTCAACTCCTTGGAAATTCGCTCGTATTAGTTGCTGTTAGAATTGAGGTCGAATTCCATTAAGGGTAGAATGTAACACCCAAGGTGATTCGCTTATTAGAAAAAGTTTCTGAAGAGGGAGCTAATCGAAAAACCGTAATCATCTTTTCACCGTGGGGTTTTCTGTTATTTCACGGCAACTGGCTCGCCACGGCCAGAGAGGGCCCATGTGGTGGCTGGCCATAAGAGGGGGTTCCACCCCCAAACCCTAAACTCCACATTTCTCTCCCCTCCCCTTTGGAGCCGCCGCCCGCCCCTTTGCTGCACCGCCTTGTACGTCGATTTTGGGTAAGATGCTTCGTTTTCTGTCCTGTCTATCTCTTAGAAAGTTGTAGGTATTGTTCTTAGCTTTCCATATCCACCAAGATCACGTGATTCTACCTTACGGTTTAGGAGATATGATTTTTAGTGCGCTTGTTCTGTCTGTCTCGACGAGAAAGATCTCACGGCTTGATCCTAGGTTTTGATTTAGTTAAAGGCATTTCCAGAACCTCCACGCCAATCAGTTATTGTAGCCCTTTAAATTATCTTTCAAAGATAATAAAGATCATCTCTATTGGATCTGTATAATGAAAGTTATGATATTTTTTCACCACTGCTCAACTCGGGCAGATAAATGTTAGTGTTTTCATCTATTGTTTAGACTACTGTAGAAGACGAATCTGGGTTTTGCCCTTCTAGAGTTTTATTCCTGGGAATGTTAGCTTGTTTGGCACCGAGATCAGGAAAATCCGATCCTGTAGTTTGGGAGATATGAATTTTTGATTACGAACTGTCCGATCTGTTTGAAAACCGAGGTCAGAGGTTTGTCCTCGGTTTTGTTCAAATTAGGGCCGAATCAGAACCTTCACCCAAATAAGTTATTGTATCCCATTAAATTATATTTCAAAGCTGATAAGAATCATTCTCATTGGATCAATAGGTTGAAAGTTACGCCTTTTCTTTATCTCTCGATCCAGTATTCGACAAACGAGATGGGTTGTGTTTAGCTGTTAATTAGCCTCTGCTTTGGCCGAATCGGGATTCCGCAGACTAATGTTTTGTAGCCTGATCTGTTAAGATTCAGTGAGCACTGGTTTCAGGTCTTTTGGAGTTACAGATAATTAATGGTGATTTTTCTAGTATCGCTCAGCTTTAGCGTAATCAATGTTGGGTAAACTTGGTAAAATTGATCTCATTGTTTGGGTGGGAGAGATAGAGGGGATGGAAGGGCTCTTGTAGCAATGTCATACCTTGTTATTCTTATTTCGATTATACATTTGTGTAGGCGGTGAGGCGGTGAGTGGAGGGGCATCTTCGTGTCCTCCTATTACGTCACATCGCGAAGGCAAGTACCCTATGTCCGCTTGGTGATGTTTTCAATTGTTTGCTTGATGTTGGGATAAATTGTGAATGCCTTTTTCTATCCATCCCGATGTTTATTTCATTTCAAGAAGATGATTCTTGTGATTAAAGAATTAGCATTCATTTCAGTTGTTGCATTCCATTACATGCAACTAACTTGTGTGGCATCCTTGATATATTATGTTGTGTGGGAATGCATACTCATACTTGTTTACATATGTTGTTGAATGCCATGTGTCTTTTCCACTAATGTGTGATATTCATTCATACCATGAGAAATCATCATGTTCATTCATAAAATTCATTATGACCACGGAAGTGGATTCTTTTTGGTAAGTCCCATCAATTCCAAGATGGGCATTTGAAAGACCCATCAATTCCAAAGATGGGCATTTGAAAACCCACCATTCCAATGTGGGTAGTGTTGACCACCATTCCAATGTGGCAACTTGGACACCCGTGATGAAACGCTTCTTCATACGGTGATTGGGTCCCCGCATTTCTATGGCACGGCTTAAGTGAACACCGACGGTGTATCACTCGCTATATACCTGAGATATGCAAATGATAAGTCCATTCCTTCAATGCATTCTTTCATTCCATCCATTCATGTATTCATTCCATTCAATCATATATGTGTTCCAAGATTTATTCGTAATTCAACCGGATTGTGTTGTCCACTCTATGTTTGATTATTCTGTATGTACTTGCCGAGTCTTCGACTCACCCTTGCTTTGTATGTTTTAATTAGGTAATTGAGGAGAAGACAAGATGATTTGGGTAAGTTCAAGACATCGCACTTCACATTTATCCAACGTAATAATTATTATTACCTTTCACCAAGCCAACTTGTTAAATAAATTTCAGATTTGTAATAATCCAACTTTGGTATCGCTTTGACTGCTCGTGGTATTATAATCTTTATCCATTCTTTTCCATGAATCTCGGTGATCGTTATTGTCATTCTTTAGAAATTATTATTGATTGAATCAGATAATCCAAATTTTCATGCTATTCTTAGTAGTTTGATAGTTTTGCGTGACATCTTGGCTTCCGAATAGCTGGTAGGTGCACAAGGCACCTCCCTAATCCTTTTACTTATTTGGAAACCCTAGTTTTTTTTTGAGATTAGGGAGTGGTGAGGTTAGGATTCTTGAAGAGAAGATTGATTGTGTGCTCATGTATTGAGTTTTATCCTCCATGTTGGAGTGGTCAGAACAAAGCAACAAACACAAATCAATCTATGCAAGTTTTCTTGAGACGAGTCTCTTTCGTTCTTGCTCTCTATTTTGTGATTTTGGAGCTCGTCTTTAATTCTCAAGTTTTCTTTCTGCTTTCTACCCTAATCTTGCTTGTCGTGACATGTGAGATATCATCTACGATCATCTTGATCATCTCTAACCCACGAGCAAGGTTTTGATCTAGTTTTTGTTTTGACTTGCTTTTGAACCATCCTTCACTCAAACGGGAAAAGATCAAAACTTTGACAAGGATCTTCACGATCTTTGATTGAATAGGTTCCTGATATCCTAGAGAAGATGTGTTCCTAGTTTCATCGAGTTTGGAGTTGTAGATCAAAAGGTACATCTATTTACAACTTCGCTTTTGGGCCGATTTCACTGCTCATCAGCCGAGGTCGCACCACCTAAGGTGACCCGTCCCACCACCATTAACATAGAGGTCGATCGCTTTACTTGAAAACGAAGTTTTGGTAGTTTTGCCCGTGGTTTGGATTGGATTCAATACAAGACTTCTGCTGCAGTTTAAATATTGATCTTCATAGCTCTTCAATACTACAAAGAGGCTATAGCAGACGGCCCATTACACGTTCCTTGGAACCGGTCGTGTTGGGTCGCCTGGCTTTGTTTGGCGTAGCGGAATATCGATGGGGTTCTATTTCCAACCGTCGTGATAGCAGTATTACGCGCATTTGCTCAAATAGAACCGTCAGGATAATGCACGACGGCTCATTTCGTAACCGCTCGGATATTGATTATCGCGCACGGTTCTAAAATAGAACACTGCGGATTTCGCTTCATATAAATTGAGCCGAGACATCCTCACCAGACTGCTACTGGTTCACGCCCGCGCCACTTACCGCCTAGCTCCTCACTACTGGTCTACCGCCCAGCGCCACTTCGCTCTAGCTCCTCCCGTAATACCCTACTGCCAGTAGTGTGCCCATGTGGCCTATGAGGAGTTGTGTGGTGGGATTAGTCCACATTGCTTGTCTCAAGTGAGTTGTAGTAGTATATAATGTCTGTTGATCCAAACGTAGCACTCCGGTTAACCTTTACACGGCGATGACGAAGTGGTTGGGTGCTATGTGTGGGTCCGCCCACTGCGGGCATTGAGCCGATTTTGGGTCAGGTGTTACAGATGGTATCAGAGCATCAACTCCAGACGGCGCGGGTGGGCGCTGCATATGGCGCATGGCACATGTGGGCCTGAGTGGATACATGGCATGGCATATGTCCGCACGACGCACGGACGTGTACCGAGGGGTGGTTCGCATTTGCCCAGATAGTATGTCCGAGGGCGCCACTTAATGGGGTGAATGTAATACCCCTACCGCAGATGGGCCCATGGGCCCATGAGGAGTTGTGTGGTGGGATTAGTCCCACATTGCTTGTCTCAAGTGAGTTGTAGTAGTATATAATGTCTGTTGATCCAAACGTAGCACCTCCGTTAACCTTTACACGGGCGAGGACCAAGTGTAGGGTGTGTGTGGCGGTCCGCCCACGGGTCGGGCATTGAGCCGATTTTGGTCAGGTGTTACACCTCCAACCCGCGCCACTTCCTCGCCCTAGCTCCTCACCACGGTTCACCGCCTCAGCGCCACTTCCCGCCTCTAGCTCCTCCAACCTCGCAGCCTCCTCTAATATCGTATGAGCACATGATCGATCTTGCACCGTCAATGTTGGAATAAATAATATTAGCCCCGCAAATCTTAGTTTTGAATAATGGTTTCTTATAACTAATGAACTAAAATTTGACTTAGGAGTGGTAACTTAATAAAATTGAATTAGGTCTAATAATCACTAAAATTTGAGTTAGGATAATTAATTGGCTTAAAAATAAAATTTACACACCGGTTCACAAGACGGTGGGTTTGGGTCAAGCAATATTGCATTTACTGTCTCCGTATTTTAGGTTAATAAGTGTTGTATGAGATGATGCCTATATTTGGGTTGCATGATTGTTCAATTGAGGTAGATATCGTGTCTAGAGGTAGGGATCATGGTTGTGGTCAGAGGAATGGCTACGCTTATGCCACCGCTGCGTGGTACATAACTAGTGAAGAGTTTTCTTTCAATAACCTTAGATGCAAATGTTGAGAATGAGTTTATATTGCACATTTTCGCTTGCTATAAATTAATCGCTAATCAATTTGACACTAATTTGTTACATGCGAGTGTAGATGGATCGAATCGATGTACGGTGAACCGTGTGAGTCAAGATTACATTAATGGCGTGGTTGCTTTTAGAAGAGCCACGAAAGGTGATATGTTGAAGAAGGGGATAAATTTTATGTAACGTCTGCATTGATTGTGTAATCAAGATGTTTAACAACGCGCGCATCGGCGCACTTGATTCAAGGGGTTTCAAAAAGGGTATACATGTTGGACCACCACGTGAAGAGCAGATTATACCGTGGTTAATAATGACGACATCGCCGAGGAAGTCAACGATTTGCTTGATGTGGACTCGTGCTTTTGATGAGGATAGGGGCACGATGACAACTGATCGATGCTACGCGATGCGTAAGAGAACTACAAGGAGAGAGAGTTTTGTAAATTCGAGGGCTTAAGGGAGGACTCGTGAGACCTTTGTTCCCTCGGCCGCAAGCGAATACACAAGGTTGTCAACCGTGCTTGAACGCAAATTGAAGGCAAGCAATAGTTGGTCCGATAAGAGTTTCACGGCGCTGTTAGGTCTCCTAGCGGACATCCTTCCGAGGGAAACGTGTTGCCCAAAGACCACCTATCAAGCAAAGAAGGTTATTTGCCCATTGGGAATGGAAGTAGAAAGAATACATGCATGTCCGAACGATTGTATCCTCTACCGTAAAGAGTATGCAGACATGCATTATTATCCTGTGCAAAGCATCCCGATACAAGCGCCAAAATATCGCTAAGGTGAAGCAAGGACCTCCGCTAAGATGTTGAGGTATCTCAGTAATCCCACGCTTGAAGCGCTATTTGCGAACCCAAAGGAGGCAAGATTGTCGCTGGCACTCGAGGAGCGTAAGAGAGATGGAAAGCTAAGACACCGCCGATTCTCGCCAAAGGAGAAACTTCGATCGAGCTTCAAAGAGTTCAAAGGAACCGAGGAACATAAGGTTAGGGTTGAGTACGGATGGAATGAATCCTTTCTGAACATGAGCACCGACATAGCACTGCCCGTGAATCTATGTATGTACAACCTTCCTCCTTGGCTCAGATGAAGCGAAGTACATTTTGATGTCACTACTTATCCAAGGGCCAAGCAACCTGGGAATGATATTGATGTGTACCTAGCACCATTGCGGAAGATCTTGTGACACCGTGGAACGTAAGGTGTATGGGATGCATAAACGAGAGAACTTCACTTTACGCGCCATGTTGTTCTCGCACCATCAATGATTTTCCGCCCTTGGTAACTGCTTCAAGCCAGACAAAAGGAGCCAAAGCCATCCGACCGCTTAGATGCTACGGAGAGTGTATGGTAACAACTCCAAAAATCGTATATACGCAAAAAAATTTTAAATTAAAAAAAGGGGTTGAAAATTTTTTTCCCCAAAAACCCCAAGGGAAAAAAAATTTTTTTTTTTCCCCCAAAAAAAAATTTTAAAAAGGGGGAAAAATTTGGGTTTTTTGGGGGGGAAAAACCCCAAAATTTTTTCCCCTTTTTTTTGGGAAAAAACCCCAAAAAAAAAAAAAAAGGGGGGAAAAAGGGTTTATTTAAAAAAATTTTTTTTTTTTTAAAAACCCTTTTTTTAAGGTTAAAGGTTAAAAAAAAGGGGGATTTTTTCCAAAGGGCCCCCGTTTTTTAAAAAAAATTTTTTTTAAATTTTTTTTTTGGGAATTTTTTTTTTATTGTAATTTTTGGGGGCCAAAATTTTAAAAAATTTTTTTTTTTAAGTTTTTAACCCGGTTTGGTTTTTGTTTGGGGGGGGTTTAAAAAAAAGGGGGGGCCCCCTAAATTGAAAAATTTTTTTGGGGAAAAAGGGTTTCCCCGGGTAAAAAGGGGGGTTTCCCCCAAACCCCCCCCTTTTTAGGGGCCCCCCCCCAAAAAAAAAAAATTTTTGGGAACCCAAAGAATTGGGGGGTTTTTAAAAATTTTTTCCCCCTTTTAAATTTTAAAAGGGGAAACCTTTTGGGTTCCTTTTTGGGGGGGCCCCTTTTGGGGAAAGGGGGGGGGGGGCCCCGGAAAGGGGGCCCCCCCCCCCCCGGGGCCCCCCAAAACCCCCCCCGGGGCCCCTTTTCCCCCCCCCCCAAAAGGGCCCCCCCCCCCAAACCCGGCCACCCGCCCTGGCCCCGGTTCCTCCATTTACCCCCCCCCCTTTCCAAAAAAAAAAAATTTAAATTTGGCGGGGGGGAAAAAAAAGGCTTTTTTTTTTTTTTAAAAGGGGAAAAATTGGGGTTTAATTTGGGGGCCAAAAAGGGAAAATTTTAATTTGGGGGTTTTTCCCCAATTTTGCTTTAAGAAATTGAGAAGGAATTTGAAATTAATTGGGGAAAAGTTCGCTTTTTCGGGTTTATGGAAAAATGTTGTTGGAATTTGGGTTTTGCCAACAAGGCCGGTAATTTGGAATTTCTTAAAATTGTTATTGATCCCCGGATTTGCTTAGGAGGTTATCGTTGCTTTTGGAAACCCCATTTTTTAATGGATTTTGAACTTGGGAAAGGATAAAGTTTTTTCTTGCCCAAATGGCCGGGGTTTCATGGTTTTTAAGTCCACGAATAATGATTCCAAGGGAAATTCTGAAGGTTACAATGGAAATATTTTTGGTAAAATTCGTGGAAACCGAATTTGGCCCAAGAGGGAAGACCAATGGATCGTGAATCAAGGAAATCAATACCCGATCTTGATAGAGAACCCAATTTCACGGTTTGCAACCAAATTTGGAACCCAAGTTTGTGAATACAAAGAAAAGACAATTTGGTTGCCAATGTAATGCATTCCATTTTAAGGACACAAGTTGTTAACTTTAAATCCAATTCACCTAATTAATATGGAATCGCCCGCTTAAAAAGGTTGGCAAAGGGCCCTTTACTTGGTAATTCAAGGATACATAAAATTAACCATTTAATCTAGCCCGTTATTAAACTCCCTTTTCCGGAAGATGATTCAAACAATGGTGGAAATTTTTAAATAGAGGGAATGGGGTTTCCTGCTTTTGTCCCCTTTTCTTCATTTTCCATCCCCACTGAATTATTTGTAATCGACCCTGGGCCTCAATGGATTCAAAGCCAACCTTTTGATCCAACCTTTTAAATTTCCAATTAAGAACTTGAAGGAGTGTTCCTTAAAATAAAAAATTGTCCTTTAAATTAAGGGACAAAAATAAATTAATTTGCCAGGTTCCAACCTTCCAAGACCGGAATCGTGGCTCAGGAAGAACCCGGAAAGCTACCTTTTCCTCAAAACATAAGGGTATAATTTAATTAAAATTTTCCTTGTTAATTAACTTTTATCCCGCAGGAAAGGATTAGTCTTTAAATTATCCAAATTGGGCCCTTGGTTGAGGAATTAAATCGAACCTGATTGTTAGTAACAAACTTTTTTAATTCTTTTCAATGTAAATTACAATAGGATTAATGTTAAATTTAGAATTTAAGTTAGCAAATTTTAGGATGGCAAAGGCCGCTTTGCCCTTCCCGGGAACAACCGAGGCCGCAGGGTACCTAAGTTTAATGGCAGGAAAATGAAATTTTGTCAGGAAATGAAATCCGGGATTCGGAAGTTTAGCCTTGTCCCCCCCACACCGAGGATTCTGAATCCGCCCAATTCTTCAAAAGGAAAATTCCCAACCCACCAAAGTTGGAAAGGGTTTCTCGACCCAAAAGTCTGAGCGGGTTTTGGGAAGACCTTTCAAGCTGTTCCTAACCCGGTTTAAATGCATTTGAAACCCGCTGGCCCAACCCGAGCCTTGCTTCCATTGCCACCGGCCCTTTGGAGGACCTTCGGGCGCGTCACCCGGCCAAAACGGTGAACCAAGGTGGATGGCCCCTTCCGAATTTCCCATTCCCTGACCTGGAAACTCCGCCTTTGTGGTATTGAAGGAGGAATTGGGTAAATTTTAAAGGAGGGAAACGGGCAAAGGTTTTGGGCCAAAACCTTACCCTTAGGGTTTGCCCGTTTGGTAGGAAATTAGGGAAAATTGGGAACGGAAGGAAGGGAAATTCTTATTTGTTTCAACCCCTTTTGGTTTTGCCTTGTTAAAAGGCGAGGGAAAAGTTCTTTCCCTCGATGGGTAAATATTTAAACCCGGGGCCAGAAGTTTAACCAATAAAATATGTTAATTACCATTTGTTTTAAGGTTATAATTTGTTGGAAACCCTATAATAAATGATGTTTTGCGGGGGAAAATTTTGGTTTGCCCAAAGGTCCGGGGTTTCCTTTTAAGCACGAAAGGAATATTCCAGGCCCTAAGGAAACAAGGAAGGGTTACACGGGATTTTAAATTTTGGGTAAAATTTTGCAAACCCATTTGGAAAGAGATCCAAGGCCGAATATTTAATGCTTTGAATCAATACTCAAGGAACGATAAGCAAGTTTGAAGGACCAAATTTGGATCAAGTTATTTGGAACCAAATAAGTGCCCAATTTTGGGATCAATTGGACTTAGGTTTAATTTTAATTTGGACATCATGGTTAGGTTTACCAATTCACCTTTAATATTAAACCCCAAAAAAAAACCGGAATTTATCTTGGAATTCCCGTGAAACATCCAAATTAAGATTCTGCAAGGAATAACTCCCAAGATGATTCAACCAATACAATTTTAATCATTGGTAAGGTTTTCCTTCGCTTGTTGCCCAGGAATAACTTTTTTCAATTATTTGTTCGTCCTCTCCTAATGTTAGCCAACCCAAGGAAAATTAAATGGAATTCCAAATTTCCCTAACAAATATAAATTTTAAGCCCTTTAAACAACCACAAAAATATATTATTTTCTAAAAAGGCTTCCAATCCGAATATCGTTAATGGAATTCAATTTTTGCCCCGGCCCAAAAAAAAATGATAACTAATTCCAATTTTCGCTTGAATTAATTTATGCAAAGAAATCATTAGTTGCCCTAAGGAGAAAATCCGAAATTTGTTAATTCCAAATAATTTTTTGAATTGAAATTAAATAATTAATCCTTAATTTTTTTGATAGCCGGTGGTTTGATTAAAGATTTCCATTGGCCAAAGCCAAAGAAGCTCGGGAATTCGAAGGCGGCCATCACCTTTACATGGACGTTTTAACCCAAAGGAGAGTTTCACCCATCGCCGGATCTTAAGGAAATTTCACCAAACCAAATTGGAACTTAAAAATTGTAACCCAAATTTAACAACTATCCCAAAAATAAACTTCCAACCAAATTCCGTCTTTTTAATTTAAATTTTGAGAAAGATCAAATTTGAGTTGTTCAACAATTTTATTCTCGCGGAAATGGAACGCCTTTTGTCATGGCTTTGTTTTGGAGGGCCGGGCTAGCAAAATTCCCCGAGGCCCGGCCCAAAAACCAAAGAAAATGGGAGGCAGGAAATCCCAATCACCAACCTTTTAGTTAAAACGGGGCAAATTCCCATCGGTTTTCCCAAACCCATAAAACCCCGGGTAAATAGCCTTCCAATTGGTTTTAAGTAAACCGTGCATAATAACATATACCTTTGAAAATTTTTAAAACCGTCCAAACCCTTAAACACGGAAAATTTTTTAGTAAAACCGGGCCCGAAAGGGGTTAACGCATTTTGGGTTAATTTAAAACCGCTCTTATGTATAGAAGAAAGGAACCGCCGGTGATAATCGCCGTTAACACGGACGAAGAATTTAGACTTCGAAAACCCTCCGTAAATGAAGGTTCGCCCGGTGGATAACTTCGTATTAGGTTTAATAGTTATAGGAAAATGGTGGAATCCGATCCTTTAAGAAAAAGAGGAACCCGTGTTTCTTATTCCCCTTAGTCGCCGCCTTCGCCCAAGGAATACCAAATATACAAACCCGGTTCTAACCATTTAATTCCTTGTTAAATGCCCAATTAAAATTATTAGTTCGCCCTCCCTAGTTACCCAAGGAAGAAATAAAGGGATAAATACAACTAACAAGGACAAACCCAACCTTCAAACCAATTTTTAAATACTTATAAAATTTTTCAATTGGCTTGTAATATGTTAATTTATTTTGAAAGGCCAAAGTTAGTATTCTTTATTCCTCAATGCGAAATCCTTTTGAAGAAGAAGAACCGAGGTTTAACCTAAGAAAGAAACAAATTTAAACCCTTACCATTTTCCAAACCTGGCGTGGGATAAAGATTTACGGGGACCTTATCAAGGTTAAGTTCAAGGGAAGCATGGTTTTAGGAGAAATGCAAAGGGAAGGTTTCCTTCGCCCCCTGATTCCACGCCAATTGCGTAATCCTTTCCTATGCCCTTCAACAAATTCCGACCCAAATTTATTTTGAGGAATAAACAAATTTAGTTGCCAATTGGTTTCCCGAAATGATTGCTTTTTGAACTTTTTTAGGGCAGGCAGGTTCCCGAGGCCGCCAAAACCCCAATGTTGCTGGAAACCCCCAAAAGCTTACGAGCTTTTGTTAAAATTTAGGATATTCCACAACGGGTTTCAACTAAAACCGCTGGGTAAATAAACCTTCCGATGGTTTTTAAAGTTAAAACCGTCGGTAATTAAATATCACAAAGGTTTATTTAAAAACCGCTCGTGATAACCCTTATTCAAAACGTTTATTTTTTCCTTCTTGGATTAAGGGTTATCAACCTTTAAAACCTCTTAATTTTACAAGGTTTGAACCGCTGGTTGAAAATGGACACAATTTCTTAATATAAGGTTGGTCGGAGAAGGTTGGTGTTAATTATTGTTGTAATGTGCTTATTTGTTAAGGAGAGAAATTTGCCTAATCCACTTTGAAAAAAGGTCGTGCCCTTTCACCCCTTCTAGTGGTTTTGGAAACAGATAATTCCAAACGGTTTTTAACAATTAACCCGAATATGCGCCATTAAATTCACGTGGTTAATTATTAATAAAATTGCTGGAATTATAGCAATACTTTAAACCCAACCCAACTTTTGGTAAATTACCTAGGCAATTCTTGGATAGCCTTATTTTGTGTTAGTACCTTTCCGGGGAATTTTAAAAATTCAACCCAAAAAACTTCCCCGCTGATGTAAATTGAGCCTTAACCAAGTTTTAGGAATCCTTTATGTTAACCTATGGTTATTAAGCCCAAAAATTTTCTAAATTTGATAAATTTTTTACCTTTTTTCATAAATAGTTTCTTTGAGAAAGTTTGGGTAATTTCCTTTTTGCCCTTTAAATCCAAAACTTTCCAAATTCCAAATATGAGTTAATTTTTTGAAATTATCAAAGGTTATTTTTACCTTCATTTTTACAAATCTCAAAAATTTTCAGATTTGTTTTAAATGTTACAAGCCGGAAAGAACCCCTGCGGATAAATTAAACTTCCTTTTCGTTAAACCCCGGAATATTTCAATTGTTTCCCAAACCGCTTAAGGGTTCTTTTCAAAAAGGATTTTTCTCTTAATTAGGATTTAAGGGAGTATTAAAATCAATTTTAAAGGTGTGGAATGGCAAGGAAAATGGAAAACCACCATAAAGGGCCAAAATTGGGGAAAAAAGTTTAACTACTTTGTTAAACCCGTATTTGCTAACGGAAAGCCGCGGACCTTCCATTTCAGTGGTTAGTTGGAATAGGAATTCCTGCTTTTAAAAATAACCCAAATGGCCGGAAGCAACACAAGGATTATTAAAAATCCTGAAACCGCTCCCTTTTACTGCCCCATCCTTGAAATTGGACCCACCCAGGTCCTATTTTAGGAGTGATTCCTGGAAAAAACTACAAACCAGAAGGGCCAACAATTTTCCTCCTTTGGAAAATCCCATGAAAGGCCCGTTTCCAAGAAACGGCAAAAGTTCTTTGGGGCCGGGGGGGTTTTCCGGCTTTAAATTCCCCCTTAAAAGGTTAATTTTTTGCAAACAAAAACAACATTTATAAACCCAGGCGTTTGGGGGGACCAGCGGGACCAAGCGGGCCCGAAAATTTCCCCTTTCCGGGCCAGTGGCCGGCCCGCAAGGGCTGGTTTGGGGAAAAGGAAAGGGGGGCCTTAATTAGGGATTTAAAGGGGGGCAGTTTAAGGGGGGGTAGGCGGTTCGAAACCACCAAGGCCGGGAAACAAAAGCCTTGAAACCGCGGGTGTGGGCAAATGCCGGCGCCCCCCTACCGGTGGCTGGAGAGGAATCCCGGTGCCAAAAATCCCAACAATCGGGGAACCCAAGACGGGAGACCTTAACCCAAAACTCCTAGGCCGGGTTAGGCCCATTTTCCCTGCAAAAGGAAAGTTACCCTTTAGGAATTTGTCCTGGGGCTTGGGAACGGGCCGGACGGATTTGCCCCAGGAAAATGGGATGAGGGTGTAAAGAAAATTTCGGGGGCCGGGGTTTTTGGGGTTTTAATTCCGGGCCTTTAAACATTGAATTTTTTAAAAAATTAATAGGCCAGGCGCTGGGGGGACCAGAAGGGGAAGGGGAGCCGGAAAATAAAATTCCGGGATGGCCGGCCGCAAGGCTTCTTTCGTAAAGAACCGGGGGCCCTTTATAGCCCCTCAACCGCCGGCAGTAAAGGGGGCCACCGGTCCCTAAACTCAACCCACAAAATTTTGAGCGGCGCAATCCCCAAAGTCCCCGGGGTTACCGGTGGAAAAATTTCCCTTTTCCCAAAGTTTGCGTTTAAATTTAATTAAGGGACTCCAACGGGAGGGCCTTAACCCTAAATTTAATCCTTTATTCCATTTTATTGCTTAAAAGGAAGTTAATCTTTTAGGTTTAATTTGGTTTTGCTTGCTTCGTTTTGTTGAAACTCCCACACCACCAGGTAAATTTGTATGTGGAAAATTTCATGCTGGTATTAATTTGGGTTATATTTTACCATTGTTTAAACTTGTTTTTTAAAAAAATAGCTTACCCAAATTCTGGGAAAGGAAAATTCATTCCTGGTTAAAAAAAGCGGTTTCAAACCCAAACCTATGAAAAACCTTTATTGAATTTTGCCAATTCTTCCTTTTCTGGCCAGAAAAAACCTCAATACCAACCACCAACCAATTATTACGGGTCCAATGTCCTTTTTTCCGGTTAAATTATTTGGTTCTTTCTAAAGGTTTTGGCTGTTTTATAATTAATTAAAAGGGTTAACCGAACGGGTAAGGGCCATTGGAATGGAAATTTAATTTTTCCAATTGTTTAATTTGATCAAAGAAGCCTTTACCATCTTTGTTTCATTATGAGTGTTTTGATCCTTTGAAATTGTGAAATGTTCTTTCAATGAATACTTCCCAAAAGTGTAATTTTTGTTTTCATGGTGGCAAATTAGAGGGCTTCATTTTAAGTTCTTTGGTTAAACCCTAACTACAATCCTTCCCCAAATCTTGGGAAAGGCTTCATTCCTGGGCAAAGCCATTTTTAGAAAACCATCAAAAACCCTTTATTAACGGATTCTTTTGTTGGAAGAAAAATAATAGAACCGGTTTAATTTTACTTTCAAGTCTTCCTCTGGTTACGAATTTCTTTGGTTTTGGGACTAGCCATTCCCCCTCCAAAACGGAAGGAAGACATTAACAATTAATTGTAAACTAATTGGGAACCAACTGAATTTATCAGAAATTTTTCCTTTAATCTTTGTTTTTTCCGTTCAGTTAAATTGAAATTTAAATTTCTTTTCTATTTCTATTTTTTTTTTCCATGGACCGGGTTTGGGTTCTTTTGGTTGTTCTTTTTGAAATAAATAATTTTAATCCTTGGTTTTCCAAGAAAGATAAAACTGAAACGTTACACCGGATTTCAATTTGTTGGAAATATGAACGGTTTAATTTTACCTTTAAGCCTTTCCCTGGAGAATTTTGTTTTTGGGAGAGGCCACCCACAAAATTAAATTTCCGGTAAATTAATTAACAACTGGGATTTTAAAGAAATTTTTTTTAATATTCTTTGTAGTGTAAAGGGATACTTTAAATCTTTTTTTTATTTTTTTAAATTAAGTTTTTTTTTGGGTTTAATAAATTAATTTATTTGTTTTCAAAGGAAAGAGAAATGGTTAAAAGGGTCTTGCCATTGGGATACTCATGCAGTTCCATTGTTGGTTTAATTTCCTGGAGTTTTGTTTTGAAGGAAAAAATTAGCCATAGTTAAAAATTTGTGGAACCTTGGAATTTTTTAATTATCCTTATTAAAATTAGTTATTTTGTTGGATTTTAAAATTGTAATTTTTGGGTTTAATTAATTAAGTTGTTTGTTTAATCTTAAAAAATGTTTGGAAAATTCTAATGAAGGATAAATACAGGTTCTAACCCCTTTTGAGGTTTTGGGAAAATACCTCTTTAAAATTTTAAATGGTATCATTGTTTAACAACCATGTTAAAACTTTTAGCCCGCTTCCTTCCCAACTTAGATTGCCGGCCTTTAACCCATGTAATTCTTTGTAAACTTAAAATTTTTCCTCCGAAGTTTGTTGAACCCCTTACCTTCGGCAAAATTTCTTTATTTTAATGGATCCAGAAGCCTTTCGCCCATTTTCAACCAACTGGCTTTAAAGGTCCGTTTTCCCAAACCCAGTTACCTAAATGGGTTCCCACCCAAGTCCAATTCATTTGATTGTTAAACCTCCCAAGAGAATTTCCTTCCAAGTCCATTTTTTCCAACCTTCCAGGCGTTGGGGGTGGATTAAGAAGCCATGTTTATCCCATAAGAAGGAGGTCACGTTTCCAAACCCGGAGAAAAAGGGAAAGATCAATTATTCTGATTTTTCCTCTAAAAGTCCTTGCCGTTACCTTTTCAACTTGCTGGGGGAAAGGCCACCCAAAGAGGAAGGGATCTGGTCCCGGAAAGAAAGACTCTTTTGACATTTCCATGATAAAGTCTTGCGATACCCTTGCATCTTTGTTGGGGACCCGAAAACCTTCCGAGATCCCGGGGAATCCCCATGCCCGTCGGAGCGCAACCCAATTAAGTTGGGTTTTGGTCCCGCTAACCAACCCCAAAATAAGGGGGCCGGCCCACCGGCCTCCGGGATTCGGGAGGCCAAAACCAAAATTGGTTTTGGTCCCTGGGCCGAAGACCAAGGGCACCATCGCCACCGTGACATCGCCGACTTCATTCACGCCCACCACGGATCGACCAACCTACAAGACTTCATAGCATCTTCAACTTCGGTATGAGATTCAAACTTCCGCCTAAGGATTAGGCTAGGTGTTCATCACCGAAGTTTGGGATAAATTTGTCTAGATCAAGTTTTAGCATTAGTTTTTGCCCACATTTGGTATCGAGCAAGCCTAGCTCATTTTGAACCCATATTAGTCCCAACCAACTTTATTGTCGGATCTAATGATTAGTGGTCCGCGAATTTTAGAAGGAGGATTGGAAGCTCTTGTGAAACCCTAACAAAATCCCAACCTCAAACTCAAATCGAACCCCAAAGGGTGAATACTTACGCTTTTGGAGCTCACCGAATCTCTCCGTCACGGGCGCCACCGAGCTCCACTCGACGGCCACGGACGCAACCTCCGCGACGCCGGACACCGACGAGGAGGGTCAGGGGCGCCGCCATGTCGCTGGTCGCTTATTGTCGCGCGACACCTCAAGCCCCTTAGCTTCCCGCGACGCCGACGGAGCCACGGCCGCACCCCCCGGCTACCACGCCGACGCTTATCGCCTGGTTTTTCGGGAGGAGAACAGAGAATGAATTAGGGGTAGGATTTCGCACGCATTTATATCCCGGATATTCATCCTTTTGGGCCTATCAAATCCAACGGACGGATCGCTTTTTGGCCGGGGATGACACGCAGATTTTCACCGTCCGATCGATCCGACGCCACGGCGCCCGGTTTCAACCAATCCGATCCAGGCTCGTGGGAATCGAGGGTTAGCAAAGACGCCAAACAAAGGGCCTTTTTCTTTTCAATTGCTTTTATGTTTTATTTTTTATTTTATGCATTGTTTTTAATTAATGTTAATTGCCCAATAATAAAGGTATCATTGCCTCTAATTAAAATTGAACCAACGAGATATTTTGATTAGAGATTTTATGTTTTATTTTGGTATTATGTATGCACGTGATTACATACTAACCAAACGTTGTTTGTAGTCGTGTGTCACCACATTAAAATGTTAAGTCTTTTACATTTTCTACCCAATGGTGATATGGATTAGAACTGTAGTTTTGCATGTTGTTAATTAGACCAACGAGGGTTAATTGCATGCAATACATCTTTATGTTATTTCTAATTTTGCCTGATTTCAATATTCAAAGAATAAAGGCTTCAAATGTTGCCACCACAATTGACAATATTGAGCATCTCAGGAAGCAACTTCTACACTTGGAAAGAAAGAATTCATGTTGTTCTTGAGTTTTGGACCTTAACTATGCCAAGGGTAACCCTCCCGCTCTCCCCACCGGACGCTGAGGATAATTATGATGATAAAAAGAAAATTTATAATGCTAATGTGAAAATGGGAGGGTCCAACCGTCATTACTAATGATCATGAAAACCTCTATCTCGGGAGGGACTGGAGCAATCCCCAAATTTTTGGAGGGAGAAATTCAAAGGCTCCACTAAAGTTTATGCCAAGATTTTTAATCCGAGGCTCTTATCCACTAAGTATGACGGGTCTAGCAAAGATAAGAGAGTATATCATGATGATGACCACCGATATGGTCGAAAGCTCAAGGGCATGGACATAGAGATATCCGATGGTTTCCTAGTCCATTTTATTATGACTTCTTCCTTTGAGTACACCGATTTAAGATAAATTACAATACTCGTAAAGAAAATTGGAGCATGAGTGATTTAATCGCCATGTGTTCCGTGAAAGAGAGAATAAGGACCTAAAAGAAAGATTTTGTACATCAAGTTAGCGGCCAAAAAAGGAAGTTCCAAGGGGACTTCAAATCCAAGAAAAAGATGCAATTCTCCTAATTCAGATAAGTCGTGACTAAGGCACAATGCACCTAAGCCCCATGTTGCTCTTACCGAGCACTTAATGGGAATGAATGTCACTTGCAAGCGCCGGGCATTTCCTGGATTGTGTTGGTTTCCAAGTGGCCAAAAGGGGTAATGAGACAATAACGCTCATTGATGAAACTTTTATGCCGATTTCTCCCTTTTGGTGGATTGACTCGGCAACTGCATGTTACCAACTCTTTACAGGATTCTTACCGCGAAACACTAAGAAAGGGGAGGAAGTTTTAGAGTCGCGATGGAAAAGAAGCAAGTAGAATCACTAGATCTATTTCATTAGTCTTAGATAGGACTTTATAGTTCGCCTCAATAATGTAGTGAATGTTCCTTCCATCGTGGGAATTTAATTTGATTTATTTATTGGACGATGATGGTTTTAAATGTAATTTTGGTAATAATAAATGCATTATTACATTTAATTCAAACGATGTTGGTTTTTCTTTTGCAAAACAAGTATATATGCTTTCCTCATCAATCTCCCAATCTTTGAATGTGTGTGATGCTGTTTAAAAGGAATGATGAGACTTCATCAAAACCGGGCAATCGCATTTAGGCCACATTTGGGGGAGAATGGAGGTCTCATTAAGGAAGAAATTCTCCGCCATTAGATTTCTCCCACTGCACTAACGCCACTACTACTTTAACACATCATCACGCATTTCCCAAACCGCTCATATTTGTTCGCTGCGATAACAAGAGTTATCACGACGGTTCAAAACCGCTCGTGAAGGATAGTATCACGCACGGTTTTTTGTTCAAACCGCCGTGAATGATAGTATCACGCACGGTTTTAATTAAAACCGGGATAGTAGATATCACAAACGGATGTTTAAGAACCGCCGGGATACTTAAATATCACGCACGGTTTCAAAAAAACCGCTGTGGTAGTGAGTCATCCAAACTACATTTTTGGTTTTGGCTAGCTCCGAATTGCTAGCCATGCCTCCAAAACAAGCATGTTAAAAAAAGTATACATCACGATAATCAATTGTTGACAACTCAAAGTGATCATTACTCAAAATAAATTACAAAAGATCGAATTTGTTGAAGTATTGTCGCTATAGTTACAATTGGATTACAATTGAGTCAATTATTTACGGGAAACTCCGTCGGCGATGCCGTGAAACTCTCCTTTGTTAACTATTTCGACATGATAAAGGCGCATAGCTTCCTCAACGTCCGCGATATCGCGCGCAACGAGTCCATCTAAATCTATTATCAAGCCCGCCGCTAGGTCAAGAAAAATGGTAAGCGATATATTTAAATTTACAATTAGAAAATAATTATTTCAGATTGACAAACCCGGATTCTTCATCTTAGCACTATGATTTTCTCCATATGATGGCAAAAATGAATAGCTCATCATTTTTTTTGTCAAGCAAACCGCAAAAATAGAATTACATATAGATAGTCGCTTGAAGACATATTATTATGAAGTATGATATAGGATTATTGTGTTGTAGCGCCGACTGAAATTTCGGCCCCTATGTGTTAGGTTACCGATCCTTTGTATTTTCCTTGTTGGCTAACATAGGAGATGAACGAACTACATGATTGAAGAAAGTTATCATCCATTTCAAACGAAGGAAGACTACAATAGAGATATGTATGGAGGAAATGAGCATACTTGTTCGAGTATTCCTTGCCACGTCAAGTCGGATTGTTTTTGAGTAGCTAATCAAGATATATCACATAGTTCCTTCCGGGTATAATGACTAAAAGGATCCAAAGGGTACCTACCATGTATGTCGCCATAGTCATTAAACCTAAGTACAAATGAAATTTGTATAGCAAATAGTGAAGCACTTACCCTTGGTTGTAGGGCACCGATGTAGTTCTTATGGTCCCAAGAAGCAATGTCGCCGTTATGTAGTTCTCGACGATGGTCGGGTCCCTTGATGGTTTGCATAGATACCACGCAGGGTCGAGGAAACCCACCTTTTCTCCCTTCCCGTTTTTTCATCATGTATCTATATAAGCAATGAGTTGCGATATTTATCAGATACGTGAATGTAGAACTTGATTGTACACACTTACAAAGGTCCAACATCGGAGAAGCGAGGCGCCGAGGGCTCCTAGGTTGAATAGGTTGAATAAGTCATTGAAGCCCACGACAAAGTTGCCCGTCCCGCTGAAGAAATGCTCATCCTTGTATGTGACGGTGATTCCAAAGATCGCACCCTTCTTTCCTGGCCTTCTACAGTACCTGCATGCAAAGACCGAAAGCAAATCCAAGCGGGCTAATTGTGCTTAGGGCACAACGGTTTTCCATGGAGTACTTCCCGACTTCGGGACTTGGGAGGCGATTATTGTTCATCGATTTCGATTTGGCATTAACGACGCGATTCCCGCGAGACGACGAACCGAACGGTAGCACTTTGTCTTGTTCCTTCAAGGCCTTCTCCACGGGAACCAATGAGGTGGCCTTCTCGAAAATGGAATGGAGTCATGGAGGGTCCCGTGGAGAGGAATGGTCCTCCGAGATTGCCGTGACCGGCCGGGTCCGGATTTATGTCCTGCCTTGGGCCACGGATAAAACAGGTACAAAGATCCCCAGTGTTGTTATCTCTTCGTCGGCAAATCTCTAGTGGGACCCATGAAATGTTCGTACCATGTCCACCTTCCACCCGCATAACCATGCGCCACCCGACACCATGCCGCACCGCCCCATCCTCGATATGGATGCACCATCCCCGCCCAATTTCAATAGGAATGGACCCAACTAACCTCAATTGAGCTTGATGACGTTGGCTCACAAAACGATACCGCTAGCTAAGGCGCCCTATAGGTCTATCTTTAGTGCACTCCATAGATGTACATTACCTTAATGTCGCCTATCGGTAATTGGTCGCCGCCACGCTCAAAATTATGCGGGACGCCGACACTACCCCGGGTCGAGGAGGACCGGTTCCCGCAAACGGGGCGGCTTTTGATCGTTATGGAGTACTTGATTCACTTGATCCCGCAAACTTGCTATCTGCCCTGAAATTGTTGTTTTAGCGCCAACCCATCGCCGATTTCCGCCTTAGATCTCTTCCTACTTCTATACATGTAGTTCGTCTAATCCATGTAGCCAAGGTACGCAACCCCTTGCTCCGGTACACCCGGTGCTCCTTGTTTCCTAGGGCCGAGATAGTATATCCTTCTCCCCGTGGTGTTGGAAGGAGCCTTCAAACTTTGGGCAATCATTTCACCCGCAAGAGATCATCATGTTATTATAGACACTATGAAGCTATGGACTTATAAACAACTAGGCAGGACATATTTACCACACGTTGGGTCACCGGTCCGCCGGATTTGTGAAAGAGACCCGCCATCGACGAGACTTTTGCCCTCGCTTAACCAAATTTTAGGGAACGCGGTCCGTGATATCGTGAAATAGATTCTCCTCCTCCGCCTCCCATTGGGGTTTTAGCCGCTGCATCAGCCGTGCCGAATGGGGGGTGAGTGTTTCGTCCGATTGCTTTGTGCGCCGCGACTTTGCTTCTTAAATTGGTCCGCCGCCTTCATAGCCACAAAGGGCCCCATGTTTCCCGCCAAGAATGGAAACTTCGGAAGGGCGCCTCACCTTGTTCACGATCGCGGACAAGAATGCCTTGAAGGTCCTCCACGCGGACACATCGAAAGCAACGATGCCGCTGCACGCGGCTATGTGTTCTTCGATAGTGAACTTGTCTTTAAGGTCTTCCCACAAAGACGCCCCGATCATCCGCCGACACTTCCACTTTGGTGTGGTGATAGGGACCCATTCCTTGCGATTATCCCGCAGATGGTCCGAATCTCGCCACTTCTCTCGGGGACTCAGGGACCCAAGGTCATCGACTGTGATGGCCGGGCCACCACAGGCAATTTCGATATTCCTCCCATGTCGCCACGATTCAAGGGCGTGACGGGCGTCAAGACGGCGCCGCCATTGGTGCGCGTCGGGAAGGCGGTAAAGACGGCCTCCGGCCTCTCGCTTACTTGCTATCTATATAGTTACATACCCAACATGTGCAATATTTGCTAATATTCATAATTAATTCCAAAGATAAATATGAAACAATAAAGCAATAAAGCAAAGTTTGTGCTAAAGGAGAGTTGCAAAAGAACAAGTCTTTGCCATCTCAATCCTATTGTCTATACTCTTCATGAAATGAATATGATAATATAAATTCAAACTATGAGCTCTAAATAATAGACAAAGGAAAGTGATGAAGTATATCCTCATCATCTCACCGACATCCATACAAGAAAAGAACCTCCTTGAACAAACAAGATGAAATATTGATTTCTTGCACATGAACCCTAGATGCAACCATTTCTTAGGTATCAAGAGGTAAATCCACGGAGAAAAAAAGCACCAAAAATACATCCCCTCCCAAAGAAGAAGTGCATTACCCAAAGAAGAAGCCAAAGAAAATACAAAGAAGTGCATCCCCTTCCAGAGGCCAAAGTTCATCTCCCATTTCCCATTCTCAAACTCAAAAAGCAAGCCACCACCAAGAGACAAGAACCGGGGGTTCAACCTCAAATGAGCCCAAAGAAGAAGAAGGAGCCACCATGCAAGAAGAAGAAGAAGAAGCCAAGGGGAGGAGGAGCCCACCCCAAAGACCAATAAACTGTGGAGCCAGGAGAGAGAAAGGGAGAGCACAAAAAGCCAAGATCCCATACCCTCTCCCCTTAGATCCATCAAGAGGTAAACCCAAAGACACACCTTGCAATTGACACCATTCCCAAATCACTAGATTTCAAAGAATCACCGATCTTAGTAGAATAATCTAGTAGCTATCGCCCACCTCAAGAGCCTTGGAGGAGAGAGGAAGATCGTAGGGTTTACCCTGTGCCGGGAGTACCCCTGTAGGGAGATCGCCAGAGCACCGAGGCGAGCCGTGAGGAGGGCGGCCGGCTGCCGGGCCGAAGGAGCAAGGTCGGGCAAGGAGGCGCCGAGCCGCCGGGAGCGGAGCGACCCCGGAGGCAAAGGCGACGCAGGCGGGCCGGCCCTTCGACCCGCCAAGGAGGAGGCAAGAACTCCGAGGGAGAGGCGACGCAGAACCGGAGGCGGGCCGAGGCGCAGGAGCAAGACCGAGGAACCGGACGGAGCCCGGGCCGGACGGCGGTGACGGCGAGCCCTAGAAGGGAGGTGAAAGATCGCGCGACAAAGAAAGGGCGCGGAGAGGAAGAGTAAAGAAAACCTAGCGGTCCCCGCCTTTATAAAAATAACATGTGATATTCATATCAGCAGGTTATACAAAGAACCGTCGGATATGAAACATCACGACGGTTCTACAAAGAACCGCTCGGATATGTAACCACAACCTTTTTTTTTTCGTTGGGAAATCACCCTCTTCGTTTTGGAATTAGGTATATCATGTTTGCTTCTACAAAAGAACTGCTCAGGATTTTTATCACGACGGCCTATTCTAGAACCGCTGGATATCCCCACAACAAGATGTATGAACCGGCCGGACAAGCAAGATGATGACAAGTTTGAGTTCAAAAATTCATATCTAATTCAGCCTCAACATTACCATGAACATCCACATTGAAATCAATATTAAAGATCACAAGTCGATAACACATTAACACATGACAATGTAATAAATTAATTAATTACAATGGAGTAAATTCTTAATTAAAATACACCCTTCATGATGATCGACGCAAGATATAGCTAGCTTCCTCATGGGTTCTTCCTCGAGCCCGGATGCCGCCTCCGAAAGGTGGCAACTCATCAAATTGATTGTATTCTTCCTCGCCCACTACATTCTCAACCCTTCCTCCTTTTTCCATGAAGAACTACGTGGTGCTTCTTATTTGCCTGCCTGCCATGAAGACTTGAACAATTTGGTTAGCCAAGAAATGGTCGCCTTTGTATCCGAATGTTCGAGGTCCACTTAGTGACGCCGCACTTGTCGACCTTCACCCGGGAGATGGACCCAACGGCACCAAATAGGGGATTTGAAAAGCACGAGTCGAGCTCCCAATCTCTTCTATTTGCCCATATACGCTTCTCAAATTTATCCAATCGAATGCATCTATGCGGACACCCCGTTTCGGATCGGGTTTTCCTATCCTCGAGCAAGATAAAATGTGTACCCATTTATATCGGATCCGCCATGTGACAATTGTAAATTGTGGCCCTCTTGCCAACCATAGCAACAGATCATCACTTGATGACCTCCCAAAGGATTCGCACCTTTAACCATTCTTGAACCGAGGCTTTCTCGTGATCCAAACATCCGACCGGCCCGGATTTCCTGGCATTATGTCTTTGTGCTCGGATGTAAGGGACACTTGGGTCATGTGTTGCAAGACCGTGAAATGGGCTTGAGCGACGATCCAGACGGAGTGATTGATTTCTTCCGATGGTCCCGATACCTTCTAGTCTCCCTCATGACGGATATAGGCACACCAATCGGATCCACCCGAGCCATGTAGTCGATTTAACTCAATGACCTCTTCCGCTGATAACCTTCGATGATGCCGCCCTCCTACGAGACCGATTCAGACGAGGACTTGAGAATTCCTATGTACCTTCAATGGGTAATATGACGGAAACACAGGGCGCATATCTTTATCTCTTTCACAAGGTGAACAATGAGATGGACCATGATATCGAAAAATGACGGAGGGAAATACATCTCAAGATGACAAGTAGTCGCCACCACTTACCGCAGAGCATCTAGTCCTTGGGGATCATGACCTTCCGAGCAATTGAGTTGAAGAAAAACACCTCAAGATTGCCACTTGGCCTTGTTCCAAAAGATACTTTAATTGCAACAGAAGCATTTGTGTCATCAAGACACGACAATCATGCGACTTCATACCAATTAATTTCAAATCTTGCATAGAAACAAGTTTTTAATGTTAGTGAGTAACTGACGGACTTTCACACCATGCAAGCTCCGACGCTTCATTTTCGCCCTGGACAGAGTGTAGGTCGGGGAAGGTAACGTCGTCCTCAGACGGGTTCTTTCGTGCTAACTCAATCCGATGTTCATATCGACCAAGTCACGCCGCCAAAACACCATCCTTTGTTTTACCACTAATGTTCAAAAGAGACCAATCAAGCTATCACATACATTCTTTTCACGGCATGACGCCGATGCAAAGGGCGAACTTTGTACTCCCAATAAGGCAAGTCCAAAAATTGACCGCCTTCCGTATGTTCTTCTCACGGGTTCTTAATTTACGCCCTTCCTAAGCACAACATCGATATCCTTAACCATATCATAGACCTCTTCCCACAAAAGCCCTTGAAACCGAACCGCCCTCCTTATTTCCGGAATTGTTTCTTCATCTTTGGTATGGGTGACTCGAAGGAACCTACGGTGACGAATATACAGCTTTGGCGAGTTGTTGCTTCACCTGTAGCATGGGCAAAAGTGACAAAGCTTTGGCCTTTTTGTAATCAAGCCCGACAGTTACCAAGGGTGGAAAATCATTGATGGGCAAACAACATGGCGTAAAGTGAAGTTCTCTAGTTTGTACGATCCCATACCTGCATTCTTCGCTCCAGCCACAAGATCTTCCAAAGAATGGGTGGTACACATCAATATCATTCCGGTTGCTTCGCCTTGGATAAGTAGTGACATCAAAATGTACTTCCGCCATAACCGCCAAGGAGGAAGGTTGTACATACATAGATTCATGGCCAAAGCTATGCTCACGCTTCATGTTACCGAAAGGATTCATTCCATCCGCACTCAACCCTAACCTTATGTTCCTTTAAACCGAACTCTTTGAAGCCCGATCAAGTTTTCCACCGCGAATCCAGGTGTCTTAGCTTCCATCTCTTACGCCCTTCGAAAGGCCAACGCAGCAATCTTGCCCCTTTGGGTTCGCAACAAACGCCAAAAGTGGGATTTCGGATACCACAATATCTTAGCGGAGGTCCTTGCTTCACCTTAGCGATTTTGACGCTTGTATCGGATGCTTTTGACGGACATACATGCATGTCCGCATACCTTTACGGTAAAGGATACAATCGCCGGACATGCATGTATTCTTTCTACTTCCATTCCCAATGGACAAATAACCCGTTGCTTGATAGGTGGTGCCGGCAACACGCTTCCCAAGGATGTCCGCTTAAGACCTAATAACGCCGTGAAAATCTTATCGACCAACGATTGCTTGCCTTCAATTTCAGTAGCTCAACACCTTGACAACCTTGTAACCCTTTGCCCGTGGAACAAAAGTCTCACCAGTCCTCCCTTAAGCCCTCGAATTTACAAAAACTCTCTCACTATAGTTCTTCTTCGGATCGTAGCATCCGATCCAGAGTCATCATGCCACCTATCCTCATCAAAAGCACACCCACATCCCGCAAATCGTTGACTTCCCGATGTTGTCATTATTAACTTTCGTATAATCCGCCCACCGCGGATCGCTTCCAACATTGTACCCTTTTTGAAACCTTCAACAAGGCTTCGACCACCCTTGTTAAACATCTTCATATTACCGCAATCAATGCAAGACAAGACATAAATTTTATCCCCTTCTTCAACATATCCCCGCCGCTCTTCTAAAAGCAACCACGCCATTAATGTACTTGACTCACCTTGCTCACAATTGCAATCCGGCCAATCCATCTACACTACGCATGTAACAAATTAGTGTCTAATTGATTAGCATTAATTTATAGCAAACATAAAGGGTTATAGATCGTTACCCTGAGCTCAAGAAGAAAATGCCTAATATTCTCGACAATCCTCACCTTCTCCTCCATTCCCTCCGCTTCCAAGACAATGGGCTTCCTATTTACCAAACATACTTAAATTGATTGGAATTACTTTGGACTAATTAATTTGACCTACACCAAGATTGTTATTTGCCTACAAAACCACATATGCCTTTTCATACACATTATAAAGAAAATAATCATATGCAATCACCGGTTTATGTCACTATTTATCTCTAAACACCCGATACCTTTCACACCAATGGAGACTTTGGATAAGTTTGAGGCAAAATCAAGGCAAAATGGGCAAGAGGAGGTAAATGGCAAAGGAATCGGCAGAGGTGGAATGTGGTTTGCAGCCGCAGAGATGTGTGCTCAAGGCCGCTTATATATAGGGGAGGCCACGTGCTTAAAGAACCGCCCTTAAACTAATTATCCGCACGGCCTTCAAAGAAACCCTCAGAACTATCCGCATTTCGCCTACTAGAATCGTCCGGGAATGGTTGGATTATCCGCACCGCTTTAATAGAACCGTCTGATAATTCAGCATTCGGCTTCTATTATTAAACCGTTCTTGTGATAGATTTTATCAAGCAGGTTCTAAATAATAAACCCTCTATAGGGTAATTACCTCAAAATTTCAAGTTTGGTTAAAGTTTAAAATTTATTTGGAATTGTGAAATTTTCCAAATTTTCCTTAAACCGTTTTAAGTTAAAATAAATTTATTATCAAATTATATTAACAACTTTAAGTTGAACTATTTTATTTAAATCCGAATAATTCTAGAGACTTCCAATTTTTCTAGAATTTTTGGGATTTAATTTGCTATTTTCTAAGCCCTTTTGAATTAACCGGATTAAATAAATTAAGAAATCAATTTAAAATCCTAAAATAGTGTCGGGTCAATCCACCACGGGGCCCAAAACTATTTGTTTTCCAACCATTTGGCCCGCCTCAAACGCCCATCTATTCCGACACGAAGCCCCGCCTTCCCCCTCCTTCTTCCGGACCCCACCCGGCCCGCTTTCGCTTCCACGGGCTGGCCCGTTTTCCCCCGCTTTGCTTCCGCTGGCCGCCCCACGATCGCTTATTGCCCGAGCTCGCCAACCGCCCCCAACCGCCCCGCTTCCCCCGCCCTCCAAGACGATCCGCGCCCACCTCCGCACGACCCCACCTTCTTCCCTTTCTCCCGGCTTGCGCCAATCCCGAACCGCCGCCACGACCTCCACGCCAACGCCACCTCCGGACCCTTCCCTTTAAAGCAAGCCCCGGGCGCCACTTTCACTCATTCCGCCCCACCACTTTCCCCTCTCTGCGGGTGCTCGCCGGATTTGAAGCTTTTTCCCGACCACCGGTTTGAGTTCCATTTGCCGGCCAAGACGCCGCTTACCCCGCCACCAACCGGATCGCTGGGAACACCGCTGGTTGGGCGCACCGCCCGGGGAACCTCCTGAGCCGCCTGCCCGCCACCCGCTCGCCGCTTTCTTCACCGCCGGCCGCCTGCCTCCCTGCCGAGGGGGAGAGCCTCGAGTCCGCCATTTCCTCTTCAACACCCACCCGCCGCCCAGAAGGCCGGGCGACCGGCCCTCCCGGCCGGCTCCGCCATCGCGGGCTCGCCACGCGGCACTGTGGGCGCCACTGGCCGGTCCGACGGATCCGACGCGGCGCCGCCGCCACCTCCCTCAACCGGCCTGAATTGGGTCCATGTAAACCGAGCCTATGACACGGGCCCCACCGGCGGAATTATTTTTAATTTCAAAATCGAAGGTCGACGCTTTTGGTAAATAAATGATTTTTTTAGAAATTTAAATCGTAAAATTTTAATTAGGATTAAATTTGTAAAATTCATATCTTTTGCATCTTAACTCCAAATTGAGTGATTCAAATTGCTAAAATTTAGAAAATTATTATCTAGCTAAATAAAATAAAATAATTTCATTTTGATTTGGTTTTATTTATCTTTTGAATATAGTTGATTTTTTTGATTTGTTGTATTTTCACGCTTAGACTTCATTTTTGGATTTGGACCCCATCAAGATTTAGAATTTCAAGACTTCAACGAAGGCAAGTTACACTTTGACCATGTTGACCCTAATATTTTAAAGTTATTTATTTCAGTTTCTAAATAATTATTGCATGCATAGTTTTAATCAATTATTTTGCTTCCCGCTTTAAATGCTTAGTTATACCAATTTTTTGTATGGCCAATTTGAATGTTGGAAAGTCATTTCTTGTCACCCTTAGATAAAATTTATACAAAGTATATATGCTTAGCAAATGCTTAGGTCATGATTTGAGTTTTTGGGAATTTAGCCAAACCGGCCAATTTGATTTAAAGTTTAATCCATGGTATTATTTACCATGGAGGTGCAAGAAAGATGGTTTTAATCAAAATGAAAATGATTTGGACTTGGGCGAGGAGGAAGGTGGGTGAGTTTATGCACCGGTTTAATGTTAGGATTAAAGCCCATGGTTTGAATTGAAAGGCCAAGTCAATTGAGGACCGCCTTTGAGCGCATTTTGCTACGCCTTATTCGCACTACCACCGTCCTGTGGGGGTAACTCGCTTAATAATTTGGGATATTCCATAGATATTCGTGCATGTGTAGGGGTGTCGATTAGAAAAGCCCCACCGGGCGCAAGAGGGGCTCCTGAGGATGGTTAGTCCAAAGGAGGCAAACCTAGCGCATGAGTACTTTGGGGTAGAACATTGTAATGCCTTTGTGATAGTTGCTTAGTCGCACGCCTTCGAAGCGTAATGGCCGACATGTTAAGCAAACGCCTCGTGGGTAAAGTTGTACCAACTCGCAGAGTAAAAATCTATTCGAATAGCCCGGTCTGCTGTTATGGACATGCTAGCAAAGCCACCCGAAGTTAGACTTATTTTTGGTTTTAAAATGTTTTAAATAGCTTGTTTCAGAAAATTTATCCTTGTGGAAAAATTCTTGCCATAGGAGGGTATCCTTCACCACCAAATATGGAGGTTATCCACATTGAAACTTTGTCATTTCTAAATTTGATTTTAGGTAAGATATAAAATGGCCTTGGAAATTAATATTATTTAAAATCAAAATGCCATTTTATGCAAATAACCCCGCCATTATCCCTTGACTACTTTATGCATGCATTACCATTCAATATTGGGTGTGACTTATAGGTTGTAGTGCTCATTCTGTCAATATCTTTATTCAGAGAAGACTTCTTGGACGTGAGGACACCGACGCTTAGGGTCGCCCGAATTGCCTGGCTAATTGTTCCGGCCACTACTATCGCTTTACTCACTTGCTATTTACTTAATTATTATTTGGCCATTGGGCCCGCTTTTATCCAACTTTGAATTATTCTATTAATGAAATGCGTGATATGTTTGTGATACCATTTTGTAACTTGGTACTGAAATCCCGGACTAGTGTATGAACACGAGGATTCGGGATCCTTCGCCCCGGTCCGGCAAAAGTGGTATCGTGAGCCATATCGACCGTAGGTCGAGCCTTAGAACTGCCTTTAAGGATTTATTTCAAAAATTAAAACTATTTTGAGTCCGTCCTGAGTCCTTCTCAACCCTTCTTTCTAAAAAGCTTACGACTTATCTCTTTCAAAAGTATAGATGGTAAAGACCCACCGCTACTTCCCATGGAGTTTCTGGATATTGGGCGAGATTCTTTGGGAGATGATGCAACACCGAGTACCATAAAAGGCCGACTACCAAGGCTACAGGGGAGATTGGAAGGACGACCCTCCGAGAGTCGGCGTCGCTTACGCCGATTTTGCAGACGCACCCATTTCCACGCTTTCCATGCCCCGATCGACGCGATACCTTCACGATGGCATCCAGATGCAACCAGAGAAGCAAACCGCCATCTCCGCTTATATCTATGACCCATTTTCAAGGCACCGGTTCCATTATCACCCAACAGATATTCCGACCGGAGTTGATAAAGACTTTCCGCCGCCCCGGGCGAGGATCTTCCCGAAGCCGACGACCAAGTGGACCTAGCAAAGGCCATGGACTATGCATACAAACACCCTCGAAGACTTGGGAACCGCCAAGATCGACAAGGAAGCGAGGAGAGGAAAAGCCCAGAGGAGCCGCTCCAAAGGCGAAGCGAGACTAGCTCTAGTGAGTTAGATTATACCCCAGCACCCCATAGTTGTTATTCCGAGGCGATTATTAGACGAGAATTATGAGCTACCAACCTTTGTGGTAGCCATAATTTCTTGAAGAAAAGGATTTAATAAAGAATTTCTTGGAAAATTGTTCTTCGCTTTGAGTGCTTTTGTGTTCTTGGGCTATTAGAATTTACCCCTTTAGATCTTCCCTTCCTTCTAGCTCCGCCTAAATCTTGGAGTTCTAGCAGATGGTGACAACTCCACGGCAAGCCAGTAGTG
Source organism: Hsuehochloa calcarea (assembly GCA_036346395.1). Classification (NCBI taxonomy): domain Eukaryota; kingdom Viridiplantae; phylum Streptophyta; class Magnoliopsida; order Poales; family Poaceae; genus Hsuehochloa; species Hsuehochloa calcarea. The sequence goes on from CM070610.1 coordinate 36,904,080, forward strand.
CCCGAGGACGAGCAACGAGAACATGGATTATCAGAGAATCCTGCAAAGAACCACCACCGCCACCACCGAGGACCGGATTCGCCGATGATGGAGAACCAAAACCCACCGATTAGCCTCCTAGCCCAGCCCCTCAAGAAGATGCAAGTGCAAAACAACCTGACCGCACCACCCTCCACCTCCGCAAGATTTACCATGGCAATCATGGATGCGCCCACCGACTTTCTCCAAGAAAGACAGAGCCGATGGACGCCGATGACGGATCCGGCATCGGAAAGAAACTAGATATAGCTCAATGTACCGATCGTGAGAGAGTCCGCTTCGCTTTCATCACCAATGGCCCCGATCGGAATGGTGGATAACTTCAACATCGCCTAGCCGATGCGCAGTTATCACTTGGGAGGAGTTTTGCGGCTTTCCGCCATGCACATATTCCCGAATAATGACCTTAAAGAAAAGAGAGTTTCACGACTTCGCCAAGGCAACCGACAAAGGGGAGAGTTCGATAGGTTCAACCAACTTGCTCGCCACGCCCAAACAGATGTGGCTAGAGATGAAGAAAGGCGAAAGGTTCATGGAAGGCCTGAATGATGAAATTCCCCCAACCGATCTCCCAGACTACACCGACTTCCAAAAATGGTGAACAAAGGCCAGAGGCCAAACATCGAGATGGAGAACGCAAGTGAGGATGGCCGCCTAAAATTCAACCCGAGGACAACCCAAGCCTCGCTTTGTTTCCCTCCGCCACCCCAACCAGGGAAGATTCCCTTTCTACCCATAGAGCCCAAAGACCACACAACGCCCCAACTCCTTTGGTTTCCAACAATGCACCTGGGCCAAGAAGAACCCAACGCCTTCAACAAAGAGGAGGACATGTTTCCATTAATGAGACTGCATTATGCCAACAAATGCCCAAGAGAAAGCAACCGCAACACCCCAGACCCAACAGAGTTCCAACCACCAACGCCACCTCAAAGCCCCAAAACCGCCACAAAGGGACGTGAACCACGCCAACAGAGGAAGCTCACAAAGACCCGGTCGCCCTTGGTACGCCTTTATTAATTTCCACAAAGATCGCTTTGTTTGATTTCGAGCTTCGATTCCTTTGTATCCAATGCTTTTGGGAAAAAACGGGTTACTTACCGCCTCTAGACAACCCTATGATAATCCATTCCCGGTTCGTAAATGAGAACCTTTTTTCCGCCTCAACCTTACCTTTGGAAATATCCGAGTCCCTTCTAAGATTTGATAGTCTTGCAATCTCAAGGTCCGATGTAATACTTGGTATGGACGGCCGCCAAAAATCAAGGACAATAGATCGCTAATAGGTCTATCATCCTCACCAATGAGCAAGGAGTCACAGCTTGAATTGTGCCCAAGACTCGACCGAGGAAGATCTTTTCTCACCGCTTTAAAAGAGTCAAGCTTGAAGATATACCAAGAGTGCAAGATTTTCCGATGTTTTCCTCGACGATTTATCCTAAGATGCCACCGGATAGGGATATAATGTTCTTAATTGACTTAGTGCCGGAACCGCCCAATCTGGGTTTACCTTTGCACGCCACTAATGAATTGGGAAGAAACAAATTGAAGAGTTACAGAGCAAAGGGTATATTCAACCAAGTAATCACCTTGGGGAGCACCAAAGGCTATTTGTCAAGAAGAAGGACAATAGTATGAGGATTGTGTGGATTACGATCACTCAATGAGGTGACGATCAAGAATAAGTACCCATTACCTGTGATTGATGACCGCTCACCGCTTGAAAGGAGCAAGTGTTTTTCAAGATTGACTTGAGATCCGCTATCACCAATCAAGATCGCACGTAAGATGTTCCAAGCCCGCCTTTCACCACTAGATATGGACTTTGAATGTCTTTCGCTTGAAACGAATTTATTTCATGAATATGATGAACAAAGTGTTCATGGAATTTTGGATAAGTTTGTGGTTGTTCTTCATCGATGACATCCTTATTTATTCAAAGACCGCAGAAAGATGAGAACCATCTCAGATAATTTTGGGAAAACTCGAGAGAACCCTTTATGCCAAATTCAAGAAGTGCGAATTTTGGCTAAGCCAAGTGGCATTCCTTGGAATATTGTGTCAAGAAGAGGAGTTGCAGAGATCCACCAAAGTTGAAGGAATGGATTGAAACAACCAAATTCACGTATGAGAAGTTTCCGGATTAGCGGGTATTCCGCCATTCATTGAAGGATTCTCCAAAACCAAAACCAATGACACAACTTCAAGAAGGAGAAGAAATTTGAATGGAAGATCCGGAGAAAAGTTTCCAAGAGTCAAGACGAGACTAGTCTCCGTCAGATTAGTCCCACCGAGATCCATAAGGATTTTGTGATTTTCGACGATCTCCCAGTGGACCCTTCTGTGTTTTGATGCAAGATGGCAAGGTTGTAGCTTATGCATCCCGCCGCTTGAGGCCTCATGAAGGGAATTACCCACTCATGATCTTGAGTTAGCCGCAATTGTGCATGCTTTGAAGATCCAAAGATTATCTCATTGGCAATCACGTGAGGTTTTCACGGATCATAAGAGTCTCAAGTACATCTTCACCCACCGACCTTAACCTTCCTGCAGAAGATGGCTAGAATTGATAAAGGATTATGACCTTGGGATTCATTACCATCCGCAAAGCAAATGTGGTTTGGATGCCCTGCAGAAAGGCGAAGCAACACCATCTTAGTTCAAAGGAATCACCGAGAAATGCGAAGAATTGAAACATCCGAACTTGGAGATTGTTGATCAAGGGTGCGTGAACGCTTTGGAAGTTCAACCAACTCTTGAGCCGATGAGGGAAGCGCTAGAAGATGAGGACATCAAAGAAATCAAGAAGAATATGAGAAGAGGCAAAGGCCAAAGCCTCAAGATGAGCAAGGAAAAAGGGTTTGGAAACCGTGATTTGTGTACCCATCATAAGAGTTAAAGGAGTCAATTTCAAGGAAGCTCATGAATCGCCATACTCCATTCATCCCGGAATACCAAAATGTACCAAGATCCAAGGAAAAATATTGGTGGGTCAAGATGAAGCGAGGAATTGCCGAAGTTCGCGCCAGGATGTTTGTCACGAGTCAAGGCAGAGCATCAAAGACCCACCGTTTCAAACCTACTAATTCCCGAGTGGAAGTGGAGGAAGTTGGTATGGATTTCATCAACCGACTTCTAGGACCCAATCAGATGTGACTCCATCCGGGTGATAATTGACCGATTGACTAAAGTGGCTCACTTCATCCCACCAAGACAACATACCAAAGTAAAAGTTAGCAGAACAGCATGGCCAAGGTAGTTTGTCTACACGGTGTACCTAAGAAGATTGTGTCCGCAGAGGTTCCGCTCACCTCTCTTTTGGAAGAGCCCGACGGCTTTGGGAACCAGACCAACTTTAAGTAAACCTTATCATCCCTTGACAGATGGCCGGATTTAACGGTCAACCAAATTCTTGAAGATATGCGAGCCCGGCATAGATTATGGAAAAGTTGGGACAAAATCTACCCTATGCGTAATTCTCATACAATAATACTACGCCCTTAGGATGTCTCCTTCAAGCTTTGTATGGTAGGAAATGCGTAACTCCACCCTTTGGGATCAAGTAGGAGAGCATCAATTCTTTGGACCAGAGTTGATCAAAGAAGGTAAAGCAAAGTTAAAACAATAAAAGAACGCCTAAAGGTGGCAGCTCCAATGTAAGAGTTATGCCGATAATCGCTTGAGGAGTTGATTTTTGAAGTAGGAAATTTTGTCTATCTCCCAGTTACTCCCTTAGAGGAGTGAGAAGATTCCCATAAAAGGAAAACTCGCACCCTGATTTGTAGGACCTTACAAGATTTTGGCAAGAAGAGGTGAAGGATATCCCTGAGCTACCAAAGATCCTTGTCCGCTGCTCACAATGTCTTTCATGTTTCCAATCAAGAAGTGTCTCAGAGTGCCAATCAAGAAACACTTTGAAAGCATCGATCTTCGGAAGATCTCACCTATGTGGAACAAATTGATCAAGATTTTCGATGTGGCGTAACGAACCCAAGCAAGGTCATCCGCTCATGCAAAGTCCAAAGGAGTAATCACTCAAGAAGAAGCCACCGGGAGGAGAAGAAGATTCAAAGCCGATTATCCCCACCTTTTGTGATTAAGTTCAATCTCGGGACTAGATTCCCTTTGGGGTAGGTTTGTAAACCAAAATTTCAAGTTTGGTTAAAGTTTAAAATTTATTTGAATTGTGAAATTTTCAAATTTTTCTTAAACTGCTTTTAAGTTAAAATAAATTTATTATCAAATTATATTAACAACTTTAAGTTGAACTATTTTATTTAAACCGAATAATTCTAGAGACTTTCCAATTTTTCTAGAATTTTTGGGATTTAATTTGCTATTTTCTAAGCCCTTTTGAATTAACCGATTAAATAAATTAAGAAATCAATTTAAAATCCCAAAATAGTGTCGGGTCAATCCACCACCGGGGCCCAAAACTATTTGTTTTCCAAACCATTTGGCCCGCCCTCAAACAAATTTATTATTCCACCGGATTAAAACCGACGGCCCAAAACCGCCTGCTTTCCTCGCTTTCTTCGCGACCCCACCGCCACCCTGCTTTTTGTTTACGTGGCTCGGCCTGTTTTCCCCGCCGCTGCTTCGCCGGCCCCGCCACGATCGCCTTATACGCCCGGAGCTCGCCAACCGCCTAACCGCCTCCGCCTTCCCCGGCCCTCCAACGATCCGCGCCACCTCCGCACGACTTCCCACCTTGCCTTTTCCGCGGCTTGCGCCACGATCCGCAACCCCGCCGCCACGACTCCACGTCCGACGCCACCCTGACCCCCTCCTTTAAAAGCAAGCCCGGCGCCCTTTCACTATTCCGCCGCCACCACTTTCCCCTTCTTGTGCTCGCCGGATTTGAAGCTTTCCCCAACCACCGGTTTGAGTTCCAGGCGCCGGCCAGACGCCGCGCCTCACCGCCGCCACCAACCGGATCGCCGCGGACACCGCTGGGCCGGCGACCTCGCCGCCAGGACCCTTGAGCCCGCCTGCTGCCACCCGGCCGCCGCCGCTTATCTCCCCGCCGGCCCCCGCCTCGCTTCGCCGAGGGGGAGAGCCTCGAGTCCGCCACTTTCCTCTTTTGCACACCCCCGCCCCAGAAGGCCGGCGACCTTCGTCCTCCACCTGGTTTCACCCATCGGGCCGCCACACGCCGACTGTGGGCCACCTCCCACGGTCCGACGGATCCGACCCGCCTGCCGCCACCTCCCAACCGGCGGAAATTGGGTCCATTAAACCGGCCTATGACACGGGGCCCACCCTTTAATTATTTTTAATTTTCGAAAATCAATCGACCCAGATTATGCAATAAATGATTTTCTTTAGAAATTTAAATCGTAAAATTTCAGAATTAGGATTAAATTTGTAAAATTCATATCTTTTGCATCTTAACTCCAAATTGAGTGATTCAAATTGCTAAAATTTAGAAAATTATTATCTAGCTAAATAAAATAAAATAATTTCATTTTGATTTGGTTTTATTTATCTTTTGAATATAGTTGATTTTCTTTTGATTTGTTGTATTTTCACGCTTAGACTTCAATTCCGGATTTGGACCCCATCAAGATTTAGAATTTCAAGACTTCAACGGGCAAGTTACACTTTGACCATGTTGACCCTAATATTTTAAAGTTATTTATTTCAGTTTCTAAATAATTATTTGCATAGTTTTAATCAATTATTTTGCTTCCCGCTTTAAATGCTTAGTTATACCAATTCTTTTGTATGGCCAATTTGAATGTTGGAAGTCATTCTCTTGTCACCCTTAGATAAAATTTATACAAAGTATATATGCTTAGCAAATGCTTAGGTCATGATTTGAGTTTTGGGAATTTAGCCAAATCGCCAATTTGATTTAAAAGTTTAATCCATGGTATTATCTTACCATGGAGGTGCAAAGAAAGATGGTTTTAATCAAAATGAAAATGATTTGGACTTGGGCGAGACGGAGGGGGGGGGTTTATGACCGTTTAATTTGGATTAAACCCTTGGTTTAATTGGGGCCCCAAATTTTTGGGCCCTTTAAATTTTGTTTCCCAAAACCCCCCCTTTTTTTTTCCTTTCCCCCTTTTTTTTTCCCCAAATTTTTAAAAAACCCCTTTTTCCCCCCCCCTTTGGGTTTCCCCGGGGGGCCCCCTTTCCCCTTTTTTTCCCCCCGGGGGGGCCCCTTTAAAAGGAAAAACCATGTTTTAAAAATTTTTTTTTAAAAAAAAGGAAATTTTAAATTTTTTTGGGGGGGGGGGAAAAAAAGGGAAAACCCTTTTTTTAAAAGGGCAGGCAAAGGCAAGAGGAGGCGCAGTAAATGGCAACAAGAGATGGCGGGTGCAGGCGCTGGCAGAGATGTGTTTGGGCAAATGCAAGCAGAGATGTGCTCAAGGCTTATATATAGGGTGATATCACTGCATTTGCCTAATTAGAACCGCCTCATTATAATTCATTATCACAGCATTTGCTCCCACTAAGAACTGTCAGATACTATCACTGCATTTCGCCTTAATTAGAATCGCTCAGTGAATGGTTGATTATCGCTGTACTATTAATAACAGAACTGCTCAGGATAATTCATGCACGGTTCTATTATTAAACCGTCTCAAGATAGATTTATCATAGCATTTTGCTCTAAATAATAAACTGGTCTGTGATAGGTGTAATAAATTTCAAAATTTCAAGTTTGGTTAAAGTTTAAAATTTATTTGGAATTGTGAAATTTCAAATTTTCCTTAAACCGCTTTTAAGTTAAAATAAATTTATTATCAAATTATATTAACAACTTTAAGTTGGAACTATTTTATTTAAATCCGTAATAATTCTAGAGACTTCACAATTTTTCTAGAATTTTGGGATTTATTTGCTATTTTCTAAGCCCTTTTGAATTAACCGGATTAAATAAATTAAGAAATCAATTTAAAATCCCTAAAATAGTGTTTCGGTCAATCCACCACCGTATGCCCAAAACTATTTGTTTTCCAAATTTATTTGGCCCGCCTCAAGACAGCCCATCTATTCCGACGGCCAAAGCCACTGCCTTCCGCCTTCTCCTCGCCTCTCTTCGCGACCCCACCGCGCCCCGCTTTCTCGCTTCCACGTGGGCTCGCTGCGTTTCCCCGCCATTTCCTCCGCTGGGCCGCCACGACCGCTATTACACGCTGCGCCGAGCTCGCCAACCGCCAGCCCAACCGCCTCCGCCTCTCCCGCCCTCAAGCACGATCCGCCCCACCTCCGCACGACCCCACCTCTTGCCCTTCTCCGCGTGCTTGCGCCACGATCCTCGCAACCGCCGCCGCCACGACCTCCACGTCGCACGCCACCCTGGACCCTCGCCCCTATAAAAGCAAGCCCCGGCGCCTCTTTCACTCATTCCGCCGCCACCACTTCTCCCCTCTCTCGCCGTGCTCGCTCACGGATTTGAAGCTTCTTCGCCGCCGACCACCGGTTTGAGTTCCATTTGCGCCGCCGCCAGACGCCGCTACCACCGCCGCCACCAACCGTGATCGCTGCGGACACCGCGGCTGGGGCGCACTCGCCACGAGGACCTCGAGCCGCCTGCCTGCTGCCACCCGGCTCGCTCGCCGCTTATCTCTCACCGCCGCCCGAGCCTCGCCTGCCGAGGGGTGAGAGCCTCGAGTCCGCCTTCCTTCCTCCTTTGCACACACCGCACCGCAGCTCAGAAGGCCGGCGACCTTCGGCCCTCGCGCGGCCGGCTGCTCGCCACCGTGGTTCGCCACGCCACTGCACTCGTGGCGCCACCTCGCTGCCGGTCCGACGTGATCCGACGGCGCGCCAAGTCGCCGCCACCTCCTCACCAAGCGCGTGAATTGGGTCCATGTAAACCGAGCCTATGACACGGGGCCCACCTATCGAATTATTTTAATTTCAGAAAATCGAAGGTCGACGCCTCAGATTAAGTAATAAATGATTTTCTTTAGAAATTTAAATCGTAAAATTTCGTAATTAGGATTAAATTTGTAAAATTCATATCTTTTGCATCTTAACTCCAAATTGAGTGATTCAAATTGCTAAAATTCTAGAAAATTATTATCTAGCTAAATAAAATAAAATAATTTCATTTTGATTTGGTTTTATTTATCTTTTGAATATAGTTGATTTTTTTGATTTGTTGTATTTTCACGCTTAGACTTCACGATTCCGGATTTGGACCTCATCAAGATTTAGAATTTCAAGACTTCAACGAAGGCAAGTTACACTTTGACCATGTTGACCCTAATATTTTAAAGTTATTTATTTCAGTTTCTAAATAATTATTGCATGCATAGTTTTAATCAATTATTTTGCTTCCCGCTTTAAATGCTTAGTTATACCAATTCTTTTGTATGGCCAATTTGAATGTTGGAAGTCATTCTCTTGTCACCCTTAGATAAAATTTATACAAAGTATATATGCTTAGCAAATGCTTAGGTCATGATTTGAGTTTTTGGGAATTTAGCCAATCACTCAATTTGATTTAAAGTTTAATCCATGGTATTATCTTACCATGGAGGTGCAAGAAAGATGGTTTTAATCAAAATGAAAATGATTTGGACTTGGGCGTAGATGGAGGAATGGTGGGTGTGTTTATGCACGTTTAACTCGTTAGGATTAAAGCCCATGGTTTGAATTGAAAGTCGCCAAGTCAATTGAGGACCGCCTTTGAGCGCATTTTGCTACGCCTATTCGCACTACCACTTGGTCTGTGGGCGTAACTCGCTTAATAATTTGGGATATTCCATAGATATTCGTGCATGTGTATGAGTGGGTGTCGATTAGATGCTAGCCCCACTCGCGCAAGAGGGGCTCCTGAGGATGGTTAGTCCAAAGGAGGCGTAAACCTTAGCGCATGAGTACTTTGGGGTAGAACATTGTAAATTTTGTGATAGTTGCTTAGTCGCACGCCTTCTGAAGCGTAATGGCCGACATGTTAAGCAAACTGTCTCGTGGGTAAAGTTGTACCAACTCGCAGAGTAAAATCTATTCGAATAGCAGGCCGTCATGTTATGGACATGCTAGCAAAGCCACTCCGAGTTAGACTTATTTTTGGTTTTAAAATGTTTTAAATAGCTTGTTTCGTGAAAATTTATCCTTGTGGAAAAATTGGCTGTTAGCCATAGGAGGGTATCCTTCACCACCAAATATGGAGGTTATCCACATTGAAACTTTGTCATTTCTAAATTTGATTTTAGGTAAGATATAAAATGGCCTTGAAATTAATATTATTTAAAATCAAAATGCCATTTTATGCAAATAACTCGCCATTATCCCTTGACTACTTTATGCATGCATTACCATTCAATATTGGGTGTGACTTACAGCTAGCTGCTGTAGTGCTCATTCTGTCAATATCTTTATTCAGAGAAGACTTCTACTGTGACGTGAGGACACCGACGCTTAGGTCGCGCTTCTGCATTTATTGCTCGTGGCGTAATTGTTCGGCTACTACTATCGCTTTACTCACTGCTATTTACTTAATTATTATTTGGCCATTGGGCCCGCTTTGTATCCAACTTTGAATTATTCTATTAATGAAATGCGTGATATGTTTGTGATACCATTTTGTAATCGGTACGCTGGAAATCCCGGACTAGTGTATGAACACAGAGGATTCGGATCCTTCGCTCCCGGTCCGGCAAAAGTGGTATCGAGCCATATCGATCGTAGGTCGAGCCTTAGAACTGTCTTAAGGATTTATTTCCAAAAATTAAAACTATTTTGAGTCTGCCTGCAGTCCTTCTCAACCCTTCTTTCTAAAAAGCTTATCGACTTATCTCTTTCTCAAAAGTATAGATGGTCAAAGACCCACCGCTACTTCCCATGGAGTTTCGCTGATATTGGGCGAGATTCTTTGGGAGATGATGCAACACCGAGTACCATAAAAGGCCGTACTACCAAGGCTACAGGGCGAGATGGAAGGACGACCCTCCGAGAGTCGGCGTCGCTTCACGCCGACCTTGCAGACGCACCCATTTCCACGCTTTCCATGCCCCGATCGACGCGATACCTTCACGATGGCATCCAGATGCAATGAGAGAAGCAATCGCCATCTCCGCTATATCTATGACCCTACTTTCAAGGCACCGGTTCCATTATCACCACAGATATTCCGACCAGAGTTGATAAAGACTTTCCGCCCTGGCGAGGATCTTCCCGAGCCGACGCACCAAGTGGACCTAGCAAAGGCCATGGACTATGCATACTAAACACCTCGAAGACTTGGGAACCGCCAAGATCGACTCAGTGAAGTGAGGAGAGGTTAAAAGTCAGCAGAAGAGGAGCCGCTCACATAAGGCGAGCGAGACTAGCTCTAGTGAGTTAGATTATACCCCTAGCACCCCATAGTTGTTATTCTCAGAGTGCGATTATTAGACGAGAATTATGAGCTACCAACCTTTGTGGTAGCCATAATTTCGCTGAAGAAAAGGATTTAATAAAGAATTTCTTGAAAATTGTTCTTCGCTTTGAGTGCTTTGTGTTCTTGGGCTATTAGAATTTACCCTTTAGATCTTCCTCTTCCTTCTAGCTCGCCTAAATCTTGGAGTTCTAGCAGATGGTGACAACTCGCATCAAGCCAGAGTGCCCGAGGACAGAGCAACGAGAACATGGATTATCAGAGAATCCTGCAAAGAACCACCACCGCCACCACCGGAGGACCGGATTGGCGCCGATGATGGAGAACCAAAACCACCGATTAGCCTCCTAGCCCAGGCTCCCTCAAGAAGATGCGTAATGTGCAGCAACAACTCTGATCGCACCACCCTCCACCTCCGCAGAGATTTACCATGGCGTAATTCATGCGATGCGCCAACCGACTTTCTCCAAGAAAGACAGAGCCGATGGACGCCGATGATCGGATCCGTAGCATCGGAAAGAAACTAGATATAGCTCAATGTATCGATCGTGAGAGAGTCCTGCTCGCTTTCATCGCCTCAATGGCCCCGCAGATCGAATGGTGGATAACTTCAACATCGCCCATGCCGATGCGCAGCTATCACTTGGGAGGAGTTTGTGCGGGCTTTCCACATGCACATATTCCCGCGGAATAATGACCTTAAAGAAAAGAGAGTTTCACGACTTCGCCAAGGCAACCGACAAAGGGGAGAGTACTGATAGGTTCAACCAGCTTGCTCGCCACGCCCAAAGCAGATGTGGCTAGAGATGAAGAAAGGCAGAAAGGTTCATGGAAGGCTCGAATGATGAAATCTCCGCCCAAATTGATCTCCCAGACTACACCGACTTCCAAAGAACTGGTGAACAAAGCTCGCCAGAGGCCAAACATCGAGATGGAGAACTGCAAGTGAGGATGGCCGCCTAAAATTCAACTCCGAGGACAACCCAAGCCTCGCTTTGTTCAACCTCCGCCACCCCAATGTGGAAGATTCCAGCCTTCTACCCATAGAGCCCAAAGACCACACAACGCCCCAACTCCTTTGGTTTCGCAACAATGCACTCGCAGAAAGGCCAGCAGAAGAACCCAACGCCTTCAACAGCAGGAGGACATGTTTCCATTGCAATGAGATCGCATTATGCCAACAAATGCCCAAGAGACAGCATCGCAACACCAGCCTAGACCAACAATGGAGTTCCAACCACCAACGCCACCTCAAAGCCAAATAACTGGGCTTCACAAAGGGACGTGAACCACGCCACAAAGAGAGGAAGCTCAGCAAAGACCCGATGTCGCCCTTGGTACGCCTTTATTAATTCGCTACAAGATCGCTTTGTTTGATTCTCGAGCTTCGCATTCCTTTGTATCCAATGCTTTTGTGGAAAAAACGGGTTACTTACCGCCTCTAGACAACCCTATGATAATCCATTCCCGGTTCGTAAATGAGAACCCATTTTTTCGCCTCAACCTTACCTTGAAATATCCGAGTCCCTTCTCGCAGATTTGATAGTCTTGCAATCTCAAGGTCCGATGTAATACTTGGTATGGACTGGTCCGCCAAAAATCAAGGACGAATAGATCGTGCTAATAGGTCTATCATCCTCACCAATGAGCAAGGAGTCACAGCTTGAATTCGTGCCCAAGACTGCACTCGAGGAAGATCTTTTCTCACTCGCTTTAAAAGAGTCAAGCTTGAAGATATACCAAGAGTGCAAGATTTTCCAGATGTCTTTCCTCGACGATTTATCCTAAGATGCCACCGGATAGGGATATAATGTTCTTAATTGACTTAGTGCGGAACCGCCCAATCTCGGCGACCTTACTGTAATGCCGACTAATGAATTGGCGAGATGAAGAAACAAATTGAAGAGTTACAGAGCAAAGGGTATATTCAACCAAGTACATCACCTTGGGAGCACCAAAGGCTATTTGTCAAGAAGAAGGACAATAGTATGAGGATGTGTGGATTACGATCACCAATGAGGTGACGATCAAGAATAAGTACCCATTACCTGTGATTGATGACCTGCTCACCGCTTGAAAGGAGCAAGTGTTTTCAAGATTGACTTGAGATCCGCTATCACCAATCAAGATCGCACTGTAAGATGTTCAAGCCCGCCTTCACCACTAGATATGGATCAGATTTAGTTTACAGAATGTCTTTCGCTTGACGAACGCCTCGCTTATTTCATGAATATGATGAACAAAGTGTTCATGGAATTCTGGATAAGTTTGTGGTTGTCTTCATCGATGACATCCTTATTTATTCAAAGACCGCAGAAGAGCATGAGAACCATCTCAGATAATTTTGGGAAAACTCAGAGAGAATCAAATTTTATGCCAAATTCAAGAAGTGCGAATTTTGGCTAAGCCAAGTGGCATTCCTTGGACATATTGTGTCGCAAGAGGAGTTGCAGAGATCCAACAAAGTTGAAGCAAAGAATGGATTGAAACAACCAAATCACATGTATGAGAAGTTTCCTTGGATTAGTGGGTATTACCGCCGATTCATTGAAGGATTCTCCAAAACGGCAAAACTAATGACACAACTTCAAGAAGGAGAAGAAATTTGAATGGACAGACACTGAGAAAAGTTTCCAAGAGTCAAGACGAGACTAGTCTCCGCCTCGTATTAGTCCCACCGAGATCCATAAGGATTTTGTGATTTTCATGACGATCTCGCCAGTGGACTCTGTTGTGTTTTGATGCAAGATGGCAAGGTTGTAGCTTATGCATCCCGCCGCTTGAGGCCTCATGAAGGGAATTACCCGACTCATGATCTTGAGTTAGCCGCAATTGTGCATGCTTTGAAGATCCGCAAGATTATCTCATTGGCAACCACCGTGAGGTTTTCACGATCATAAGAGTCTCAAGTACATCTTCACCAACCGACCTTAACCTTCGGTGAGAAGATGGCTAGAATTGATAAAGGATTATGACCTTGGGATTCATTACCATCCGGCAAAGCAAATGTGGTTGCAGATGCCCTAAGGTAAAGGCGATTGCAACACCATCTTAGTTCAAAGAATCACCGAAAGTTATGCGAAGAATTGAAACATCCGAACTTGAGATTGTTGATCAAGGGTGCGTGAACGCTGGAAGTTCAACCAACTCTTCAGAGCCGATCGAGGGAAGCAGCTAGAAGATGAGGACATCAAAGAAATCAAGAAGAATATGAGAAGAGGCAAAGCGCCGTGCTTTTCTCAAGATGAGCAAGGAAAGCAGTGGTTTGGAAACCGTGATTTGAAAATTCGATCATCAAGAGTTAAAGGAGTCAATTCAAGGAAGCTCATGAATCGCCATACTCCATTCATCCCGGAATACCAAAATGTACCAAGATCCAAGGAAAATATTGGTGGGTCAAGATGAAGCGAGGAATTGCCGAGTTCGTCATTCACAGATGTTTGTCACGAGTCAAGGCAGAGCATCAAAGACCTACCGGTTTGCTACAACTGCTACCAATTCCCGAGTGGAAGTGGGAGGAAGTTGGTATGGATTTCATCACCGACTTCTAGGACCCAATCAGATGTGACTCCATCCGGGTGATAATTGACCGATTGACTAAAGTGGCTCACTTCATCCCTACCAAGACAACATACCAAAGTAACAAGTTAGCAGAGCAGACATGGCCAAGGTAGTTTGTCTACACGTGTACCTAAGAAGATTGTGTCCACATGAGGTTCCCAGCTCACCTCTCGGTTTTGGAAGAGCTCTGCACGAAGCTTTGGGAACCTGACTAACTTTAGTACACCCTATCATCCCTGCATGATGGCCGATTTTAACGTGTCAACCAAATTCTTGAAGATATGCTTCGAGCCCGTGCCATAGATTATGGAAAAGTTGGGACAAAAATCTACCCTATGTAATTCTCATACAATAATAGCTACCAAGCCGCTTATGATGTCTCCTTCAAGCTTTGTATGGTAGGAAATGCGTAACTCCACCCTTTGGGATCAAGTAGGAGAGCATCAATTCTTGGACCAGAGTTGATCAAAGAAGGTAAAGCAAAGTTAAAACAATAAAAGAACGCCTAAAGGTGGCATGCACTCGGATGTAAGAGTTATGCCGATAATCGCTTGAGGGAGTTGATTTTGAAGTAGGAAATTTTGTCTATCTCCGAGTTACTCCTTAGAGGAGTGAGAAGATTCTGCATAAAAGGAAAACTCGCACCTGCATTTGTAGGACCTTACAAGATTTTGGCAAGAAGAGGTGAAGTTGCATATCGCCTTGAGCTACCAAAGATCCTTGTCCGCTGCTCACAATGTCTTTCATGTTTCTCAATCAAGAAGTGTCTCAGAGTGCCAATCAAGAAACACTGATTGAAAGCATCGATCTTCGTGAAGATCTCACCTATGTGGAACAAATTGATCAAGATTCTCGATGTGGCGTAACGACACCAAGCAAGGTCATCCGCTCATGCAAAGTCCAAAGGAGTAATCACTCCAAGAAGAAGCCACCGGGAGCGAGAAGAAGATCTCAAAGCCGATTATCCCCACCTTTTGATGATCAAGTCTCAATCTCGGGACTAGATTCCTTTAAGGGGCTAGGTTTGTAATGTTTCAAAATTTCAAGTTTGGTTAAAGTTTAAAATTTATTTGGAATTGTGAAATTTCAAATTTTCCTTAAACCGCTTTTAAGTTAAAATAAATTTATTATCAAATTATATTAACAACTTTAAGTTGAACTATTTTATTTAAATCCGCATAATTCTAGAGACTTCACAATTTTTCTAGAATTTTGGGATTTAATTGCTATTTTCTAAGCCCTTTTGAATTAACCGGATTAAATAAATTAAGAAATCAATTTAAAATCCTGAAAATAGTGTCGGGTCGAATCCACCACCGTATGCCCAAAACTATTTGTTTTCCAAATTTCATTTGGCCCGCCAAGACAAATTATCTATTCGACCGCTTGATTAAAATCCGACGGCCCACCGCCTCGCCTCTCCTCGCTTTCTTCGCATGACCCCACCGCCATCCTGCTTTCCTTGCTTCCACGCGGCTCGCTGCGCCGCTTCTTCTCCGCTTTTCTCCGCCGCCGCCACGACCGCCATTACGCCGCGCCGAGCTCGCCAACCGCCGCCCCAACCGCCTCCGCCTCCGCGTCCTCGCGCACGATCCGCGCCACCTCCGCACGACTCCCCACCTCTTGCCCTTCTCCGCGTGCTTGCGCCATTTATCCCAACCGCCGCCGCCACGACCTCCACGTCGCTACGCCACCCTGACCCCTCGCCCCTATGAAAGCAAGCCCGGCGCCTCTTTCACTCATTCCGCCGCCACCACTCTCTCCCCTCTCGCTGGTGCTCGCGGATTTGAAGCTTCTTCGCCGCCGACCACCGGTTTGAGTTCCATTTGCGCGGCGCCAGACGCCGCGCTCACCGCCGCCACCAACCGTGACGCTGACACCGCTGGCTGGCGCACCTCGCCGCCGAGGACCCTGAGCCGCCGTCTCGTTGCCACCCGGCTCGCCGCTTATCTCTCACCGCCGCCTGGCCTCGCTCCTGCCGAGTGGGTGAGAGCCTCGAGTCCGCCTTCCCCTCCTCTTTTGCACACCGGCACCCCCGCCAAGGCCAGCGCCGGCGACCTTCGGCCTCACACGGCCGGCCAGCTCGCCACCGTGGCTCGCACACGCGCACTCGTGGAGCCACCTCGCCGGGTCCGACGTGGATCCGACGCGCCAAGTCAGCGCCACCTCCCTCACCAAGCGCGTGAATTGGGTCCATGTAAACCGAGCCTATGACACGTGGGGCCCACCGTCGGAATTATTTTTAATTTCGAAAATCGGAAGGTCGACGCCAGATTATGCAATAAATGATTTTCTTTAGAAATTTAAATCGTAAAATTTCGAATTAGGATTAAATTTGTAAAATTCATATCTTTTGCATCTTAACTCCAAATTGAGTGATTCAAATTGCTAAAATTTAGAAAATTATTATCTAGCTAAATAAAATAAAATAATTTCAGTTTGATTTGGTTTTATTTATCTTTTGAATATAGTTGATTTTCTTTTGATTTGTTGTATTTTCACGCTTAGACTTCGACGATTCCGGATTTGGACCTCATCAAGATTTAGAATTTCAAGACTTCAACGAAGGCAAGTTACACTTTGACCATGTTGACCCTAATATTTTAAAGTTATTTATTTCAGTTTCTAAATAATTATTGCATGCATAGTTTTAATCAATTATTTTGCTTCCTGCTTTAAATGCTTAGTTATACCAATTCTTTTGTATGGCCAATTTGAATGTTGGAAGTCATTCTCTTGTCACCCTTAGATAAAATTTATACAAAGTATATATGCTTAGCAAATGCTTAGGTCATGATTTGAGTTTTTGGGAATTTAGCCAAATCAGTTCAATTTGATTTAAAAAGTTTAATCCATGGTATTATCTTACCATGGAGGTGCAGTAAAGATGGTTTTAATCAAAATGAAAATGATTTGGACTTGGGCGAGACGGAGGAATGGTCGGTGCAGGTTTATGCACGGTTTAATCTGTTAGGATTAAAGCCCATGGTTTGAATTGAAAGTCGCCCAAGTCAATTGAGGACCGCCTTTGAGCGCATTTTGCTACGCCTATTCGTACTACCACCGTCTGTGTGGGCGTAACTCGCTTAATAATTTGGGATATTCCATAGATATTCGTGCCATGTGTATGAGTGGGTGTCGATTAGATGCAGCCCCACTCGGCGCAAGAGGGGCTCCTGAGGATGGTTAGTCCAAAGGAGGCTAAACCTTAGTGCATGAGTACTTTGGGGTAGAACATTGTAACACCTTTGTGATAGTTGCTTAGTCGCACGCCGGAAGCGTAATGGCCACATGTTAAGCAAACTGTCTCGTGGGTAAAGTTGTACCAACTCGCAGAGTAAAAATCTATTCAATAGCTGCGTCATGTTATGGACATGCTAGCAAAGCCACTCCGAGTTAGACTTATTTTTGGTTTTAAAATGTTTTAAATAGCTTGTTTCAGAAAATTTATCCTTGTGGAAAAATTGGGCGGTTAGCCATAGGAGGGTATCCTTCACTACCAAATATGGAGGTTATCCACATTGAAACTTTGTCATTTCTAAATTTGATTTTAGGTAAGATATAAAATGGCCTTGGAAATTAATATTATTTAAAATCAAAATGCCATTTTATGCAAATAACCCCGCCATTATCCCTTGACTACTTTATGCATGCATTACCATTCAATATTGGGTGTGACTTATAGCTGCGTTGTAGTGCTCATTCTTGTCAATATCTTTATTCAGAGAAGACTTCTACCAGACGGTGAGGACACCGACGCTTAGGTCGCGCTTCTGCATTTATTGCCTCGTGGCTAATTGTTCAGGCTACTACTATCGCTTTACTCATTGTGCTATTTACTTAATTATTATTTGGCCATTGGGCCCGTTTGTATCCAACTTTGAATTATTCTATTAATGAAATGCGTGATATGTTTGTGATACCATTTTGTAACTGTGTACGCTGGAAATCCTTGACTAGTGTATGAACACAGAGGATTCCGGATCCTTCGTTCCCGGGTCCGACAATAGGCTCGCATCGGCTATTCCAGTCGTATCAGTACCCAACATGTATGGTTCCAAAAGAACCGCTCTGTGATGAGTCAGCCTACTATAGCCTGTTTTGTAGTAGTGTGCATTGATTGGATTAAAGGAAAATATGTAAAGCAAATAAAGAAGGGATCCACTAGCAGCATAGGACTCTTATAATTAATTCATACTAATATTTGTGGTCCTTTCCCTGTGACATCAGTGGATGGTTTTGATTCCTTCATCACATTCACTGATGATTTCTCCTGTTGTGGTTATATCTTTCCCATTAAAGACCAATATGAGTCACTTGACGAATTCAAGATATTTAAGGCTGAAGTTGAAAATCAGAACAACCTAAGAATTAAAGTGGTAAGATCGGACCGTGGGGAGAATATTATGAGAGACATGCCTCTTATGGGCAAATTTCTCGCCCTTTCGCTAAGTTCCTTCAGAAAATGGCATTGTTGCTCAAAGATTCTACACCTGTGAACTCGGAGAAATGGGGTAGCTAAGAGACGCAACCGCACACTTATGGATATGGTATGCAGTATGCTTAGCTATTCTAGTTTACCAACCGTTTGTGGATGTAAGCACTAAAGATAGCCACACATATTCATAATCGGGTTCCCAAAGAAATCAAAGGCTTAAGACACCTTATGAATTATGGACCGAGGAAACCGAGTTTGAAATATTTAAGAGTGTGGGTATGTCATGCTGAAGCTAAGATTTTTAATCCACATATTGGAAAATTGGATACTAAGCAGTAAGTTGCCATTTTATTTGGTACCCTGAAATATCCAAAGGGTATCGTTTTTACTATCCTGATAGGATAACTAAATTTGTAGAAACAAGGCACGCTGTGTTCTTAGAGAATGACAAGGACCTGGAGCATAAGAAAATAGATCTTGAAGAGAAGTGGGTATATGTTCCTTCACCGCTTATCCTAGAGATCTTTATTCTTGTGCTTCAGGTGGTTGCACCTGCAATACCGAATACTGTTGTTACACCCACTGTTGAGGTCTCTGAAATTCCTAATATCGCACCTAATGATGACCGTCAACAGTCTCCTGCAATTGTTGATGAACCTATTAGAAGATCACAGCAGGAGAGAAGATCTGCCATCCCAAATGATTATGTTGTTTATATGAATGCGGATACTAATGATATAGGGAAGGTAGATGATCCCACCTCTTATAAGGAGGCCATGATGAGTGAACATTCTCCTAAGTGGCTTGATGCCATGAAGGATAAACTAAAGTCTATGAGCACTAATAATGTATGGGACTTAGTAAAAATTCCCGACGGAATCAAAACAATAGGCTGTAAATGGGTCTATAAAACCAAAAATGACTCTAAGGGAAATATACGTCAAAAGGTTCAAAGCAAGGCTCGTAGCAAAAGGTTTTTCACAAAGAGAGATGATTGACTATAATGACACCTTTTCTCCTGTCTCAACTAAGGATTCATTCAAAAAAGGATTCATTCAAAATCGTTATGACACTTGTAGCCCATTATGATTTAGAGCTACATCAGATGGATGTTAAGACGACATTCCTTAATGGTGACTTACAAGAAAACAATTTAATGGCTCAACCGGAAGGTTTTGTTATGGAGGCCAACGAGCATATGGGATGTCAACTTAAGAAATCGATTTATGGTTTAAAGCAAGCGTCGAGGCTATGGTACCTCAAATTTGATACGGTCATAAGGAATTTAGGATTTAAGGAAAATGAAGTTGATAACTGTATATATGTTAAGTTCAAGGGGAGTAAATTCACCATCTTAGTGCTTTATGTGGGTGACATCTTATTGGCTAGCAGTGATAAGGATATGCTATATGAGACCAAGAGATTTCTTTCATCTAATTAATTTTGATATGAAGGATCTTGGTGATGCCTCTTACGTTCTTGGGACTGAGATTCACCGAGATAGGTCCAAAGGAGTATTAGATTTATCTCAGATGGCATACATTGACAGAGTGCTGAAGAGATATAATATGCATAAGTGCTCTGGCTCGCCTGCTCCTATTGTTAAGGGCGATAAGTTTGGGACATTTCAATGTCCAAGGAACCAATATGAAACTGATCAGATGAAGTTGGTTCCTTATGCTTCAGCTGTCGGAAGCATTATGTATGCTCAAGTAAACACACGCCTCGATTTAGCTTTTGTAACCGGATGCTTAGCGATATCACCAAATCCAAGACCGACCACCGGAAGGTCATAAGAAAGCCTCATGTTATATACAAGCTACTAAGAATTTTATGCTCACATATAAGAATTCTGATAACCTTAAATTTATTGGTTATTCATATTTAGATTTTGCGGGATGTGTTGATACTAAGAAATCCACGTCAAGTTATATCTTCACACCCGCTGTAGGAGCTATCTCGTGGAAAAGCTCTAAACAAACCCTTACGACATCTTCAACGATGTAGGCTGAGTTTGTGGTATGTTATGAGGTTACTGGACAAGCTGTATGGCATAAGAATTTTATTCCGGGAATTAGAGTGGTGGACAACTGTAACACCCCAGCCCAACACTGAGCCTAGAATGCCACCACACTACACTTTAAACTAATACTTATCGACACACTATAACATTACAGCAAGAAAACGATGATAATCATATCCATGGATCACAATAGAACATGCATAATTATGGATCAAACGACAATAAGTAAGTAATGGGAATTATAACCAGGTAAATAATCCAAATAACATCAACCAATGAATCCAACTAATAAAGCAAATAGTCTAGTCCAAACGATATCCTAAACATTATTCAATAATTAACATGTCCAAGTGTAAACCCATTCTGAATGAAAAGATTATGAAGGTAAATGATCTTAAGTGGTCCATGTGCTCTACTCGCCTCGCCATTCGGTGATCCTCAAGATCACCTAAAGACAACAATAGAGCAAGGGTGAGTCCACGACTCAAAGAAATACATCCATAAACAACGAACAATAATAAATCAACAAAGATTCAATAACTTCATTATCATCATGTACTTCCATTAATATTCTCATGCGCTTAACACACAATCTTCTCATTTATGAATGCAACTCTATTCTACATGTCCACATGCACTTTTTTCACAGATATCGGTATAGCGTGAGTGAATGCTCTCGACAACATTCACTCTCAAGCCCGCTCCTCCTCAAGGATCGGGGACCTCCTCCACTCCCGTGGAGTTGTGATCAATAATGATCACCTTCTCTTATGCAAAGATGCTTATGTATGCAAAATATGCAAAACTCCATCATAAACATCATATCCAACTTTTCATCATGCTTGTCAACAAAGATATAAACATACCAATTCATTGTTTGCAATCAAACCAAGTAAAAGCACAACAATAATGGTAATAGAAGATAAAGAAAAAAATGATCGATCATTGATCGCCGCTCTACCATGCACTTGCTCTTTACTAGTTGCGACGCACGCTTGACTAGAAGACGGCAACAAGCACGACGCCTCCTATATTAAATACACAAACTTCAATACAATTTACAGCAACAAGAATAGCAATCAATCGACAACGCTCCTACACGTCCCCAAATATACCACGTTACGCCGGTACCGAAAAGTTACCCATTGCGGTCTTAGTACTAAAACGAACGTAACTTTTGACTCGAAAGTCCGATCACCACAAACCACCCCATTCTGGATTCTTCATAAAATTATCCACATTTTCTTAGATTACAAAGACTTCTAATTAAATCATCTAACCTTCCGTTTCTAGCCCAGAAAGTCGGTCTGTCCGCTTCGGAACAGCAGTCTTACTAAATTCATAACTTTTGTTTTACTCAACCAAAATGCGTGTTCTCAGATTCTACAGAACCATTGGACAATTATCTACAACTTTCATGTAGATCAAAAATACTAATTAATCTGTTTACTATTTTTAATATACAATCTACCAAAACAGCGCCGGAAGACGATAACCCTAAAAACAGCAGGCTTCCGAAAAACATAACTCAAATCATACTTGTCCGATTGACATGATTAAATATGCTATAGAAAGATATCGAAATTATCTACAGTTGACTAGTAGATGAGGTTTCCAAAATTCGCCATTATGATATCCGAATAAATCGTACAACAAAACAGCATGCTAAACAGATCTATTAATCGGTACTCTCGTCTACAAATTAAAGAATCCTCTCTAATTAATCTAAATTCTAATCTCTAAATAACGGCCTAGCAAACCAGAGGAAAACATGTAATTAAAGCTAGCAAACCTCACACCAATCCACGGCGGCAAGCAAACGCAGCAGATCTTCTCCACGCCAGAGCGGCAAGCAGATCGGTTTGCCTAGGATCCAATGCACAAGAAGCCAAGAATCGCTTCACGCGTCGAAATCGGCAAAGAATAACGGCAAGAAGACACGCAGCGCTTAGCGGCAAAGAGAGCAGCTTCCAGCCTTCCAAACGAAGGCAAAATAAAGAAGCAAATACAGAACCAAAGAAGGCACAAAGAAGCAGAGAAGAAAACGCAGCGGTTATTCTACGGCGGCGCCGCAGAAAGAATTCAGCGCAAAGAACGCAGAGATGGTTGGGGAGTGCAAAGACGAGTAAAATCCAGTACAGCAGGAGTCTTCGCAGACAAAGGCAATGAATTATCTGGCGCATGCAGAAGAAACGGCAGAGGCAAAACAAAATAGCTGACGGCGGCGGTGGGAAATAAAAGAGATTAAAAAGGCTAGGGTTTCTAGAAAAACCACAAAACAATTATATAGCTCATAAAAATTCTGAAATACTATTTTCCACGAATTCTTTTTATTTAATTACGCACAAACCCTTAAGACGTTTATTAATTAATTATTTATTGTTACTATTTAATTAATTACTCTCCGACCCTTAAGACGCGATTATTAATATTATTATTATTTTCAGAGTATTACATTCTACCTCCTTAACTAATTCGACCCGAATTTACTCGCCTGTCTACTCAAAGAAAAAGCGCAAATTGAAATTAAACAACAAAACAACACGTGCTGACGTGAACAACTCCGATATAGCTCGCGATGCGAGACTCCAACTCCCAAGTCGCTTCTCTCTCGATCGATGCGTCCACAAAGACCTTGACGATACCAACGCCTTGTGCTCAAGACTCGCTCCGACCTTCACAGTATCGCGCCACGGACGCGACTCAACCGTGAGGTCTTGCTCAATAGTCGCCGCTCTAATGAAATCTTATGCTCGATCTCTCAAAACTTTCTCAAAGATCGAGACGTGAAACACATTAGAACTCCACGCATGGACTCGTGAAGATCCAAGCGGTAGGCTAACTTTCCAATTCTTGCAATAATCGAGAACGGTCCAACGACTCGGGCTAAGCTTTCCTTTGGTACCGAATCGGACAATGCCTTTAGTGGGAGACACTCTTAAGAGCACTCGTCACCCACCAAACTCCAAGTCACGCCTCAAATCAAAGATAACTTTTCTCGTTTACTCGAGCCGCTAATGATTCTCGCCTCACCATGGCCACACGCCAACGGTCTTCAATCCACCGACCAAAATCGCCTTTCTCCAATCGCATCCCAACAAAGTGGCGATCCGCACTCGCCCATAGAGAACCTCAAATGGTGCGGCTCTAATATCGAATGGTAACTATTATTATAAGCAAACTCGCAAGTGGCAATCGTCCTCCCAACTACCCTTCCAAGACAAAACGCAAGATCGCAACATATCCTCCAAAGTCTCAATAGTCCGCCTCGATCGCCCATCTGTCTGTGGGTGAAACGCAGACTAAGGCGGAGCTGTGCCCAATGCACTCGCAGACTCTCCCGTAACTTTGAGACAAACTTCGATCCTCGCTGTAAATGATGGTCTTTGGCACACCATGCCCGACTATCTCACGCACATAAATAGGAGCTAGGTCACTCATTTGAATTTGTCGTGCGAATAGGAATAAAGTGTGCACTTTGTCAATCGATCCACCACTACCCAAATCGATCCTTCCTCGCGCGAACGAGGCAACGCCACCACAAAGTCCATAGAGATATCAACCCAAGGCCACTGGGTACCTCTAAAGGTCAGAACAACCTCGCAGGACGCTTGTGCTCGGCTTTCACTTGTTGACAAACACCACAAGAAGCCACATAGTTAGCAATATCCACCTTCATTCTTTTCCACCAAAATTTTGTTTCAGATCTCGATACATCTTAGTCTCACCAGATGAATAAAGTAATGAGTGCGATGTGCCTCCTCAAGATATCATCTTTGACCTCCGCTTTCTCAAGGCACGCAAAGGCGGCCTTTAAACCTCAAAGTACCGTAATCGCCCATGCTAAAATCACACTCTTTACCTCATCCAGCCGCTTCCTAACCTCCTCGTAGTAACCGGTCACTCACTGTGCTTCCAGACACGGCCCTGAATAGCCGACTCAAGAATCAATCGTGTCTCAACATGTGTTGTGCCCAAGATAACAAAAAGATATTCCTGCGATCAAAATCAGCAATGAGGCAATCTAGAGTAGCAGGAGTCGCCTTGCGACTAAGAGCATCTGCAACAACATTGGCCTTGCCTGGATGATACTGAATAGTAAGATCATAATCCTTGATCAACTCCAACCATCTCCTTTGCCTCAAATTCAGATCCTTCTGAGTGAAGATATACTTGAGACTCTTGTGATCCGTGAAAATATCGCAAGGCTCACCGATAGATAATGCCTCCAAATCTTGAGAGCAAAAACAACCGCAGCCTAACTCCAAATCATGAGTGGGATAATTTCGCCGTGCTTCTTTAATCGCTCGACGATAAGCAATCACCTTACCGCCTTGCATGAGAACACAGCCAAGACCCACTCGAGACGCTGCTCAAAAGATCAGGAACCGCTTCCGGCACGGAAGAGTGAGAATAGGAGAGGTCACCAACCTGTCCTTCAAAATGCGTAAATCGCGGCCACACTCATCACCCATCGAATCTCACACCTTTCTCGAGTAAGTCGAGACATCGGCTTAGCAATGATAGAGAAATCCTGCACAAAACGCCGATAATAACCACCAAACCCAGAAACTCCTCACCTCCTTCACACTAGTCGGCCTCTTCCAATCCACCACTCAGAGAGACCTTACTAGGATCAACAAGAATGCCCCGAGGGTTAATCACATGACCCGTAAAACCCACTTCAAATCCGTAACTCACACTTCTTCAACTTAGCATAGAACTTGTGCTCTCTCAAAGTATCTAAAACCAATTTCAAATGACGCTCATGATCCTCATTGGTCTTGGAATAGATAAGAATATCATCAATGAACACCACCACTAAGTCATCTAGATACTGTGTAACATGTTGTTCATTGTCTCCATAAAATGGCGGTGCATTAGTCAATCCAAAAGACATAACTTTATACTCATAATGCCCATACCGTGGAGAAAGTCGTCTTTCTACATCCTACTCACGCACACGGATTTGATTATACCCGATCGAGATCGATCTTGGAGAACACTTGAGCTCCATTCAACCGATCAAACAAGTCCTCAATGCGGGCAATGGATATTTGTTCTTGATTGTTACCGCATTAAGCGCACGATAATCAATACACATACGCCAACTCCCATCCTTCTTCTCTGCGGAATGTAACAGAGCTCCCCATGGCGATACGCCACGCCGATCAAACCTTTAGCCAACAAATCATCCAATTGTTTCTTCAACTCGCCCCAAACGGACGTGTTAATCGATATGGAGACATCGAGATGGGACGAAAGTACCGAACAAGATCAATGCGAACTCCACGCCTCGCGCAGTGGCAAACCCGAAGCTCACCGGGAACACATCCGGATAATCACTAACCACTGGAATCTCCTCAATCGCGAAGCCACACTCGATTTCAAAGAAGAGCTAAAAGAAGCCTGGCCACCGCACGACCCGGAATAGCCCGACCAACATCGAAGAGAGCGCGAGGCGCACTTCGAAAAGTCAAAGTCTCCTGCATTTAGGTCCGCAGAGACTCGATCTACGTAAACAAGATATCACGGCTCGATAAGAGTGCAACCAATCCATACCCAAGATAACATCGAACGGCTCCATTTGAATAACTATCAAATTCGCCGTGAACTCCTCTCCATCAATGACAATAGAACACCCGTGACAAAAAGAGAACTAGCAATAATACCCTGTGAGAACTAACCAACACCGATCGAGAAATCCATCAGATACTCAAGTTCGCTCTCCTAGCAAACGCCACGACACAAACGAAAAGGTAGCCCTCGAATCAAAAAGGACTAAAGCATCAAACGAATCCACAAGCAAAGTACTGCCACCACGTCAGACGACCCGCAGACTTGCAGAGGCATGGCGCGACACTCTGTGGCGCCATGGCGAAAGAAGACGACGGCGGGCGGCGAGAGCCCCAACAATCATTGTGGCGGTGCGGTAAAGCCGGTCGTGCAACCTCAAGCGGTGTGTCGGTGGCGGCCGCCAAGAGTACCTCACCGAGGCGCCCAAGTCAAGGAAATGGCATCATTTGGAGGAGCAATCATCATCCGAAAGATCCTCGAGCAGACCCATCAAGAAGAAGAAGATGGCACAGCTCCCACTTGATCACGCTTAGCGGGTGTAACACCCAAATGCAACACTGAGCCTAGAATGCCACCACACTACACTTTAAACTAATAATTCATGACACACTATAAAATTACCTCAAGGAAACAATGATAATCATATCAATGAATCACAAAAGAACATGCATAATTATGAATCAAACGACAATAAATAATCAAGTGGGGATAACCAGATCAACAAATTCAAAATAGCATCAACCAATGAACCCAAACTAATAAAGCAAATTGTCTAGTCCAAATGATATCCTAAACATTATTCAATAACTAACATGTCCAAGTATAAACCAATGTTGAATGAAAAGATTATTATGGCGAATGATCATGTGTCGTCCATGTGCTCTACTCGCTCTCAATTACGGATCCTCAAGATCACCTAAAACAACAAAGAGCAAGGGTGAGTCCACGACTCAAGCAAATACATCCATAAACAACGAACAATAATAAATCATCAGCATTCAATAACTTCATTATCATCACATGCACTTCATTTGTCATTCTCATTCATTAATCTCAAATATCAATGCAACTCTATTCTATATGTCCACATGCACTTCTTTTCGCGTATACCGGTATAGCGTGAGTGAATGCTCGCGACAACATTCACTCTCAAGCCCGTTCCTCCAAAAGGATCGGGGACCTCCTCCACTCCCGTGGAGTTGTGATCAATCATGATCACCTTCTCTTATGCAAGATGCTTATGAATGCAAACATGCAAACTTCATCATAAACATCATATCCAACTTTCCATCATGCTTATCAACAAAGATATAATCATACCAATTCATTGCTTGCAATTAAATAAAATAAAAGCACAACAATAATGGTAATAGAAGATAAAGAAAACAGTGATCGATCATTGATCGATGTCTACCATGCACTTGCCTTTACTAGAAGCGACGCACGATTTGGCTAGAAGACGGCAACAAACACGACGCCTCTCCTACATTAAATACACCAATTCTCAATACAAACTACAGCAACAAGAATCACAATCAATATACATCGCTCCTACACGTCCCCAAATATACCACGTTACTCCGGTACCGAAAAACTACCCATTGCTGTCCGGTTACTAAAAAGAGCGTAACTTTTGACTCGAAAGTCCGATCACAGCAAACCACATCATTCTGGATTCTTTATAAAATTATCCACATTTTCTTAGATTACACCGCCTTCTAATTAAATCATCTAACCCTCCGTATTTAGCCCAGAAAGTCGGTCTGTCCGCTTCGGAACAGCAGTCTTCCAAATTTCATAACTTCTGTTTTACTCAACCAAAATGCGCGTTCTCAGATCCTACAGAACCATTGGACAATTATCTACAACTTTCATGTAGATCAAAAACTCTAATTAAGCCATTTACTATTTTTAGTTTACAGTCTACCAAAACAGCGCCTAAAGACGACAACCCTAAAAACAGCGGTCTTCCGAAAAACATAACTCAAATTATACTTGTCCGATTGACGTAATAAAACATGCTATAGAAAGATATCGAAATTATCTACAACTAACTAGTAGATGATATTTTCAACATTCGCCGTTAAGGTACCCGAATAAATAGTACAACGGAACGGCAAAGCTAATCAAACCTATTAATCGATATCTCCCGACTAATCCAACAAAGCATCCTAGATCGCATTCATGTAAAACACTCTTGCACCGCTTGATAAAGTCTAGCACTAGCGACTCAGTAAGAAGCATTACTGCATTAGTTACTAGTACTAATTAATTGCATTCAAACATAACTACAAGTCACAATGGCTAACAACCAAAACCTGTGGAGCACTAATAGCTAATCCCTACTAACTCAAAGATTAACTACTAATTGCTAGCAATCGAATCGCGCCTAGAAGAAAAGAGTTACCATCGGGCGCTCAAGTGACGTGACTACACACACGCAGCGACTTCACGCTACAAACAAAACCGATGGCGCTTGGCAGGCAGGCTTTCAAGCGGCCGAAAGCAAAGAGTAACCGCAAGCTGCCCTTTGCAAAGACTCGGCGGCTCAAGAAACAAAGAAGCAAATCTAAGGCAGATTCGCGGCTTCCACGCGCAGCAGAAGATGCGTGGGGCAATCGGCAGTCCACGCAGCAGCAGACAAAGAAATTTGCAGATCTCTGCAAGCAACAAGAAAGAAATTTTCAAAGAAGACAAAGACCGCACAGGGATTCGCATGCAGCAATCGAAAGGCACTCGGCTGAAAGCAGCGCGCAGAAGACACGCAGTCATAGAGCAATGCGCAAAGCGGCAGCAGTAGGAAAAGAATTGGTCATGGCTTCTGGTACCGAAAAATAAGGCTAGGGTTTTTCTAAAAAAACAAGATCTATTTATATAGCTCTAAAATTCTGAAAATACTATTTTCCATGAATTCTTTTTATTTAATTACGCAAAAGCCCTTAAGACGATTTTAATTAATTATTTACTGATACCATTAAATTAATTACTCCTAACATTAAGACGCGATTATTAAAATTAATATTATTTTCGTGGTATTACATTCTACCTCTTAACGGAATTCGACCGAATTCTACTCGCGCGCTCTACTCAAATAAAATCGCACAAATTGAAATTAAACAACAAAACAACACATACCCGACGAGAACAACTCCGGATATAGCTCGCGCATGCGAGACTCCAACTCCCAAGTCGCCTCTCTCGATCGACAAGGCCCACAAAGACCTTGACATATACCAACGCCTTGTGCCTCAAAGACTCGCTCCGACCTCTCCGTATCGCGCCACGGACGCGACTCAACCGTGAGGTCTTGCTCAATAGTCAACGGCTCTAATGAAATCTTATGCTCGATCTCTCAAAACTTTCTCAACATCGAGACGTGAAACACATTGTGAACTCCACGCATGGACTCGAAGTTCCAAGCGTAAGCTAACTTCCCAATTCTTGCAATAATCGAGAACGGTCCAACGCACGGGCTAAGCTTTCCTTTGGTACCGAATCGACAATACCTTTAGTGGGAGACACTCAAGAGCACTGGTCACCCACCGCAAACTCCAAGTCACGCCTCAAATCAAGATAACTCTTTCATGTCGCCTCGAGCCGCCAATGATTTCGCCTCACCATGGCCACACGCCAACGGTCTTCAATCGATCCGACCCAAAATTGCCTTTCTCCAATCGCATCCCAACAAAGCGGCGATTCGCACTTCCGCCCATAGAGAACCTCAAATGGCGCGGCTCTAACATCGAATGGTAACTATTATTATAAGCAAACTCGCAAGTGGCAACTGGTCTTCCCAACTACCCTTCCAAGATAAAACACAAGATCGCAACATGTCCTCCAAAGTCCGAATAGTACGCCTGATCGCCCATCTGCATGGGTGAAACAGCAGTACAAAGCGGAGCTGTGTGCCCAATGCACTCTGCAGACTCTCCCGTAACTTGGAGACAAACTTGGCGCCCTCGCTGTAAACAATGGTCTTTGGCACACCATGCAATCTCACTATCTCACGACATAAATAGGAGCTAGATCACTCACTGAATTTGTCGTGCGAATAGGAATGAAGTGTGCGATTTGGTCAATCGATCCACCACTACCCAAATCGCATCCTTCCTCGGCGAACGAGGCAACGCCACCACAAAGTCAATAGAGATATCATCCCAAGGCCACTGGGTACCTCCAAAGGTCTGCAAAGAACCTGCAGGACGCTTGTGCTCACTTTGACTTGTCGACAAACACCACAAGAAGTCACATAGTTAGCAATATCCACCTTCATTCTTTTCCACCAAAAATTCGCTTCAAATCTCGATACATCTTAGTCTCACCAGATGAATAAAGTATGGAGTACGATGTGCCTCCCTCAAAATATCATCTTGACCTCCGCTTTTGCGGCACGCAAAGCGGCCTTTAAACCTCAAAGTACCGTAATCGCCCATGCTAAAATCACTCTCTTTGCCCTCATCCGCACGCTTCCTAACCTCCCGTAATAGCCGGTCACTCACAGCTGTGCTTCCACACGGTCCGAATAGCTGACTCAAGAATCAACTGTGTCTCAACATGTGTCGTGCCCGCATAACAATAAGATATTCCCATGCGATCAAAATCAGCAATGAGGCAATCTAGAGTAGCGGGAGTCGCCTTGCGACTAAGAGCATCAGCAACAACATTGGCCTTGCCTGGATGATACTGAATAGTAAGATCGTAATCCTTGATCAACTCCAACCACCTCCTTTGCCTCAAATTCAGATCCTTCTGAGTGAAGATATACTTGAGACTCTTGTGATCTGTGAAAATATCACAAGGCTCACCGTATAGATAATGCCTCCAAATCTTGAGAGCAAAAACAACCGCAGCCAACTCCAAATCATGGGTGGGATAATTCTGCTCGTGTTTCTTTAACTGTCTCGACGCATAAGCAATCACCTTACCGTCTTGCATGAGAACACAGCCAAGACCCACTCGTGACGCATCTGAAAAGACCGTGAACCGCTTTCTGGCTCGGGAAGAGTGAGAATAGGAGAGGTCACCAACCTCGTCCTTCAAAATGCGTAAATCGGCCACACTCATCACCCACCGAATCTCACACCTTCTCGAGTAAGTGAGACATCGGTTTGGCGATGATAGAGAAATCCTGCACAAAACGCCGATAATAACCAGCCAAACCCAGGAAACTCCTCACTTCCTTCACACTAGTCGGCCTCTTCCAATCCACCACTGTGGAGACCTTGCTAGGATCAACAAAGAATACCGAGGGTTAATCACATGACCTAAAACCCACTTCAAATCCGAACTCACATTTCTTCAACTTAGCATAGAACTTGTGCTCTCTCAAAGTATCTAAAACCAGCCTCAAGTGACGCTCATGATCCTCATTGGTCTTGGAATAGATAAGAATATCATCAATGAACACCACCACGAAGTCATCTAGATACTCGTGCAACATGTTGTTCATGGTTTCCATAAAAATAGCAGGTGCATTAGTCAATCCAAAAGACATAACTTTATACTCATAATGCCCATACCGTGGAGAAAGGCTTTCTACATCTCGCTCACGCACACGGATTTGATTATACCGATCGAGATCGATCTTGGAGAATACTTGAGCTCCATTCAACCGATCAAACAAGTCCTCAATGCGGGCAATGGATATTTGTTCTTGATTGTGACCGCATTAAGCGCGACGGTAGTCAAAACACATACGCCAACTCCCATCCTTCTTCTCGTGAATGTAACAGAGCTCCCCACGGCGATACACTACGCCGATCAAACCTTTAGCCAACAAATCATCCAATCGCTTCTTCAACTCGTCCGAAACGGACGTGCTAATCGATATGGAGACATCGAGATGGGACGAAAACGGAACAAGATCAATGCGAAACTCCACGCCTCGCGCAGTGGCAAACCGGAAGCTCACCGGGAACACATCCGGTAATCACTAACCACTGGAATCTCCTCAATCTGCGGGCCACGCTCGTTTCTCAAAGAAGAGCTAAAAGAAGTCCGATTTTCATCGCACGACCCGGAACGACCCAACTAATATCGAAAGAGAGCGCGAGGCGCACTCCTGAAAGGTCAAAGTCTCCTGCACGAGGTCCGCACAGATCGTCTCTACGTAAACAAGATATCACGGCCCGATAAGAGTGCAAACAATCCATACCCAAGATAACATCGAACGGCTCCATTTGAATAACTATCAAATTCGCCGTGAACTTCTCTCCATCAATAATAATAGAACACCCAGGACAAACAGTAGAGCTAGCAATAATACCCCCAGGAGAACTAACCAACACTGACTGAGAAATCCACTGCATACTCAAGTTCGCTCTCCTAGCAAACGCCGACGAAACAAACGAAAAGGTAGCACCCGAATCAAAAAGGACTAAAGCATCAAATGAATCCACAAGCAAAGTACCTGTCACCACGTCAGGACGGCCTGCGGACTCCGCTGTGGGCATGGCGTACACTCCAGGTGGCGCCATGGCGAAAGAAGACGATGCCGGGGCGGCGAGAGCCCCAACAATCTGCTGCGGCGGTGCGGGTAAAGCCGGTCGTGCAACATGATGCGGTGCCAAGGTGGCGGCCGCCGATAGTACCGCCGAGGCGCCAAGTCAAGGAAATGGCATCGCTGGAGGAGCGATCATCATCCGGAAAGATCTCGAGCAGACCAATCAAGAAGAAGAAGATGGCACATGCTCCCACTTGATCACACTAGCGGGTTACGCGACACACCCTCCTTGTGACCACTGGCCACACTGACGGCAATCCCCGTCCAAGTGCACTCGGCAGCGGTGTCCATCACCGCACTTAAAGCAAAGCATGCCCCGACCGGGACAGACGAAGAGCCGGAGTACTGCAAAGGACGAGGCGCCAAGAAGGAACGCCTCGATCGCTAGACTGAAAGATCGCGGTCCTCCTTGAATTTCTTGAAAGGTGTTGAATGCACTCCACTTCCTCACTAGAGCTCCTCTTCCGTCACCACCGAAGCAACGACCCAC
The DNA here is from genome assembly GCA_036346395.1 of Hsuehochloa calcarea. Lineage (NCBI taxonomy): Eukaryota > Viridiplantae > Streptophyta > Magnoliopsida > Poales > Poaceae > Hsuehochloa > Hsuehochloa calcarea. The sequence continues at coordinate 36,937,052 of CM070610.1, forward strand.
CGTGGCTTGTCGCCTTTGTGAGTCAGATCTCCAACTCCATGCCCCCGGCTTGCTCCACAACAGTCAGTAGTCACAGAGTGGAGTAGCTCCCAACACATGTCGGTACTGCAGGTGAGACCCGACGGAACCTCTTGGCCTTCTCGAAGATCATCGCTCACATCAAGGAACGGTTAACCAAGTTGTTGAACTCGGCCTCATACTCAAGAATAGACCTCTTCCCCGAGCAAAGGTCGTCAAGGCAACCTCCATCTTCTCAACAAATGAGTAGGGTAGAACTTCCCTTGAACCGATCTACAAAATCCTCCTAAGTGATCGGACCTTGAGTGGCGGTCCTCAAGACAACACGACCTCCCACCAAATATCCGCTTTGCTGACGAAGAGCACGGATCTCTTCCACCAACTCTCTCAAAGAAAGCGGGGTCTCATCCTCGACCACAACCGAGGCGGGTCAACAAAGAACCCCTCGCCATCGACTCATCTCGCTAAAGGAGGTGGCTCTACGGAACCTCTTCCGCGACACATCGACCTCCACGATCCGCGCCACCACGACCACGCCCTCTACCCCCAAGATAGCTATCAACCACAATCAACAATACACAATGAGCTCAAAGCTCAAAATAAACTCATCCATCAATGAACAACATAACGGAAGCGTAAAAACTATATTCGTACCTCTCTCTAACCTACTGTGCACTAGTGTTTCAAATTTTAGGTTAGTTAACCATTAGCAAATTTTAGTTGATTTACTAATACTAAAACAAATTTTAACAATTTTAGTTTGCCTAAGTTGTTAATCTATTCACCACGGACCTAAAGCCCGCCTCGATACCAATCAGAATAACACCAAATTTCAACACCGAGCCTAGAATGCCACCACACTACACTTTAAACTAATAATTCATGACACACTATAAAATTACCTCAAGGAAACAATGATAATCATATCAATGAATCACAAAAGAACATGCATAATTATGAATCAAACGACAATAAATAATCAAGTGGGGATAACGGATCAACAAATTCAAAATAGCATCAACCAATGAACCCAAACTAATAAAGCAAATTGTCTAGTCCAAATGATATCCTAAACATTATTCAATAACTAACATGTCCAAGTATAAACCAATGTTGAATGAAAAGATTATTATGGCGAATGATCATGTGTCGTCCATGTGCTCTACTTGCTCTCAATTACGGCATCCTCAAGATCACCTAAAACAACAAGAGAGCAAGGGTGAGTCCACGACTCAAGAAATACATCCATAAACAACGAACAATAATAAATCATCAAGATTCAATAACTTCATTATCATCACATGCACTTCATTTGTCATTCTCATTCATTAATCTCAAATATCAATGCAACTCTATTCTATATGTCCACATGCACTTCTTTTCACAGATATCAGATAGCGTGAGTGAATGCTCGCACAACATTCACTCTCAAGCCCGCTCCTCCAAAAGGATCGGGGACCTCCTCCACTCCCGTGGAGTTGTGATCAATCATGATCACCTTCTCTTATGCAAGATGCTTATGAATGCAAACATGCAAACTTCATCATAAACATCATATCCAACTTTCCATCATGCTTATCAACAAAGATATAATCATACCAATTCATTGCTTGCAATTAAATAAAATAAAAGCACAACAATAATGGTAATAGAAGATAAAGAAAACAGTGATCGATCATTGATCGATGTCTACCATGCACTTGCCTTTACTAGCAGCGACGCACGATTTGGCTAGAAGACGGCAACAAACACGACGCCTCTCCTACATTAAATACACCAATTCTCAATACAAACTACAGCAACAAGAATCACAATCAATATACATCGCTCCTACACGCCCCCAAATATACCACGTTATCGGTGCGAAAAACTACCCATTGCTGTCCGTTACTAAAAAGAGCGTAACTTTTGACTCGAAAGTCCGATCACAGCAAACCACATCATTCTGGATTCTTTATAAAATTATCCACATTTTCTTAGATTACACCGCCTTCTAATTAAATCATCTAACCCTCCGTATTTAGCCCAGAAAGTCGGTCTGTCCGCTTCGGAACAGCAGTCTTCCAAATTTCATAACTTCTGTTTTACTCAACCAAAATGCGCGTTCTCAGATCCTACAGAACCATTGGACAATTATCTACAACTTTCATGTAGATCAAAAACTCTAATTAAGCCATTTACTATTTTTAGTTTACAGTCTACCAAAACAGCGCCTAAAGACGACAACCCTAAAAACAGCGGTCTTCCGAAAAACATAACTCAAATTATACTTGTCCGATTGACATAATAAAACATGCTATAGAAAGATATCGAAATTATCTACAACTAACTAGTAGATGATATTTTCAACATTCGTCGTTAAGGTACCCGAATAAATAGTACAACGGAACGGCAGGCTAATCAAACCTATTAATCGATATCTCCCTGACTAATCCAACAAAGCATCCTAGACTGCATTCATGTAAAACACTCTTGCACTGCTTGATAAAGTCTAGCACTAGCAGTACCCTGTAAAGAAGCATTACCAGATTAGTTACTAGTACTAATTAATTGCATTCAAACATAACTACAAGTCACAATGGCTAACAACCAAAACCCAGGAGCACTAATAGCTAATCCCTACTAACTCAGCATTAACCACTAATTGCTAGCACTGGAATCGGCAGCTAGAAGAAAAGAGTTACCTCATCGGCGCGCGGACGTGACCACACACACGCAGGCGACTTCACGTTGGCCAAACAAAACCGATGGCGCTCGGCACGCAGGCGGCTCAAGGCGGTGAAAGCAAGAGTAACCAGCCTGGCCCTGCGCAAAGACTCAGCGGCTCAAAAAAAGCGAATAGCCGTCACGGCAGATTTCGGCTTCCACGGCCAAGAATCAGCAGGGCAATCGGCAGTCCACGCAGCAGCAGACAAAGAATGGCAGATCTCGGCAAAGCGGCAGAAAGAAATTTTCAAAGACAAAGACCGCGCGTAGGGGATTCGGTAGTGGGCACCGAGCGTGCACTCGACTGAAAAGCGCCAAAGACACGCAGTGCAGCAGAGCAATGCGCAGCGGCAGCAGTAGGAAAAAGAATTGGTCAAGCGGCTCGTGTTTGGAAAAATAAGGCTAGGGTTTTTCTAAAAACAAGATCTATTTATATAGCTCTAAAATTCTGAAAATACTATTTTCCATGAATTCTTTTTATTTAATTACGCAAAAGCCCTTAAGACGATTTTAATTAATTATTTACTGATACCATTAAATTAACTACTCTCCGAACATTAAGACGCGATTATTAAAATTAATATTATTTTCGTGGTATTACACGGGTTTCGCGCGACACACGCTCCTTGTGACCCGATCGGCCACATCGACGGCAATCTCCGTCAAGTGCACTTCAAAGTAGGTGTCCATCACCGCACTTAAAGCAAAGCATGCCCTGCCCTGGGACAGGACGAAGAGCTGGAGTACCTGCAAAAGGACGAGGCGCCGAAGAAGAGAACGGCCTCGACTGCCTAGACTTGAAAGACTACGGTCCTCCCTTGAATTTCTTGAAAGTGTGTGACAGACCCACTTCCCTCACTAGAGCTCCTCTTCCGTCACCACCGAAGCAACCGATCCACCGAGGCTTGTCGCCTTTGTGAGTGCATCTCCAACTCCATGCCTCTAGCTTGCTCCACAATGAGCTGTAGTCACAGAGTGGAGTAGCTCCCAACACATGTCGGCACTGCAGTGAGACCCCGACGGAACCTCTTGGCTTTCGAAGATCATCGTTCGCTCACCAAGGGACAAAGCGAACCAAGTTGTTGAACTCACCTCATACTCAGAATAGACCTCTTCCCCGAGCAAAGGTCGTCAAGGCAACCTCCATCTTCTCAACAAATGAATAGGTAGAACTTCCCTTGAACCGATCAACAAAGTCCTCCCAAGTGATGGCCCTTGAGTGGCGGTCCTCGAAGACAACACGCCCTCCCACCAAATATCGCTTGCCCTTTTGGTGAAAGGCTACAAACGGACCCTCCGAGGTGAAGACATCTCTAAAGCTCCAAAGCGCTCTCCATGTAGCGCAACCGATCCATTGCTGGACCGGTGTGCCCGGCAGTCAAGCGAATCAAACCTCAACCCCATCCACTCTCAAGTGACATCCGCGCCTCGAACCGGTGGATGTGCGACAGAGCAACAACAGATGCGCGCAGCAACGAGGCTGCGGCGCTGTTGACGAAGAGCACGGATCTCTCCCACCAACTCTCTCCAAGAAAGCGGGCCTCATCCTCGACCCCAACCGAGGCGGGTCAACAAAGAACCCCTCGCCATCGACTAATCTGCACAGGAGGTGGCTCCACGGAACCTCGCCGCGGGCCCGACCTCCACGATCGCGGCCACCACGACCACGTCCTCTACCCCTCGGCATAGCTATCAACCACAATCAACAATACACAATGAGCTCAAAGCTCAAAATAAACTCATCCATCAATAAACAACATCACGGAAGCGTAAAACTATATTCGTACCTCTCCCTAACCTACTGTGCACTAGTGTGTCAAATTTTAGGTTAGTTAACCATTAGCAAATTTTAGTTGATTTACTAAACTAAAACAAATTTTAACAATTTTAGTTTGCCTAAGTTGTTAATCTATTCACCACGGACCTAAAGCCCGCTCTGATACCAACTGTAACACCACAGCCCAACACTGAGCCTAGAATGCCACCACCCTACACTTTAAACTAATACTTATCGACACACTATAACATTACAGCAAGAAAACGATGATAATCATATCCATGGATCACAATAGAACATGCATAATTATGGATCAAACGACAATAAGTAAGTAATGAGAATTATAACCAGGTAAATAATCCAAATAACATCAACCAATGAATCCAACTAATAAAGCAAATAGTCTAGTCCAAACGATATCCTAAACATTATTCAATAATTAACATGTCCAAGTGTAAACCCATTCTGAATGAAAAGATTATGAAGGTAAATGATCTTAAGTGGTCCATGTGCTCTACTCGCTCTCAGTTACGGCATCCTCGAAGATCACCTAAAGACAACAATAGAGCAAGGGTGAGTCCACGACTCAGCAAATACATCCATAAACAACGAACAATAATAAATCAACAGCATTCAATAACTTCATTATCATCACAGGTACTTCCATTAATATTCTCATGCAGTTTAACACACAATCTTCTCATTTATGAATGCAACTCTATTCTACATGTCCACATGCACTTCTTTCGCGTATACCGGTATAGCGTGAGTGAATGCTCGCGACAACATTCACTCTCAAGCCCGCTCCTCCTCAAGGATCGGGGACCTCCTCCACTCCCGTGGAGTTGTGATCAATAATGATCACCTTCTCTTATGCAAAGATGCTTATGTATGCAAAATATGCAAAACTCCATCATAAACATCATATCCAACTTTTCATCATGCTTGTCAACAAAGATATAAACATACCAATTCATTGTTTGCAATCAAACCAAGTAAAAGCACAACAATAATGGTAATAGAAGATAAAGAAAACAGTGATCGATCATTGATCGCCGTCTACCATGCACTTGCCTTTACTAGTTGCGACGCACAGTTTGACTAGAAGACGGCAACAAGCACGACGCCTCTCCTATATTAAATACACAAACTTCAATACAATTTACAGCAACAAGAATAGCAATCAATCGACAACGCTCCTACACGTCCCCAAATATACCACGTTACGCCGGTACCGAAAAGTTACCCATTGCGGTCTTAGTACTAAAACGAACGTAACTTTTGACTCGAAAGTCCGATCACCACAAACCACCCCATTCTGGATTCTTCATAAAATTATCCACATTTTCTTAGATTACAAAGACTTCTAATTAAATCATCTAACCTTCCGTTTCTAGCCCAGAAAGTCGGTCTGTCCGCTTCGGAACAGCAGTCTTACTAAATTCATAACTTTTGTTTTACTCAACCAAAATGCGTGTTCTCAGATTCTACAGAACCATTGGACAATTATCTACAACTTTCATGTAGATCAAAAATACTAATTAATCTGTTTACTATTTTTAATCTACAATCTACCAAAACAGCGCCGGAAGACGATAACCCTAAAAACAGCAGGCTTCCGAAAAACATAACTCAAATCATACTTGTCCGATTGACATGATTAAATATGCTATAGAAAGATATCGAAATTATCTACAGTTGACTAGTAGATGAGGTTTCCAAAATTCGCCATTATGATATCCGAATAAATCGTACAACAAAACAGCATGCTAAACAGATCTATTAATCGGTACTCTCGTCTACAAATTAAAGAATCCTCTCTAATTAATCTAAATTCTAATCTCTAAATAACGGCGTCTAGCAAACCAGAGGAAAACATGTAATTAAAGCTAGCAAACCTCACACCAATCCACGGCGGCAAGCAAACGCAGCAGATCTTCTCCACGCGGCACACGCAAAGCAGATCGGTCGGCGCAGGATCCAGCGGCACAAGCAACCAGCAATCGGCTTCACGCGGCGAAATCGCAGCAATAATCAAGAAGAAGACACGCAGCGTTTGGCGGCAAGAAGCAGCAGCCAGACTTCCGGCTTAAGGCGAAGAAAAAAAGCAAGAACCAAAGAACGGAAGTGAAGCAGCAGAGAAGAAAACGCGATTGGCTCGGTGGCGGCGCAGAAAGAATTCAAAGCAAAGAACGCAGAGATGGTTGGGAGTGCAAGACGTAGCGATCAGTAGTAGAGTCTTGGCACAAAGCGCATGAATTTGTGGCGCCGCCTGGTAAAAGCAGCAGAGGCAAAACAAAATAGCTGACGGCGGCGGTGGGAAATAAAAGAGATTAAAAAGGCTAGGGTTTCTAGAAAAACCACAAAACAATTATATAGCTCATAAAAATTCTGAAATACTATTTTCCACGAATTCTTTTTATTTAATTACGCACAAACCCTTAAGATGTTTATTAATTAATTATTTATTGTTACTATTTAATTAATTACTCTCCGACCCTTAAGACGCGATTATTAATATTATTATTATTTTCAGAGTATTACAACAACATCTCTAAACCACTCACCTTATACTGTGATAACGAACCCGCAGTCTTTTATGCGAGTAACAACAAGTCAAGTGGTGTTGCTAAACACATTGACATTAAGTACCATGTTGTGAAAGACAGAATCAAGGATCAAACTATTAGTATCAAGCATATTAGTACTAAGTCAATGTTTGCGGATCCGCTTACTAAAGGCTTACCACCCAATATTTTTCGTGATCATGTTGCCGGCATGGGTCTATTGGAAAGCCTCTGATTCTAGATAAAAGGACCTTAAAACAAACCAACTTTCATTAAGTATAATGAATATCCATTTCAAAGATGGGATACACTACAACAAGCTAGGTTTGTCGTGGCGTTTATATATGACAGCATATGTGTGTAAATGCTCCTGAAAACTTTTCTGGGGCACTTTTTGACAGTCAAAGAAAACACCGTCAGGGAAAAGTATTTCCCGACATTTAGCCAATTGGGGCGAGTACATACGCCATCTTTAATCAAATTCTGGCATATAGTTGATGCCCCTATTTGGGAATCTCTGGCATATGGTAAATGCCATGGTTGTAAAACTCTGGCATATATTAAATGATGTGGTTTCTCAAGTCCGGCATATATTAAACGACATGGTTTATCAAGTCCAGCATATAGTAAACGTCGTGGTTGATTCATAACTTCCCTGGCATAACCTAAACACCATGTTTGATCTTCCCCGGCATTTGGCAAACGCCACACTAGCCTTATGCATCATATGTTCATAATCAGTCATATTTGACAGCACAATTACAATATGGTTAGTACCTACAAAACTTATGTTGCCATTTTTTCATTCTTGCATTCATCCTTGTCTATACACTACCTACATTACATTCATCTCAAATATCAAATAATACATAGCGGAAGTAAAACGAGTACACACATGTACACATCAAGTATAGTAAATTCGCACTTCATAGATAGTCCATAAGACATGCCCAAGTGATATTACATGTCACACTACTTTCATACACATGGATACTTATGTTTCCTCCATAATATTTAAAAAAAGTCTAGGTAGCAAAAGCCACAAATTATTTCTTTGTGCCTTCTTGCTAGAGTCCATAGTTTGATTTCCCAAACATATATAGCCAAGTGTTTAATAGTAAAAGCTTACTACTAAATCAATTTGGCATCATCAGGCCCACAAAATAAAGTCACCATATATCCATCCATCACATATTATCTATCATAAAATAATCTAGACTTGCACCACTACTATCCTTCCTCCAGCAAAAGAGACTAACTCCATCCATCATTTGATCACTTGCGGAAATCTGGATAAGGAAAGAAAAGAGTAGAAAAACTAAGTGACATTTTTGTAAATTTATAATCACTCTAAATTAGGTACAATCTCAAATAAATATTACCGGTTGCACGCTTGGACATATTTAGATATGATCCATCTCTTTGAACAACCTACAAATAAAAACAAGATCATATGTAATCAAGAGTTATACACATGTAGTATAATTGGTTGCGCATTAGCATTCCATACATTTTGAAATTGCCAAGCAATGCAACGGCCTATAGCGGCGCCCAACTTGGTAGCTCGCCTTGGACTCGAGGTAGTAAGGCGTTACTATGAAGCACAATATCAACTAAGACCTCATAGTATTCTCCTAAGGGCAATCCATCCAAGCCTTTAGCCTTTTTGTGCATCTAAGTCTTCCATATGCCACAATCTTGGAGCCGATTAGTGAGCATAAAGCAACTTCCTTACCATCCGACAAAATGAATACCAATATATATTTGTAAAAGATAGACTCCATCCTCGTATTTTAGTTTATGTAAGTAAATATTTAGAACAGTTTTATACCCCATCGTTTTGTTTTTGTCCAAGCTTCCTCATCCTTGTTCTGGTCACCTCATTCACATGCAGCCCATTGTCAGAAGATGATGAAGGTAACTGCTGCCCATTTGCTATAACCTTATTCTAAAATTTGTAGGAGATCACCAATATTAATACATCAAAAAATAAATCCCGAACCATACAACAAAAAGGGTAAGCAATAATTTAATCATTTAAAGTACATCACCTGCACATTCTGACGGATGAGTGCACCTTGTTTATGTCTGTTAGAAGCAACAACTCTTTTATCAACACCAACAAATTGTCCTCTTTTATTAGAAATAGAGGATGCTATTCCCTTATCAATACCAATAGATTCTACTCCTTTGTCAACACCAACAACTCTTGCTCCATTATCAACACTAGTAGATTGTGTTCCACTATCAGCAGCAGCAGATCCTACTTCATTATCAGCACCAACAAGTTTTGCACCTTTATCAACACCAACATATCCGGCTCCATTATTAGTGTGAGACCCCGGTTTATCCGGCTTGTAATGCTTAACCATCCTTTCGGTCCTAGCATCACAAAGCAGATAATCCGAGACTCGAGACATGTATACTTCCCAGAGTGCAGTATACACACCTCATCACAAAATTTATGTATCAATTCCATTCATCCACATAGAACCGAAACACCGAGTAGAACAGAAGTATTAATAACATTAAACCGAGTCATTACAAAAGAGAGGCCAACCGCCAACAATAAAAGAGACAACAATAGTTAAACAGCGGAAGCAAAAGTGCCATAAGATGGCTACAACAAAAGAGCCAATCGGGGGGCCTTAAACCCACAAGCCAACCAACGGAACCGCCAAGCAGGTGGCAAAACCGAAGCACATCTCACAAAAGTGAGGCCCTTGGGGCTCACCTTCTTCCCCACAAACAAAAGCGGTAGGCAAAAGCGGTGAGTACTTTGAATGTACTCATAAGACTTACATGTGGAATAACAAACTGTACATATACTACATGCAAGCTTAATCAACGATGAGGTGTAGGTTTCATTTTAGCATAAAGCAAGTTTTCATTTGCAATAATATAATAGATTGAAAGCAATTTAACAAATCTGTTTTTAATGTTCAAATAACCGAAAGAACAATATTAATAACGGTAAATAGACAACAACAGTCCTGGAAGTGACTAACCCAATAGTCACCACAACAGTAGTATGAATTACCCATTCATACCAACCATGTCAAGTTTTAAATTTTAAAAACAAATATTGTAGTCTAACTCTTGGAAGACCTCCCCAAGCGTGTCCATAACCTAGGACGAGGCTATTCAATAGTTTTATCCTGCGCAGGTGTACCAACTTACCCACATGTCGGACCGCCTTTTGCCACATGATTAAGCACACCGCCTTTGGTATGCTTAAGACTGACTAAGTCCTACGAGACGTTTCCAATATTATGTATTAACCCGAGTCGCCGTATGGATAGAAAACCATACGTTGTGTCGGGTCGTGGCCCGACCTCGGACAACTAAAATCACGGGTAAAGCCTTGGACAATCTGCGGCGCCCCTCGAGGTGGAGAACCTTCCGGCAATCCCCACCACCGCACACCCAAAGACAAACACAAGAACACACACTGCTTCACACAAACACACACACAAAACTTTTCCTCCTGCGACTCGGAGATAACACACGCCAAAGTACTAAGTCAAGAGGGTCCCATATATCCCTCATGTGGTTAGTACGCAATAGTGCTTGGTTTAGTGTAACAAGATGTTCGGTCCTTGATGACTTGGGCACCATTCCGATCACACCCAAAAACACCACACCAACATACCATTATGCCCAAGTCCAAATCAGTTTTCATTTTCAGTTTCTGATTTGCAAAATTAACAAAGCACAAAGTTTGGACATAATGAAAGAATAATAATTTTGTGTGATCAAGACCATCGACTAAGTCGATGATCGCCCAAAGCTACCGAACTAAGCATGGCTAAGCATAAAGACTCGTATGCTACTAAGTGACAAGAGCTCATCCAACGAACTCTAATCACAACAAATAATCTAGGCTCAAGTAGTAGAGAATAAACAATATCCTACGGATTATGCAACTATAGGATCAACTAACCATAATTTAACACAAAGTAGCAATGCATACATACAGTTGAATTCAAAATATTAAACTTGTAAAATAATAGGATTAACATGATCAAACTGCTTTTTCGCTTGTTGCGGGTCAAGATGTTCTTGGGATCACTCTCGGTATCAATGTGCTCTTGGATCCTATCGAAAGAACCAAAAAGAACCAATAAGGCAAAAGAAACCGAAAAGATCCAACAGCCAACTTCAACAAAAAGCTCTCAAATTTTTACAGTAGAAAGAGCATGATTTTTATGAACTAATGCAACAAGAACCAATTGATTTGGATTCTTGATGCAAAAGATATGGCCAAAACAATTTTGCTCGACTTTCATAAATCAAAAATGCTACTATTCATTAGCAAAATTTTATGGAGCTATACTGAGTCTAAAAACATTTTTAACTTAAAGTCTAGTTAAAAACATAACCAACAAAATTTGAATCAACCGAAAAGGATTTGGAATGAATTAGTTATGCATTTTACAAGTTATCATATTTTTGGTTGACAAATAAATCCTTTCGGAAATCAGAATTAAAGCAGCGTGGCGAGCGAGGCGTCGATCAAAGATCCGACGGTCCGCGTCCCAGCGCTAACGCAGCGCTGGATTCACAAATCCTAAGCGCTCACCGTTGGATCGGATCCAGCGGTTCCGCGTGGATAGGGGCGTTGGCGGTCCGAACGTTCACACGCATAGGAGCCGTTGATCTTGGATCCAACGGTCCACACGGATCGAACCTTCGGACGGTCCGAACGTTCACTCAGATCTGGACCGTTGATCAAAGGATCGACGGTCCACATCAATCACGTTCAAAACTCGCGCTGTTTTCATCCGACAAAGCAGCGGGGAAGAGAGGATCATCGCGGCGACTCGGCGCGGCGGTGCGAGCAAGTGCCCAAAATGGGTTGCTAACAAACTTGCGCACCCAATGGAACCAATAATTTTAGCTGCGGCGTTCTAGAACGCCGGCAAGCCGAGATGATGAGATGACCGAAAGCGGTCAAAAGCGAAAATAGCAAATGAGCTCTGCTGCGGTCCAAGCGGCGGTGCCAAGCAACTAGGGACTAAAGAGGGTTACACGAGCACGGAGAAAGCACAGAGGGACTGAGCCGCTCGATGAAGAAAAATAGGGCTTCGGCGAAAAGGGGAAATTCAAAATTAAGTTTGCTCCTCAAGGAAAACCCAAATTGAGTGAGGTTAATACTCTTAGAGATGGTAAATGGCGAGGAAGCAAGGGTTTAGAAAGAGAAGGCCGGAGCACCACTTTCACCGAAGAGGTTGGAGCTTCAACAATGGCGTGAGAGCAATTTTTGAAATGGAGCTCGAGCAATGCACTAACAAGTGGTTCGGAGCTCAAGGGTGTTCAAAGGATGCTAAGGAAGCCTCTGGAGGAGTTTTATAGCCGAAGGGCAAGGAAGAAGCAACGGGAAGAAAAATGGCGAACTCGTGTTGAGGTCGATCGAGGCGACGGAGCACGTGAACTCGAGGAGGACGGCGACTTGGGCGGTGGGGCGGGAGCAATAAATCTTGAGTCGTTGGCCAAAAGCCGAGGTGACCCGGCCGCTGCACGCTCTGCAATTTTCACCGCCTTTGTTGACTTGGTGGCCTTGTGCGAGGAAGACGATAGCCGCCACCGTTGGATTTCAATCGGACGGTTCAAAAGAAACACGGCGATTAGAACGGTTTGAACGCTAACTTGATCTGGGCCGTTGATTTGGATCCTATGGTCCACGTTGCGCGGCGTTGAGCGGTCGAACGTTGCCTCTTTTGAGCGATCTTGGATGAGCGGTTGAGAGCGAGAGGAGGATCGGTCGAGCGTCACCTCAGCGCGAACCGCCGATCGAGATCTAACGGTCGAAATTGAGCGCGCTGATGTGGTGGGTCGGTGCGATTAGTTGATCCGTCGAACCAATGGCTTGGACCCGAGTGTGACTTGAGTCCAAGGAATAGTAAAGCTGATTTTGAGTTATTTCTTTGGTGACTAAGGATAATTAATTGAGATATCAAACAAGCTCCAAAAATTATGAAATTTTAAATGGAGGTTGTGGGCAACAGGAGGAACCTTGTATAAAATTTTCAGAGACATTTATGCACTGCATTTTTCTCTAAAAATTCCAGAAGGCTATTTTAGGAGTTTGACTAATGTTTGACTTGTCTCAAAATTTATCAAATAATTTCTGAAAATTATGAAATAATTCTGAGGTGTTAACATCACTCCTAGGTTCAAAGAAAATTATTTTCAGGGGTTGGGCACAAGATTTTTATGAAGGAGATTTGTGTTGGTGTCCAAATGGTAATTTGATTTTTGATTTCCCATAATTCCTTTACAACAATTATGGAACTGATTACAAAAATCAAGATCAGAGAAAAAGTTTTAATTTCTCCTCATTTTTATTACATTTGAAACACAAACCAATTTTGGGATGTTACAATTAGCACCAACAAATCCTACACCTTGCGATCCTGCTCCTTGCATGGCCAGTAGCATTTTCTTTAGTTCATTATAATTCTGTTCAGATCTTTCACATCTACGTTCAACATTCTCCATCCTCTCTTTGAGTTGTGCATTTTCCACCTCCATTTGCCTCATTGCGGCTGTAGCTCCTGCTAGAGCAATAGACTTACATCCACCTAGTAATAAACCTAACCCACATATTTTTCCTTTTTGCTCCTTTGGAAAGAGGTCAGCATACAAGTTACCATCTTCAATTTTTTTTATGCAAGGTAATCATCGTTCTCGATCCTTTCCCGTATCTCATCCTACAACAATCTCACCCATGAGAATATCTAAACTAACATATATGACATGTATTAACACTTACTATTTTAAGTTGACACTCTTCATTAACGGACCGTCCATTTGCCTTCGTGTGTGTAACAATATATAGTTCAGCTCGAGAAGGTTCACGACAAAGTTCTTGTTCCTGATTGAGATTCATTACGAATAGGAAAGAACATTCATACAATTTTGAAGACAAGAGAAACAATAAAAAACCTATGGTAATGGTGCCCACCAATTGATCTAATACCATAGCATAACTTCTTGATCCACATGTATGAAGTGCACTGACTTGGTTTTGGTGAATTCCTTTATTCCTTTGAGCTTTAGTCTAAAATATAAACATACATTTCCCATGTTAGCCTAATAGTACGCAACACTTTTACTTAAATATAAAACTTTCCCTTCAAATATGAAAGTATATAAACCTTTGTCGCTTTGTTAGACCAATGCTTCACAAGCCATGCCCATTCTGGCTCAGGAATCCTGTTGTTACAACCCATCGCAACATTCTCCTCCACGGTTAGATTTTCATCAAAGTACTTTTTCTTTAATGTGTTCTTGAAGTCACATCATTTCTTAGAAGTAGATGCCATCACCCAATCTTCACATATAGGATCAATCAAAAAATATTTATGCAGTTTAAGTTATATAACCAACATAAGCACATGAATGGCATGATACAAGCAACATATGAATACAAAAAGTAGTCACAAGGATTACGAGCAATTACATTAACAAAAGTCCAGATCTTCTTCTTATCTTTAACCATCCTCCAATCTTTGTGCATCAAGGATAGATCACCTCCTTTGACTAAGCTGGCTTGACTAGTCTGGCAATGAAGTTTGTGAAGTTGCATGTTTTTAACCCACATGGTTGGCCATACCGATCGATCTTCACATAAATCTTCACCTTTCCCTGAGTTGCAATTATTGTCTTCATCTTTGTAGGACCCCTCACATTCCTTTCTTTAGTCAGTTGCACTGAATTTTTAAAATTAAAGTTCGACATAAACTAATTATATTTGTTAAGGTATATTTAGTTTCACTAGAGAGCAACAACTGAAACTTACTCGAGTACATTCCACGGGTTCATAATGGACTCCATCTTGTTCCTTTGGTCTCATCATCCACATTGTCATTATCATCGTCGTCATTGTCATCCATTTCTTCATTTACGCAACATAATTAGGATCTCTGACAACTTCCCTTTCTTACGGGTGGTTAGGAAGGATGTCTTTTGAGGATGAGATGAACTTGCACTAGGAAATTGTATTATTCGAAGATTCAGTTTCTTCATAAAATCATTATTATTTTTTATCAGATTTTTAGGCTCAATCTCATAAGGTGCTTTAATTTCTGCGTGTGTGTTTTTCGTTCCTGACATCTTCATTCCTACATGAACAAGTACAGAAATTACAAAAGGACATAGATGTTATCAATTGAACTTCTACCGCTTTGAATTAATTACTTTGTCCAATGGCTCATCAACGATCGACCCATTAATATACATCCTAGCACAATTATCATCATCACCAAAATCAACAGGTAGGTCATCAATTAAATGTTCTATGGGCTCGTTACAGAAGTCTAAGTCAATCTCATCATCCCCGTCTCTTGAGTCCAAGTGAAAAACATCTCTTGGGTTTGAAAATACCACAGCGTGCCACTCCTTATCAATGGGATCTTGCACATAGTATACTTGTGTAGCTTATCTCGCAATACTAAATGGCTCATCGGAAATGTTGTCACCTCTATTTAGAAAGTGGCTGAAATTCACTAGTGTTACTCCAAATTTGTCTTTTTTGATACCTCTACCTCGAACTGTATCAACCCAATCACATTTGAACAACACGACTGATCCCCTATCGGAGTAATTAAGCTCAATAATTTCTTTGATGATACTATAGTATGTAACTTCTCCAGTTATTGGGTTCTGATCTTTAGCACTAGAGAAGCTTGATGTTTGTGCAACCACAGCTACACAAAAATTTTGGGTGCTCTTTCCCTCACCGTAACTCCTTGTTTGAAACTTATAACCATTTATAGCATAACTATTGTATTTGGTCACAACTGTTGTATTTGGTCACAATTCTATAAGGTTTTTTGGCTAGGACTTCTAATTCTTCTAGGACTTCATTATCTTCAGTAGCCAATTGATCTACCTATAAACATGGTAATAGTTCATTACAACAAAATATGGAAGAATACTCACTTAAATTTGACTCCAAACTAAAATTATATACTTACATATTCAGCCAACCATGTGTGGAAAGTTTCATGGTGAATGCGTTTTACATATTGCTTTCTAAGATGTTTATTTGCTCAGAGATAATCAAGGTGCTTTCTGCATGTATTTTGAACAGTTTAAGCATAGTAATAAAGCAAAATAATAAAACACTAACTCAAAATAGGATAACATACTTCATATATGGTCCAATGTGCTCATAGTTGAATAAAACATATATGTGAGCCTGAACCCAAGATATGTTGTCCAAATCACTAACGTGACAACCCACCAAAGGACGACCTACTCTTTTAAGGTATGGTAGTTTAGTTGTCCAACTATAATTATTGTAAACCTTACGATCTTTGCGAGTGAACCTAGTCTGACAACCATGCAAGTATCATGAGCAGAAGGTAATACTTTCATCAAGCACGTAGCCTTCAGCTATAGATCCTTCATGGTGACTCCAAGTCCGAACCATTGATTTTAACTTCTTTAGGTATCTACAAATTAAAGCATGCATTTAGTCTATTAAGAGATATATAATTATAAATACATTAATATGTCTTAGTCAACACACCTTTAATAGGATACATATTTGATTATTATCTTGGTCCATTAGCCGAGCTTAATTTGGAAGATGGGCCTACAAATGAACCATGATGTCAAAGAAGGAAGGTGGGAAAATATTCTCAAGGAGACAAAGTGTTTTAGCAATATCAAATTCTAACTTTTCCATCTCACTCACACTAATAACTTTGGTGTATGTTTGCTTGAAAAAGTTTCTCAAACGAATCAATGCTATGCAAACCTTTTTGCGGCAAAATTCTTCTTATGGCTACAGGGAGCAAGTGTTGCATTATAACATGACAGTCATGACTCTTAAGACCAATTAGTTTCCTTTGATCAACAAGAACCTTGTTGTGTAAATTAGATGCATAGCCATCTGGAAACTTAACATCTTTTAGTACTTGACACAACATTTTTTCTCTAATATGTTCATTGTGAAGATTGTTGGTGGTAAATAAGTCTTATTTCCTTGTGCTATTGGGTGGAGGTCTGGCCTTATACCCATCATTTGGAGATCAAGACGAGCATTTAGACCATCCTTTAATTTTTTTGTCAACATTTAAAAGAGTATTTAGAATGTTGTCAAGCACATTTTTCTCAATATGCATCACATCTAGATTATGCCGTATTAGAAGGGTCTCCCAATAAGGTAGCTAAAAGAAACAAGATCTCTTGTTCCACTTGGGTTTTATCTCCTCATCCCCACGTCATCGCTTATTCGCACGTTTTTTTTTCTTCTAGCTTTCCGAAGACTATGTGTAAATCTTTTGTTTGCTCGGACACATCGTACCCAAAAATTGGAGTAGGAGCTTCTCTCAACTCTTTTGTTCTATCAAATGCCTTTGCTTCGTGCCTAAACTTGTGATTCAAAGGTATGAACCTACGGGGCCCCATGTAACATGACTTGTGCCCATGTTTTAATTTTAAGAAACAAGTTCCAGAGTAGCAAGTAGCACAACATGCCTCTCTATTAGTTTTCCTTCCAGATAGGTATGCATTACCTAGGTAATCACTAATGGTCCCCAATACTGCAGCACGTAGAGTGAACCATTCTGAACAAGATGCATCAAATGTCCTTACACCTTTACAAAACAAGTAATGAAGTTCTTCAGTTACTAGCTGGAGATAAACATCCATATTATTTCCAGGGGATTTTGGGCCAGAGATTAGTAAAGAGGGAATGAAATTTGATGGCTTTATGCATATCCAAGGTGGAAAATTGTATGGAATCAAAATTACAGGCCATGTGCTATGGGACACACAACAAGTTCAAAATGGATTGAAACCATCTGTTGCCAAAGCAAGCCTAATATTGCGACATTCATAACCAAACTCTGGATGTCTAAAGTCAAAGTCCCTCCATGCAGTAGAATCTGCTGGATGCCTCAGGAAGCCATCTGTAATACCCCGGCCTGCTCACAGCGTGGCCCATGTGGCCCATGAGGAGCTGTGTGGTGGAATTAGTCCCACATTGCTTATTTCAAGTGAGTTGTAGTAGTATATAATGCCTGTTGGATCCAAATGTAGCACCTCCGGGTTAACCCTTTTACACGAAGCGAGGACGAAAGTGTAAGTGAGGTGCTATGTGTGCGCGGGTCCGCCCCACGGTGGGCTGGGCATTGAGCCGATTTTGGATCAGGGTGTTACAAATGGTATAAGAGCATCAACCTTCGCTACACGGACGCGTGCGGGATAGGGGCGCGGGCATATGGTGCATGGCACATGTGGGCCCGGAGTGGACACATGGCATGGCATATGTGCTGCGACTTGGGCCTGCGGGCGTGTCGAGAAGTGGTTACAGGCATTTGCCGATATGCGGTATATCTTGAGGGCGTCAGCCCTTAAGGGGGGGTGAGTGTAATACCCCGGCCTGCTCATAGCGTGGCCCATGTGGCCCATGAGGAGCTGTGTGGTGGAATTAGTCCCACATTGCTTATCTCAAGTGAGTTGTAGTAGTATATAATGCCTGTTGGATCCAAATGTAGCACCTCCGGGTTAACCCTTTTACACGAAGCGAGGACGAAAGTGTAAGTGAGGTGCTATGTGTGCGCGGGTCCGCCCCACGGTGGGCTGGGCATTGAGCCGATTTTGGATCAGGGTGTTACACCATCCTTCATACGACATTCGCTATGCCATCTCGCATCAGATGCTGTCTTTGGAGACATACATATTCTTTGTAGCCTTCTTTTAAGTGGAAAATGGCAAACAACTTTTATAGGAACTCTATGCACATGCTTTCCGTCTAGACCAACTTTTTCGGATTTCCACCTAGAAGTGCCACAAGTTGGGCACAAAGAGGCATTGGCATACTATTTCCTATATAATATGCAATCATTTATGCAAGCATCAATATTGACATATCCAACACCTACATATTTGATAAATTTTCTAGCCTCATGATAGCTTTTGGGCAAACTTTCACCATTAGGAAGTGCTTCCTTCAGAAGTGCAAGAAGTTCATCAAAACAGGCATTAGTTATTACCCAAATTTTTTTATGTTCAGAAGTCTAACAATGAATACAGCTTTGAGAACCTCTCACAACCTGGGTACAACTGTTTGCTAGCTTCATTGGCCAACCTGTAGTATGTTTCCATGTGTACATCTTGCTCTCTCTCGTCATCGCTACAATTTACATCTGTAGTACTATCATCAAAAAATCCAAGTCCTTCCCTAAGCATGGCATCTATTTTATCATTCGTATCAGTTTGCACTTGTGGATTTGAGCTATCAAAAGGCTGAAAAAACAATCCTCACCACGAAACATCCATTCACTATATCCTACCAAAAAGCCATTGCAGATCAGGTGATCATACACTGTACTCTTATCTAACCAATACAAATTTGCACAACTATTGCAGGGGCAATGGATTGTGTCGGCTCTTGCTGAGTTGGAAAATGCAAACTCCATAATTTTTTTTGATGCCATTTTGGTACTCGATCGTGTGCCTAGGTAAATGCATCCATTTCTTGTCCTGCTAGTAAATATATATTATTGCACATTACAATGTCAAACTTATGAAAATAGAAAATACTTAACATAGATTAGCAGAAAAGTACTTAATTGACAAAATAATTAATACTTAATTGACAAAATAATTAATGTATCTAACTTAGATGTAGTCCCCATGTCCTATATGCTTGACTGCTTGAGGTGGCTAATTATGTTATTTGTAGCTAATGAAAAATTGCATACATCATAAAAACATTATGATACTTAGCTAATATTTGTAAAGCATATCAAATCTTAACCCACCAGGATAACACCAACAACAGGACAGTTGCAACTCAACGCAGCCACCTTCACTAAAGCCTCCTCACTTTACTCCTTGTGCCAATCACTACATCTAAACAACAAAAGTAACAATGGCATTAGCTCAGATGCACTGCAAAAACAAAGCAACTTTTCCTAGCTATAAAAACCCCCATTTAATATCCCCACTAGAGGCGACCCAAAAGACACAAAAGATCCAAAATTCCATCAAGGAATCAACTCAAAAATACAAGTTTTAACAAAAAAAAGAACTAAACCTAGAGCCAAAATACTCACCGGAGATCACCACAGCCACCTTGGGATATTGGGATTCAAGGGATTTGAAGAGAGGAGTGATATGGGGAGCCCTCGATAAAGGAGAGCAAGCCGACCGGTAATCCCAACTTCTACACTACACTGTAATCTCCACTATGAATCCAATCCCTCGTCTTAATAGTTGACACACCTAGTCCCATGCCAATGTCGCCCGTAGGGCCTAGCTCAGGAAGGCCAACCAGACTGCTGGAGTCCTCTTCGAGGTGCTCTGCACCGTCAACAAGAACGAGATGCAAACTTGGATTTGGGGATTTTCCAGGGAGAGTGAGAGAGAGGATTGATGTTACGGGAAGCTAGTTTCTCTATATGGGGAGAGAGAGAATGAGAGGAGGCGATGGTGGACTTGGGGACTTTCCAACGCATGTATTGGCCGGTTTTACAAGGTTTGATGTCCTCCGCCATAAGCTGTCGAGTCTCGCTTAAAAATTTAGCTTAGACGGCGTTTGAAATCTCTGGCGTTTATAAACGTCGTGTTTTCTCTAACTCGGCGAATGATATGTGCCCTTCTTGCTTCATTTGGCCGGCATTTCAAAGTGCCAGTTTGTGATCTAGACCGACATTAATATACACCCTTGTTGATTAAGGATTTACCGATGCTTATATGTGCCATTGTACTATATAAGCCGGCCCATATAAATGCCATTATATTAAGCGCCCCAAACTAAGATAAATGTCATGAATCTGTTATTTGGTGGCATTTAGGTGAAACACTGGTTAAATTAAACACCCTCCAATCCCACTCCGTGTTGTAGTGATAGTACACTATAGGTACTGGGGTTGTATGGTACTTCATTGGCCATGCGACGCATTACTTTGGTATGTTGTTTTATTGAGGATGGGCTTATGGTGTTAGCCTGTAACACCCCATTTTTCAGATCGCAAATAGTGCTGGTTATTCAATTTTGAGTTTCTTTGATTTTCATTCGCCGCTTAAATTTCCAAAATTCTCGAGCTCTCTTTAAGCTCGGGTTTGTGTTTCAAACCCATCCTCGAAATTTCAAATTCCAAATTCAAATTGAATTCATCATTTTCAGATTTTAGACCCCTCTCAAAATCTTGCCCTTATTTGGGTCACCCTTTAATTCGGCCCGGCCCAATTTTTCTGGCCCGGCCCACCTCTCCCGCCAGCCCGGCCTTTCCCCAACTCCCGGCCCGGCCCAGCCGCGGCGCTCTTTTCCTCCGGCCCGGCCCGCTCGTCCGTCTCTCTCTTTCCCTCATCACCTCCGCTGCGCCGACACTCCCTCTCCCTTATTCCCTCGCTCCCGTCGCCCCGCTCCCCTCTCGCTCCTTCGCGCCGCCTCTCCTTCTTTCCCAGATCCGCCGCCTCCGGCCGGCCTCGCCTCCTCCTGCCGCGCCCAGATCCGCCCGGCTTCTCCCCTCCGCTTCGGCCCGGTCTCGCCTTCTTCCCTCTCGGCCCGGCCCACCCAGATCGCCCCACCTCCATCGACTCGCCGGAGCCGCCATGCCTGCAGCTCCACCCCACCCGCACGTCGCTTCTAACCGCTCCCCCACCTCCACTGCTCCGCTGCAGTGTCGCCCCACCAGCGCCAGAGCCGCCCCCACTTCTCCCACCCCACCATGCCGAGTCACCTCCACCGCTTTGCTCGCCTGTCTCGTCGTCGCCAATCGCCGCCATGGGCGCCACGTCGTCGCCACACCGAGCGCCTATGCCACTGCCGTCCGCTACTTCACCGGCTCCCCTCCTTCCGGCTATAAAAGGACCCAGTGCCCCTTTTGCCGCTCCCCGTCTCCTCCTTCTCCCTCGGGTAAGTCTCTCCCAACGCCCGCTTCGGC
The DNA here is from genome assembly GCA_036346395.1 of Hsuehochloa calcarea. Taxonomy (NCBI): domain Eukaryota; kingdom Viridiplantae; phylum Streptophyta; class Magnoliopsida; order Poales; family Poaceae; genus Hsuehochloa; species Hsuehochloa calcarea. The sequence goes on from CM070610.1 coordinate 36,959,029, forward strand.
TTCCCCCACATCCGACCGAAGCCCCTCTGCCTTCGGTGTGCCCTCATCACCGCCTCGGGCCCAGACCCGGCCATGTTGGCTGCCCAGGCGCGTGGCGAGCGCACCCGTGCCTCCCCGACCATAGCTGCAGCGCCCCGCCTCCTCGGGACCGCCGTCGCCAAGCTCCTCCCCGCAACTCCTTGACTTCCATCGACGGCCACCTCCTCCGGTGCCCCTCCGTCTCCACCAGCAACTCGGTGAGCTCCCCACCTCCTCCCTTCCTCTCCCCTCTCTCCAGTCTCCATTGCCCCTGGATGGCCGTCGCACTCCCAGCTCAGTGCCGCCCCGGCCGCACCACCCCCTCACTCCAGCAGTCGTCGCCACCGATGCCCCAACGCCCGACCACCCTCGGCCACCGCCCAGCCGCCCCCGAGCCCCCTGCTGCCCCAGTTGGACCGGCTGCCACCCCCGGTTGGACCGGCCCCAAACACCCCTTCTCCCTCGGTTCTCTGTACCCTCCACGCCTTGGCGAGCCCCTCCCTGCTCCTCCTGCGATTTCACTCCCTATGGCGAACCGGCAATGGCGACAAAGTATAGTTGATCTGTTCAATTGAGATCGCAATGACAATGTTTGATAACAATCTGGATATTAGTATTGATGGCAGTATTGTTTGTTTATGCATGTTGTTTTGCTCATCGACTCATGATCTTGTTGGCGATGATGAGTGTGTTGTGCATTGGCAAATGAAAGACCCTACATGTTGTATAAGTTGATAATTGAATCCTTGTATTGATTATTGAATCCCATATCAAAAATGGTTGGCGGTATTGATTGTTGGCTAATGCTCATCGGTTCCTTGATCATTGGATGTGATAAACTATTGTGATTATTGTTTGTATTTAATTGATCGAGTTTTGTCGGTGATCATTAGTAATTGTCGCTTTGAGTATTATTGAGTAGTAGGCTTTGTATTGATCTGGCTTTGGTATTTGGTGTATTATGTCATTAGTCGCTAGCCTGTCAATTGAGTTGTTATGTTGTAGACGTTGCGATTAATTGTTATTCATATATTTCGATTGTCAATATTTGATTCGTAATTGCTTCCTCAGATCGTAGCGGTAGCCATGAGGTTACCATCGATCCAACGATTAAGAAATGTTGCAATAGATTAGTAGAATATTTTGCTGGTAGTAAGTTGATTATCGATTAGGTGCCTGTGATTACTGATCCTCATTATAGGTGTTTTGGCAGCAAAATTGAATTGTTGATTGTGATCTTGATTATTAGGAATAGTTTTAATCTTTAGTGCAGTACTGTCTATTGGATTTGATAATCAATTGTTAATTGTTGGTTAGTGTTTCGTCAGTAGATCAATGATTGTTGGAAGTAATGATATTTAGTGAAAGCTGGAAGTATTGATTTGATTGCCTTATCAATTTGTATTGTTTGGAAAGGATTTCTGGTTTGGCGATGATTGGTAATCTGGCAATTGTATAGTTGGTAGTTGGATATGTCTTGATTTGGTCGTAAGTTGAGTAGCTAGCTTTTGAATCGATGAGTATTATCTGACAGCTGAGTTTGGTATTAAATTGCCATTGGATTTTGTGTCGATCAAGTATTCTAGATTGGGTTAGAACCGGTAGTCGAGTTGCTTTGTCGCCTGTCGATTGATAGTCCTGCAGTCTTCCGAATCCGCAGTAGAGCATTCCGGTAAAAGCTCATTCGACCTTACCCTCCTTTGAATCCTCCCTCTAGGCAGAAATCCTCTGTCATTGCTCCTTTCGCCCAACTAGACGTATGACTCTGTCAAACATTCCAGTGTCGCTCAAAACATTCTCTCAAGCTGTCCTCCGCTATCTTTCTGAGGCTCTTGTGTTTTATTTGGTCTCTTGGATTCTTTGTATTTATTTGCTTTCTCAATCGTTATTGCGTAACTAGAAATCGAAGTCCAGAAGAATCGACGACTCCAGCAGATCAAAGATTCAAGCAAAGACGCTGACCAAGACTTCGAACCTCTGTCTAATCAAGCTTTGAGTAAGATCAAGGCCACGGTAAAATAGCCCACGCGAGTTAACACTTTGATCATATTGATCCCACATTTATGCAAATTATGTTCTTTTAAAGTATCAAAATGCATGCTCTAATTTCTATGCAAACGTATGTCAAACACTCTAAGGTAGTTAAATGCCTACTTGTTGATTAATAAATTATTATTTCATTTCCTTGAAAATTGAACTTCCAATACCCTTGTCACTCTAGTAAATATCTGGTAACCTACTAGTTATAGGTCGTACTTAAACGCCATGCTAGACTTGTTTAAGTACCGGGGTAATCTTACCCCAAATCATCATCCTTTAATCATCATCACTTGTTTTGGGCAGTCATTGGGAGAATAGTGGAATGGTTGGATAATTTCTTTTATACTTCTCCAAAACTCTAAAAATTTGCTAATACCCATCTGGGCGGATGGTAAGCTGGAGGGTAAATTGTTGGGTGCTAATGTAGCCCAGGATATTTTGTGGATGGTATGTGGTAAGAACCGCTCAGATGATCTTAAGGACTTAATCCTGTGATGACCTCCTATTGTAAAACCGTACAGCCACAAGTCTATAATGGTGTCGACCTGGCTAACTAATTGGTGTCCTTGATGCAGTTGCACCATTGGAGGGCATCCATCACCGTGAGCCACGAGGCTACGGGTTGGGGTATGCGACTTGCGGAACCTAGGCGTAAGTCGTATGGCGCAAGAGGGGGTCTGGGCGTAGTGGTTGTCGGGTCCCACGGGAACAAAACCCCGCTCAGGTGAAACCTTAGCGGGTGCGGCAAATATCGAGGGATGCCTTGTAAAGGCCTTGTGATAATCTCCCCTTGATTCACATGTCTACGGAAACGTGTGTACATATCAAGCTGATTATCTCTTGTGGGTAAAGATGTGCAATCTATGCAGAGAATAAAAACTGTTCGAACAGCCGTGCCCACGGTCAAGGGCGGGCAAAGGAACTTACAATATATAGTTCTATTTCAAAAACTTTTGTGGTTGGGATGAAAATGTGCGGGGATCACCTAGCCCTTGATTTGGATTTTCCTGGGTATTCGTACCCAGTGTTGGTAATAGGTGGGTATGACCACCATAAGAAAAAGAAGCATGAGACAGAGTTTCCGATGGAGGGAACCTCTGCTGTTATTAATTATTGCATAATTAATCTCTTTAAAAATGCAATTTGGTCCAAATGCTAAGTGATAGGACTTTCTAATATCGGTGTTTACAAATGCTGCTTTACGCAAATAAAAGAACCCGAGCCATCCTTGTTACACCTTGCATATGTATTATTGCATCTGTGTGTGTTGGCTCGCGAGCACGATAGTTGTGCTCATCCTCGCTCTTTCCCCAAACCCTCAGAAACAGGAACCCTGGAGCTGGCAACTGCATCAAGGATCCAGAAGTCTGAAGACCCGGGAAACGATGAAGCGTAGTTTAGTCCTTAGTTGTTCTAGTCTCACCCCAGTCTAGCTAACTCCGTTTGTTCTTGTGTACCTCCTATATTGTTCGAAGTTTCGGATAATACCGGGCGTACTACAGGTTCCCGATCACTTACTGCGGTAAGATGTGCCCTCACCCCTTTGCTTCCGTTGTTGCTTCCGCTATCTTTTGTAATGTATTTATTTGGCCTGTCCGGCCCTTGTTGTAAAAAAAAAAAAAAAAAAATTGGCCCGAAGCGGTCTATGTAAACTCTGATGTGTAAATTAATGAATGGAATAATTTTGCGCCATGTATGGTTTGATTCAGCAATGTGCCTGTGGAGTGCTATCTTGATCCGAGGAATATACAGTGATTTCTGAGAGGATCGGATCTGAAATCGGGGTCAAGCAGTGTATCGAGCATATATTTATGGAATCTTAGTTAGGTAGTGAGCCTAAGGACTTGAGCATTATTTTCAAAACCTAATGAAAGCTTTGGCAAAATATAACATATTAATTGCTCTTACTCATCCTTCTTAGTTCTTCACTTTCCTTGTTTTCACTTGAATTTTTACTCAGTCTGACTCCCACTTGTTTCAAAAATTGTAGATGGCGACCCCTTCATCCGATGGTCCGTGGGACTTGTGCTCTCACGAAGAAGATGGGGATGAGTGTGTGGAATTCCTTCGCCAACTCATGTACCACCTGGACTACTACCGCAAGCCTATCTTCAGAGGCCGAAAGACTCAAACCCAGGACCAAGAGTCATGGACCATGGAGGTTTTCCTCTATGCTAGAGAGGGTGAGTTCATCGCTCACACCTTCAGATCCGGGACCACTCACAGCAGATGTCACGATGCAGTTCAAGACGCAGCATGCTTCGCCTGCAAACGCCTGACCCAGATGCACATAGACCTTCTGCGGGAATCGCCCTTCTACTACTATCTGCCTCTCCTGGAAGGACAATCCAACCCCGAAGTCTGCGTCTTCGTGTGGGAATAGTTAGGCTAGTCTAGGTTGGCTAGCAGTACTTGCATTAGCAGTCCCTTGGTTGCAAGTGCTTTTGTTTTCTTCTTTTGTAGACGTTGTGTCTGTATCCTGTGCCATGGCTTAGTGTGGCCTATATGCTGTACTCTAGAAGTCGTGTAACACTTAACCCCTTTAATATAATGCAGCCATCCCAGGCTTTGTATTGTATTTGATCATTTTCTTCGTTCGGTCTTGAGTTTCTTATGTGTGCCTTAGAGGGCCAATGAACCCTCATATAAATCCTCCTAGCCTAACCTAGGTTGTTCTCTCAGATGGCACCAAAGAGACCAGCAGCCAAAGAAAGTGGTGCTAGTTGCAAAAGAAAGAAGTCAGCGCCAAAATTTCAAGATAGCATCCCTCAGCAGCCAGTAAAGCTTGACAGCTCATCATCTCCTCAGTCAGTAGCCCAGCTACCAAAGGCTCCAACTTCAACTCCAACTCCGCTTTCCAATGGGAGTAATTCCGCTGGACAGCCTGCAACAGTCAAACCCGCGGCTAGCTTTAACTGCTTCAACTGCGGAGAAAAAGGGCACTATGCTAGTAGATATCCCCAGAAAAAGCTTCGTCGTGCCAGTGGTGCAGAAGATGACAAAGCAGACCCTGCCACCCGTCAACATCAAGAATTACCCACGGACGATGGTACCGTTACACCAGGAAGACCCCTGAAGGACAACATCTGCTTTCATTGCAAGAATCCGGGACACTTCGCCAACAGATGCCCCCAAAGAAAGCAAGATCAAGGAATCAAGTGTCATTATTGCGGCAACCCGGGACACGCAGAACGGATGTCCCAAAGCGGAAACATGAAGAGTCGACAAAGAACATCATCATCACCAACCTCGGCCTTGGCAGCGAAGAACTCCTCAAAGGTCGGTGAAAAGCAAGTTGTACTTTGAAGTTCTACTACAAGATCGGAAGCCCATGTTGTTTGTCTTGAATGTGGCAAGTCGGGACATCTTTGCCCATATATGTCCTCCGTTAAGACAGGATACAAAAGGAGCATGCTTCACATGCGGGCAATATGGACACTATTGCTACTCATGCCTAGTGCCCTACTGTCCCCGCTGTGAGGAACACCATCAATCAGAAGATTGCCACAATGAACGGATAGCTTTGCACGTTGTGGAGAAAAGGACATCGAGCGGATCAATGTTCCAAGCCCCAAGCGTGGTAAGGATCACCCGGCCCGGTGAATGCCCGATGAGTAAAGTCACGTGCTTCCTCTGTGAAGGACAAGACCATTGCCCCAAGGATTGCTTCTTGCGTCCGATTCTGACCAAAGCAATTGAGTTGCAAAGAACAAGTCTTCAAGTTGCCGCGAGACTCGTCGTAAGTAAGGATGGTAAGGATAACCAACATCTGACTTCAAAAGAGAATAGTCAAGTTGTGCCAAAGTGTCAGAGTACCTCAGAAGAGATGGAAAGAAGTGAGGATCTTCCCCGCCTTCCCCAGCCTGCAGTGCGAAACCCAATCGCTCATCTTCGTTGTTTCAACTGTGGAGAAAAAGGTCATTTCATCAATAAATGCCCTCAACCAGTCACCCCGGTAAGGTTCAACTTCAAAACTACACCAGCTCGAGTACAGATTTCAGCTTCAAGCAAAAGTCATCAGATTCCGCAGACATGCAAAGCCGCATCCATGCCAAGTCAAAACCAAACCAGTGGTGTTGTAAAGGACAAGTTTCCTGACCACCGTGAAGCTCATGAATGAAGTTAGCAAAGACAGCTAGTATTGAGCACCCTTCATTTTAAGGTGGGTAGCTGATCCACTCAGAAGCACCAATGATAGAATGTGTATGCAAAATCTGTACCAGCACATGTTATGCTAGAGCTTTGCCCTCTTTTGTCAAAAAAAGCTTGATGTAAGGCTATTTTGCCAACCCCCTTAAGTTAAAGGAAATTGTGGTACCTGGTTTACCCGAAAGACTCTCATTTTGCTATTTCAGAAAATCCCCGAGTAAAGATCGTTATGGAATTTCAGATTCCTAGCTTGACCCCAAGTCTTGCAATCCAAACTTTGGATATCATCCTAGAGATGGATCGATTGGACGCCAAGAAAAGATTAAGCTATACCAACAGAAAGTGGTACTCACTAAGGACCCGAAAACTATGATAAGAGTTAATAAGGACCGTTCCCCGGATTGGATCATGCAAGCCATAACCTCAAAGAGTATCATTGGAATCAACACCTGTAAGTTCAAGATTTCCCAGAAAAGTTTGTCAGATGTCAACGACCTGCTCCGCGTCTCTCAGCTTAAGAAAAAGCCTCAGAGTGTTTGAAGAAGCAAGTCAGACACCAGGTCCTCCATCCCTGCAAGTTCAGTAAAGCAACCCCTCAGATCAAGAAGCCGCTTGAGAGCCGAAGACCAGTTGAAGACCGACCTCCCTTGTCTGTTTTCTGAGCCACCCGAATCTCGGGGTCGAGATTCATTTTAAGGTGGGTAGGATTTGTAACACCCCGTTTTTCAGATCGCAAATAGTGCTGGTTATTCAATTTTGAGTTTCTTTGATTTTCGTTCGCCGCTTAAATTTCCAAAATTCTCGAGCTCTCTTTAAGCTCGGGTTTGTGTTTAAAACCTATCCTCGAAATTTCAAATTACAAATTCAAATTGAATTCATCTTTTTCAGATTTTAGACCCCTCTCAAAATCTTGCCCTTATTTGGGCCACCCTTTAATTCGGCCCGGCCCAATTTTTCTGGCCCGGCCCACCTCTCCCGCCAGCCCGGCCTTTCCCCAACTCGGCCCGGCCCGGTGCGGCGCTCTTTCCTCGGCCCGCCCGCTCGTCCGTCTCTCTCTTTCCCTCATCACCTCCGCTACGCCGACACTCCCTCTCCCTTATCCCCTCGCTCCCGTCGCCCCGCACCCCTCTCGCTCCTTCGCGCCGCCTCTCCTTCTTTCCCAGATCCGCCGCCTCCGGCCGGCCTCGCCTCCTCCTGCCGCGCCCAGATCCGCCCGGCTTCTCCCCTCCGCTCGGCCCGGTCTCCGCCTTCTTCCCCACTCGGCCCGGCCAACCGCGAGTCGCCCCACCTCCATCGACTCGCTTGAGCCGCCATGCCTTGCGCTCCACCCCCACCCGCACGTCGCTTCGCTGCTCCCCACCTCCACTGCTCGCTGCGGTGTCGCCCCCCAGCGCGAGCCGCCCCACTTCTCAAACCCGCCATGCCGAGTCATCTCCACCGCCTGCTCCGCCCGTCTCGTCGTCCTCGCCAACTGCCGCCATGGACGCCCACGTCGTCGCCCACACCGTCGCCTATGCCGCTGCCGTCAGCTACTTCACCGGCTCCCCTCCTTCCGGCTATAAAAGGACCCAGTGCCCCTTTTGGCGCTCCCCGTCTCCTCCTTCTCCCTCGGGTAAGTCTCTCCCAACGCCCGCCGGCCCCCCTCGGCCAAGCCCCTCGCCTTGGTGTGCCATCATCACCGCCTCGGGCCCAGACCCAGTCGCCGGCGCTGGAGCGCCCGGCGACGCACCCGTGCCTCCCCGACCACAGTGCGGCGCCCGCCTCCTCGGGGCCGTCGCCAAGTTCCTCCCGCACCGCCTTGACTTCCATCGGCGGCCACCTCCTCCGGTGCCCTCCGTCTCCACCGGCCTTCGGTGAGCTCCCCCCTCCTCCCTTCCTCTCCCTCTCTCCGGTCTCCATTGCCTGGATGGCCGTCGCTCCCGGCTCAGTGCCGCCCCGGCCGCACCACCCCCTCACTACAGCAGCCGTCGCCACCGATGCACCAACGCCCGACCACCCTCGGCCACCGCCCAGCCGCCCAGAGCCCCCTGCCCAGTTGGACCATTGCCACCCGGTTGGACCGGCCCCAAACACCCCCTTCTCCCTCAGTTCTCTGTACCCTCCCTGCCTTGGCCGAGCCCCTCCCCTGCTCCTCCTGCCGATTTCACTCCCTGTGGCCGAACCAGCAGCAATGGCAGCAAAGTATAGTTGATCTGTTCAATTGAGATCGCAATGACAATGTTTGATAACAATCTGGATATTAGTATTGATGGCAGTATTGTTTGTTTGTCTGTGTTGTTTTGCTCATCAGCTCATGATCTTGTTGGCAGTGATGAGTGTGTTGTGCATTGGCAAATGAAAGACCCTCTGTGTTGTATAAGTTGATAATTGAATCCTTGTATTGATTATTGAATCCCATATCAAAAATGGTTGGCAGTATTGATTGTTGGCTAATGCTCATCAGTTCCTTGATCATTGGATGACAGTAAACTATTGTGATTATTGTTTGTATTTAATTCAGTCCAGAGTTTTGTCAGTGATCATTAGTAATTGTCGCTTTGAGTATTATTCAGTAGTAGGCTTTGTATTGATCTGGCTTTGGTATTTGGTGTATTATGTCATTAGTCGCTAGCCTGTCAATTGAGTTGTTATGTTGTAGATGTTGCGATTAATTGTTATTCATATATTTCGATTGTCAATATTTGATTCGTAATTGCTTCCTCAGATCGTAGCGGTAGCCATGAGGTTACCATCGATCCAACGATTAAGAAATGTTGCAATAGATTAGTAGAATGTTTTGCTGGTAGTAAGTTGATTATCGATTAGGTGCATGTGATTACTGATCCTCATTATAAGTGTTTTGGCAGCAAAATTGAATTGTTGATTGTGATCTTGATTATTAGGAATAGTTTTAATCTTTAGTGCAGTACTGTCTATTGGATTTGATAATCAATTGTTAATTGTTGGTTAGTGTTTCGTCAGTAGATCAATGATTGTTGGAAGTAATGATATTTAGTGAAAGCTGGAAGTATTGATTTGATTGCCTTATCAATTTGTATTGTTTGGAAAGGATTTGTGGTTTGGCGATGATTGGTAATCTGGCAATTGTATAGTTGGTAGTTGGATATGTCTTGATTTGGTCGTAAGTTGAGTAGCTAGCTTTTGAATCGATGAGTATTATCTGACAGCTGAGTTTGGTATTAAATTGCCATTGGATTTTGTGTCGATCAAGTATTCTAGATTGGTTTAGAACCGGTAGTCGAGTTGCTTTGTCGCCTGTCGATTGATAGTCCTGCAGTCTTCCGAATCCGCAGTAGAGCATTCCGGTAAAAGCTCATTCGACCTTACCCTCCTTTGAATCCTCCCTCTGGGCAGAAATCCTCTGTCATTCCTCCTTTCGCCCAACTGGACGTATGACTCTGTCAAACATTCCAGTGTCGCTCAAACCATTCTCTCAAGCTGTCCTCCGCTATCTTTCTGAGGCTGTTGTGTTTTATTTAGTCTCTTGGATTCTTTGTATTTATTTGGTTTCTCAATCGTTATTGCGTAACTAGAAATCGAAGTCCAGAAGAATCGACGACTCCAGCAGATCAAAGATTCAAGCAAAGACGCTGACCAAGACTTCGAACCTCTGTCTAATCAAGCTTTGAGTAAGATCAAGGCCACGGTAAAATAGCCCAGGCGAGTTAACACTTTGATCATATTGATCCCACATTTATGCAAATTATGTTCTTTTAAAGTATCAAAATGCATGCTCTAATTTCTATGCAAACGTATGTCAAACACTCTAAGGTAGTTAAATGCCTACTTGTTGATTAATAAATTATTATTTCATTTCCTTGAAAATTGAACTTCCAATACCCTTGTCAGTCTAGTAAATATCTAGTAACCTACTAGTTATAGGTCGTACTTAAACGCCATGCTAGACTTGTTTAAGTACCGGGGTAATCTTACCCCAAATCATCATCCTTTAATCATCATCACTTGTTTTGGGCAGTCATTGGGGAGAATGACTGGAATGGTTGGATAATTTGTTTTATACTTCTCCAAAACTCTAAAAATTTGCTAATACCCATCTGGGCGGATGGTAAGATGGAGGGTAAATTGTTGGGTGCTAATGTAGCCCAGGATATTTTGTGGATGGTATGTGGTAAGAACCGCTCAGATGATCTTAAGGACTTAATCCTGTGATGACCTCCTATTGTAAAACCCGTAGTACCACAAGTCTATAATGGTGTCGACCTGGCTAACTAATTGGTGTCCTTGATGCAATTGCACCATTGGAGGGCATCCCATCACCGTGAGCCCACGAGGCTACGGGTTGGGGTATCGACTTGCGGAACCTAGCGTAAGTCGTATGGCGCAAGAGAATGCAGGCGTAGTGGTTGTCGGGTCCCACGGGAACGAAACCCCGCTCAGGTGAAACCTTAGCGGGTGCGGCAAATATCGAGGGATGCCTTGTAAAGGCCTTGTGATAATCTCCCCTTGATTCACATGTCTACGGAAACGTGTGTACATATCAAGCTGATTATCTCTTGTGGGTAAAGATGTGCAATCTCTGCAGAGAATAAAAACTGTTCGAACAGCCGTGCCCACGGTCAAGGGCGGGCAAAGGAACTTACAAGATATAGTTCTATTTCAAAAACTTTTGTGGTTGGGATGAAAATGTGCGGGGCTCACCTAGCCCTTGATTTGGATTTTCCTGGGTATTCGTACCCAGTGTTGGTAATAGGTGGGTATGACCATAATAAGAAAAAGAAGCATGAGACAGAGTTTCCGATGGAGGGAACCTCTGCTGTTATTAATTATTGCACAATTAATCTCTTTAAAAATGCAATTTGGTCCAAATGCTAAGTGATAGGACTTTCTAATATCGGTGTTTACAAATGCTGCTTTACGCAAATAAAAGAACCCGAACCATCCTTGTTACACCTTGCATATGTATTATTGCATCTGTGTGTGTTGGCTCGCGAGGACGGTAGTTGTGCTCATCCTCGCTCTTTCCCCAAACCCTCGAAGCAGGAACCTGAGGTGGCATTGCATCAAGGATCCAGAAGTCTGAAGACCCGGGAAACGATGAAGCGTAGTTTAGTCCTTAGTTGTTCTAGTCTCACCCCAGTCTAGCTGACTCCGTTGGTTCTTGTGTACCTCCTATATTGTTCGAAGTTTCGGATAATACCGGGCGTACACGGGTTCCCCAGTCACTTGCCTGCGGTAAGATGTGCCCTCACCCCTTTGCTTCCGTTGTTGCTTCCGCTATCTTTTGTAATGTATTTATTTGGCCTGTCCGGCCCTTGTTGTAAAAAAAAAAAAAAAAAAATTGGCCCGAAGCGGTCTATGTAAACTCTGATGTGTAAATTAATGAATGGAATAATTTTGCGCCATGTATGGTTTGATTCAGCAATGTGCCTGTGGAGTGCTATCTACTGATCCAGGGAATAGCACAGTGATTTCACAAACGATCCAGATGCAGAAATCTGGGGTCCGACATAGCCTTATGATCAAATGGGAGAATGTTGGGTTGATCTCGGCTAATAACCTCCGAGATCCAAGGGGGCAACGCCCCACTCGCGCTCTAATCGGGGGCGTAACCAATAAGTTGGTTTTGATCTCGTTCACCTAGCGCTACAATAAATAAGTGGACTCGGCAGCTCTCGTGAGAGGGTTCTAGGCTACGAGGATCCAAGAACAAAATTGACCCATCACAGGCGCTGTGGTGGGCGAAGACAAAAGACCGAAGGCCGCCGTCGTCACCGCGACATCGCCGACTTCATTCACGCCTCCACTGCTGCCGATCAACCGAACCTACAAGACTTCATGGCATCTTCAACTTCGCATATAAGATTCAAGCTAGGTGTCCATCACTGAGCTAGGAATAAGTTTGTCTAAATCAAATTTTAGCCTCAGTTTTTGCCCACAGTATAAGCACATGTGTTGAACTTTGAGTTGTATAAGCTCTCTAATCGGTATTGAAGGAATTGGGTGCTTACCAAACTAGTGCACCAGTGTTGTGGTGTGATAATCTTGGTGCTACATACTTGTCAGTAAACCCTATGTTACATGCTAGAACAAAGCACATAGAAATTGACTTCCATTTTGTCAGAGAACAGGTTGCAAACAAAGCTCTTGAAGTCCAGTTCATCTCCTCTGAGGACCAGGTGGCAGATGTGTTTACGAAGGCACTAGCTAAGCCTTGGTTTAATCGGCATCGACACAGTCTCAATTTGGTTGATACCAGTTGACATTGAGGGGGACTGTTAAAAGATAAGATAGTGTCCAGCATGTTTGAATCTTTAACACTTATCGCTTATCTGAACATTAGTTCTATTCTATTGTCGATAACAACTGTAGATTGTCGGGCACTTTGCCTTGCCGTGTAAGTTGCTCTTGTAATCTTAACGATCTGTAATCTTGACATCTATGAAGATAAATACAGCTCGAACCCCATGAGGTTCCTTGCGACAAATACCTCTGTGTTATTTTTACACATCTAATTCACTTGATGATGTCTGCATGCATGCTTGATGCATGTGCTGTCCAGAGAAAGAAGACACCGTGCGTGTATGGCTGTGCAGTTATTAATTGGTCGTTAATTGATTGATGGCCGGGGCAGCAGTTAAAACATGTGTTAATGATTGAATAGTTTCATCTGATGAAACGATGTGTCTTCTGATGATCCGTGAACACTCGTGTTTCTAGGTGATGACCCTTAGCATAATAGGCTCTGGTGTTCTCTTACACGGAAAGAAACAGAATCACAAGGCAATTATATAAATCATTCTCTCACTCAGATCGCTAGTGTATGGTACTTATGCAGGGTGCCATTCTCTAGTGCAATTGATAGTCCTGCAAAGTCCGAAGAGCATCTATGCATGGTCATCTGCACAAGTGCATGTGCAGGCGATGTGGCTTCGTTGTATCTTGGGAGGCTATTTTGTTGGTAACCCGGTGTACACCTTATGGTGGGGACAAATAGGTCTTAAGGACAGCGACCACCTTCCGCGCTTTGAAGCCGATCCTGCACCTTCCGCAGCAACAATCTCAAGACTTATTATTCTGTTGCAATGGAGGTGTTCTTGTATTTATCAAGTTGGATCATTTCAACGGCAAACTCATTTTATCATGTGGGTCGACATTTCAAGTAAGAACTTCCTTATTACTATGTACATGTTTTGCAGTATGTGTTGTGTTTACTTGGCACAACAGGGCGAGATTGGTTTAATTAGCCAAGGGATCGACTAGTTTACTGCATGTGTGATTTGCAGGCATGTTCGTGCATATGCTGGGACTGGTAGAGTGTAGACCAATCAATAGAATGGTCTGATCGATGTTTTAGTGCATAAGATGATGGTCTCTGTACCGAGGCAGCTGCATTATGTCGCACTGAAACGAAACCTCACGAGATTATATGGCCGCTGGCCGGTAGAATGACACAGATATGCATGTGCAGTGCAATGAATTAAGGCATTCAGCCTGGCTAGTCACCTCTCGCAGTTTGTACTTCTTAGTGGCAGAAAATATCTTTTTTTATGCACTGTTTGATATTAGAGACTGAATTTTAATATTTCATTATGAACATGCTCTTACATAGTTAGCGTGCATGACTTCCGTTGAACTTTAATTGCTTTTTGCATAAGTGCATATGATTAATGATGATATTTGGACGAATTAAGCACAATGCTTATTTTCTAGACACGTTTATGCCTGTGAGCAGTGTGCATATGAATGCACGTTCTTTGCTCTTGTCCATGTTTAACGGCTCGATTGATAATGCTATGAAAGTTGTATACGCATGTGGTTAATGCATGAAAGTGAGAACATATGTTTGCTCGAGTCTGAAATGGTTTGTCATGTCACTTGGACCATGGATATTTTCTTGTTTAATTATTTTGGAGAACTTGACGATGAATGCACATATAAGCATCGGTAAATCAATCCCTAATCAACAAGGGCGTATATTAATGTCGGTCTAGATCACAAACTGGCGCTTAGAAATGTCGGCCAAATGAAGCAAGAAGGGCACATAGCATTCACCGAGTTAGAGAAAACACGGCGTTTATAAACGCCAGAGATTTCAAACGCCATCTATGCTAAAAATTTAAGCGGGACGATCAACAGTTATGGCGGGAGGACATCAAACCTTGTAAAAACCGAAGCCAATACATGCGTTGGAAAGTCCCCAGTCCACCATCGCCTCCTCTTTCTCTCTCTCTCCATCGTCTCTTCTCATTCCCATAACTCCATTGCCTCCTCTCATTCCCGTAACATCCATCCTCTCCCTCACTCTCCCTGGAAAATCCCCAAATCGAAGTTTGCATCTCGGTGCAAAGCACCTCGAAGAGGACTCTAGCAGTCTGGTTGGCCTTCCTGAGCTGGGCCCTACGGGCGACATTGGCATGGGACTGTCTCAAGACTAGGGATTGGATTTAGTGGAGATTGTAGTGTAGTGTAGAAATTGGGATTACCGGTCGGCTTGCTCCCATTTGTCGAGGGCTCAACAGATCACTCCTCTCTTCAAATCCCTTGAATCCCAACACCCCAAGCTGATTGTGGTGATCTCCAGTGAGTATTTTGGCTCTAGGTTTAGTTCATGTTTTTGTTAAAACTTGTATTTTTGAGCTGATTCCTTGATGGAATTCTGGATCTTTTGTGTCTTTTGGGTGGCCTCTAGTGGGGATATTAAATGGGTTTTTTATAGCTAGGAAAAGTTGCTTTGTTTTTGGACTGCATCTGAGCTAATTCCATTGTTACTTTTGTTGTTTAGATGTAGTGATTGGCACAAGGAGTAAACTGAGGAGGCTTCAGTGAAGGTGGCTGCGCTGAGTTGCAACCTCCCCGTTGTTGGTGTTATCCTGGTGGATTAAGATTTGATATGCTTTACACATATTAGCTAAGTATCATAATTTTTTTTATGATGTATGCAATTTTTCGTTAGCTACAAATAACATAATTAGCCACCTCAAGCAGTCAAGCATATAGGACATGGGGACTACATCTAAGTTAGATACATTAACTATTTTTTCAATTAAGTACTTTTTTGCTAATCTATGTTAAGTAAGTATTGGTTTTAGCATTTGTTTGTTGCTCCTGGATGCCTTACACAAAGTAGAGTGTAATGGGATGAAAAGTTGATGTCAATGTTTTTTCTTTCATAAGATGGTGGTTTAATTCATAAGTCATAACAAGTATCTTTACCAGCCAATTGGACTAAAATTTCCTAAGCGTGTGAATTATTGCCGAGCTTTTATTTGTCGGGACCTTGGCAAGGGTTATTATTCTCTGTGCAGTTTGTTGGGTCTAATAAAAGAGTAGTGGGGAAAAGGTTGTCGGATATATCTTCTACAATTCTGATGTCTAAGCACGTCCTCAAACTATATTTTCATCTGTCCTAAATAACAAGCAATAGCCATCACGATCTTTTATACTTTAGATGTGTTTGTTATTTAGGTCTGAGACCAACCAATGCTGGGAGCTTGGTTTGATTATAGTTTCTGCCAAGAATTGGAAGCTCCATCATTAATCAATGAACTACTTAAGAGCATAGTTAATTTTTTTCTAAGCAGTAAACAAATCTTTGAATTACGAACATGTACCAAAACCGGATTACATTATGATCCTGCACTTGAATAAGAATCTGAAGTTCATTTCTGGTTACCCTTTGGGGAAAAAATCAATGTGGTGGTAGCTAAAGAGCTGGTTATGTTTCTATGAACAAGATAGTTAGTTGAAACAAGATATTTATTACTGTTCATAGTGCCTGTGTTCAAATAAGAGACTGGGAAATCTAAATAATTCAGACTGGAATTTCATTTGGACTCAGGGACACCTTACAAATGGTCCATGGGGAGTTCTATTATTTTTTAGCATGTCTACTCAGAAGTTTTTTTATTCTACAAATTCATTATTACCATTCAATAAAAGTCTTGCCTTTTCAGGATAAAGATAAAGAGTTCAAAATTGATTGGAAGAGGGTGGGCATCACAAGTTCATTTGGGTATGCTTTTGTTGGACCTGTTGGACATTACTGGTTAGTTCCCTGACTTCCAACACATTTTGACACTGGGCATGAGCAGATGATGTTTGGTCCAATTTTTTTTTTAAATAAGTCTTTGGAGCTTTTGCATCACTAACAGTCTAACAATGGAAAATCTGGAAGTATATACTGTTCCTTCTAGTTTCACACAGTTGTCACATGGTGCAGAAAAACGACAAAAAGAGGGCCATAAACTGACAATCTTTAAGATGCTAAATGTAATACCCTGGAAATTGAATCGGTAAATCACAGATTTAGCCGAGAGGAGAAAAGGGAATAAGAGGAATAGTAAAACATGAAGCAGCAGAGGTCATTTGATATTTTTCGCCAACTGGGCTGGGCGCGGCCAGAGAGGCCTCCTTGTGGCCGGCCAAGAGAGTGCCCACCCCCAAAACCAGTGCCCACCCTTTCCCCTTTTCCCCTTTCCTCCCCTAGCGACCCATGCGGCTCTCCCCACCCTCCTGCGCCAGATTAGTTCGTCAGATTTCGGTAAGTTACGTATATTTTCTGATCTGTCCACCTTTTAAAAAGTTGTAGCCCTTGATCTTAGCTTTCTTTTGGCACCGAGATCATCTGGTTTGGAGTTACGGTTTAGGAGATATGTCCGTTTTGTGCGACTAGTCGGGAGGCGCGAGATTTGGCGATCTGCATGTCTAGTCAGATTGTATTTTTTTGAGCCCGAATATGAAGAGTCACCCAAAACGAAAGTGGAAGCCATTCCAGTAAGCTTTCAGGATCGATAAAGAACATAGTTTTTAGAGGTGTGAATCAAAAGTTATTGAATTTTACCGTCACTTTGTTGTCGATTGTCGGTGAGGAACAACAAACTTCATCAGAACATTAGGATTATTAGAAGGTTGAATCAGGAGTCTTACCCAACTAGGTTATTGTAGCCTGTTTAATAATACTTCCAAATTGATAAAGATCATCTCAATTGGATGTGTAGAGTAAAAGTTGTGCCATGTTATTTACTCTTTGTCTTTGTATTACGGACAGATGTCGTCAATAGTTTTCAACGGTTGTTTAGACCACTAGTTTGGCGAATCAAAGAACCCCACAAAATAGAGTTTCGTAGCCTGTTACGTTAAGAGTATTTGAGCACTAGTTTCAAGTCATTCGGATTCAGATATTTAATTACGATTTTTCCCGTCTTTGCTGTCCCGGAAAGCATTATGGTAGGCTAGGAAATTTGGGTAGAACCTCTCTTTGAGTCATAGATCTTGAGGAGTTGGATTAAGGGTGTAAGCGAGTCCAGCATTCATCGTATTTATTGTTACCGCTATGCTTGTGTAGGAGGCGGAGTTCGAGTAGAGACACCAATTTTGCTTCCTCGTGTCTTTGTGGCGGGAAAGAAAAGCGAGCAAGTGCACCTATAATGTGATTGTTATGTGATTGTTCTATATGATGAATCATGGTAACATATGCTTGTTTCGATGTCTTGATTTATGGTGATATGTATTTGTTCATGATGGCTAGATTATTAAAATTCGATTCTTGTCATTTTATTATTCATCATGTGCACTCATAAATGCAAGTTGTGGACTTGCGACACCCACGGAGTGGGTGGTGATTATAAGACCCACCATTCCAAAGTGGGCATTGTGGGTGCCGGTTGACTTGTTCTCAAGCGGGCTTTGGATCCGCGTGTTGTAGAACGCGGGCATAAGTGAACAAAGCGGTGTTCACTCGCTATCTGTATGAGCAAAGAGAAGCGCATGTGCATTCATTCATTCATTCATATGTTTATTTGATTCATGATGTTGATACCTTTGTTGGATAATGAATGATGTTGTTATGTTTTGTATCATTGCACTTCTTGAGTCTTGGACTCACCCTTGCCGTGTTGTTTTTAGGTACATCGGTTGTAATTCGGCATGCATGGCGGGAGTAGAAATTATCACGGTTGCACTGGCACTAATAAATTGAATAAAACATTTAAGTGAAAACTTGGACTTTGAATAGCTTTATGTGAGGTTTACTTCCTTACGTTCTAAGTCGTGGACAACCACTATTGGAGATTGATAGCGTTTTATGGTTGTTTCTTTCATGAACATGTTTAGTATGCTCGTTTGGATATTTGCTTATTATTGTTGTTATTTGCGCGAATGTCCGGATAGTTTGATTTACAAAGGAGACTCTGCCGAAATTTAGAAAGAAATATCTTAGTTCTATTTGTAGACTTGTTAGGGTGGTAGCATTCCAGGCTCGGGTTGGAAATTTGGGGTGTTCTGATTAGTATCGAGCGGGCTTGGTCCGTGGTAGCTAGAAAAGAAAAAAAAATTAAATTGACACACTGTGCACAGTAGGATGGGAATGGGCAAAGCATTGCATTCACGTTTCTGTTATATCATATTGATGATTGCTAATACTAATTGAGTATGATTGCTTATTTATCGATTATATGATGGTCTGTAAGGAATAATCGTTGTCGAGAGGTAAAGTTTGGTTGTGGTCATGGGCATAGTCAAAGTGTGCCCTTGTTGGTGGTATGGGATTAGCAATGGTTTCCCTCGAGTAACTTAGTTACCAAGGTTGGAGATGATCTCTTGGAGAAGTTTTTGTCTTCCTTGAGTCCGTACACGGTGTTACAGTTTGTAGCTTTTTGCGGTTGATGGACTTTTCTTGGATGGTGGTTACAATGCCGTTGGCCAGGATTCAAGTGGTCTCTATTGGTTCTTTTAAATAAATATTGTTCTTTCGACTATTGAGATACTTTTGGCTATTTGTGAACGTTGTTGTTCTGCAAGGTTGGTCCCTTCATGGGAGTTTTGTCTTGTTGTTGTGAAGCACGGCTCAGTTATTCGCTTGGCATTTTGGGTAGAAAAAAAATATATTTTACAAGTCCTTTAATATGTGAAGTTTCGGTCCATGCACTCTCTTTTAGGGGTAAATAGAGTTTAATGCTTCTTCTTTAGGAAGGAAAGTGTCAAAACCCTTTTGTAACGTTTTGTTGTATTAAGGTAAGAAGTCGTAAGCATGGAAGATAATTGTGAGAGACCATGTGAGAGGTCCTCCACTCTGAGTGATGAGTATTTGACAAGTGTGTTGATTAGATTGAGAGTTGAGGTTTTGGTTTGGGTTTTTTACAGGCTGAGTCGGGAAAGCGGAACTACATTTGTGTATGGAAGCGGAAGTTCGATTAATCGGAACTACGGTGTTGGAAATAGGAACTTCCGATTTATCCGGTTTTGCTCTCGGTGAAGGAAATCGGAACTTCCTTGAAGGGTAGCGAGTGTCAGATATCTTGACATTGAGTGTTCTACGAGATATTAAATCGAATTAAATATCGGAAAGTCGGTTGTTCGGATATCGGAAGTACCGCATGATGTTGGCGCGGAACTTCCGATAATCTGACAGTCTTGATTGTTCGAAATCGGAACTTCCATCGTAGTAAGTCACGGAACTTCCGATTGTGTCGAGCTGTGCGAGAAGAATATTTTGTGTTTTGATTTTGTATGAGTTTGAGTCTTATACAAATATTGATGCTATGATATTGTGCAATGCTATGTGATGTGTTTTATGCATGTGTTGATTGCGCAGGGCATCAAGATGGAGTCGTGGCGAGACACGTGGACGGACTAAGCGCGAAGGCGTTGAGGTCGAGCGGTCGGGATGTGTCGAAGGCGGCGTGAATCTTGAAGCGGTTGCGAGTCGTGCACAACAAGGTGTGCGGAGGCTTTGGGAAGGTGCGCAAGGCGAAAGGGTCTTTCGCATAAGCGGCAAAAGTGGAGGCGGTTCCGTTCGGGTGTAGCGGGCTTAATGGGTTGGAGGCCCATTAGCAAAGGCTATAAATAGGGGAGAACCCTGGAGTTAGGGTTAGACCTTTGGAGAGAAAATTAGGGTTAGCTCTAGAAAAGGATTTGTTTTGCTTTTTGAGAGCTTGTTGAGAGGGAGAGTATGAACTGAAATCTTTTGTAATCATTCCTCTTTGCTTTACCTCTGTAATCCGTGTTTCAATCCAATGAAATCTGAGGTTTTGATTATTTGACTTTGCAACTCTTCCTCTCTCTGTTTCATGTTAAATATCTAGGATTTTGGCATATCTTTTGATTCATCTTATGAAATAGCATGAAACTTGATATCTAGATTCGTTTTGATATTGCTAATGTATCCTCAAAGTTTCATGAACTAGGAATCAGAGAATCGTGTCTATTTCGGGTTTTGTTCTTTCTTGCCCCTTCTTCAAGAAATCCGTTTTTGACTTGATTATTGAATCTTTGTTTGCGATTCTTCTCTATAAGGTCAAGATGGTGTTTAGGATGATGTCCTGTGAAACTTGACCTGAGAAGAGCATTCAAGATTTAGTCTTTGGATTTTAGGAAAAACCAGCGCCTTGTTCTTGATCGGGACAATCGAACTTCCGATTGTCCACAGCGAACTACATGAGCGGAACATCCGCACAGATCCGGAACTACGGTGCGGAACTACTGCAGGTAGAATCGGACCTTCGATTTGACGAAACGATCTGAAGTTTGTTTTCATTCTCGATTTTGCTTCACTCTTCTTAAGAGATCGAGGGCTTTGTAGATTTGTTTTAAATACACCAAAGGGAGTTCTTAATTTTATTGCACCATTCACCCCCCCTCTGTTGCCATTTCGGTCCTTCAATTGGTATCGAGCAGGTTAGCTCTTCTTTATAGATCTTAACGGTCGGTTGAGCCATGCCAGCGGACAAGTATTCCACCAAGTCTCCAGTTTTGATGGTGCAGATTACCCCTTACGGAAGAGCCGAATGGAAACTTACATCGGGCTCGGGGTATGCCATGCGGAGAAAGGTGAAGGTTAGATTCTTCATTCTGCCGATGAGAACATCAATCTTTGGAAACATGGGCGATGTTGAGGCAAATGCTAAGGCAAGGAACATAATCATTCGGGCTTAGCGAGTGAGTTTGATCGTATTTCTCATTTGATTTACGCTTACGACATACAGGTGACCCTCGATGCATACCATGAGGCACCACTCGATTAAAACGGTTCGACAAGACCGGTTCAAGCGTGAATACGATGAAATTTGAGATGCTTCTTTGGTGAATCTTTAGGCGAGTGCTTTTCGGCGTTTTCACAAGATTTTGAGCAACCTCGGCGGTCGGTCTTACATACCCGACTTCGGATAACGCTCGACGGATGCTTTCGCACTTGATCTTCGTGTTTGGGAGATGAAAGTGACTACCATCAAAGATAGCACGGACCTCTCGACCACGACTCTTGATGCGCTTTACTCGCGTCTCAAGACTCACGAGATTGACATTGTCTCGAAGGTCGAAGTCACGATCGATGGCTTTAGTCCTTGATCCCACCTCTGGATCTTCTTACGAGTCGTCGTGGGTTCTCCTAGGTTGCTATCTGTGACATAGCGATGATCGGCTAGAAGCGGCTTGAGGATGAGCAGCTAGCCCTCCTAGCTCGGAAGTTTTCCCATGCTTACAAGAGGAGGAGGGATGTTAAAAGGAGGTCTGTGATTTGTTTGAGTGTGGTGGCCCCAACCACATCCGAGCAAAGCTGTCCCAAGCTTGGGAAGGGCAAAGGTGACTATGGCGGTCCAAGCAAGAACGACTACATCGACAAGAACCGCAACACGAAGCCCTCAGCACCTGATCAAGGCAAGAAGAAGTTCCGCAACTTTGGGAAGGCTAAGAAGGCATTCCATCGCGTCCTCACCGCCCTCGACAGGCCGGACACCGGCGAGGTGGAGGGTGGAGTAACGATGATGGGAAGGGCGATCATGATCCCAAGGACAACGGCAACTTCTCGGCATGTGCTTCATGGCCCTCGAGCGGCCCGGCGGACATGGTGTACTCCGACTCCGATGAGGTTAGTCCCACTTATGACCAGCTTAATGATGCTTTTCTTAAGCTAGGTAGATTCCATGCTAAGTCTAGGGCTAAGTGTGCTGGGTTGGAGAAGGAAGTAGCTAGACTATCACGGGAGCTCACTTTACTTACATCTGCTCCCTCCGTGATGAATGTGACACATCTTTGTGCTTTGATTGATGATATGGAAAACTAAGGACCTTACATGATAGTGTGTCCTCTGAACTTGACATGATTAAGGTAGAGAACATTAGCCTTCTTCTGAATTAGAGATGAGTAGGATAGCACCTCCTTCATCCACTCTTGTTGAGGCTCTTGCTTGCACCTCATGTGAGGTTAAGGACAATTCGTTTAGAGGTCTTTATACCATCTTTGCTTGATCTGCACTGAAACTTGTGAAAATTTTAATAAACTCAAGATGAACCTAAAGCAGGCGGATCACAAAATTCTTGAATTTCAAGGCTGCGCTACTAGAGCTGTTGTTTCTTGTTTAAAGCGGCCTAAGTTAGCTGCTTGAACTAGAATCGATCTAAGCGGTTTCAAGAAATGATTGATCACAGTAACAAATTGGCTCAGTATGCTTCTAAGGACCTTGTTAGCTCACCATGCAAGCAATGTAATAAACTAAAATATGATTTGATTGCTTTGGATGAAAAATGTGTGAAGCTAACTAAGGACCTTCTAGAACACAATCATCTGCTTGTATTGTGTGTCTTTGGGAAGAAGTCTAAGGGTTTGGTAGAGGCGCCTAGCAGCGTGAACCAATCTATTAGCGATGGGGTGTTTCCCCAAAGTCAATTTGTGCGTGCACAAGCCAATCTTTCCTCTGTTGTTGGTTCTTCTTCTGCTCCCTTACCTTCTGCTGTCCCTTCTTCCCCCTGCTCTTCTTGCACCTCTCTCTTTCGGGAGTGTCAGTATCTTATGAACACTCTCGAGAGGTTTGTAGGAGGCAAGAAGAAGCTCAATCTCATTCTAGACAAATCTAAAATTTGCATATTTAATCAGGGTCTAGGATATGATATCCAGGAGGATATGAGGAAGCACCCACCTGTCGTGCTCAAAACCATAGCACCAGGTGTGATCAAGACTAAGCCGGGGTGGGAAAGTAAATTTTAAGTCGTGGGTTTTGTTCAAAGATTTACGGCGACAAGGTGATTCCACTGCGGCTTGGCCTCTCGAGGCGAAGTATCATTGCACCTACATCGGAAAGATGGACATTTAGTTGATCATTGCTTGAGCGCGCCAAGATCGCGCGTAGAGACCGTGTTGAGTCTCTTAGGCACATTCAGGGTCAGCCCCAGATCTTGAGTGCACCTAAGACCAACACGAGGTTTAGATTTGTTCCATCTGATGATTTTGGGCAGCATCGAGGACTTGGTTTTTCTGAGTTTTACGAGTTTCGTCCTCATGCTCCCTTTGGTCGTAACTCCGCCGTCACGAGGTAGATCTCGTTTTCCTTCGAGATAGCTACCGTGCGAGATCGACATATTCTTCGCGCCGACTCGCTCTTCCATAGCGATCGGATTGACCATGGTGAGATCTTTTGACTTGTTGAGTGTGAGGCGTAGGGTAGATAGAGTCGAGTCTTGCTTGACTACTTCATCATTCGCCGTGCTACTCGGTATTGGGTGCCAAAATCACTTTGTTGATTCACCCGATCTTGAGACTTTACTCTCTGTTTGACTCGAGTCGCGGGCAGGAAGGGAAAGGTGCGGATTGTAGACTCGGTTGTTCACGTCATATGGTGGCGAGTCTCGTTGGTTTTCTTCCCTAGCCGCGCTCGGGTGATGAGACAATCACCTTGGAGATGCTTCATTTGGTAGCGTCATCGCTAAAAGTCTTGTGAGCATTAATGATTCTTTTATTTTAAAAGATGTTGCCTTAGTAAGTAAGCTGCGGTATAATCGCTTTGAGTCTCTCGACTTACCGATGGCGGTTTCGAGGTGAGCTTTAAGAAAAACAATTGCAAAATTCTTGATTCTTGGGTAGTCTAGTTTGCGGGATTTCTCGATATGGGAGGATCTTTCGTGCTGATTTTTGGATCTTCGGTGATCCTCTCCGATGTTTAATTGCTTACGAATCCGTGATTTGACTTTCGGCATAGGAGACTTGGTCATATAGGATTTGATCATCGACCGAGTTAGCGGCCACGATCTCATTCGTGGTTTGCCAAAACTCAAAATGGTCAAGGATCTTGTTTGTGCTCCTTCTTGAAGGCGCGGCAAAATGGTTGCCGCTTCACATCCTCGATTCTGAGACTATGCGGATGCAGGTCAAGCTGCTCCATATGGACCGATGGGACCGGCTAGAGTGCGATCGATGGGAGGAAGTGAGTGCGTGCTTGTCGTGGTCGATGACTTCTCGAGGTATTCTTGGGTATTTTCTTAGCCTCGAAGGATGAGGCGTTTACTCTTTTTCGTGGTCTTTTTAGTAGGCTTCTGTTGAGCTCCCGGTGCATTACGAGCAATTACGCGATAATGGCACCGAGTTCAAGAATTCCTACTTTGAGAGTTTTGTGGTGAGGCAGTGTAGAGCACGGTTCTCGTCTCCATCGTCCCCCAACAAAATGGCGTTGTGGAGAGGAAGAACCGTACCTTAGTCGAGATGGCGGGCGATGCTTGATGAGTACTCTACACCTAGGAAGTTTTGGTGAGGCAATTACTCTTGCTTGTCATGTTTCTATGAGTTTTTCTTGGGCACTCTTGCATCGCACTTCTTATGAGTTGAGATAT
Organism: Hsuehochloa calcarea; assembly: GCA_036346395.1. Taxonomy (NCBI): domain Eukaryota; kingdom Viridiplantae; phylum Streptophyta; class Magnoliopsida; order Poales; family Poaceae; genus Hsuehochloa; species Hsuehochloa calcarea. The sequence continues at coordinate 36,983,790 of CM070610.1, forward strand.
GGCGAAAACCAGCGTCTCGCATTTTCGTGTGTTTGGTTGCAAGTGTTTTATTCGAAGTCTGGAACCTAGATAAATTGAGTCACGATCTTGTGATGGGATCTTTACAGGTTACTCGACTTCTTCTCGTGCCTATAGAGTGCAGGCTGCGAGTCTAGTAAATTGTTAGAGACACGTGAGGTGACCTTGATGAGGCGGTCAGGGGACTAGGCACGATATCTCGAGTTCTTTAGGCGATCGAGTCCATCTTTGTGGGCGAAGAGGAAGAGCGGAGATGAAGGTTGTCTACGATCCAGTTCTTCCTCCTCCTCTTGAGGTGCCTTCTTCCACCGCACCTCGAGGAGATCGACCCTTTCATACGCTTCTTACGAAGCTAGTGGCTCTGTTCCTATCTCATCGATCATGAGGTAGAGGCCACGTCTTCATCTCACCCTGGACCTCCAAGACACATTCAAAGGACCATCCTTGAGCGAGATCATTGGAGACATCTTGGCGTGTCACACGTTCCAAAGGCGGCTTATCTCTCTTTGTCTCCATTCGCATTAAATCGCCTCATTTGAGCCTAAAGGCGTTTGTCATGCTCTTTCGATGAGTCATGGACTAACGCCATGCGAGGAATTGGAAAACTTTGAAAGGAACAAGGTGCGGTCCTTGTTGAGCCCCTCAAGGTCACAACATCATTGGGACCAAATGGGTGTTCAAGAACAAGCAAAGTGAAGATGGGTTAGTCATTGAAACAAGGCTAAGTGGTAGCTCGGGGTACTCTCAAGTTGAGGTCTAGATTTGAAGAGACTTTTGCCCTGTAGCTAGACTTGAAGCCATTAGAATCTGCTTGCCTTTGCGGCTTCTAAGGGTTTCAAGCTTTACAGATGGATGTCAAGAGTGCCTTCCTCAATGGCCTTATTGAGGAAGAAGTCTATGTGAGACTGACCTCACGGTTTGAGAACCCTAAATACCCTAACCATGTCTCAGAGCTTTCCAAAGCTTTGTATGGACTCAAGCGAGCTCGAGCTTGGTATGAAAGGCTTAAGTCCTATCTGGCGAGCCATGGTTTTGAGATGGGTAAAATTGACAAGACCTTGTTCATTCGCCGTCTTGGCAATGATCTTACGCTCATCGGATCTCGTGGATGACATTATCTTTGGCGGCTCTCGCATGCTCTCGTTTCTCGGTTTTCCGATGTCATGAGCTCGGAGTTTGAAATGAGCATGATGGGCGAGTTGAGCTTCTTCCTTGGCTTCCAAATCAAAGCAGACTCGGGAGGTACCTTTCTTCATCAAGGCAAATACACTCGAGACCTCTGAGCGTTCGACATGAATGATGGAAAGCGATATCAACTCCGATGGCATCTCTGGTGCTCTGGATCGGATGAAGGCGGCGAACTGTTGATCAAAAGGAGTTCGGGAGCATGATTGGCTCTCTCTTGTACCTCACGGCCTCGAGACCGGACATACATTTCTGTGTGTCTTTGTGCTGGGTTTGAGCTTCTCCTCGCGTATCTCACCGTCGGCGGTGAAGCGCATCTTCGGTACCTTCGAGCTACCATTGACTATGGCATCGGTACTCTTCCTCTTCTTGTCTATCTCTTAGAGCCTTCTCCGATCACGGACTTTCTTTGGTGTAGGATAGATAGGAAGAGCATACGGCACTTGCCAATTCATTGGCACTTCTCTCGTCTCTGGTCGTCGAGGAAGCAATCCGGTGTTGCGCGATCCGCTGCGAGGCGAGTGCGTTCTTGCAGCCGATTCTTTGTAGCCAAGTGCTTTGGATGGTCTCGACCTGCGAGATTCGGGCTATCTATCATTGCGTTCCACTCTTTTGTGATACACGTCTGCGATTTGCATTGCCAGAACCAGTGCAACATTCTCGGACCAAGCATATTGATATCGAGATATCACTTTCTTAGAGACCATGTAGAGAAGGGTGACATTGTGCTCGGTTTGTGGAGAGTGAGCACTAGTTGGTGATATCTTCACTAAGCCTCTAGGCGACTCTCGGTTTTGGCTCTGCGAGGAGAGCTTGGGGTGGTTTGTCCTTACGGATTTCTTTGTGAGGGGGCGTTGTGCTACTCTTGTATTATATTATATTATATTATATTATCGCTTACTCCTTTACGGTTTCATTTCTTTTAATATTTGGTTGAAGTCCTTCCGCATAGGTTAGAGTGTTTCTCTTGCCACATTGCTTTATTGCTACTTCTTGTCTTGTGCTTCTAGGATCTTGCTTATTAGTGTCTCTTCCCTCTCTAAGTAGAGCTTACTCACTTCTTATAGGTTCTAGCAGTCGGGCCACCCTTGGGTGAGCGGGGCAGTGTTTGCTCCTTAGTGTTTGTGTAGATCACCTAATAGTCCTAGAATCATATGGGGTAGATAAGAATCTGTCATACGGCGATAGTTTTCTCTATATCTTTCTATGCTCTAAAGGATGCCTTTTACATTTTACTTATCGATTCTCGTTTTGTTCCTTTGGTTGGGGAGTTATTCTTGGTTATTCCATTCTCTTAATTTTGTCATAACTCAACTTTGAATTAAAAGATGCATCTCATTCGAAGGAATCTGGATTTTTGTATTTCATCAAGCATTGCATGATAATCAAATGGAGCCTTGTTTATTATCCCTTATGATCTGTTTTCACTATTTTACATCTTGCCATGATTTATACTAAAGCTGCTAGATCTATCATGACTTTTTATGTGTAGTTTAGTCTTTGCCATGCTAAGGTATTTTTAAAATGCTAAACTTGAATTAAAATCTTGTCATGATAGCTCTTGAGACTAGTGCAGTTGAAACTATCCTTTTATGATTTTCGCCATGTCAAGTAAAGGTGAGTTGAGTCTGAATCTCCTTTGAACTTTTGAGTAAGCTATGTCGGTTTGTTAAGAAATATGACTTATCTCTAATCTTTGGTCTAAAAACTTCAAAAGCAAAAATGATCTTTTTGTGCGAAAAACTGATCTCACCAAATCTTTCTCATGAGACGGCTGCCATTGCACTAGGCATGAACTCGGGAGCCTTGGATGACCTAAGATCACCTCCTTAAGTGCATTGCTTGGAGTGGTCGCATAAGGCTTGGGATCTAGCACATGGCTAAAAAAAAATGGTTGAAGCTTAGGAGGCAGTTGTGGATGGCACCTAGTCCAGAGCTTGCTTTACTGAGATAAAACCGTATAAAGTCTTCAGAAAAAGAAAAATGTGCTAAAATTGCTTATCATCAAAGAGACCAAGTTCTGGATAAAATAAGTCTTTCTTCATTGGTAGCACTCTAAAGCATTCGATATGAGTCTTCTTGGTTCAATTTAGATTATTTGACATGGCTTGCATCATCTTTGGATATCTTTAGCTAGACCTCAAACTTGACTTATTTGACCTGCTAAAGAATTGGATCATTAATCAGATTATGGACTTTCTGTCTTAGCTCTTCTATACATCGATTGTCATGATCTTGATAGCTTTCTTCTGTGTTATGGCTTGGTGTAATACTCTAATAGTCATTTTGGATAATCTACATGGCTCCTACTGCTTAAAATGAACATCATATAGTCTTTTCCTCCCTTTTCTACATATTGATGATTTTATTGCCAAAGGGGGAGAATGATTGTGAGAAAAAGCCTTCTGAAGAAAAGCCTTGAGTTTTGTGCGAAAATTGTTGTTTCATCTCATCTCAAGTCTTTCTCCTTTTGTCAACTTGGTCTTGAGCTTAATTGCACTTGTTTAGACCTTGGTTGTTGGAATCTCAAACTCATCTTATGCTTTTGGTAATTGTCAATATACTCATCAAGGGGGAGATTGAGAGACCATGTGAGAGGTCCTCCACTCTGAGTGATGAGTATTTGACAAGTGTGTTGATTAGATTGAGAGTTGAGGTTTTCGGTTTGGGTATTTTACGAGGTGAGTCGAAATCGGAACTACGGCATGTGTATGGAGCGGAAGTTCGATTAATCGAACTACGGTGTTGGAAATAGGAACTTCCGATTTATCAGGTTTTGCTCTCATTTGAAGGAAATCGGAACTTCCGCGAAGGGGTAGCGAGTGTCAGATATCACGACATTGAGTGTTCTACGAGATATTAAATCGAATTAAATATACGGAAAGTCGGTTGTTCGGATATCGGAATACCGCGATGTTGGCGCGGAACTTCGATAATCTGACAGTCGCGATTGTTCGAATCGGAACTTCCAGCGTAGTAAGTGCGGAACTTCGATTGTGTCGAGCATGCGAGAGAAGAATATTTTGTGTTTTGATTTTGTATGAGTTTGAGTCTTATACAAATATTGATGCTATGATATTGTGCAATGCTATGTGATGTGTTTTTATCTGTGTTGTTGCGGGGCATCAAGATGGAGTCGTGGCGAGACACGTGGACGGACTAAGCGCGAGGCGTTGAGGTCGAGCGGTCGGGATGTGTCGAAGGCGGCGTGAATCTTGAAGCGGTTGCAGTCGTGCACAACAAGGTGTCTGGGAGGCTTCGGAAGGTGCACAAGGGCGAAGGGTCTTTTCGCAAAGCGGCAAAAGTGGAGGCGGTTCCGTTCGGGTGTAGCGGGCTTAATGGGTTGGAGGCCCATTAGCAAAGGCTATAAATAGGGAGAACCACAGAGTTAGGGTTAGACCTTTGGAGAGAAAATTAGGGTTAGCTCTAGAAAAGGATTTGTTTTGCTTTTGAGAGCTTGTTGAGAGGGAGAGTATGAACTGAAATCTTTGTAATCATTCCTCTTTGCTTTACCTCTGTAATCCGTGTTTCAATCCAATGAAATCTGAGGTTTTGATTATTTGACTTTGCAACTCTTCCTCTCTCTGTTTCATGTTAAATATCTAGGGTTTTGGCATATCTTTTGATTCGTCTTATGAAATAGCATGAAACTTGATATCTAGATTCGTTTTGATATTGCTAATGTATCCTCAAAGTTTCATGAACTAGGAATCGAGAGAATCGTGTCTATTTGGGTTTTGTTTTTTCTTGCCCCTTCTTCAAGAAATCCGTTTTTGACTTGATTATTGAATCTTTGTTTGCGATTCTTCTCTATAAGGTCAAGATGGTGTTTAGGATGATGTCCTGTGAAACTTGACTGAGAAGAGCATTCAAGATTTAGTCTTTGGATTTTAGGAAAAACCGGCGCCTTTGTTCTTGTCGGGACAATCGGAACTTCCGATTGTCCACAGTGAATTTCATGCAGCGGAACTTCCGCCGAGATCCGGAACTACGGGTGCGGAACTACGCGGGTAGAATCGGACCTTCCGATTTCGTGAAACGATCGAAGTTTGTTTTCATTCTCGATTTTGCTTCACTCTTCTTAAGAGATCGAGAGGGCTTTGTAGATTTGTTTTAAATACACCAAAGGGAGTTCTTAATTTTATTGCACCATTCACCCCCTCTGTTGCCATTTCGGTCCTTCAAATTGATTTGGTATTGTAACACCCCACCCAACATGAGCACGGAATGCTACCAAAATAACAATATAACAAATAAAAATCTAAGACACTACAATAAATTTGTGAGTCTCCTTTGTAAATCGAACTATCTCGGACAATAGCGCAAATAACAACAATAATAAGCAAATATCCAAGCGTGCATTACTAAACATGTTCATGAAAGAAACAACCATAAAGCGCTATCAATCTCAAAAGTAGGTTGACTACAACATAGGACGTAAAGAAATAAGCCTCACATAAGACATTTCAAAATTGAAGGTATGACTTAAATATTTTGTTCAACTTTATTCGTGCGGTGTGCAACCATAATAATTTCTACTCCGCCCATGCATGCAGTCCACAAGCGATGTACCTAAAAAAACAACACGGCAAGGGTGAGTCCAAGACTCGGCAAGTGCAATGATACAAAACATAACAAAATCATTCATTATCCAACGATGTATCAACATCATGAATCAAATCAACATATGAATGAATGAATGAATGCACATGCTCTTCTCTTTTGCTCATACGGTATAGCGGTGAACACCGTCGGTGTTCACTTATGCCGCGTTCTACAACAGCGGGGATCCAAAGCCCGTTTGAGAACAAGTCAGCGGGATCCACAATGCCCACTTTGGAATGGTGGGTCTTACAATCACCACCAACTCCCGTGGGTGTCGCAAGTCCACAAATTGCATTCATGAGTGCACATGATGAACAGTAAAATGACAGTAATCGAAATTTAATAATCTAGCCATCATGAACAAATACATATCACCATAAATCAATACATCGAAACAAGCATATGTTACCATGATTCATCATATAGAACAATCACATAACAACCACATTATAGGTGCACTTGCCTGTTTCTTTCTTTCCCGCTACGGCACACAAGGAAGCAAAATTGGTGTCTCTACTCTGGAAATCCGCCTCCTACACAAGCATAGTGGAAACAATAAATACGATGAATGCTGAACTCCGTTTACACCCCTTAATCCAACTCCTCAAGACCTATGACTCAAAGAGAGGTTCTACCCAAATTTCCCGGCAGTCTAGCATAATGCTTCCCAGGACAGCAGTACGAGAAAAATCATAATTAAATATCTGTAACTCTGAATAACTTGAAACCAGTGCTCAAATATTCTTAACGTAACAGGCTACAAAACTCTAGTAGGTGGGGTTCTTTGATTCGGCAAAATAGTGGTCTAAACCACCGTTGAAAGCCATTGACAGACATCTGTCGAATCTGTGCCAGCAGATAAACATGATGGCATAACTTTCACTCTACAGATCCAATTGAGATGAGCTTTATCAATTTGGAAAGATTATTAAACAGGATACAATAACCTAGTTGGGTAAGACTCCTGATTCAGCCTTATAATAATCCAAATGTTCTGATGAAGTTTGCTGTTCTCTCAGTCTGACAATCAGACAACAGTGACGGTAAAAATTCAGTAACTTTTGATTAACACCTCTAAAAAATATGTTCTTTATCAATCCTGAAAGCTTACTGGAATGGTTTCCACTTTTGTTTTGGGTGACTCTTCATATTCGGGCTCAAAAAAATACAATCTGACTAGACATGCATTTGCCAAATCTAAATCGGCTCTCGACCAGTCGCACAAAACGGTCATATCTCCTAAACCATAACTCCAAACCAGGTGATCTCGGTGCTAAAAGAAATCTAAGATCAAGGGCTACAACTTTCTAAAAGGTGGACAAATCAGAAAATGTCGGAACTTACCCAAATCGACGAACCAATCTGGCGAGGGGAGGGTGGAGAGGCCGTGGTTGCTAGGGGAGGAAAGGGAAAAGGGGAAAGGGTGAGGCACTAGGGTTTTGAGGGTGGGCACCGCCTCTTGGCCGCCACAAGGAGGCCTCTCTGGGCATGGCCCAGAGCCAGTTGGCGAAAAATATCAAATGACCCCTGTCGTTTCATGTTTTACTATTCCTCTTATTCCCTTTTCTCCTCTCGGCTAAATCGTGATTTCGATTCGATTCAGTATTACATTCTACGCCCTTAAAATTCGACCGAATTCTACCAAGGTTAACACGCATGAGAAGAAAATTGCTAAAACCATAGTATCACGTACCTGTGGTAAATAATTCTGGAAATTGCTCACGCATACGAGATTCCAACTCCCAAGTGGCCTCTCTTTCTGACTGATGCGTCCAGAGCACCTTGACATAAACCGTGTCTTGTGTCTCGATGCCGCTCGATTTCTCGATATCGTCTGGGACGTGACTCAACTGTGAGGTCTTGCTCAATTGTTAGTGGTTCTAATGAAATCTTATGCTCTGGGTCTTTCAAAAATATCCTCAGCATCGAAACGTGAAACACGTTGTGGACTCCTCGCATGGACTCTGGAAGGTCCAGGCGATAGGCTAACTTCCCAATCCTAGCCATAATCGGGAACGGTCCGACGTATCTTGGGCTAAGCTTCCCTGTGGTACCAAACCAGACACTCTACACATAACACATGGGACTCTGGCTCCAACTCTCGATCAACCTTTTCATCTTAACAATGAGCACATCCTTTAACCAGGATCACACAATAGAACTTGCTTTAAACAACTCTTTTATAACCAGAACCCAATCGAAAATAGCGGATCCTCATCACAATCACAAAATGGCAACTTTATCTAAAAAGGATCGAACTCAAAAGCGAAGATTCATCATGAAATATGTTCCACTTTTCCAGTAGGCAATTTACAAATAAACACCTCACAAGCCGAAAGAGAAACCACTCGAATACCCAAATCGATTACTCTCTTTATTCTTTCTGAACTGATAAGAACCACGCATGCCAGTCATAAGGTCAAACTCCATATCACGAAAGACATCCGTCATAACGCATGGTTCAAACAAGAATCAAGAAGCGTTTCACTACTCGAGGAAAAATATTTTTTTGTTTTAGAAATAGAATTTCTCTCAAAGTATGGAACCCCATTTCATCCATATCACACTAACTCATTTCTCTTAAATTGGCAACCTCAGCACTATGCTCAACCCGAATTCACCATTCACACCTCTGTAGAGATATTTTAATGACTTCCACAAAAAATATACTCTAGCCGACACCTCTAATAACGGATAAATTTTGGGCAGATGACTTCCAAATGCATTCCCAAAATGGACCTTCACACATAAACACGTCACTTCAATCCTTTAATAATGAATTACTTGGATATCACCTCACACATTCCCATGTGCTTCCTCAAATGAGTTATATCAATGATCATCCCACCATTCTGAATATGCTCTTTCTACTACTGTTACACATAATCATTGGCAACCCAGGTTCTAGCATAAAAATATAACCCAATTTCAACCTCTAGAACTCCTACAACAACTTCTTGTAAAGACATCGAGAATCCTCAGATTCTTTCAATAAAATTCCACATTCCAAACATACTCAATCCTTATCGTCCACATGTGAATATTTTCTCGACCAACTTATATTTTAGAAGAATTCTATCTCCCGGAGGGTTATTCACTAAAGCGGGGCATACTGCCGACATCTCAACGCTCCTACTATCCGATTAATTGACATCACGATTAGTTTACTTCGCTAATCCTACTCTCATTAAATTACACCTTCATACTTTGCCTACACAACACAGTAGCGTACCCAATCGTCTCTAATAAACTAACCAAGGTTTCCATTCGTCCAACAATTCCAATGTTCCACTCAACTTGAACAAATAATCTTTAACCGCAAACCACTATAGGTTCTATTAGTTACAATATTACGATCGGTTTAGCCCCAAAGACAAAACTTCCTATTTAAGTCAAACCCTCTCCAGGGATTACTCCAAGAAATCAATTTATCACTCAATGCTTCTCAATCAAATTGACACCTAGAGTCTCACAAAATCTTTCACTTGACTACCACCAATCAGTTGCTCTACCCTCTATGAGGTTTTGTAAAACAATTCATTATTCCTTTCTCAAAAATAAAGGCAAATAACAATAATGATTCCCGCACTTAGAAAAATATTTTCCATTCACAGCAAATTCAAGATCAATAGAAAGAGTCATATAGCGATGAACTCAGAAAACAAAAGATGAGTCCACAGATAAGGACATAAGTCCCACCAGAAGGGAATATCAAATTTCCGCCAACAAAATAAGCATTGCCATTGAAACTCAAGAAGCTTTTAAACGGCAATGAAAGAAAAGTTAAACACACTTAAATAAGTTGCAAGTTACCAAACTTAACTCTAATCTCAAATACTTCTACTACACTTGTTTCTTTTAATCAAGGACATAATTTCTTTGATTACAAATCACATTGCCACCTCAACCAAAAGAGCCTTTAAGATCAAACCTCATGAATTACGCAAGGACCAAATAGAACTTTCCAACATGTCGCTTTGCCCAACAAATTTCAGTTTACCACATGATTCAGGAACTACCAAAGGCCATGAGTGCAAAACTCCAAACTTGCATTTAACTGATATTACAAAAGGCGATCAACTTGCATCCTTTCTAAAAGAATCGTCACCACACCCACAAGTCATAACCCCTTACAGATATTCTTACAAACATTAAGACTAACACACTCTCAACATGATTCCTTATCATCAACTCTTCCATTATAAAGCCTCCAAAAGTTCACCAAATTATTACGTACTACTTTACCATCCCATCTTCAAAATGAGAGTATACCGAAACCATACAACCTTACTATCACAACTACTTTGTTTTAGAAGGCATCCACTACACAAATTAAAAGGTTTTACCAACACCCTTTCATCAAGAACATGCTATTATCCGATGATTCCACAATTATGTAGGCATAAGCCACTTATTTAATCACATCCGTTCAACTCTTAGTGATGCCCCACACCAAATGTTAACACACAACAATTACATCCCAACTATCGTTGTTACCGACTAGCTTCATTATAAAGTTTAATTGCTACCACCATTTCTTTGCGAATCACATGAATACTTGCAACCACATATTCAACCCTTCCTCTTCATGTTTAGATTTCACCTGAATCACACTAGAATTTCAAGAATCAAAATATTGCATCGATCAAATGTCTCACCAACACTACAACCAAATCCATCGCGTCATCTATGTAGGCGAACTATGTAGAACTCCTCCCATAACCCGAGTTTCACGATATTCAATCCCTTCCACCTCTTGTACACAATTCCAACAATTAATCATACTAAAGAATATGTAAGTCTAGCAACCATATATAATCATCAAATAGCCAATTTACAATATTCTACTGCATTAATGTCCTCTAATACAACGTTCAAACACCTTACAGTAACCATCACCAATGGTCATTGTGAAGTCGATAATCCTCATTTTATCTTTTATCTATAATTCTTATTATGGGTAAATATGATGTCACGTAGTCCCGAAGTACCCTTATATTCATAAGGGAGGCCTACCAAGTGATTGTAAGTTCTCCTACAATCACCCCATAGTCGTAAGTCTTACTACGACTATGTCATGATAAATAAGTCCTTCTCGACCACTACAGTCGTAAGCCCTTCTCGACCATTACCGAATGTAAGCGTCGACGTAGCGTCCGTTTTGGAGTTTTGAAAATTTTAAAGAGAACCATTTGTTTCTATTTGCCAAAAGCTTAATTTGAAATTTTAGAAAATTCATTTGCGATTTAAAATGAATTAACCAAACTTCAATTAAATTAAAGTTGGTTTAATTGAGTTTTCTGGAATTTAAAATCAAAATTATTATTTTGAGAATTTCCTTGGATTTATTGGATTTTAGAAATTCATTTTCCTTTTTCCCGAAATTAAAAATTAATTTATTTGCAAAAGAAAAAGAAAATTTAAAGTTAAAAATATTTTTATTAAGTCGAGAATAATTCAAGTAATTTACGTGAATTTTTCTAGAATTTTGGAGTCTATTTGCTATTTTCTAAAATTGCTTTTTGATTTGTTTGAATTTCTAAAATCAAAAACGTATTTTAATTCCTTTTTCTGTCGTGGGCGAAACCTAGCGGCCCACCACTTGTTCCCATCTCCGGCCCATTCATGGCCCGACCTCCGCTCCGCGCCTCCCTTCACCTCGGTAGTTGGATCTTCATCGGACGTCTCTCGCCCGCCGCGTCGCCCTTTGCTTCGGCCGTTGGATCGAGATCCGGCGCTCCGTTCGCCGCGGCCGTTCGTCTCCTCGCCGCGTCCCCTTTTCATCGCGACCGTCCGTCGCCATCGCTTACGGCTCGCATCGCCGCGCCCTTCCGCTTCCAGCGTCCGTCGAAATCGGACGGCGCCCGCTCGTCTCCTCGCCGCGCCTCTTCTCCTCCCACCGTCCAATCGAAATCGGACGGCTCTCCTTCGCCGCGCCTCCTCGCTCCCACCGTCCGTCGGAATCGGACGGCTCCCTTCGTCGTCTCCGCGCGCGCGCTCTCTCTCTCTCATCCGTCCGTCGCGCGCGAATCCGCCGCCGCGAATCCGCGCCCGCGCCGTCCGTCCGCCTCCGTCGCATCCGCGTCGTGCCCGTCCCGTCCGCCTCCGCCCGCGCCGCGCCGCTCCGCTGCTTTCCCGCCGCGAGCTCTATAAAGCGCGCCCGTTCGCCTCCCTCTCTCTCTCTCTCCCTCCTCTCTCGGTCGCTCCTCGCCCGCCCTCCTCCCTTCTTCCCGGCTCGGTCGCCTCCGCGTCGCCGTTCTCGGCGCCACCGCCTTCTCCAGCGCCGCCGCCGCCGTCTTCCCAGCTCGCCGCCGCCCGCGCGCCCTCCTCTCTCTCTCTCTCTCTCTCTCTCTCTCTCGACCGCGGGCGAGCCCACGTGGTCGCCACGTGGCGCCACGTCGAAGCGCGTCAGCGGTTTCGCGGCGTGGGCTGCTTTGCGTTAGCAGTGTTGCGCCCGGCGTTAGCGTCAAAACCGGATTTTCGGTTGGAAAATAATTCGAAAATCGAAAAACCCTAAATCTATCATTTTATGTGATTTGAAACTTCTTTTGGCTATAACTTTCACATCAGAACTCCGATTTGGGTGATCCAAATTTCTAAATTCATATAAATTCATCCTCTTTCATTTGGTACTGGTTTTGTAATTTTTGGAGTTCATTTGGTGCTGTTTTATTTATTTGTTGCTATTCTGCGCGTGTAGATTAGGCGTTTGGAAGATTTCTTCGACCCGACGACCGAAGACTCGCTCCTCGCCAACGAAGGCAAGTCGTAGGCCTTTGACCATGTTGAACCCATTTTACAAATGTATATTGTATTAAATTATCATGCATGGCTAGTTTTATTAAAAATGGTTTTGGGAGTAGATAATTACCAAATTGCCATTATGCCTCCTTGATAAATTGAAAATGAAATGTCTCCTTGAATGGCATATATCCTTGGACACCTTAGGATGGTTAATACTAGTTGGACATAATTGTATACCAACTTGGGAGCGTATTATTGCTTAGACATGCTCTAGTTACCGCGGTACTTTCGATCACATGTTCAATGATTATTGAAATTTGACTAATGGAACTATGGAGCAGTGGTGTGAGGCCACTTTTATTAAAAGATGTTGTGCCATGGCGAGGTTTGCCATTTGGTGGGTATGAACAAAAATGATTTATGCTCGGGCTTGAGGTAGGAAGCTAGAGTGGGTGCGTAATGCACATTGGGTTGTGGTAGACTTATGCGAGCGACCAACTAAGGACTTAACTTTGCAAGTCATTGATCGGGTCACCTCGTGCAACCACAAGTCCGGTATGGGACGGACTGGCCAATTAATTAGGAAAGTTTTGAGTCGGTTCTGTTGTGGTACATTTATTGGCGCAAGAGGGGGTGTGATGGCGAAACCTTAGCGAGGCGAACAGAGGCAAAATGGAACTTTGTAAAGGCCTTGTGGTAATCACTTAGTCGCACACCCTCGGAAGTGTGTCGAGACGGACATTACAAGTGATTTATCTCTTGTGGGTAAAGGTGTACAACCTCTGCGAGTGTCAAAATCTATTCGAATAGCCGTGTCCCGATTACGGACATGCACAGTGATTTCGCGCAAAGGGTAGTATTTTCAAAAATGTGGTGTGGTTCGATAGAAGCGTTTGGTTGGAATGGTTGGGAAGTGAGCGGGATGTTCACTATTTGATTCAAAAGAACTTGGTTATCTATGTACTATTCTTTTGAAATCACCTTTGCAATCTAATTATTGTATTTCTTGTTAAACTTGCTTTACGCAAATTAACCATAAAGCCATCCTTGCTTAAGCGACATGAATACTATGTGCATACATTTCTCTACGACTTCTTGAGTACTTTATGTACTCACGGCTTTATGCCCTTTGTTGATCGGTCAGTGAGAAGAATCGGGAAATATCGAGTTCTCTGAAGAAGGCTACTTTGAAGACTTTGCGAACTAGGTCACGTCCTCCACTCGATTGCTGTGGGCATGTCGATTGGGCTCCACGTATTTTGAGATTTCATTGCGGATACTCTGTTGTTGCTAAGCCGGTGAGGCGACTTTTGTAGAACCTTGACCATAAGGTCTTTCTTTGTTTTAATTAATATTACTTTATGCCTTCATTAGTTCGTTGTTGAATGGTTATGATTACATCATTGTTGTAGCTGTGCAAGCTAGCTCACGATCATGGGACTAGCTTGGTATGCCAGAGGGTCTCGGGGTTGTGTGAATCCCGGGGTCCGACAAGAGATGGTATCGAGCCATATCATTATGGGGCGTAGCCTTTAGTTAGATTGGTCGTCTTAGTCAAAAATTCAAAATATATTTTCTAAATCAAACCAAGCAATTAACTTGACTAGAAATTCTTCTCTCATCTTATTACATTCTTTCTCGCCTTGTTCTATTCTTTTCTTCTCATCTTACCCTCTTTATATCATTCTTGAGTTCTTTCATCTTATCTTTTACGGAACTTGGTTTTCAAATTTAAATTTGACTCCCTCATCTCTGGATTATCCCTAGGATCGAGCCCTTCAAGATCAAGCAATGGAAGTCTTGGAAGCTCAAGTTCCGCGTGTGTTCCAGTTGACCCTCGTAAAGATTAGATTGGTAGTTGCCCTCCTAGTTTTAGATTCGTTTAGTCTGCGTAATAGTGCTTTTGTGCTTAAGTGTCTCTTTCTTGTTTGCTTCTTGATAGCTTTCGGCTATCCGTTCGTTGGGTGAAACCAACTTGGTCCATATAGGTTGATCCATCTATCTCCTTGTTTCTCACTCATCCCGTGCTTTTCCTCTCACCTATTGTGCTTTCTCCTCTCATCTTTGAAACACTGTGAAGAATTTTTGCAAAGTGGATCAAACCAGTAAGTCCTTGGAAGCTACTCTTCTTGGAGATAACCAAGGTGTTTTGATGCCAACTTAGGTAGCTTTGGAGAATCTTTGATAAGGCGATTTTGAGTTTAACAGAGTATATGCAAGAAGTTATTGTGGATACAAAGTATGATAATGGGTATGCCTTGATTATAAATGGTTTAAAGAGTAGCATATTGGTGGATTATATAAATCGTGGAGTAAAGTGATCGAAAGGAAAATCTTGATTAATCTTGAAGGATAAAAGAATCGGAAGTGTTGATTTGATTATTAGGAGAAGTTGTATTTAAATTGAATCTTGAATTTGGTTATAATGTCGGTTGGATATTTGGAATTGAGAAATTGTGCGAGAAGAGCGCGAGTAGAATCTGAAGAGAATTGGATTTTCATGTCGATTGATGATGTTAATTTTGGGAGAATTGGTTGGATCTTGGTTGGATTGTAGAAATGCATGATTACTAGATTGTAGAATTAAATTATTATTGACATGAGATTTTGGAAGATTGGATTATAGAAAAGTATCTTGGATGAATTACGAAATGGATCTTGATTGGATTATGGAAATATGATTGTGGAATTTGGGTTATAGAAATCGATTTGCTAGATGATGGATTCTGAATATATTATGATTGGATTTGGATTAAAGGATTACACGATTGTTAAGGATTTGGATTATATGATCGCCAATTCTTGGCGATGATTGTAGTGGATTATGTTGAATCAAGAAGAATGGAATAATTGAGTTTGTTGGTCACATTGGATTCAATTGGATGTGGTTGAATAGAAATTGAGATTTGAAGAGAAATTTTTGTTAGATTATAGAAATATGTCTTGATCGGATTATAGAATTGCGCATTTGTGGAGATTGGGTTATGCAAGCAGATGATTGTTGGATATTGGAATTTATGATTGCGGATATATTCTTGATATCGGAGTTGGTCCAAAATAATTGTTGGATTGATGAATATCTACGGTATTGGAGTTGGATGAATAAATGTTGGATAAATGGTGATACAATAATTGGCGGATTAAATTTGAATTTGGGATGGCAAGCGACCCTTTGGAAGGTTCTAAAATTGAGATATTGGTGGTATAAAGAAATTACGAGGGTTGCAATTGATAAATTTGCTTGAGGAAATTTAGTGGATAATGTTGTGGATTTAGTCAATAATTTTGGAGGAAGCAATTGCGTGAATATAACCTTTGGAAGAATTTTGTTTCAAAAGGATAAAAAGAATTTAGCGTGATCTTGGAGTTTATCCGATCGGAAGAGGCGACTATGGCCACTAGATTTCATGGATTTAGGCGAGAAAAGGAATCTTGCGATCAAAGTGGTGAATTCTTTGGATTATTTAAAACTTATGCCAAAGAAGGATGTGTGAATCATGTTGGTGTATCGAGAATGTGATTAAATGATTGGATTGTAATTGGGTGACCTTATGACATCTTTGGATTGGTAGATTTCGATAATAATGAGCATTGGATTCAGCAATTTGGAAGATAAGTTTGATAGCTTCTTAGTTGGCACCCGAACATAGTTGTAAACCCATGATTTGGCATCGATTTCCCATAATGGAGCTACCACTGCGGTTTATCGAGAGATGTGCCACACGTTGGTTGAGCCGCAATAGAAGGATTCTACAAGATAGCAAGACCCTCACTCATTTGTTGAAGAAAGAAAAGAAATTTGCTTGGACAACGGGTTGTGAGCAAAGTTTTCAAGAGTTGAAGAAGCGTTTGACAACGCTCGGTGTTGATTTTGCGGATGTTGGAAGGATTTTGAGATTTTACGTGATGCATCCGGCAAGGACTTGGTTGTGTCGGATGCAAGAAAGGAAGGTAGTAGCCTATGCTTCCGTCAATTGAGGCCTCATGAAGTGAATTACCCCACTCATGACTTGGAATTAGTTGCCGTTGTGCATGCTCTAAAGATATGGCGTCATTACCTTATTGGTAATCGTTGTGAAGTCTACGGACCATTAGAGCTTGAAGTACATTTTCACTCGGTGATCTTAACATGAGGCAAAGAAGATGGTTAGAGTTGATCAGGGATTATGATATTGAAATCCATTACCACCCAGGCAAAGCTAATGTTGTGGCAGATGCCTTGAGTAGAAAAGTCTCTTGCAATACTTTGTCGATCAAGGAAAATCGCCCGACCCTTGGGAAGAATTCGAAGCTCAAGTTAGAGTTGGTTGAAGAAGGTTACCTAGGCGCCTTAGAAGTTCAACCCACTTTGCGGAATCGGATCAAGGAAGCTCAAGTTGAAGATGCCAATATTAAGGAAATTAAGAGCAACATGAAGAAGGGTAAAGCCACGAGATTTTGAGAAGATGAGCAAGGCACCTTTTGGTTTGACAAGCGAATCGTGTTCCAGATCGAGAAAGAGCTTAGCGGTTGATACTCAAGGAAGCCCATGAAACCTTGTACTCCATTCACCTGGAAGGGCGAAGATGTACCAAGACCTCAAGGAAATGTATTGGTGGCCTAGCATGAGCGTGAGATTGCGAGTTTGTAGCTCGGTGTGATGTGCGTCATCGTGTAAAAGCCGAGCATCAAAGACCATTTGGACTCCTGCAACCCTTGAAAGTGCACGAATGGAAATGGGAAGAAATTGGCATGGATTTTATCCTTTGGTTTGCCAAGGACAAGGTCGGGATATGATTCTATCGGGTAATTGTGGATCGTCTAACCAAAGTTGCTTACTTTCTCCCGATCAAGACTACTTACTCGGTGATAGGTGGCGAATTGTACATGGCAAAGATAGTGTGCGGCATGGAGTCTTAGGAAGATCGTGTCGGATCGAGGATCGATTCACCTCAAGATTTTGGCGAAGTTGCACGATGTTTTGGGTACTAATCTAAATTTGATCTGACTTATCATCCCAGACGGATGGGCCAGACGAAAGAGTAAATCAAATCCTAGAAGATATGTTAAGGGCTTGTGCCTTAGCAAATCAGACGATTGGGATCAAATGCTACCTTATGCGAGTTTTCCTATAACAACGATTACAGTCAAGCCTCGGTGTCTCCATTTGAAGCTCTTTACGGAAGAAATTGCGAGAACACCCTTGTATTGGAGCAAGTAGGCGAAAGACAAGTGTTTGGGCGGATATTTTGGAAAAAGCGAAGAGCAAGTTCGATCAATCGGAGAAAGGTGAAAGCAGCCGAGACCGGTAGAAGAGTTATCGCGATAGCAGTCGCGAGATCTAGCCACGCGGGTGATCTTGTGTACTGAAGGTGTCGCCTCTCAAAGGGATCGTCGTTTCGAGTAAGTGGAAAGCTTGCACCAAGGTACATCGGACCTTTCGATTCTAGCAGAAGAGGAGAAGTCGCTTACGGTTGGACCTCCGCCTCGGTATCGGATGTGCATAATGTCTTCGCGTGTCTGGCGAAGGAGTGTTGCGTGTGCGAAGCGGATGCCCATGGAAGCAATTGCCTTGCGGAAGACCTCGGCTACAAGGAGCACCCCATCAAGATCTTGGAAATAACGAGCGAGTGACAAGAAGCAAGATCATCCGTTTACGCAAGGTCGATGGAGCAATCACAGAAGAAGAAGCCACTTGGGAGCGAGAAGATGACTTGAAGGTGAATTTCCCAACCTATTCTCTAGTCGACTGAATCTAAAATTGAGATTCCCTTTAAGAGGAGTAGGTTTGTAGCGTCCGTTTTTGAGTTTTGAAAATTTTAAAGAGAACCATTTGTTTCTATTTGCCAAAAGCTTAATTTGAAATTTTAGAAAATTCATTTGCGATTTAAAATGAATTAACCAAACTTCAATTAAATTAAAGTTGGTTTAATTGAGTTTTCTGGAATTTAAAATCAAAATTATTATTTTGAGAATTTCCTTGGATTTATTGGATTTTAGAAATTCATTTTCCTTTTCCCGAAATTAAAAATTAATTTATTTGCAAAAGAAAAGAAAATTTAAAGTTAAAAATATTTTATTAAGTCAGAATAATTCAAGTAATTTATGTGAATTTTCTAGAATTTTTGAGTCTATTTGCTATTTTCTAAAATTGCTTTTGATTTGTTTGAATTTCTAAAATCAAAAGCGTATTTTAATTCCTTTTTCTGTCGTGGGCGAAACCCTAGCGGCCCCTGCTGTTCCCACTCTCGGCCCATTCCCGACCCGACCTCCGCTCCGCGCCTCCCCTTCACCTCAGCCGTTGGATCTTCATCGGACGTCTCTCGCCTTGCCGCGTCGCCTTGCCGGCCGTTGGATCGAGATCCGGCGCTCCGTTCGCCGCGGCCGTTCGTCTCCTCGCCGCGTCCCCTTTTCATCGCGACCGTCCGATCGCCATCGCACGGCTCGCATCGCCCGCGCCCCTTCCGCTTCCCACCGTCCGATCGAAATCGGACGGCGCCCGCTTCGTCTCCCTCGCCCGCGCCTCTTCTCCTCCCCCCGTCCGTCGAAATCGGACGGCTCTCTCGCCGCGCCTCCTCGCTCCCCCCGTCCGTCGGAATCGGACGGCTCCCTTCGTCGTCTCCGCGCGCGCTCTCTCTCTCATCTCCGTCGCTCGCGCGAAATCCGTCGCGCGAATCCGCCCGCGAATCCCGCGCGCCCGCGCCGTCGTCCCGCCTCCGTCGCGTCGCGCCGTGCCCGTCCGTCCGCCTCCGCGCGCCCGCCGCTCGCTGCTTTTTCCCGCCCGCGAGCTCTATAAAGCGCGCCGTTCGCCTCCTCTCTCTCTCTCTCCCTCCTCTCGGCGCTCCTCGCCCGCCCCTCCTCCCTTCTTCCCGGCTCGTCGCCTCCCGCGTCGCCGTTCTCGGCGCCGCCGCCTTCTCCAGCGCCCGGCGCGCCGTCTTCCCAGCTCGGCCCGCGCGCCGCGCCCTCCCGTCTCTCTCTCTCTCTCTCTCTCTCTCGACCGCGGGCGAGCCACGTGGTCGCCACGTGGCGCCACGTCGGCGTCGGCGCGTCATGATTCGCCCACGTGGCTGCTGCGTCGCGATTGCGCCCGGCGCTGACGTCAAAACCGGATTTTGGTTGAAAAATAATTCGAAAATCGAAAAACCCTAAATCTATCATTTTATGTGATTTGAAACTTCTTTTGGCTATAACTTTCACATCAGAACTCCGATTTGGGTGATCCAAATTTCTAAATTCATATAAATTCATCCTCTTTCATTTGGTACTGGTTTTGTAATTTTTGGAGTTCATTTGGTGCTGTTTTATTTATTTGTTGCTATTCTGCGCGTGTAGATTAGGCGTTTGGAAGATTTCTTGACCAAACGACCAGAAGACTCGCTCCTCGCCAGCGAAGGCAAGTCGTAGGCCTTTGACCATGTTGAACCCATTTTACAAATGTATATTGTATTAAATTATCATGCATGGCTAGTTTTATTAAAAATGGTTTTGGGAGTAGATAATTACCAAATTGCCATTATGCCTCCTTGATAAATTGAAAATGAAATGTCTCCTTGAATGGCATATATCCTTGGACACCTTAGGATGGTTAATACTAGTTGGACATAATTGTATACCAACTTGGGAGCGTATTATTGCTTAGACATGCTCTAGTTACAGCGGTACTTTCGATCACATGTTCAATGATTATTGAAATTTGACTAATGGAACTATGGAGCAGTGGTGTGAGGCCACTTTTATTAAAAGATGTTGTGCCATGGCGAGGTTTGCCATTTGGTGGGTATGAACAAAAATGATTTATGCTCGGGCTTGAGGTAGGAAGCTAGAGTGGGTGCGTAATGCACATTGGGTTGTGGTAGACTTGTCTGAGCAGCCAACTAAGGACTTAACTTTGCAAGTCATTGATCTGGGTCACCTCGTGCAACCACAAGTCCGGTATGGGACGGACCTGGCCAATTAATTAGGAAAGTTTTGAGTCGGTTCTGTTGTGGCTGTTTATTGGCGCAAGAGGGGGCTGTGATGGCGAAACCTTAGCGAGGCGAGCAGAGGCAAAATGGAACTTTGTAAAGGCCTTGTGGTAATCACTTAGTCGCACACCCTCGGAAGTGTGTCAGACGGACATTACAAGTGATTTATCTCTTGTGGGTAAAGCTGTACAACCTCTGCAGAGTGTCAAAAATCTATTCGAATAGCCGTGTCCCCGGTTACGGACATGCCTGGTGATTTCGCGCAAGGGGTAGTATTTTCAAAAATGTGGTGTGGTTCGATAGAAACGTTTGGTTGGAATGGTTGGGAAGTGAACGGGATGTTCACTATTTGATTCAAAAGAACTTGGTTATCTATGTACTATTCTTTTGAAATCACCTTGCAATCTAATTATTGTATTCTTTATTAAACTTGCTTTACGCAAATTAACCATAAAGCCATCCTTGCTTAAGCGACATGAATACTATGTGCATACATTTCTCTACGACTTCTTGAGTACTTTATGTACTCACGGCTTTATGCCCTTTGTTGATCGGTCCAGTGAAGAATCGGGAAATATCGAGTTCTCTGAAGAAGGCTACTTTGAAGACTTTGCGAACTAGGTCCGTCCTCCACTCGATTGCACTGTGGGCATGTCGATTGGGCTCCACGTATTTTGAGATTTCATTGCGGATACTCTGTTGTTGCTAAGCCCGGTGGCGACTTTTGTAAGAACCTTGACCATAAGGTCTTTGTTGTTTTAATTAATATTACTTTATGCCTTCATTAGTTCGTTGTTTGTTGAATGGTTATGATTACATCATTGACAATTATTCGTAGCTCTGCTCACGACTTGTGCAAGCTAGCTCAAACCTACAAGATCATGGGACTAGCTTGGTATGCGCGGTAATTCTGCCATCATCGCCCATTCTTTGGTCTCGGGGTTGTGTGAATCAGGAGAAACACCTTGTTCTTTGTAATAGTCTTAGTTTCTTACTTGATTATCAAGAATCTGATCAATACCATACACACACGGGAGTAGGGTTGTTATTCTCCCGTCAACATACTCTCTTTTTCCAAATCTCATGCAATCATGGCGGGGAATGGAGCGAGGAGAAGCTGGTTTGACTTGGCGGTTCTGTGAGGCGTCGACATGGATGCGGTTTCAACTCTGAGCGAGTGATGCATCGTGATGGTGATGTTGCCTCGGAGATCATTCTCAATAAACCATCCCATCAATAGAGTTGAGGAGGATCCTTATACCCCACAGCGATCGTCCAACGGAGGAGCCAATTCCCTCAAAGGACAAGGGTCAATCCGACGAGAACCGCACCGAAGGACTTAAAACACGGCGAGTTTTTCCTCAAAGTGTCAAATCCCTCTAAGGCGGTCCGACTGGTAAGACAAGTTAAGAGCCACTATTCGAGGACTCCACCAATATCTCACTGATCCTCTCTCTCGGGATAACTCGGAGGAGTGGGATCAAGCATGCTTTCTGCAAATTCGACCCTCTCTCATGAGATCTCATTTGCGGACGGAGGCGATTATAACCCGAGTTCCCCTACGGAGGGTTACTCCAAATCGCGGATGGTGTCTCTCGAATACTCCTCAAGCGGGAGGCCTCGGCGCAAGTGAGAATCATCAGCGGGAGGTATTCGTCCTTCCCTCGGATCGAAATTCCGACCTTATGGGGCGAGATAAGAACACTCCCGAAGATCACGCTGCGCGCCTCGTGGTAATGACAAGGGCATCACGGTGTGGACGGAACCAATACTCACGATGGCGAGAAATTCTCGACATTCGCACTCCATTGAGAAGGCCTCAAGGATCGATGAGGAAAATTTTGAGGCCATCCGATGGAGGAAGATTGCAGCCAGAAGAACTGCTGGCGCATCAATATCGATCGAAGGAGGTACAAGAACTCCAAGACATCGAAGACTTGCTCGAAAATCCCACTCAAGAGCTTGCTCGAGCGCGAGAATCGATCTCTTATTTGAAGAAATCGCACAAAGGCTTGACTGTGATGACAAGGCTGGAAGCACCTCGTCGACATCAATCGGTGAGTCGTAGCAATGCGACTTCCTCGGCTACCGATCAATCAAACATTTCACCACGAAGAAATCGACACGGCAATAAGTCGCGCCGATCCCTACTCGGAGAAATACGTTTGATTGGTGATGATCAAAAGCCCCTCGGAGAGTAATCGTTCGCCACTTGACAAGAAATCCATAGCGGATGGATGCGAGAGTATTCCCCTCGTGAAGTGAGACCTACTACGGGGACGAGGTCAACTTTATTCTTTGGGTATCGTCGTATCACGATCACTGGTGACATTAACCCTTCTTTCTGCAAAGAAGGCGTCAGAAGTTATTACGGATGTCGGGCATTTTCGCGACCTCAGAAATTTGTTCGTTAGCCACCTCATTTCGACCGGTGAACATGGAAGTTTGATGGATCTCAAAATCCCATCGAATTTCTTCAAATCTATACAACATTTGTCAGAAGCGGCGGGAGGAGAGAGCATGTAATGGCAAATTACCTTCCAAGCGTGCTTGAAGGATCCGCTCGATCGTGGTTATTAAACCAACCACTCGAGTCGATCTACTCTTGGCAACACCTCTGCGACCTTCTCTTGGCAAATTTCCAAGGCACATACAACCGCATACGGAAAGGAAGGCGACTTGCCGGATTAAGCGAACAACGGCGAGACTTTGCGTCAATTCATCAAGCGCTTTAGTCGGGTTAAGTAATTCAATTGCAAAATTCGACTCATCATTATCGGGGCTTTTAAGCAAGGGGTCCGTAGTAGAAGGATAACGGAGGATATTGCTTTGAATCCTCCCAACAACATTCTTGAGAGCTCTTGAGATGGCGATCGATATCATTGCTTACGAGCGGTCAGTGGAACAACACTATCGATCGAGAATCATATACTCCTCGAGCCGGTGAAGTTGGTAGAAAGAGGACAAGAAAGCAAAAAGTCAAGAAAAGATAAAGGGTCAAAACCACAAATCGGTTGTTCAAGGAGGTCTTGGTGTGAATGATAAAGAGCCATGAACCACCAAGTCGTACTGATCAAGGCAAAGGTAAGCATACGATCGAAAGAGCGACAAACCAAGGTGGTGTTCTTTTCATAAAAGGAAGGACACGACCTTCGCAGCTGCTAGAGTTTTTCAAAAAGCTCGAGGACTACTAGCGACAAAGAACCACTCCCACTCTCGGCGGGTAGGGCTACGAGTGGTCAAAAATCATCGGATGATGAAGAGATGCGTTCAAGATCCGCAACATACCGTTAAACACATATCACGGAGGATCATCGACATATGAGTCGAAGCGACAACTCAAAGTTTGTCGGGCGAGAGGTAAACTCTATAGATGCTCCTCTTGTCAATAATTTACGAAGTGGTCGGAAGTTACCATTTCTTTTGAGAAGGGTGTTGCCCGATCACTTGAAGCGATCAGTCGATATCCGATTGTGGTGAACCCACCATCAACAAGCTGTCGGGTCAATCGAGTTTTAGTTGATGGTGGCGGTTCCTTGAACATCTTGTTACCAGCATACGGGCGAGATGCAAGTACCGGGACAAAGGTAAGACCGATGCGATACTCTTTTTATGGAATTGTGCAGGGGTCTTGACCAAACCCATTGGCCAAGTTTCTCTTCCTTTAACATTTGGTTCACCAAGTAATTTGGAGAGAGAAAATCTCCTTTGATGTGGTCGATTTCGATCGGCATATAACGCCATACTCGAGCGACCAACTTTGGCAAAATTCTTAATGGCTACTCATTATGGGTATCAATGTCTTAAGATGCGAGGTCCCAAAGGAGTGATCACAATTCAATGTGACAAGAAGATGGCGTATAAGCTGCGGCCGTCGATCCTCGAGATGGTTGGTCAAATACCAACTCGAGAAGAAAGTCGACCCGACTAGCAAGTGAAGCCTAAAGCTACATCAAAGCGAGCGACCAAGTCAAAGAGGTTCCTCGGGCCTTGAGGAGCCCTCGAAGGCTATTCGCATCGGGAGACTTCCGACCCCAAATAGGAAGACACCCTCATCACCTTCCTCAGAGCTAACGCGGATGTCTTGGCGTGGCAAGCATCCGACATGCCCGAGTCCCGGGAGGTGATCGAGCGCGAGGCTAGCTTACGGCTGATAAAGTACCGTAAAACAAAAATTACGGAGATTTACCCCGATCGGCGAGATGCTATTAAATCGAATTGGATAAGCTACTTAAGCGGGCTTTATAAGAGAAGTTAACCACCCAGTGGTTGGCTAACCTGTAATGGTCAAAAGTCAAGCGGCAAATGGCGTATGTATGCGTGAACTTCGCGATCTTAATAAATCTTGTCAAAAGATGATTTTCTTTACCTCGTATCGATCGGTTGGTTGATTCTCTGCGAGTTGTGAAATATTAAGTTTTTAGATGCATATTCGGATACCACGGATCAATATGTGTCTAAGCGATGAAGAAAAGACGCGTTCATTACACCATTTGGTACCTTTTGCTATGTTAAAATGCCATTTGGTCTAAAGAATGCAGTGCTTATTTTCAGCGCTTGATGCAATCGACTTTTCATCTCAATTAGTAGGAATCTGAAGCCTATGTTGATGATCTAGTCGTAAAAGCATTAAGAAATTTAATCATATCAGCGACCTACAAGAAACATTCGACAACCTCGAAAGTACTACTTAAAACTTAATCCCAGAAGTGTGTGTTTGGAATTTCTTGGAAAATTGCTTAGATTCCTAGTATGCGAGCGAGGAATCGAAGCAAATCTGAAAATAAAGGCCATCCTCCAAATCGCCCTCAGACCACAAAAAAGAAGTCGAGAAACTCCTTTGGGTGCATGGCGGCTTTAAGTCGTTTCATCGCACAACTAGGAGAAAAGGACTACCTTTCTTTAAACTTCTCAGGAGACACGAAGGTTTTGAGTGGTCTAACGAGGCAAACGCTGCCTTTGAGGATGTCAAGAGGTACCTTTCGAGTGCTCCTGTTCTGGTTTCACCAAAGCCAAAAGAGGCGCTCTTAATTTACCTAGGCGCCACAGCGAGCGGCAAGCGCGATCTTGGTCGTAGAGCGTGGCGTACAACGACGGTTTACTCGTCGATGAAGTTTTACGGACCTAGGGCGTTACCCTCGGGTCAAAAACTTCTATATGCCCTCCTCATGTCTTGAGAAGCTGCGGCATTATTTTGGCGCACAAAATAGGTGTGCGTCGAGTTTCCTTTAGGAGCTATCCTCCATAATAAGGAAGCAGCGGGACTCATGGTAAAATGGTCGGTCGAACTTGGGAGTTCGACCTCCATTCGTGTCGAATGGCCTAAAATCCCAGATCTTGGCGGACTTTGTGCGCGAATGGACAAATCTAAACTGTTCGGGACTCGATACTATTCCCGACCGATGGATGATGTACTTTGGGTCACTTACTTTAAGTGGCTCGAGTGAGGTGGTCTGGTATCTCCTCTGGGAGAAACCTTAAAGTATGCCATACAATTAAACTTTGGGCCACTAACAGCGTGGCGAGTCGAAGGTTTGCTAGGCGGCATACGAGTGCAAAGCACTCTCGATTAAATCGACTACTCGTGAGAGGAGACTCTCAACTAGTCGTGAATCAAGTTGGGAAAAGTACCGGTGCTCTAGCTCGACAATGTCTCGGTACTTATCGAATCGTAAGCTAGAAAAGCATTTTTAGGTTTGAGGTACAATTCATCCCTCGAAAGTATAATTTCCTCATGAGACCAACTTGCTCGGATGGCTTCTTCCCGATCTGCTTTGTACCAAAGGAGTTTTCTTGGAGCAACTCCAAAAGCCGTCTCGGTTGAAGAACCGAGACACCTCCTATTGAGATGGCCTCACTAGACTACGAGGATACGGATGACTCCCATCTCGAGTATCTTCACAAGGGTTCATGCAGAAGATGATCTTGAGGCAGATCGTTTATCCCGAAAAGCCAAAATCTATACTTTGGTCGAAGGAGTCCTCTACAAATGAGGAACCCAAGGGATACTCATGCGATGCATTTCACAAAACGAAGGAATAACACTCCTTCATGATATACACAGTGGCATCTGTGGGACGCATGCTTCCTCTGAGAACATTGGTCGGTAAGGCCTTTCGACAAGGTTTCTCTTGCCCATGACTCATCGATGCTAAAGAGATGGTTAAAAGTGTGTCAATGCGGTTTCATGGAAAGCAGATACACCAACCGGCTCAAGCATTACGGACAATACCTCTTTCTTGGCCTTTTGCGACCTGGGGTCTCGATATCCTAGGACTATTTCCCAAAGCTCCAGGAGGTTTCGAATTCCTTTTTGTGGCCATTGACACATTCACAAAATGGATCGAAGCCGACACGTAACGGATAACACAGGCGACAAAAGGTTCATGATGAGATGCGTAATTAGCGATTTGGAGTTAAGTCGGATAATTACATACAATAATAAACAATTCGCAAGTGCAAAATTTGAGGAATTTTGCGGCGAGTTCAGGTACCAAGTTATGTTATGTACATTGCACATCCCCAAAGCAGCAGGCGGTCGAGCGTGCAAGCGGCCAAATAATGCGAGAATTAAAACCGAGTCTTGACCCGACTTGTTAAGCGCTTGGGGCTTGGGTACAAGAATTACCTACGTATTATGGGCGGTTAAATGCGACCACTAGCGGCGGCGGGAGAAACACCATTCTTTCTAGTGTTGGGCGAAGCCATGCTTCCTCGGAGCTAAAATTGCGGTCGACCACGAGTTGAAACTTTCAACAACTCCGACCGAGGAACAACCGGCGAGATGATATTAACCTACTCGAAGAAAGGAGAAACATGGCCTTAATCCGTTCGTGACCTATCAACAAGCCCTCTGCGGATACTACGATCGTAAGGTCGGCCTCATGACCTTTACGTAGGTGACTTGGTATTGAGGCTCTGCCAATCTAAGTCTAATCGGAATAAACTTTCTCCCAAGTGGGAATGTCCTTACGATGGTGAAGTCACTTTCGGCGAGTCGGTCACGACTAGCAATGGAAGGCAGACGAGTTCTCTCAAATTCTTGGAACATCGACCAGTTACGCAAATTCTATGTGTGACCAACCTCTCAGGCAATAAAGATCCAGGTTCCTTCTACCTCTTTTGCCTTATTTTTGAGTAGTGCTTTTATAATCTTTCGACTATAACCCAAAAACACCCAGTTTTCTTTACACTGGTCGAAAGGCAAGTAACATCATCTAGTCGAAGTCTCTCCTCTCTGCATGTGGTCCTACCCACTAGAAGGAACTTCCTAGCATCGACTCGTTACTCACTTTTGTTGCCAATACAGAGAGCTCAGGTTCTACCTAGTCGAAATGTTCTCAAAGCCAACTCTGCCCATCTTAGTTTATTTTTTCAGTAATTTCGAGAAATATTCTAAGTAGAGTGCACTTTCTTATATTTATTCGACCACCTTTGGTGTACTCGTTTCGTTTTAACTGGTCGAAGGAAAAGACACACCTAGTCGAAGTCTTTCCTCTCTGCACGTGGTCCTGCCCACTAGAAGGAACTTCCTAGCGTTGCTCAGTCTCCCAATTTTGCTATTGGAAAAGACTTATCGAGTCCACCAAAAAGGGTGAACGAATTATTAAAGTCCTCTAAGACGTTTGCTTAACTCAAGTTGCTGTTCTTGGTTCGATTAAACTAGTCGGAGATGGTAACATCACCTAGTCGAAGCTTTTCCTCTCTGCACGTGGTCCTGCCCACTAGAAGGAACTTCCTAGCGTCGAGCCGTTTCTACTCTTTCGACCAGTGCTTGACAACCATAACAAAAACTATAAGTTGAACAAACCTCTCTCTATTTTCAGAAACCCAATTTCACACACTATTTACTTAGATTGTCTAAATAAGCTAAGCAAATAGTCGGGGGCTAGGATAAAGTTATTAATTTGACTTCAATTCTTAGTTTTTCATTCGTTTATTATCTTTTGAGTTACTAACTACTCGACAAGATGATTTTCAGGAAACAAGTTGGATCATATATTTCTCATCAACAGAAACTGTCTGCCTTACAAAGTCGTTACAAGATTACTCTGAAGGGGGAGTGCCTAGCTGCATTTCCTCCGCCACCTTTTTGCCAACTAATTGCATTTCCTCAATCAGACGACTTGCCTCTGATTCAGGGCAGTCGAAGTCGGCTTCGATTGGTTGCACGTTAAGGCGGGGGTCTTGAGCTTTAAGTTTCGCCAAAGCGTAACTACTGCGACCGACTACCTCCTTATTGATTGGCAGATTAGCCTTGAGTGGTCACCATTTCTTGCAAGGTTCGACTTGTTCCCCAATGGTACTTATGTAGCGACTCGATATCTTCTTGAGCGGTTTTCCCTCGAATGTAGCTCACCAAGTACATTGTTCGGGAGTGTGATGTTGCCTTGAAGACTAGTCTTCATTGATTCCATCTCTGTTGGAGTGCAGTCGAAGCCTCGCGAAGTTTCTTGTTTTCGACCACTTGTTCTGAAAAGAATAAAACCGGTCAAACAAAAATAAACTTCTAGAGGAAGATAACACAAAGATAATTGTAGGTAAAAGCATTTCTTACCTACTAGTTGAGAATCCAATTTCTTGACCTCTTCTTGATGGGAAGCATGGTTTCAGCGTGCTTTTTCTCCCATGATCTGATGTCCTCTGCATTCATCTTAGCAATGCGGACGGACTCGTTGTAGATCAAAGTCTTCTCATTTAATTCAGTCTCAAGACTTCTCAATTCGGCAGCAATTTCTGAAAAATAAATTAACATTAGAAAAGGGAAAATACTCGAAAAGAACGACAAGTAAAGATTTACTTACCTGTTATTCGAGCTTTCAGGCCCTCGAGTTCCTGATCCTTATTCTTGGAGATGCGAGAAAACTCCTGAATGACCAAAGCCTTTTCTCCAACCCGATCGGAGCTTCCTCATCTCATCTTCTTTTACGGAAAAGAAATGAGAGTTGGGTAAAGTCAAATTCAAAAGCGATCTTAAGTTCGGCACTTCTTCGTTTATTTTTTCCTGCAATCTTCTAGATGCAGAGATGGCTTCTCGAAGTCTATCCGAGAGGACTATTATTTCCTCCCTTAGCTTTCTCGACTCCTCTTTTTCATAATCGAGTGAGTCAGCTAAGGTCTTCGTGTCACTTTTTAGCCTACAGAAGGCAAAAGTTGATATGAACATCAGCCAATCGGTTATAAGTCCTTCTACAACCACTGACCTAGTCGTAAGTTTTTCTACGACTATGTCATGGTCGTAAGTCTTTCTACGACCACCACCTGGTCGTAAGTAGTCGTAAGCTCTTTACGACCAGTACTTTATCATGAGCTTTTCCATGACTACTCTTGTAAACACTATACGAGTAGTCAAGTCGAAAACGACTATGAATAACAGTAACTTACCATCTCTCTGCCTGTATGCAGAGTTCTTCTTTCTCTTGTCGTAGCTCTAAAAGTTGTCGATGATATTCACCAACAACGGCGATTTGCTCTAGAGCTTTCTGCAAAAAGATGACAGTGAGAAGAAAGGGAAAGACATATGTATAAGTATCCTAAAAATACTTACATTCATGGTTGACCTAGCAAAGGTCGAGTACACCATCTCCGGGTTCTGCAGCTTGTCTACCCTCGCGACTTGATCCCACCAAACTTTCTCAAGACGCTCATTGTCGAAGGTATTTCCTCTATTTGGAATATCTTTGGGATGGGGGACTCGGTCGCGAGATCTGAAAGCAGCAGACCCTATGATGGAAGCAGGTCCAAAGAAGTCAGCACAGAACTTGAAATATTCTTCATCCTTTGATTCTGTAGCTGAATTTTCTCTTTGGACAGGAAGGAATATGCGCCACGACTTCCTTTAAACGCGGTGAAACAGTCATCCTCACCTTGACCGGAGGCTTTACGGTTTGCCTCTGTGGTCTCTACAACCATTTGAGTCGTAGCTACCCTTTCGGTGGTCGTAGCTACGACCTCGGTGTCGCATTGCCCTCTCGGTGGTCGTAGCTATGCCCCGATGGTCGTAGCTACAACCTCGTGATTGGAGAAACCACTTGGGAGCCACCGAGGTCAAGGAGATCCTTCAACCACTTCCATTGTTACCTCTCGACAAGAATGAAGAAGTGACAATGGGCTTCTCAACGAAGTATCCCGAAATTTGAAGAGTCGGACTAAAATAAAGAAAAGCAAATCAAGTTGTGAAAAGGAAAAAGGTAAATGTTGTTCTTACACTTTAGTACATTTCACATACCTCTGCACCCTGGTCTTAACCAGGAATTTAGGAGCAATCCTCCCAACGGAGGACTTCTTCTTCTCCACGACCACGTCTGGTCGAGGTTCAACAATTGGCCCAGCTACGACCACGTCTGGTCGTAGAGTTTGAACAGGAACCATAGCTCTGGTCTCCTGATTCTCTGGATGGCCGAGATCAGTCTCGATCATTTCAAAACCAGCACTACCCTCGACTGCAAGTTGTGCTGGAGCAGCATCGTCCTTCACAAAAGACATAAAATCTTTCCAGATCTCCTTTTCCAGTTGCTTAACAAAACTAGGAGTGGTAGCAACTGCGAAAGATTCCTTGTCATAATAGAAGGGTACCTTAGCCTTGCGAGGTTTGCGCTTAAAAGATTCAGCTGCTTCAACCTCCTCGGCTTCGATAGTTGCAGCCTCGGCTTGATTATGGCTATGGGCGCCACGAGGCTTTGTAGAGTGCAGTCGAAAGACCCGAGCTCGAGCTTACTCCTCCCTTGTCGGCGGATCTTGCAAGTCGGCGTCTCTTAGATGGAGGAGCCGAGCCTTTGTCTTCGACAACCCGAGCGCCAATGGTCATCGGTCGACTTCCTCGTCGTCTGACGATTTTCCTTGCCTACTTTACGTAAAGCAAAGCGAGAAAAGAAGAATTCTTGATCGATCGTAAGTTTTCTCGACCCGATTGCCAAGTCGTAAGTTTTTCTCGACACTTTCTTGATCGTAAGATATTCTCGATCACCACTAGTTGTAAGTTCTTCTACGACTATAAAGTCCTAAAGAAAAAAATCAACTTTTGATTACCTTTAGGCGCTCTATCTTTTCATCTGCGGGCAAAGCCGCAATGATTGAAGAACCGCCACTCGGGTGGTCGAGATTTCTCACGAGATGAGTCGACTCTAGCGTCAATCTCTGCTGTGTGAAGATGCGTAATAAGCAGATAAGAATATTAGACAATGTTAAGAAAGACCAAGCAGAGAGCTAAGTTGGAAGTTCACTTACCCTCGTCGTAGTCCCTGGTTGGGTCTCCCCTCCCCGAGTATCTCCACATAGGAGATGCTCGTTTCTTCAAGGGACTAATCCGTGTGATAAAATCTTTTATCACATGCCATCGATCGACCCTTCTTCTTTCAAGTCCTTGATGGCTTGAATATAGGGGCAATCGGTGATATCTTGAGTCGAATCCCATGAAGATTTCTTCTCGTGACCTTCCCGAAAGAGGTGTCTTACGAGGTGACTTTCGATAAAACCACCTCTTTCTCCATCCCGACCATGAAAACCGAGTGAATCTCTGAATATACTCCCTCGACTTCAAGTCGTGGAGCTTCAGACCGCGACTTCGGCGATTCAGGTTTGTCGAGCCATCCCATAATAATATTGGAAAAGCTCGAGATCCGCGGAATCCCCAAATCGCCTCGCCGCAATTACGAAGACACTCGGCATGGTAATGGAATTAGGACCTAGGTTCACTAATTCCACTCCAAAATCTTGAGTACCATCGTAAGAAAGGGTGGCGACGATCGGAGCCGCACTCACAATTTGCTTGGAAGGCGGGATTTGCCCATTTTCCCCGGCGAGTCTTGCCCAATAAGCGAATCCATTTCACGAGCCTTCTCGGAATCTTCGGCGTCGACCAAGACTTTGATCTTGTTGCATCCATCTCCATTGTTCCCTCGGAAACTTTCTTGGCCATTTCTCTCGAAACAAAAAGTTACGGATTAGGTTGGCGGCGGAGAAGGCGAAGTTAGTGCGAGGCGAGAAGGCGAAAACCTAAAGAACGATGGGAACAATTTGGGGAAAAGGTAAAAAACTCTAAGTCTAAATCACGGTGAGTTTATAACCTTACGATTACGCCTCTTCGGGAATCGTCTCATCGGCAGTGCGTGAAGTCGATTGCAATTCCTAGATAGTGCATTCGAGAAATTTAGGTGCGTATTGTCACCCCAAGCGAAAGTACTTTGGACCAAGTCTTTACGGTGAAGGAAGTATCAATCGGAAGGGTTTTTTCTCCGATCCCCCTACTACAATCACTTCACAGTCATAGGGGTTTTTACGACTTTTTGAGAGTCGTAAGCAATCTTCACGATTGCAACCGCTTCGGGAACCGTCTCATCGACAAATCTGTGGGAGTCGTTTGCAATTCCCTAGATGGTCTGTTCGAGAAAATTAGGTTCGTTTTGTCACCTCCAAGCGAAATTACTTTCTTGACCAAGTCTTTCTGGTCGAATGAAGTAACAATCGGAAAGGGTTTTTCTCCGATTGCCCTACTATGACCACCTCACAGTTGTAGGGGTTTTTACGACTATTTGATAATCGTAAGCAACCTTTCTGGCCAAGCAAATTCCTGGTCAAAGTAGCACTCAAATATCGAAGAGTTTTTCCTTCGACCATGGTTCCACGACATTTTCATAGTCGTAGGACCATTTGCAAATGCTTCACCACGTATGTTACTCTCACTTGAAGCTGGGGGACTAGATGACGAGGATCTGATAATCCTCATTTTATCTTTTATCTATAATTCTTATTATGGGTAAATATGATGTCACGTAGTCCCCAGAAGTACCCTTATATTCATAAGGGAGGCCTACCAAGTGATTGTAAGTTCTCCTACAATCACCCCCATAGTCGTAAGTCTTACTACGACTATGTCATGGTAAATAAGTCCTTCTCGACCACTACACGTCGTAAGCCCTTCTCGACCATTACCCGATCGTAAGTTCTTCTCGACCATTACCTAGTCGTAAGTCCTTCTCGACTATTATCGATCGTAAGCTCGCTTCGACTTGTACCCGATCGTAAGTTACGCTATGACCAAGTCAACCCGACCACCTTATAATCAAACCTACAAGCAAGTGGGTCCAATTGATTAAGGAATCGGACGGTCCACATGCACTATTATTAGTGTAGTAATAGTGCTTAAATACCCCATTACCTACGAAACATAAGCGCGGACGGCGTGAAGAAGCCAATGCGCGGTAATTCGCCATCATCGCCCATTCTTTGGATTAATTAGGCGCCTCTTCCGCGAGACAAAGCGGCTACTCCTTCACGACTATATAGAGATATCAATCGGAGGGTGAAAGGAAGGGCAAAGCAGGCGAGTCAGGAGAAACACAAATCTTGTTCTTTGTAATAGTCTTAGTTTCTTACTTGATTGTCAAAATCTGATCAATACCATACACACACGGGAGTAGGGTTGTTATTCTCCGGAGAAGGCTGAACACAGTATAAAATCCGTGTCAATCGCTCTGCTTGATTTCATCTTTAGGAGACCCCGAATCAAACAATCTTTACGTAAGATCGGTTCTAATACAAGCGAGTTGGCACCGTCCAGTGGGGAGCTTACGGTAATCTCTTGTCAACATACTCTCTTTTCCAAATCTCATGCAATCATGGCGGGGAATGGAGCGAGGAGAAGCTGTTTTGACTTGGCGGTCTGTGACGTCGACATGGATGCGGTTTCAACTTCTGAGCGAGTAATGGAGCGAGGAGAAGCTGGTTTGCCTCGGAGATCATTCTCCGAAACCATCCCATCAATAGAGTTGAGGAGGATCCTTATCCCCACAACGTCGTCCAACAGAGGAGCCAATTCCCTCAAGGACAGCGGTCAATCCGACGCGAACCGCACCGGAAGGACTTACAACACGGCGAGTTTTCCTCCAAGTGTCCAAATCCCTCTAAGGCGGTCCGACACAGTAAGACAAGTTACGAGCCACTATTCGAGGACTCCACCAACATCTGCTGATCCTCTCTCTCGGGATAACTCCGGAGGAGTGGGATCAAGCATGCTTTCTACAAATTCGGCCGTCTCTCCGCGAGATCTCATTTGCGGACGGAGGCTGTCGGACCGGAGTAACACCCGAATCCTCTGTGCATTTACGAACTAGTCCATGATCGTTAGCTAGTTCACTGATGCGAGATATGGTAACATCCATAAATCGCACAAGTTTATTAATAAACATAGTTGATTACAAGAAAGGCTTACAAGCCAACAATAAACAAACACAGCTGAAGACGAAGAAGTAGTGGAGTCGGTGATCGCCACGAGCAATCGGTGGGGTAGCGGCCTAGTCGTCGAGATCAAGTCCTTCTCCTCTGAAATTTATTTGCATGAAGCAGGGTGAGCACAACTACGTGCTGCATAAGTTACACCCAATAACGAGTTAATGCATGTATGGATATATCAAAGGAAGGATTATTGGTCGAATTTGCATAAAGCAATGTTTTCTTTAAATATTTGTACTAAGTTCCAAAGCAGTTATTCTATAACTAAAATTCATTTTATAAATTCTCAAGTTTTATAGTAAGATAACCTCCATATGAAACATGGTGATGGATACCCTCCTATCACATGGCTAACAGCCCAATTTACCACAAGGATTAACCATCCTCAAATCATTTGCAAAAATTATTTTAAAACAAAATCAAAGTCTAGCTTTGGTGGCTTTGCTCAGCATGTCCATGACCAGTGGACACGGCTATTCGAATAGTTTACACTCTGCGAGAGGTTGTACAACTTTACCCACAGAGATAATCAACTTTTAATGTCCGTCGACACACTTAGTAGGTGTGCGACTAAGTGATTATCACGAGACCTTTACAATCGTCCTCCAAAGTAGTCATGCGCTAAGGTTTCACTTCCTTTGGATTAACCATCCGCTAGAAGCCCCTCTTGCTTGTTGCTAAGGTTTCACTTCCATTGGGTTAACCACCATGGAAACCCCTCTTGCACCAAGTGGGAATCTTGTCTAGCAAACACCCACACACCAAAATGGCACAACTAACAATGGAGCGTTGCAAATTATTGACCCTAGCTGTCCCATTCCGGACTTGTGGTAGTGCGGTGGAGCTTTGCAAAATGCGGCTCGAAGACCGGTCCTTAACTGACTTGGGCGACTTTCAAAATAACCCCTGGGCCTCAATCCTACCCAGATTGAGCCCGTGCATAAACCTGCACCCACCAAGCATCCATTCTGCCCAAGTACAAACCAACTTTTCATATTTGATTTTCAAATTTATTTGTAAAATCTTCCATGACAAACCAATGTCATAGGCTTTTAAACAATAGTTGATCATTTGGGCCAAATTCCCGGAACTGAACATTTTTGGTCTAAGCATATCTAAGAATAATTTTTCCCAAAATATTCTGGTTCATACTACTGCATAAACCAGATTTTTATCTAATGTGTCAAGGTATGTTTCATTCAATAGCAAAGTTGGCTATACAATGGCAATGGGAATAACTATAATTTAAAAACATGTATTTAAATTACTTGAATAGAAATAGCATGCAATAATAATTTAAAACATAATTTAAATAATTTGAAATATTGGGATCAAATATGATCAAAGGTATAACTTGCCTTGTTTGGTTATGTTGTTCTCAAACTGCGTCGAAATGCGGATTTCCGAAGTCATCGAAATCTATACGCGTAAACGATCCAAATTCAAATGAAATCCAAATAAAATCCAAAAATTAAGAAATAAATACTGGAAGTAAGATATCTACTTTATATGAATATAGGAATTTGAATCGACGAAATCGGAGTTCGTATGAGGGAGAACGAAATTACGGAAGGGAAAGTGAATAGTAGTTTGTATGGCACTATTCATTCCCATGCACACGTGAATAGTGTAATGAGCGGAAGAACTGGCCGTGCAGGCGATAGGAATGGAGAGTTGGGCGGCGAACAACGAATATGGAACCTCGGCGATGTACTCTACCCAGCAGTAGTGATTCGTGGCGTGACATTGATTCTTGGCAGCAGCGCAATTAGAAAAACAGCTAAAATATAATAAAAACTCAAAATTACAAAATAAATACTGAAAAATAAAGGATGATTTTAGATGATTTTACGAGCAAGAATTATTGGATTCGGAGTTTGCAAAGAGAGGAATGATTTTTGGAAGAAAAATTCATAAGTCATTCATTAGCTACAGGAGGCAACTAACAAGTAGTGCTACTGTACTTCTCCATACAAACGAAGCACGAGAGAAAGGAAGAAGGTGATGGCGCCGAGAAAGAGAGGAAGGCGGCGGCAACCTACCAAAATGGATGCCGGCGAGGTACTCTACCTCATGGTAGCGGCGGTTGGCGGTGGTGACGCGACACTCCGTGGCGATTGCGCGGTGGTGGCGGCCGGTGCGGCGCTCGGCGATGTTTCGGCGAAGCGAAGGCATGGGCGTGTAGAGCGCGATGTCGCGGTGCCGGCGGTGGTGGAGAAGGTGTGAGCTCCACCGAGGCGCGCCACGAGAGGGTAAGCGACAATCGGTGGCGATCTTCATTTTGCTCGTGTGGCCAAACCGGGGAAGAGGGAGGAGAGCTTTTGGGGTGGGTTGAGGGTGTAGAGGAGCTCTTTGGAGGTCGCTTTATATAGGGGAGGGTGGCGGATTGATGAGCAATTGCGAAAATAAAAGCTTCAGTTTTGGTGCCATAAAGACCGGAGAAAACTGAAAACTGCTCTTAATTCACAGAATAAGCGGTCAATTGATGGTGTAATGCGTAGGTGGCGTTACTACGGACGTGTGAGCACAGGCGGCATTCAATTTGATGCCGTGTGAGAAGAAGCGAGAAAAGAGTGATGATGCGCCATTAATGGAGCTCTCAAGCTCCGTTCATGGCGACAGCCGCGAGGCGGCGGAGGCGGTGGCAGCGGTCGGAGTAGAAGCGGCGGGGTGAGGAGGGCGGCGGGGTGGTCGGTGGTGGCGGCTGCACTTGGTGGTGGTGTGCTCCATGGAAGATCACAGGATAGAAACTAGCAGAGAAGAAAAATGTTCTCTGTTAGTTGGAGGAAGAAGATGGAGTTAAAAAAGGAATAAAAGAGGGGAGAGGGCTTTACTAATCAAGCAAATGGAAAAGCCCACTTGGTAGCTACGGGAGAGGAAATGAGCACATGCATGGAGCAACAAAAGGATGGGTGACCTTCGGGAACCCAAATCTGATTTTTGATTTTTATTTTAAAATTCGAAATTCCTTTAAGCCATAAATTAAATGCACTTTTAGAATATAGTAAATAGAGTTCAAAAATTATAGAAAAATTTATAAAAATTCTTAAAATTATTTTGAACTTAATAAAAATAATTCCAACTTAAAGTTGGCTTTTATTTTTGATTTTATTTTTCAGAAAATAGGAAAAGCCTTTTTAAATGCCAGAAAATCCCAGAAATTAATTAAAACTATATTTTTCAATTTAAATCCAATAAAATCACAGAAAATCAAATAAACTCAATAAACTTTCTTTTTGACATTAAAACCAAGAAATTAAATAATTAATTAATTTTTTTTTAAACAGTGAAAACTATTTTTACGTTACAGTAAATAGAGAAAATCTTCGATAATCAGAAAATCAAATAAAATAATACTTTATTTATTTTTATTTTGGTAACAGAACTTTGGGATATTCTGAGGCGATTATAACCGAGTTCCCCTACGGAGGGTTACTCCAAATCGCGAGATGGTGTCTCTCGAATACTCCTCAAGCGGGGAGGCCTCGAGCGCAAGTGAGAATCATCAACGGGAGGTCTTCGTCCTTCCCTCAGATCAGGGTCAGCCTTATGGAGGCCGAGATAAGAACATTCCCCGAAGATCACGCACTGCGCCGCCTCGTGGTAATGACAAGGGCATCACCAGTGACGGACAGAACCAATACTTTGATGAGCGCGAGGGAAATCCTCGACATTCTCGCACTCCATTGAGAAGGCCTCAAGGATATGATGAGGAAAATTTTGAGGCCATCCGACGGAGGAAGATTGCAGCCCAGAAGAACCTGCCTGGGCGCATCCAATATCAGTCGAAGGAGGTACAAGAACTCCAAGACATCGAAGACTTGCTCGAAAATCCCACTCAAGAGCTTGCTCGAACGCCAGGATACGATCTCTTCGCTGAAGAAATCGCACAAAGGCTTCGAACTGTGATGACAAGACTGGAAGCACCTCGTCGACATCAATCAGGTAGTCGTAGCAATGCGACTTCCTCAACTACCAGTCAATAAAACATTTCACCACGAAGAAATCGACACGGCAATAAGTCGCATCGATCCCTACTCGAGAGAAATCGTTTGATTGGTGATGATCAAAAGCCCCTCGGAGAGGTAATCGTTCGCCACACCGACAAGGAAATCCATAGCGGATGGAGTGCGAGTATTCCCTCGTGAAGTGAGACCTACTACGGGACAGTCAACACATTCTTGGGTATCGTCGTATCGATCACTGGTGACATTAACCCTTCTTTCTGCAAAGAAGGCGTCAAGAAGTTATTACGGATGTCGGGCATTTTCGCGACCTCAGAGTATTCGTTAGCCACCTCATTTTCGACCGATGAACATGGAGAAGTTTGATGGATCTCAAAATCCCATGAATTTCTTCAAATCTATACAACAATTGTCCGAAGCGGCGGGAGGAGGAGAGCATGTAATGGCAAATTACCTTCAAGCGTGCTTGAAGGATTAAGCTCGATCGTGGTTATTAAACCAACCACTCGAGTCGATCTACTCTTAGCAACACCTCTGCGACCTTCTCTTGGCAAATTTCCAAGGCACATACAACCATACGGAAAGGAAGGCGACTTGCCGGATTAAGCGAACAACGGCGAGACTTTGCGTCAATTCATCAAGCGCTTTAGTCGGGTTCGTAATTCAATTCGAAATTTCGACTCATACATTATCGGGCTTTTAAGCAAGGGGTCCGTAGTAGAAGGATAACGGAGGATATTGCTTTGAATCCTCCCAACAACATTCTTGAGCTCTTGAGATGGCGATCGATATCTGATCGCTTACGAGGCGGTCGAGTGGAACAACACTATCGATCGAGAATCAAATACTCCTCGAGCGGTGAAGTTGGTAGAAAAGAGGACAAGAAAGCAAAAAAGTCCAAGAAAAAGATAAAGGGTCAAAAACCACAAATCAGTGGTTCCAAGGAGGTCTTGGCTGTGAATGATAAAGAGCCACGAACCACCAAGTCGTACCTTGACCAAGGCAAAGGTAAGCGCCCTGATCGAAAGAACGACAAACCAAGGTGGTGTCCTTTTCATAAAAAGGAAGGACACGACCTTAGAAGCTGCCAGAGTTTTCCAAAGAAAGCTCGAGGACTACTACAGCGACAAGAACCACTCCCCACTCTCGGCGGGTAGGGCACGGTGGTCAAAATCATCGGATGATGAAGAGATGCGTTCAAGATCCGCAACATACCGTTAAACACATCTACGGAGGATCATCGACATATGAGTCGAAACGACAACTCAAAGCTGTCGGACGAGAGGTAAACTCTATAGATGCTCCTCTTGTCAATAATTTACCAAAGTGGTCGAAAGTTACCATTTCTTTTGAGAAGGGTGACTGCCCGATCACTTCGAATCGATCAGGTCGATATCCGATTGTGGTCGAACCCACCATCAACAACTGTCGGGTCAATCGATTTTTAGTTGATGGTGGCAGGTCATGAACAAATACATATCACCATAAATCAGTACATCGAAACAAGCATATGTTACCATGATTCATCATATAGAACAATCACATAACAACCACATTATAGGTGCACTTGCTGTTTCTTTCTTTCACTTCGACACGAGGAAGCAAAATTGGTGTCTCTAGTGCGGAACTCCGCCTCCTACACAAGCATAGCGGTAACAATAAATCGATGAATCTTGGACTCCGTTTACACCACTTAATCCAACTCCTCAAGACCTATGACTCAAAGAGAGGTTCTACCCAAATTTCCGTGATCTAGCACAATGCTTCCCGGGACAGCAGTACGAGAAAAATCGTAATTAAATATGTGTAGCTCCGAATGACTTGAAACCAGTACTCAAATACTATTAACGTAACAGGCTACGAAACTCTAGTTAGTGGAGTTCTTTGATTCGGCAAACTAGTGGTCTAAACAACCGTTGAAAACCATTGTGAGACATCTGTCCGAATCTGATCAGCGATAAATAACATGGCATAACTTTTACTCTATAGATCCAATTGAGATGATCTTTATCAATTTGGAAATATTATTAAGCGGGCTACAATAACCTAGTTGGGTAAGACTCTGATTCAGCCTTCTAATAATCCTAATGTTACGATGAAGTTTGATGTTCCCTCGGTCGACAATCGGACAACAGCGATAGTAAAAATTCAATAACTTTTGATTCACACCTCTAAAAATATGTTCTTTATCAATCCTGAAAGCCTACTGGAATGGCTTCCACTTTCGTTTTGGGTGACTCTTGATTCGGGCTCAAAAAATACAATCTGACTAGACATGCAGGCGCCAAATCTCGTCGACTCTCGACGATCGCACAAAAATGGACATATCTCATAATCCGTAACTTCAAACCAGCTGATCTCGGTGCCAAAAGAAAGTAAGATCAAGGGCTACAACTTTCTAAGCGGTGGATGATCAGAAAATGTCGGAACTTACCCGTCGGCGAACCAATCAGCGCGGGGAGGGTGGGTAGAGCCGGTAGTGCTAAGGGGAGGAAAGGGGAAAAGGGGAAAGGGTGAGGCACTAGGGTTTTGGAGGTGGGCACCCCCTCTTGGCCGGCCACAAGGAGGCCTCTCTGGGCATGCCCGAGCCCAGTTGGCGAAAAATATCAAATGACCCCCTGTCGTTTCATGTTTTACTATTCCTCTTATTCCCTTTTCTCCTCTATGCTAAATCTATGATTTATCGATTCGATTTCCAGGGTATTACAGGTATGAGTACCAAGTTGGGTCAATGGCATAGTACATGATTAATCTTAACTAGTATCTTTGGAAGTGAAATTGATTAAGTTGATGTTGTCCTCTAGTAGTTCTTGATGAATTGTGACTGAAGGTATGTTTATACCTACTAGGAACTCGAGATTTATAAAGAAGTGTGAGATATTGATGAACTGGTCTGATCATTAAGATTGTGGGATTTGATAAATTTCTTAGATAATTTGGAGTATTGGGTTTCAATGGATTAATATAACCGTTGGTGATGGTTACGGTAAGGAGGTGTTTGAACGTTGTATTAGAGGACAATAATGCAGAGAATATTGTAAATAAGCTATTTGATTATTATATATGGTTGCTAGACTTACATATTCTTTAGTATGATTAATTGTTGGAATTGTGTACATGAGCTGGAATCGATTTGGGTATTCGAGTGGTTTCTCTTTCGGCTTGTGAGGTGTTTATTTGTAAATTGCCTACTGGAAAAGTGGAACAGATTTCATGATGAATCTTCGCTTTTGAGTTCGATCCTTTTTGGATAAAGTTGCCATTTTGTGATTGTGATGAGGATCCGCTATTTTCGATTGGGTTCTGGTTATAAAAGAGTTGTTTAAAGCAAGTTCTGTTGTGTGATCCTAGTTAAAGGATGTGCTCATTGTTAAGATGAAAAGGTTGATCGAGTTGGAGCGAGTCCCATGTGTTATGTGTAGAGTGTACGGTTTGGTACCACGGGAAGCTTAGCCCAAGATCGTCGAACCGTTCCGATTATGGCTAGGATTGGGAAGTTAGCCTATCGCTTAGACCTTCGAGTCCATGCGAGAGTCCACAGCGTGTTTCACGTTTCGATCTTTGAGGAAGTTTTGAAAGACCGAGCATAAGATTTCATTAGAACCAGCGACAATTGAGCAAGACCTCACAGTTGAGTCTCGACCGATGCGTATTTTGGAAAGGTTAGAGCGAGTCTTTGAGGCACAAAACGTTGGTATTTGTCAAAGTATTATGGACACACCAAGCGGAGAGGAAGCCACTTGGGAGTTGGAA
The DNA here is from genome assembly GCA_036346395.1 of Hsuehochloa calcarea. Taxonomy (NCBI): domain Eukaryota; kingdom Viridiplantae; phylum Streptophyta; class Magnoliopsida; order Poales; family Poaceae; genus Hsuehochloa; species Hsuehochloa calcarea. The sequence continues at coordinate 37,026,232 of CM070610.1, forward strand.
TCTCGTATCGTGAGCAATTTTGAATTATTTACCACATGTACGTGATACTTTGGTTTTAGTAAGCACGCTCTGGCGTGTTAACCTTGGTAGAATTCGCGGTCGAATTACATTTAAAGGGGTAGAATGTAATACCACGGAAATCGAATCGGTAAATCAGATTTAGCAGAGGAGAAAAGGGAATAGGAGGAATAGTAAAACATGAAGCAGCAGGGGTCATTTGATATTTTTCGCCAACTGGGCACGGGCATGCCCAGAGAAGCCTCATTGTGACCGGCCAGCGGGGTGCCCACCCGAAACCTAGTGCCCCACCCTTTCCCCTTTTCCCCTTTTCCCCTTTCCTCCCCTAGCGGCCGGCTCTCCCCACCCTCCCCCTGCACCAAATTGGTTCGTCAGATTTGGGTAAGTTCCGTATATTTTCTGATCTGTCCACCGTTTAAAAAGTTGTAGCCCTTGATCTTAGCTTTCTTTTGGCACCGAGATCAGCTGGTTTGGAGTTACGGGTTATGAGATATGTCCATTTTTGTGCGACTGGTCAGGAGAGCTGACGAGATTTAGCAGTCTGCATGTCTAGTCAGATTGTATTTTTTTTAGCCCAAATCTGAAGAGTCCCCCAAAACGAAAGTGGAAGCCATTCCCGTAGGCTTTCAGGATTGATAAAGAGCATATTTTTTAGAGGTGTGAATCAAAAGTTATTGAATTTTTACCGTCGCTGTTGTCTGATTGTCAGACTGAGGGAACAGCAAACTTCATCAGAACATTAGGATTATTAGAAGGCTGAATCAGGAGTCTTACCCAACTAGGTTATTGTAGCCCGTTTAATAATATTTCAAAATTGATAAAGATCATCTCAATTGGATCTGTAGAGTAAAAGTTATGCCATGTTATTTACTGCTGTACTGTATTCTGGACAGATGTCTGTCAATGGTTTTCAACGGTTGTTTAGACCACTAGTTTGGCCGAATCAAAGAACCCCACCAACTAGAGTTTTGTAGCCTGTTACGTTAAGAGTATTTGAGTACTGGTTTCAAGTCATTCGGAGCTACAGATATTTAATTACGATTTTTCTCGTACTGCTGTCCCGGGAAGCATTGTGCTAGACTGCCGGGAAATTTGGTTAGAACCTCTCTTTGAGTCATAGATCTTGAGGAGTTGGATTAAGGGGTGTAAACAGAGTCCAGCATTCATCGTATTTATTGTTACCGCTATGCTTTTGTAGGAGGCGGAGTTCCAGAGTAGAGACACCAATTTTGCTTCCTCGTGTGCCGTAGCGGGAAAGAAAGAAACAGGCAAGTGCACCTATAATGTGGTTGTTATGTGATTGGTCTATATGATGAATCATGGTAACATATGCTTGATAGCGTTTTATGGTTGTTTCTTTCATGAACATGTTTAGTACACGTGTTTGGATATTTTCTTATTATTGTTGTTATTTGTGCGAATGTCCGGATAGTTTGATTTACAAAGGAGACTCTGCCGAAATTTAGAAAGAAATGTCTTAGTTCCATTTGTAGACTTGTTAGGGTGGTAGCATTCCAGGCTCAGGTTGGGCTGGGGTGTTACACTAAAAAGATCAGATAATATCTAAATGAAAATCACACACTCACACTTAATAATCGCCATCCTAGACTGATGTTTTCTATTTAGGTAATCATATCTAGCTCATGATATTGATATGAATGACAGTTTATGGTATATGACAGTTTTAATGGGTAATTATGGAAAATTGAAGACAGTTAAAGGATTTATGTGCTTTGCTTAAATATATCTTGGTACTTGTTAATTCTTATTTACTCATTGAAATTTGAACATTTACTATGATGGTTATAGGTTACTGGTGTAATTGGTGGCTTGGTGCCAATGGGATGCTACAATCTTTTGTTGCAATGTGGATGTTTTTTTGACTTAATAAAAGAAAATAGAGTTAGAAATCGGAAGAATTCCATATCAAAAGAAGAACAAGAAAACAGAGCTTTGTGGCAAACTATAGGAATGAATGATTTACTGGTGCCTTGTCTTACTTAATGTTGTCTCCTTATTAAGATGTGCGACCAAGCGGTGAGTTAAAGTGCACAAAGGAACAAACAATAACATTTGGAGTGGAGTAGCTGCAGTAGCTTCATCGTATTTTGTAGCAGTGCATCATTTTATGTCCATTGCTGTGCTCATTTGTCTACTTCAACATCAACTTGATTGCCACCATGGTGCATAATGTGTTGCATGTTCATGCTCACCACTTTGCCAGTTATTAGTAGTAAAATAGTGCTATTTTTCGGACATGATTTAGTAATCGATCTTATTGGACTTATGGTTAGTGTTCTACATTTTAATTTGGCTACGAGGTTTTAAACTGGGAATAAAGCTAGTGTTCAACATCACTTTTGGTAGTGTATTCATTTATTTAACAAAATAACCAGTGCATTCCTTCCAACTGTATTCAATATATTACTATATGAAAGATACGACCATACACGTTTTCTTTTTTGGAGAGAGAAATAATCTAACAGATGATAGGATAATAGCTGTTGCTTCTACTATTCACATAAGTCTGACATTGTAATGTGCAATAATATCTATTTACTAGTACATTGTATTCCATTTTGATAAATTAATATGATACGTACAGGCACATATGGTTAATTTATATATCACCTTGATGACTACCTACAAAAATGTTAAAAGAATTTTTCGGGTTGACTATTTGATGTCGAACATAAAGTGGCAGATTTAGATGACACCCTTTTTTGGAGAATTAGATAACACTGAGTAGGTAGTTTGCACTATATATTCCGTCTCATAACTAATGTAAACAACTTTAGTTCTAACTAGATATGTTAAATGCACAGAGTATTGTCCTATTTAGAGGGATAAAATGAGGCATTGCACGATTCATGTCGAGAAAAGTTAGGGCATTGTGACCCTATAACTCTGTCGTGCATGCACGTACCCATGCAATCAAAAGGAAGTTTTATTATATTTAAACCACACATTTGTTTGATCTGTTGATGAATTGTTGCAGCATCCATGCATCTCCCATTAGTGGATGGTCCCATGAGGATCAGTCATGCATGCATTGCCTGCTAATCTAGCTGATAAATAAATGTAATATGTATAGTTGCTAGAGTTGTCAGCTAGTGAATGCAATCTAGCTGTAGGGAGGTACTGCTTGGAATAGCTCGCGCAAGAGTCATTTCGACATAGTAGTCATGAAAATTTTTTATCAATTTCTAGTTCTGATACTTGGCACTTTTAACAATATATGTATATGCTGAGAAAATCATGTTTTGGATAATGTGACAAAACACCATTCGATCTTTTACTTAGTATTTATACTTCGATACTGAAATAAATTTCTGAATTATTTATACTTAGACAATAATTTTTTAGACTTTGTTTTAATAATATATAATATATACAAAGGCTTTCTACTTTAATATCACAAACAGAAATAACTAGGGGAAAATGTAGGGGAAAAGGTAATCTAAAAAAAATGGGAAGATCGAATATGCCTCGGGAAAGGTAAAGCATCAAATATTTTATAACAATAATTTTTGTCACAAGTGGTATTTGATCACAGAGTGAGTAATATTATCTAAATATGTTTCTTTTTTTCTGTAGCTAGGAAAGGTTGGTTTGTTTTTGGACTGCATTCAAGCTAATGCTCCTTGATATTGTGGTTTATATGTAGAACTTGGCATAAGGAGCAAACTGAGGAGGAGGCCATAATGAAGGTGGTGGCTGTGATAAGTTGGAATTCTCCTCCTGCTATTGTTGACCTAGTGGGTTGAGATTCGATATGCTTCTAGCCATGCCATTGAACAAAGTAAATAGACTCCATGCACATGCATGATTTCTGGACCTATTTTGCAGTTGAGTGTAAGTATTCTTGCCTGACATCATGTATTCTTTCAAAAGCTGCATTTTCATATAATTTTTTAAATTCTTTAATGCATAAGATATATACTGTAGTGTTCTTAGCTCTACAACAAGTTGGAATGAACAAATGGTGCACTGGAAACTCATCAAATTCTCAATCGCATAATTAGCTACCTCAAGAAGTCAAGCATATAGGACATGGGGACTACATGTAAGTTAGATGCATTAACTATTTTGTCAATTAAGTATTTTTCTGCTTGGAAAAGTTGCTTTGTTTTTGGACTGCATCTGAGCTAATGCCAATGTTACTTTTGTTGTTTTGATGTAGTGATTGGCACAAGGAGTAAACTGAGGAGGCTTTAGTGAAGGTGGTTGCATCGAGTTGCAACTGTCCCATTGTTGGTGTTATCCTGGTGAGTTAAGATTTGATATGCTTTACACATATTAGCTAAGTATCATAATATTTTTATGATGTATGTAGTTTTCTCAGCCTTTTGATAGCTCAAATCCACAAGTGCAAACTGATATGGATGATGAAATAGATACCATGCTTAGGGAAGGACTTGGATTTTTTGATGATGGTACTACAGATGTAAATTGTAGCGATGACGAGAGAGAGCAAGATGTAGACGTGGAAACATACTACAGGTTGGCCAATGAAGCTAGCAAACAGTTGTACCCAGGCGTGGGGATGAGGAGATAAAACCCAAGTGGAACAAGAGATCTTGTTTCTTTCAGCTACCTTATTGGGAGACCCTTCTAATACGGCATAATCTAGATGTGATGCATATTGAGAAAAATGTGTTTGACAATATTCTAAATACTCTTTTAAATGTTGACAAAAAGTCAAAGGATGGTCTAAATGCTCGTCTTGATCTCCAAACGATGGGTATAAGGCCAGACCTCCATCCAATAGCACAAGGAAATAAGACTTATTTACCACCAACAATATTCACAATGAATATATCAGAGAAAAAAATATTTTGTCAAGTACTAAAAGATGTTAAGTTTCCAGATGGCTATGCATCTAATTTACACAACAAGGTTCTTGTTGATCAAAGGAAAGTAATTGGTCTTAAGAGTCATGACTGCCATGTTATAATGCAACACTTGCTCCCTTTAGCCATAAGAAGAATTTTGCCACAAAAGGTTTGCATAGCATTGATTCATTTGAGCAACTTTTTCAAGCAAATATACTCCAAAGTTATTAGTGTGAGTGAGATCGAAAAGTTAGAATTTGATATTGCTGAAACACTTTGTCTCCTTGAGAAGATTTTCCCACCTTCCTTCTTTGACATCATGGTTCATTTGTGCATCCATCTTCCAACTGAAGCTAGGCTAGCTGGACCAGTACAATACCGAAATATGTATCCTATTGAAAGGTGTGTTGACTAAAACATATTAATGTATTTATAATTATATATCTCTTAATAGACTAAATGTATGCTTTAATTTGTAGATACCTAAAGAAGTTAAAATCAATGGTTCGGACACGAAGTCACCCTGAAGGATCTATAGCTGAAGGCTATGTGCTCGATGAAAGTATTACCTTCTGCTCACGATACTTGCATGGTTGTCAGACCAGGTTCACTCGCAAAGATCGTAATGATGACAATAATGATAGTTGTACAACTAAACTACCATACCTTAAAAGAGTAGGTCGTCCTTTGCTGGGTTGTCACATTAGTAATTTGGACAACATATCTTGGGTTCAGGCTCACAGATATGTTTTATTCAACTATGAGCACATTGGGCCATATATGAAGTATGTTATCCTATTTTGAGTTAGTGTTTTATTATTTTGCTTTATTACTATGCTTAAACTGTTCAAAATACATGCAGAAAGCACCTTGATTATCTCTCGTGAGAGAAACATCTTAGAAAGCAATATGTAAACGCATTCACCATGAAACTTTCCACACATGGTTGGCTGAATATGTAAGTATATAATTTTAGTTTGGAGACAAATTTAAGTGGGTATTCTACCATATTTTGTTGTAATGAACTATTGTCATGTTTATAGGTAGATCAATTGGCTACTGAAGATAATGAAGTCCTAGAAGAATTACAAGTCCTAGCCAAAAAACCTTATAGAATGGTGACCAAATACAACAGTTATGCTATAAATGGTTATAAGTTTCAAACAAGGAGTTACGGTGAGGGAAAGAGCACCCAAAATTTTTGTGTAGCTGTGGTTGCACAAACATCAAGATTCTCTAGTGCTAAAGATCATAACCCAATAACTGGAGAAGTTACATACTATGATATCATCAAAGAAATTATCGAGCTTAATTACTCTGATAGGGGATCAGTCGTGTTGTTCAAATGTGATTGGGTTGATACAGTTCGAGGTAGAGGTATCAAAAAGGACAAATTTGGAGTAACACTAGTGAATTTCAGCCACTTGCTAAATAGAGGTGACAACATTTCTGATGAGCCATTTATTCTTGCGAGACAAGCTACACAAGTATACTATGTGCAAGATCCCATTGATAAGGAGTGGCACGCTGTGGTATTTTCAAACCCAAGAGATGTTTTTGACTTGGACTCAAGAGATGGGGATGATGATATTGACTTAGACTTCTGTAACGAGCCCATAGAACATTTAATTGATGACCTACCTATAGATTTTGGTGATGATGATAATTGTGCTAGGACAGATATTAATGGGCTGACTGTTGATGAGCCATTGGACAACGTAATTAATTCAAAGCGGTAGAAATTCAATTGATAACATCTCTATCCTTTTGTAATTTCTGTACTTGTGATTACCATGTTTATAACATAATATTTTGTTGTTCATGTAGGAATGAAGATGTCAGGAACGAAAAATGCACACGCAGAAATTAAAGCACCTTATGAGATCGAGCGTGAAAATCGGATAAATAATAATAATAATTTTATGAAGAAACTGAATCTTCGAACAATACAATTTCCTTGTGCAAGTTCATCTCATCCTCAAAAGATATCCCTGCCTAACCACCCAAAAGAAAGGGAAGTTGTTGTAGATCCTGATTATGTTGCAGAAAATGAAGAAATGGATGACAACGACGACGATGATAATGACAATGTGGATGATGAGACCAATGAACAAGATTGAGTCCATTATGAACCCGTGGAACAAACTCAAGGTATGTTTCAGTTGTTGCTCTCTAGTGAAACTAAATATACCTTAACAAGTATAATTAGTTTATGTCCAACTTTAATTTGAAAAATTCAGTGCAACTGACTAAAGAAAGGAATGTGAGGGGTCCTACAAAGATGAAGTCAATATTTGCAACTCAGGGAAAGGTCAAGATTTATGTGAAGATTAATCGGTATGGCCAACCATGTGGGTTAAAAACATGCAACTTCACAAACTTCATTGCCAGCCTAGTCAAAGGAGGTGATCTATCCTTGATGCACAAAGATTGGAGGATGGTTAAAGATAAGAAGAAAATCTGGACTTTAGTTAATGTAAGTGCTCGTAATCCTCGGGACTATTTTTTGTATTCATATGTTGCTCGTATCATGCCATTCATGTGCTTATGTTGGTTATATAACTTAAACTGCAGAAATATTTTTTGATTGATCCTATATGTGAAGATTGGGTGATGGCATCTGCTTCCAAGAAATGGCGTGACTTCAAGAACACATTAAAGAAAAAGTACTTTGATGAAAATCTAACTGTGGAGGAGAATGTTGCAATGGGTTGTAACAATAGGATTCCTGAGCCAGAATGGGCATGGCTTGTGAAGCATTGGTCTAATGAAGAGACAAAAGTTTATATACTTTCATATTTGAAGGGAAAGATTTATATTTAAGTAAAAGTGTTGTGTACTATTAGGCTAACATGGGAAATGTATGTTTATACTTTAGAGTAAAGCTCAAAGGAATAAAGGAATTCGCCAAAACCAAGTCAATGCACTTCATAGATGTGGATCAAGAAGCTATGTTGTGGTATCAGATCAATTGGTGAGCACCATTACTATAGGTTTTTTTAATTGTTTCTCTTGTCTTCAAAATTGTATGAATGATCTTTCCTATTGGTAATGAATCTCAATTAGGAACAAGAACTTTGTCGTGAACCTTCCCGAGCCGAGCTATATATTGTTACACACACGAAGGCAAATGGACAGTCCATTAATGAAGAGTGTCAACATAAAATAGTAAGTGTTAATACATGTCATATATGTTAGTTTAGATATTCTCATGTGTGAGATTGTTGCAGGATGAGATACGGAAAAGGATTGAGAACGATGATAGCCTTACATTAAAAAAAAATTGAACATGGTGACTTGTATGCTGACATCTTTCCAAAGGAGCAAAAAGGAAGAATACGTGGGTTGGGTCTATTACCAGGTGGATGTAAGTCTATTGCTCTAGCACGAGCTACAGCCGCAATGAGGCAAATGCAGGTGGAAAATGCACAGCTCAAAGAGAGGATGGAGAATGCTGAACGTAGATGTGAAAGATCTGAACAAAATTATAATGAACTAAAGAAAATGCTACTGGCCATGCAAGGAGCAGGGTCGCAAGGTATAGGATCTGTTGGTGCTAATAATGGAGCAGGATATGTTGGTGCTGATAAAGGTGCAAGACTTGTTGGTGCTGATAATGAAGTAGGATATGCTGCTACTGATAGTGGAACACAATCTGCTGGTGCTGATAATGGAAGAAGAGTTGTTGTTGTTCACAAAGGAGTAGAATCTATTGGTATTGATAAGGGAATAGCATCCTCTATTGCTAATAAAAGAGGGCAATTTGTTGGTGTTGATAAAAGAGTTGTTGCTGCTAATAGACATAAAGAAGGAGCACTCATCCGTCAGAATGTGCAGGTGATGTACTTTCAATGATTACAATTATTGCTTACCCTCTTTGTTGTATGGTTTGGGATTTATTTTTTGATGTATTAATGTTGGTGATCTCCTACAACTTTTAGAGTAAGGTTATAGCAAATGGGCAGCAATTACCTTCATCATCTTCTGACAATGGGCTGCATGTGAATGAGGTGACCACAACAAGGATGAGGAAGCATGGACAAAAACAAAACGATGGGGTATAAAACTGTTGTAAATATTTACTTATATAAACTAAAATATGAGGATGGAGACTATCTTTTACAAATATATATTGGTGTTCGTTTTGTAGGATGGTAAGGAAGTTGCTTTGCGTTCACTAACTGGCTCCAAGATTGTGGCATACGGAAGACTTAGATGCACCAACAAAAAAGCAAAAGGCTTGGATGGATTGCCCTTAGGAGAATACTATGAGGTCTTAGTCGATATTGTGCTTGATAGTAACGTCTTACTACCTCGAGTCCAAGGGCAGGCTACCAAGTTGGGAGCTGCTGTTGGTCGTTGCATCGCTTGGCCATTTCAGAATGTATGGAATGCTAATGCAAAACCAATTATACTACATGTGTATCCCTCTTGATTACATATGATCTTGTTTTTATTTGTAGGTTGTTCAAAGAGATGGATCATATCTAAATATGTCCAAGCGTGCAACAGGTAATAATTAGTTGAGATTGTAGCTAATTTAGAGTGATTATAAATTTACAAAAATGTCACTTAGTTTTTCTACTCTTTTCTTTTCTTATCCAGATTTCCGCAAGTGATCAGATGTGGATGGAGTTAGTCTCTTTTGCTGAAGGATAGTATGTGATGGATGGATTTTGACTTTATTTTGTGGGCCTGATGATGCCAAATTGATTTAGTAGTAAGCTTTTACTATTAAACACTTAGCTATATTATATGTTTGGGAAATCAAACTATGGACTCTAGTAAGAAGGCACAAAGAAATAATTTGTGCGTTAATTTGCTACCTAGACTTTTTTATATTATGGAGGAAACATAAGTATCCATATGTATGAAAGTAGTGTGACAGCATGTAATATCACTTGGGCATGTCTTATGGACTATCTACGAAGTGCGAATTTAGTATGCTTGAGGTGTAGATGTGTGTACAAATGAATGTCATGTATGTAGTGTATAGACAAGGATGAATGCAGGAATAAAAAAATGGCATTAAAAGTTTTGTAGGTACCATATTGTATTCACCTGTCAAATAATATGATTGATTATGAACATATGATGCGTAAGGCTAGTGTGGCGTTCGCCAAATGCCGAACTTGATAAACCATGACGTTTGATATGCCGGACTTGAGAAATCACGACATTTAATATATATGCCAGATTTTTACAACCTTGGCGTTTACCATATGCCAGTGATTTCCAAATAGGGACATCCCCTATATGCTAGAATATGATCAACGATGGCGTTTAATATATGCCGGACTTGCGAAACCACGACATTTAATATATGCCAGAGTTTTACAACCATGGCATTTACCATATGCCAGTGATTCCCAAATAGGGGCATCTACTATATGCCAAAATTTGATTACAAATGGCGTTTAATATATGCCGGACTTGAGAAACCACGACATTTAATATATGCCAAAGTTTTACAACCATGGCATTTACCATATGCCAGTGATTCCCAAATAGGGCATCTACTATATGCCAGAATTTGATTAAAGATGGCGTATGTATTCGCCCCAGTTGAGTAAATGCCGGGAAATATTTTTCCCCGACAGCGTTTTCTTTGACAGTCAAAAAGCGCCCCAGAAAAGTTTTCAGGGGCATTTAGGCACATATGCTGGCATATATAAACGCCGCCACAAACCTACCTTGTTGTAGTGGTAGTAAGGTCTGGCACATGTCTAAATGCATGGATATGATGCACGCATATGTATGACTTACAATGCTAAATTCTCTTGGATTAAGAGGAAATACATAAATGAAAGGAACATGTTTCTCTGCAAAGCGGCAAAGGGAGAGTAATCCCGGTATTCTCTGAACTACTATACTATACGCTAGCCGAGCTGAGCGTAGAAAAAGCATCGTAGCAGAACACCGAGCCAGCGACGACAACCAAAAGGCAGTCACTCGGAACATGGGCCTTGGTTGCGCATGACCCACACGCAGCGAAGGAATCCAAGGTAATGACAGAAAAAAAAAAGAAAGAAAGAAAGAAAGAAGCAACGTTCAATGGCGAGCATTAAATGGCTGCGCAGTCTGCTCTGACTGAGAAAGAGGCAAGGCATCGCTCGCACCGGCGGACCACGCGACGCAACGTCCGCGCGCAGCAGGAACGATCCGACGCCGCCGAGTCACCGCAACGCGATCGAACGGCTCACATTGGCACGGAGACGCGGACGGCCACGGGGGCGTGCGCGCGCGATTGGACGCAGGCCGTTTTCCTGCCGATCCGGCGGTGGTTTGCACCGGTTGTTAACTATGTTAATTTGTTGTGATAGTTGGTTCCTACTGACGAGGATAATAACCCCCTCGGTATGATCGTTACTCTATCTCCAGTTAGGTTATTTTACTTTCATCGATTTGACTGTGTTAAATTTTACTGTAACAAGTCGGCAAATCTACTTCACTTATATATAGTGCTGCACCACCTCACTTTGGATCTAAGATCTTGTATCGATTATTGGGCTCAAAGGACCGTCACCACTTTAGGTTATTTGCTCCGACCACCTCCCTAGCAGCCCCTCTCTTGAGATGCACTGTTCACAGCCGTACTGTTTACATGAACAGAACTATGAATAGTACCACTCCTTGTCTCCTAACTATGCGCGGTTTCCATCCCATATTTAAGGTGGCCTCACTATTCTAGTTTTCTTAGATTTTGTTTAGTTAAAAGTTAGCTTCATTGCAACTTCGTGTATTAGCTTACGTCGATTAGACCAACCATAATACCACTCTAGAATCCTAATTTTATCAAATATTTTAATCCTATTTGCAATTTTAGATTGCTTATTATCTTGTTCTTACATGTCCTTTGATTGTTTGAAGGAATTGAACCTCGTGTTCAGGTCAACCGCATTCTTGGCACGGTTGATAACGACTCGGAGTGTAGTTTAGCGATTGCTTGGTGTTCTGGTTGTGATCGGTTAGAAGCTTACATCGTCAAAGTCATACCTCCACAAATTGATGTATCATCCTATCGGAAGATCGGAACACCCATTGTTCTCAACAGATGGTATAAGAGCTTACGTTGACCAGTAGAATTTCTTGTATCCCTAGTTAGTAGATTGGTTTTTATTTCCCATAGTCCAGAAAAATTGCTTTACGAAAAGAGTTAATTTCTGCTGTCCAGACCTCGTTTGTACTTTTCAATCTAGTTGCTGGTCATATCCTTGTTTCCATAAACCCCAAAAAAAATCCCACATTCAAAACCATCTAGAACAGACCGAACTCTAATTTTCAATTTTCGACCAGAAGACTCTCTTTTCTGCCGCTGCCACAAAAAATGTCATAACTTTTATTTCCTTTATCCTTTTTAGTGAAACCACCACCATTAGATTAACAACTTCATTATCCATCTTCCTGTAAAATTTCGTTTCATTCCAGCTAGGAAGTTAAAAGAAATATGTGCTGAAAGTTGACCCAAAATTCTAGTTTGAATTTGCAACAATCAACAGTTGTGATTTTTATGCAAATTTTTCGGTCCATTTTTAGAACATAGCCCGAAAAGAAAAATTGTAGAAAAATCCATAAAAAACACATAAAAAAGAGGCATCTGACAAAATGTTATGGCTAAAATACCGACGTACTGTCCAGTGGGAAGAAATCTTTAGTTTTCAAATTTAGGTCAATCCTTGTGCTTTTCAATTCTAGATTGCATTCTATTGAATTATATGGTGTCTACACTCCTATACATTGTTATACACTTGTTTTAGCCTTCTTCCATCCTTGGTTGGTCAGCAACACAGGCTAAGAGCTAGATCCGAACTATAATTCAATTATGTGCAATTTCTGAAATTAACTGATTGTAATCCTTTGCCACATATTTTAAAGTCAGTCCAAGCTCCACTCTCTACTAACCGAGCAGATCGCATCGAACTGGCCCTTGCAATTGCTTTGCTCATCATTTGAGTCAAGTTACCACGAACCAGCCACCGGTTGCATCACCTGTTTTACTTGGTAAGAATTGGTAAGAACTTGGTATTTGCTTGAGTATGAGCGACTTTGAGCCTCTAGAACCTAGTAGCTGATAGGAACATATACTTGTGATTTGTTTTCTTATTTTTCTACTAACTATGGCAGGTTCACGAGATAATTACCAGATAGATCCATGTCTTCTTCGAGTCATTGAACAGGAGCACAAGAAATTCCACGAGAAAGATGCACGCTTGAGGCAAGATCGTCCACCACGGGAGGTGTATGATCATGATAGAACGTTTGGTAAAACTAAACTCATTGTGCTTTCTTTTGTTGGGAATTATGATCCTGATGCTTATCTCACATGGGAATTAGTTGTACAACAATTATTTGCATACCATGAACTTCCTGATCATCTGAAAGTTAGGGCTGCTACTAGCGAGTTTTCTGATTTTGCATCTATTTGAGGGAGTGAGTACTGTCATACTAATCAGAATATACCTAGAACATGGAATGATTTGAAGAGAGTAATGAGGCATAGATTTGTACCTTTGTATTATTCTCGTGATTTGCTTAATAAATTACAACGCTTAAGACAAAATAGTAGTTCTGTAGAGTATTATTATCAAGAATTGCAAACTGGTTTGTTGCGTTGTGGTTTAGATGAAACTGAACATGCTAAGATGGCTAGATTTTTGGTTGGTTTAAACAATAAAATTCAGGACATACTTGATTATAAAGAATACAATTCTATCACACGCTTGTTTCGTCTTGCTTGCAAAGCTGAAAAGAAAGTATAGGGTGACAAACCAAGACCAGTCGTGCATTTTTGTCTACCTCCACTACACCTTCACAGGTACATGAAAAAAATAAGCGCACGGTGTACACCTCCACATCGAGATCATCTTCAATTGCTTCTTTTGTTGCTGAACCTACTATGATTGCCGCCCCTGCTGTTGTGAGTGTCACTCTATCTCTCTGCCTTGCATCATTGGCTCGCTTATTGGTAATTGATCTGGAGCAAGAAAAACAAGAGAAAACTTGTGACTACTCACCGCCTCTAGTACCGACATCGGCTAAGTCGAGCCTACAAGGTAATACCAAAGGTACTAATTTGAACACTCAATCTGAGATCAATACCCATAATTTCATGTCTAGTATCATTGAATAAAGGGAAAATTATATTTTTTGTAGAACCCATTGCATCACATGAGGTGTATGAACCTAGTGCTGAGAAGGCAGCTATTAATTCTGTAGCTACAAAATATGATATTATTAAGAATTTTGTATGAATCCTGTGATAATTTGATTAATTTCCCTGCTAAATTGAGTGTATCATGTGATAAAATTGTTGATTTGCTGACTTGAGTGCACCATATGATGAAATAATTGAATTACCTGCTGTTGTGAGTACTTCATGTGATGAGTTAGTAGCATATAATAATCATGTGGAATTTGTTAGACATAAAGAAGTTTTGACTACAATTTCACCTGCTGATTCTTTATGTTACATTATGTTGGATCCACCTATGAAATTGTCACATGCTCTGAAGAAAGTTTCTGCAATTGCACGTACAAAATCCCTGTTTAGTTCCTACACCCCTGGATATAAGTTTAATTTGATTGGAGATTATGGTGTAGATAATCAATTTCTTGTATATCAAATATTCTTAACTTGTGATAATATAGATGAATTGAAGCTTGTTGTTTTGAACAACAATTCTTGTGTGATAAATCTTGTTCATTGTAGGAGGAAAATAAATTTTACTGATCATTCAATGCCTATGTGTTCATCTTTTATTGAACCATCTAGTATTGACAATCTGCATAATGTTGTTGCAGTATGGACAAACTTAAAATCTTTTCACCGTTGCTTGATGAATTTGTTCTTGCTCGATTGAAATATGATTATATGAATAACTTGTGTACTTTGAAATCCATTGTTGTACGTGTTTCCAATTAACTTACAAACGTTGAGTACCACGTTTCGTCATGACAGGGCGATGAAAAATTTTACTATATATTTCACTTATACTTCCAAATTGAGTTACAAACTGAATGCTATAAGAAAATGTACATTTGCTGATTTGATGCATGCACTCGCCTTAAATTGCAAAATTTTCTCTATTTGTTTACCACCTACTGTTGCTAATATTTTACAAAAAAGATGAGCATGTATTGCTACAACTTTTTTATTTTTCTTGGAGCTGGACGATGAGCCTGAGTCGAGGATGACTCAAATGCAAGAAGGGGAGGATGATGAGGACATCAACCCTCCGAATAGAACCGCTACTCCACCTCCAACCGGGCTACTCTACTTTCATCGATTCGGCTGCGTCAAACTCTACTCCAATGGGCTGACAAATTTGCTACACTTATATATGGTGCTGTGCCACCTCACTTTGAGCCGAGTGCCTTGTATCAATCATTGGGCTCAAAGGACAGCCAGCACTTTAGGTTATTTGGGCCGACTACCTCCCTGGCCACCCCCTCTCTTGGGCTGCACTATTCATGATCGTACTGTTTACATAAATAATATCATGAATAGTATCACCCCTTATCTCCTAGCTATATGCGGCTCCCCCTCCCCTATTTAAGGTGGCCACACCCCTCTAGTTTTTTGGATTTTGTTTAGTTAAAAGTTATCTTCATTGCAACTTCGTGTATTGGATTGTGTTGATTAGACCAACCATAATACCACTCCAGAATCCCAATTTTATCAAATATTTCAATCATATTTGCAATTTTTGATTGCTTATTATCTTGTTCTTGCGTGTTCTTTGATTGTTCACAGGAATTGAACCTCGTGTTCAGGACAACCGCGTTCTTGGCACGGTTGAGAACGACTCGTAGTATGGTTTAGTGATTGCTTGGTGTTCTAGTTGTGATCGGTTAGAAGCCTACATCGTCAAAGTCGTACCTCCACAAATGGACGTATCATTCTATCGGAAGATCGGGACACCCATTGTTCTAATCACCTACTGTCATGGGAATAAAAAAATCATCTATATAATGATAAGCACTACCAAAAACTGCTTATTTCCTTAGTGTTTATATGTATCCCGAGTGTCTTTACGAAAACAATCGGGTTGGTCCTGAGTGCTTCCTAGGGCATTCGGGAAGGGAAGTCAGCACTCGGTAGCCGTTAATTTCCTGGGTTTTTTATAGTACACTCAGGAGAAGATGACGGGGAAGCACTCGCCCGCTCGAAAACAAGATATCGACGCAGTCTGAATAGGGTGAAACATATTCCCAAGTGTATATGTATTGTGTACACTAAGGAGACAAATGGCACTCGGGAGCAAAACAATTAGTAGCGACACCAATTTTTTCCAACCACATGTTTTTTTTGTTGCGCGTCCGACCCCCGTAGTGCTAACCCTAGGTAGTCGAACCCTCGTAGTCATTTCCCAATCACAGCCTTCTTCTCCACTGCTCCGATCCACTACCTCTGCCTTCATCGTCTCCTCCTCCGTATCCATCATCTCCTTATCCACCTCCCCTTGCCGATCCACCGCCTCCGCCGCCGCCGCCGTCTCCCCCTCCTCCACTACCTCTGCAGCCATCTCACCCACTCAAATCAGCGTGCCCTCCTCATCTCCTGTCGCCACACCCGACCCCGCCGTCCTCCATCCTCCACCGCCTCTGCCGCCATCTCACCAATGCCGATCCCGCCGTAGTAGAGCCGTGCAAATTGGGGCCACTGCAGCACCCGATGCCACTAGCCTCCTCGTCTACCGCCGCCGCACCCAACATCGACATCCTACCCCTCTTCCGCTGTCTGCATCATCGTCTGCCGCCTCTGTACCCGATAGCGTCGTCATTCTCTGTCGTCGCATCCTCCTCATCTGAAGTTGCCGCAGTAGCCAAGGCCTCCATCCTCCTCCTCATCCGCCGACGCTGCCACAACTGAGGACGCCGACGACCTCAGGTAAAACATGACCTACAACCCATTTAGAATAAGCATTGTATTGTCTATATCTGTATCTGTGTATAATTAATTTATGAAGTATGCAAACTAGGTGTGTATATCAAATAAATCCACACAAGTGAAGTAGTATGAACTAATAGACTAGAGATATATTTTGAGTTTTAATTTGACTTTCAATGAAGAAAATAGTAGCTTTTCAAAGAAATAGAAGAACAGGCAGCATTATAATTCTGAGATATCAGAGCAAAAGCATCGGCAAGGCAGCATAAATCTGTGTAGCAATAATCAACTAGCACATAATATAATTTTCACAATATATAGTGGTTTTCTCAAATGAAATCTCAAGATATTGAGATGTTGGGTTCAGTAGATTAGATTGATTAAGGACAGAACACATATGTGGCATTACAGGCAAAAAAAATTTTGAAAACATTACTGTATCCATAACTGAAGTGAGTAACATCTTTATAAAATGGAATAACAGATATAAAGAATGTTGTCTAAGACTACACCTTCATAGCCGCCGAACATTGGATCTTCAGATAGTAAAAGAGGTGTGTCCAGGTCAACATAACTTCATCCAAAAAAGAGGTGTGTCCATAGATTAGTAATTGCAACCAGGAGGAGCAAAGTTCGAAGCTAGTACTACTTTTCGTTGGTTGGTTGGTTTTCCATCTCTTCTGCTGTGTATGTCATTGGTTTTTGCTTCAAGAATTCAATCACTCGGAGCTTCTTAATTAGAATTAGGCTTGTGAGGATGCAGCACCATGGTTGTCTAGCCAGCCTCTTTGTTGCATTGCGTTGCAGTAGGTGTAGTGGCTGTACGTCAAGCTTTGCTTGCTTTCTTTTACTTGTTCTTGTTGGTGATGCATGAATGCTTTGCTCCCTCCTGTGGGTTTAGGAGCAGTGCTGCTAGTCTGCTGCTATATGTAGTTCTTAAATTGGTAAGTAAATGATGGATGATGGGGAGAGTAGTCTATCTTTCCATCTTTCTTTCTTTCTTTCCTATGATTGGAAACAGATGGTTGGTGCCTGTCACAAATCTACCCCTAAGTTGTTTTTTTAATATCGCCCATGCATCCTACTCCAGCATGCTTTAAGCTTCCTGTCTAACCAACCACACATCACCTGAAATGACTCTTTCTGTCCATTGTGGTCTTATTACTCTTCTTGTCCATTGTGAGGTATTCGATTTGGAATTTGCGAGATGCAGATTCGTTAGCATCACCTAAGGTATTAGTCGTTAGCCAAATAAGGCCATTATTAAGTTATCAACATCAATCTACCTTACCTCAACCTAATATAACATAAGGAGAAAACAATGGCATTTGGTGACACAATTCTGTGAGCACAACACGTTGTTTCTATAAGAATGTTACTTGATATCCTCTTAGAGTTAAGTATGAACTTTGTAGTGTAGAGAGCTAGACCTTTTCATGTAGCCTGCACTACAAATCCTTTCAAGTTAATTTAATAAATTTGTCTCTTTTTTTCACGCTAGGATGGCTGAAGATCGTAGTTGGATGTACACTCGACATAGAAAGATAGGTGAGTACAACCAAGAATAGATGAAAAAGACCACCGATTTGTGGATCGAGCATTTGCTAGGAGTACACGATGAGGTGGTGTGTTGTGCCCTTGTTGTCGTTCCTATTGGCGACATGTAAGTAATTGTTAGCACTTTCAATAATTTAGCCCACTTGCTTGCAGACCTTAAAAAAAATTAATGTGCATGAAATGGTGAGAAGAAGCCGGGGGTGAGAAATGTAGACTTCCAAACGACATAATTGGCGTGTTGATTCGATGACACTTCCCTGGCTTGGTGTCGGACCCGGATTTTCTAATCCAGAATCCTCTGTGAAAACACCGTGCTATTCTCTGGATTAGTAGATAGCACTCACAGATACATCACTGAATCATTTCACACATGGCGTAAAACCATACCATTCATTAATTCAACACATCAGAGTTTACATAGACCGCTTCGGGTCGAGTTTTACAATAATGGCCGAAAAGGCCAAAAGATTATATTACAAAAATAGTAGAAGCGACAACGGAAGCAAAAAGGGGTGAGAGCACATCTCCCCACAGGCAAGCGACTGGGGAAACCTGTGTGCGTCCGATATTACCCGAAAGACTCAGATAATACGGGATGCACGCAAGTACCGACGGAGTCAGCTAGACTGGGGTGAGACTAGATCAGCTAAGGACTAAACTACGCTTCAAAAATCATGGGTCTTCAGACGTCTGGTTCCTCGTAATAGTCTTAAGCTCCAAGATTTCCTGCTTCTGAGGGTTGAGGAAAGAGCGAGGTGAGCACAACAACCGTGCTCGCGAGCCAACACAACAGATGCAATAATCACTACTACAGAACATGCTATACTAGACACCCCATCACAGACGGACGGTTCAAAAAGAACCGTCTGTGATAAAATTATCACAGACGGTTCTTTGGTAACCGTCTGTGATATATAAGTATCACAGGCGGTTCGTTTAACAAACCGTCAGTGATACTTCCTGACGGTTCGTTAAGCGAACCGTGCGTGATCTCTTGTCATCACGCAGGCGGTTCGTTTAGCGAACCGTGCGTGATAATATTTGTATCACGAGCGGTTTGTTTAACAAACCGTGCGTGATAATCCTGAGCAGTTCGTTAAGCGAACCGTGCGTGATCTAACATATCACGAGCGGTTCTTTAAAAGAACCGTCGCGATATCCCCATATCACTGAGCGGTTCTTTTAAAGAACCGTGCGTGATATATCAAACTTATAAGTAGCGCTGCTAAGCGGTCCCCATTTCTATGAAATCCATTTGAACCGCCGCCACCCTCCTGCTGCTGCGTCCACGCCGAGCAGTCCCATTTCTATTAAATCCATTTGAACCGCCGCCACCCTCCTGCTGCTGCGTCCTCCCCATTTTGAGTCATTACCGTACCTCCTCCTCTCCCATTTTGGTGTTACCCTCGCCTCCTCCTCCCCGGCCCATTGCATTTTTGATCTGCTTGCCTCCTCCCACATTGCGCCACTTTGGAGAGAAGGGTAACGATCGATCTGTAACCCTTTATATTTGCTATAGAGTACTCACTAATGTGTTTGGTCATTATAAAGGGTACTTGCGGTTTATTAATATAGAGTACTCACTAATGTGTAGATGGACCAAAGCTGGATGTACATTGAGAACCGTGTGAGTGAAGAGTATATTAATGGCGTGTTTGCTTTTAGAAGAGCCGCGGCGAGGATATGTTGAAGAAGGGATAAAATATATGTCTTGTCCATGCATTGATTGCGGTAATATGAAAATGTTTAACAACCCGCGCAGATCGAAGCTCATAATCGAAGAGGTTTCAAAAAGGATATACATGTTGGGCGATCACGGTGAAGAAGCAGATTATCTGGGAAGTCGATAATGGCGACATCGTAGAAGTCAGCGATATGCGGGGTATGGAATGTGCTTTTGATGAGGATAGATCGCATGATGACAATCTGGATCGGATGCTACGCGATGCGAAGGAACTACGGTGAGAGAGAGTTTTGTAAATTCGAGGGCTTAATGGAGGACTCGGGAAACCTTTGTTCCACGGCGCAAGCCGGAATACACAAGGTTGTCAACCGTGCTTGAGCTGCTGAAATTGAAGGCAAGCAATGGTTGGTCCGACAAAGTTTCTGGCGTTGTTAGGTCTCTTAGTCGACATCCTTAGGAGAAGCGTGTTGCCCAAAGACGACCTACCAAGCTAAGAAGGTTCTTTGTCCGTTGGGAATGGAAGTAGAAAGAATACATGCATGTCCGAACGATTGCATCCTCTCTAGTAAAGAGTATGCAGACATGCATGCATGTCCGTGTGCGAGCATCCGATACAAGCGGAAGAATCTTGCTAAGGCGAAGCAAGGACCTCTGCTAAGATGTTGTGGTATCGCTGTGATCCCACGTTTGAAGCGTTTATTTGCGAACGAAAGGAGGCAAGATTGATGCGTTGGCACTTTCGGAGGGCGTAAGAAAGATGGGAAGCTCAGACACCCTGCTGATTCCATCCAGTGGAGAAACTTCGATCGGAGCTTCGAAGAGTTCGGTGCGGAACCGAGGAACATAAGGTTAGGGTTGAGTACGGACGGAATGAATCCTTTCGGTAACATGAGCAGCCGACATAGCACCTGGCCCGTGAATCTATGTATGTACAACCTTCCTCCTTGGCTGTGTATGAAGCGGAAATACATTTTGATGACACTACTTATCCAAGGGCCGAAGCAACCTGGGAATGATATTGATGTGTACCTAGCACCATTCTTTGGAAGATCTTGTGACTTTGTGGAGCGAAGGGGTGCAGGTATGGGATGCGTACAAGCGAGAGAACTTCACTTTACGCGCCATGTTGTTACGCACCATCAATGATTTTCCGCCCTTGGTAACCTATCGGGCTTGATACAAAAGGAGCCAAAGCTGTCGCCTTTGCTTAGATGCTACGGAGAGTGTATGGTGAACAACTCGCAGAAAGCGTGTATATCGTCACCGTAGGTTCCTTCCGAGAGTCACCCATACCGCAAGATGAAGAAACAATTCGACGGAAATAAGGAAGGCGGTTCGACTTCAAGGGCTTTTAGTGGGAAAGAGGTCTATGATATGGTTAAGGATATCGATGTTGTGCTTGGGAAGGGCGTAAATTAAGAACCCGTGAGAAGAACATCCGGAAGAAGCGGTCAATTTTTGGGACTTGCCTTATTGGGAGTACTTAGAAGTTCGCCTTTGCATCGACGTTATGCACGTGAGAAGAATGTATGTGATAGCTTGATTGGTCTCTTCTTTGAACATTAGTGGCAAAACAAAGGATGGTGTTAACGCGGCGTGACTTGGTCGATATGAACATAAGGACCGAGTTAGCACGAAAGAGACCGATACAGACGAGCGTACCTTCCCCGACTTGCTACACTCTGTCCAAGGCGAGAGAAATGAAGCGTGCGAGCTTGCACGGTGTGAAAGTCCGTCTGGTTACTCCGCTAACATTAAGAAACTTGTTTCTATGCAAGATTTGAAATTAATTGGTATGAAGTCGCATGATTGTCGTGTCTTGATGACACAAATGCTTCTGTTGCAATTAGGAGTATCTTGCCGAACAAGGTCGAGTGGCAATCTTGAGGTGTGTTATTTCTTCAACTCAATTGCTCGAGAAGGTCATCGATCCCCAAGGACTAGATGCTCTGCGGCCGAGGTAGTAGCGACTCTGTGTCATCTTGAGATGTATTTCCCTCCGTCATTTTTCGATATCATGGTCCATCTCATTGTTCACCTTGTGAAAGAGATAAAGATATGCGACCTGTGTTTCTCGTCATATGTACCCGTTCGAGAGGTACATGGGAATTCTCAAGTCCTACGACGGAATCGATCTCAGGGAGGCGACATCATCGAAGGTTATGCAACGGAAGAGGTCATTGAGTTCTGCGTCGACTACATGGCTCGGTGGATCCGATTGGTGTGCCTCTATCTCGTCATGAGGGGAGCGGATGGTATCGGGACCATCGGAAGGAAATCAATCACTCCGATCCGATACGTGCGCTCAAGCCCATTTCACGGTCTTGCAACACATGACCCAAGTGTCCCGTACATCGGCGAGCACAAAGACATGGTGCCAATGAGAATCCGGACCGGTCGGAGGTTTGGATCACCAGAGAGCACAACCGTCGGTTCAACGAATGGTTAAAGCGCGAATCACTCGGAGGTCATCAAGTGATGATCTGTTGCTATGGTTGGCAAGAGGGCCCTGATTTACAATTGTCACATGGCAAGGATCGACATAAATGGGTACACATTTTATACTGGCTCGGGATAGGAAGAGCACGAGGTGCGAACAGCGGTGTCGCATAGATGCATTCGATCGATGGTAAATTTGAGGAGCTCGTACTATGGGCAAATAGAGGAGATATGGGAGATCGACTACGTGCTTTTCAAGATCCCCTATTTGGTGCCGTTGGGTCCATCTCCACAGTGAAGGTCGACAAATGCGGCGTCACTACCGTGGACCTCGAGCGTGTCGGATACAAAGGCGAACCATTCGTCTTGGCTAACCAAGTTGTTCAAGTCTTCTATGTAACCGACCGGCAAATAAGAAGCGTCACGTAGTTCTTCATGGAAAAGGAGGATTGTCGGAGTTGAGAATGTAGTGGGCGAGGAAGAATACAATCAATTTGACGAGTTGCCACCTTTGGAGGCGGCATCGGGCTCGAGGAAGAACCCGGTGAGGAAGCTAGCTATATGCGCGTCGATCATCATGAAGGGCTATATTTTAATTAAGAATTTACTCCATTGTAATTAACTAATTTATTCCATTGTCATGTGTTAATGTGTTATGGACTTATGATCTTTAAATTGATGACAATTGTCAATTGTCGATACCTGTGAGACCCCGGTTTATCGGGCTTGTAATGCTTAACCATCCACTTTACTAAGCATAGAAACATATGAGTATGCGAATTTGCAGTAATTTTCTGCTAATTTTGTAAGCATAGAAACAATTTCCATAGTAACTTTCTGCTAATTTTCTAAGCATATAAACAATTTACTCAAATAGTAACATATGAGTATGCGAATTTGCAGTAATTTTCTGCTAATTTTCTAAGCATAGAAACAATTTCCATAGCCAGAAAAACAAATTCTAGTGATTAAATAAATCCTTTAATACTAAATAACAAAACAGAACTCTTCTAGGGTTTAATTTGCAGGATTTCCATGTGTTAGAACAAAAATGTGTTAATTCTAAGGTCTAATCTAAAAGATTTTTGGCCCCAAGGACCTGAATGATATAAATTGAGGACCCCTTTGTAATTTCACAAAACACAGAGGGCTTATTTGCAAAATTCTAGTGTGCCTGAAGTGGAAACATCACAGACGGTTCACTCAAGAACCGTCTGTGATGTTTTATCACTATCCTGAGCGGTTCTTGAGGGCAAATGCGTGATGTTCCACATCACTGACGGTTCCTCTAGAACCAAATCGTGATGCGTGTTGATTATATAAGGTTCACGACACCGATAGGGTTTTGATCTAACCCTATCGGTGTCGCCCTCTGCGCCACCTCCTCTCCGAACACCTCCCGACCCGGCGCCTCCTCCCCGACCCGGCGCCTCCCGAGCCCGGCCGGCGCCTCCCCGAGCCCGGCGCCTCCCAGACCCGGCGCCTCCTCCTCCCGACCCGGCGCCTCCCGACCCGGCGCCTCCCGAGCCAGCGCCTCCCAGACCCGGCGCCTCCTCCTCCCGACCCAGCGCCTCCCAGACCAGCGCCTCCCGAGCCAGCGCCTCCCGAGCCCGCCGCCTCCTCTCCGAACGCCTCCCGAGCCGGCCGCCGATGAGTATTGTGCCTAAGCATACTTTTGCGGATCAAACTTCTTTGTTCTTTCTAAGTCTTCTTCTTGCATATAAGAACGCAACTCTTGCAAAAACCAGATTTGAGTAGTAAGCGGATCTAAAGTTTCTAGTCTGATCGACTTTGGTTATCGCTACACCCTCTCTAGACAAGCGATTTGATTCAAGCCACTCTACTCTTGAGTGCAGTAGCACCCGCCTTCTTTGCTTTGCCTTGGTGGTACTTTATATACATATTTGCGGTGCTAGTTGATTCTCAATATGTGTTTTATTTACGGTATCTGAAGAAATTGCATTTTGTGCAGTGGGCTTTCTTTGGTTTGCTCAATGATGATAATGGTCAAATCTTGAGATTGAGCGATAATCATTTCATACTTGAGCTCTAGTGCGGGATGCGAGGTGTGCCAATAAGTTCTTTGGTAGTTTGGTCGGCTTGATCATGGGTGTTTTGTAGCATTTAAAATATTTGATGTGCCCCAACCGATTGTGTTGTAACACCTATTTCTAGAAATCTGATGACATTGGTGAAACTTAAAAAGTCATTGGTAGTAGTATTTTCTTGATTGCATCTTTGTGGTTGTAGTGGTTCATTTTCAAGTGTTACATAGTCTCATCCATAGCATGTCTTTGGGGGTTCATTATGTATACATTTCTTTGGTAGCCCGAGTTTTCAATACGATGCATTGGATATAGAATCACTGGAGATAGTTCGATTTGTTCTAACATGTTATTACGGTGTGGGTTGCATGTTCCACTGGTTGTGTGTAACACATACATTATCATTTTAAATAAAAGTATAATTCTTTCTGTTATTATAAGAATTGGAGAATTGGAGTATTGTTAGTGATCAAGCTGTTGGAGAATTGGAGTATTGTTCGTGATCAAACTTGATCTCTGGTTAATCATAATTTTATTGAGTGGTCTATTGGCTTTGCTATCTTTAGACAGAGTAGTTAAGCATTATTTAGAGCTCAAGTTGTGAATTTGTGTTGTTTAGTTCAATTTATGAAGATTATTGACAATGGGGTTGAGATGGCAAAGGCTAGTTCCTTTGCAACTCTCTCTCGAGAGCACACTCCATAATCAATCATATGTACATTATGCTCCTTATGGTTGATCTCATACATTAATGTTGGGCATAACATTGTATTTATCATCAACGTTCTCTTATATGGTGTAGATCCACGTTGGATTTGCTAATTAGGCAACGTGTAGTATATTATAACGTATTTTGGTTGCGATTTGTTAGGATTTGGTGCTATTTTGGATTTGCGTATCTAGATTTTTTCATGGATGCCAAGAGCGTGTGTAGAACTTCGGTGCTATTGTGATTAATGCCTTTTATGAAACAATTTTTGCATTGCTTGCCCACAAATGTCCTATGGTTCCCGAGATGCGGAATGCTTTTGTGGACATTCAAATATTGACTACTATCTTTAATATCATCTAACGGAGTACACCGGCATGACTCACTTACGGATAGTCCGTACTCGGTCTATGGATCAAAAGCGAGTTAATTTTTAATATTTGAAGTACAAACTCAATTTTATATACTATGTAATAATTGCGTACATAACTTATATAGATAGCAAGTAAGCGAGATGGCGAGGCACCGTCTTCGCGCCGTCATCGGCGTCGCCAAATGCGTCTGGATCTCCGATCAAGGTGGTACGCAGCGAGAAGGCGAGGAATATCCAAATTGCCCTCGGGCGCATGGCGATCACGGAGGTCGATGGCGTCGGGATCGCCGAGTCCCAAGAAAGGTGCGAGATTCGGACCGTCTGCGGGGTACTTGCAAGGGCGGGTCCCCATCACCACCCCAACACGGAAGTCTCTAACGGATGTCAGAGAGACGGTTGTGGGTGAACTTTCGCCTCGTTCACTTTCCTCGGCGGACCGCACGCGTGTGCGGCAGCGCGCGGCTGCTGGCGATGTCCCAGCGTGGAGGACCTTCAAGAGCACGCTTGTCACGCGATGCGTGAACACGGGTCGGGACGCCCTTCACGGCGTATCAATTTTTGTCGCGGGATACATGGGGCGCCGTGCGAGATGAAGGCGGCGGCTGAATTTCGGGAGCAAAGTGCGGCGCCTGAGCTATCGAGCACAAAACACTCACCCCACGGACTCGGCACCGCTGGTACGCGGGTAAAGCCACGCGATGGCGGCGGAGGGCGAGGCCGCCGCCACGACCGCTTGCTATGATCTCGGACGAGCGCGCTCGATCTGGTTAGAGCGAGGGCATCACCACGTCTTGGGCAACATCTCTCGACAAACCCGCAGACGAGGCGGTGTCTCAACGTCTGGTAAATTTCCGAACCACTTAATTGTTAATAAGTTCATAACTTCATGGTGTCTACAATAACATGATGTTCTCTTGCGGGAAGAATTGACTTCGCATGTTCCCAAGGTTCCTTGAAGTAGGCAGGAGAAGGATGTACCATCTACGACCACGGAAACAAGGAGCACCCGGTCGCACGCGAGGAGTTGGGGTTTACGTACCTTGGAGGATGGATTCCACACAACTCCGACACGTATAGGAGTAGGAAGAGATCCAGGACCGGCCACGGCGCTCGGTTGGAACATGTGATTATTTCACAATTTCAAGAACAAATAACAAACTTGCGAACCAAGTAAATCAACTCATGCGGCGCAAGCCGCCTCATTAATTTGGGAGCAAGTCACGCTCGACATCGAGTAGCGTCGCGCCCACACATAATTACGGACATGACGGCGTGCAATTACCGATCGGCGGCATCGAGGTAATGTACATCTGGAGTGCTCCAAAGATAGACCTATAGGGCGCCTTAGCTAATTGTATGCGCTTTTGTAGGAGCCGACGCCGCAAGCTCCAAGTGAGGATAGTAGGGTCGATTCCTATTGAGGTGGCGGGGTATGGTGTATCCATACCAGAAGGGGCGATGCGAAGACGGTGCCCGGTGGCGAGGGTTACGCCGAGTGCGGTGGACATGGTCCATGACAATTTCATAGCCATCCACCGAAATTCCCGAACGAAGAAATCGAACACTAGGGGATGCCACGCACACTTTTATCCGATGGCCCAAGAAGGACATCTTTGGACCCTTCGGTGACGCGATGTCGAGAGGACCTGCCTCTCCAATAGGACCCTCGTCGATGAGTCCGCCTCAACCAAAGCTTGAAGGCCGCCACATCGCTTCCGTCGAGAAGGCGACAAAGGGACAAGAAAAGCGTGTCACCATATCGGTCCACGAGGCGCCACACGGAAGACGCCCTCGGCCGCCTCGTTAAGGAGAAATCAAATCGAAGAACATTAAGGCACCTCCCAAACCGTGAAATACTCCCTCTAAGTCCGTTGGTCTCGGCGCAGAAATAAAGAGCTCGGGAGTAGCTTGTCAAGCATTGCATGATTGGTACTTGCGCAAGACCGGAGCGAAGGGGGTCATCTTTGGAATCACCGTCGGATACGGGGGAGCATTTTCTCCACGAGCACAGCCGCCGTCGTGGGCCGAAGACTTATATGACTTATACAACCTAAGCGCCTCGGCGCCTCACTTCTACGATCTTTGGACCTTTGTAAGTGTGTGCAATCAATTTCTACACTCACGTGATACCGATAAATATCATAACTCATCGCTATATACGGATACATTATGAAACGTGCCGTCGAATCAAAGAACCGGTGGGTTTCCTCGACCCTGCGTGGTCTCTCGAGCAAACAATCAACCAAGGCGCATCCTCGTCGAGAATTACATAAAAATGGGATTGCTTGCTCGAGCGGCGGGGAGTACATAATGGTACCCTACAACCGTAAGTAAGTGCTTCAATATTTGCTATACAAATTACGTTTCAACATAGGTTTATATGACTATAGCGACATACGAGTAGGTTCCTTTGGATTCTTGATTCTTGTGCCAAAGAGGAACATGGTATTGTACCTTGATTCTCTACTCAACAAAAATCACGACTTCACCATTCTTAAAGAAATACTCGGCGGTATGTAGTCTTCCTCCGCACATAACTCTATTGTAGTCTTCCTTCGTTTTAAATGGACAAGGATAACTTTTTGAATCATGTAGAGGCGTTCATCGGCTATGTTGCCGAGGAGGTTTATACAAAGGAGCGACCGCCACACCGACTCACGAGGATGCGATTTCGATGCGCGCTACAACACAATAATCATATATCATACTCCGTAATATTGCGTCTCGAATCGATTGTGCATATATATGTAATTCTATTTTTGCGATCTTGCAAAGAAAAAGCGAGATCACCTATCGCATTCTCGTATGCCATCATATGCGACTATTGATTGCTTCTAGGACTAACGATCCCTGGTTTGTCAATCTCGTAATAATTATCTCCTAATTATAAATTTAAATATATATGCTTACTACTTTACTCTGCTTATGTGGCTTGAACATAGAGTTAAATGCACTCGAGATGGACCAGTCACGCACATTCGAGGGGAGCTCGTGGCTTCATCAAGGCGGACATAGTTAACACCAGCGGAGAGTTTCACGCCGTCGACACCGATGAACGACCTCAAACAGCTTGATTCAATATTGTAATTCACTTTGACGGTTGTAATTCAATTTGTAACTCTAGCGACAATATATACTTGAAACATTCTTTTGTAATTGATTTTGAGTTAAATGATCACTTTGAGTTGTCGGCAATTTTACGTGACATGTTTCTACTTGCTAGTTTTCAGAGGGCATGGCTAGCAATTCACGAGGCTAGTGAAAATACGAAAAATTCAATTAGGTTAAAGGACTTATCACGACGGTTCTAACAACGAACCGCTGCGTGATCTTGAATAACCATAGACGGTTTGTAGTTGAAGCGATGCAGTGATATTTCTTATCACGAGCGGTTCCAACTCTGAACCGTCTGTGATACTAATAATCACGAGACGGTTTGTATGCGGAACCGTGCGTGATTATGTAGTATCACGAGCGGTTCCAACGACGAACCGTCGTGATACTAAGAATCCTGAGCGGTTCGTGGATGGAACCAAATCGTGATTATGTAGTATCACGAGCGGTTCCAACAACGAACCGTCAGTGATACTACATAATCGAGCGGTTCCGACCACGAACCGTCAGCGATTATTAGTATCACGACGGTTTTCAACCGTCTGTGATAACCGCCTGTTATCTCAGACATAACATTTCAGACGGTTCAAAAACCGTCTGTGATGACTGTTACGAACCGTCTGTGATGACCTTTTCTGTAGTAGTGAATATACATGCAAGGCTAAAGAAGGATGGCTTGGGTTCTTTTATTTGCGCAAAGTAATATTTGTAAATATCATAATTACAAATCCCTATGACTTAGCATTTTAAACAAAGTGCATTGTATTAAAGAGAGTAATTGCAATATTAAATAACAGTAGAGATTCCCTCCATCGGAGACTCTACAAATGCTTAATTTGATTGGGGTTACCTCCATACATTATCAACACTGGATTCGACGATCCAGGGAAAAAAAATCAAACCTCAGGCTCAGTGAGCCGACCTGGTTTTGTTGACCATCCGCAAACCTCAGGCTAGGTGAGCCGACCTGATTTGTGGACCAACCCCAACCTCAGGCTAGGTGAGCCGACCTGGTTTTCATTTCCACCCAACAAAGATTTTGAAATAGAACTAACTCAAGTTAAGTTCCCATGTCCGCCTTTGACCGTAGGCGCGGCTGTTTAAACAGTTTTTGACTCTGCAAAGTTTGTACACTGTACCCACAAGAGACAATCATACTCGTTACCCCACATGATTCCATAGTCATGTAGTTGAGCGATCGTCACAATTACTTTTCGAACTATCTTGCCCTTTTCGTCATCTCACCCATATGGGGTTACGCCCATACGTTGTGCGGGATGTTCACCTCAGCGACTGGAGTAGTTGAATGCGAAAACAACCTACCACTCAGCGACTGGCAAACTTCACCTTTCCTCGGTGTCCCTTTCAAGCCGGAACGCATCCTGCCACTTGCACATTCCGTCTCTCCCACCATGCGAGACGACATTCAGAGTTTGATAATTTTACTAAGCCAAGTTGCACTTTGCAGACTTGTGGCTGTACATGTTTTACACGGGAGGTCATGACAAGATTAAGTCCTTAATCCATCTGGGAGATTCATACCACATACAAACCACTCTCGTGCACGACGGCACCCACCACTCTTACCATCCGCCTAGATGTGGTATTAGCAAGTTTTAGGGTTTTGGAGAAGTGTAAAACAAATTAACTAAATCAATTCAGTCATTACCCCAATGACTGCCCAAAACAATCTTTATGCTTAATGGATGATGATTAGGGTGATTAACACCCCGGTACTCAAGCAAGGCTAGCATGGCACTTGAGTACAGACTATAACTTGTAAGTTACCATATAATTACTAGGGTGACAAGGATTAAGGAAGTCAATTATCAAGGACAAGGTGTAATACTTACTTAATAAGCAAATTGGCATTTAGCTACCTTATGACCATTTAATATACTTTTGCATAAAAAATAAAGCATGCAGTTTGCTATTTTAAAAGAACGTAATTGTAATACTCTGAAAAATAATATTAATTAATTAAAAACATCTTAAGGGCTTGTGCGTAATTAAATAAAAAGAATTTGTGAAAAAAATAGAATTTTCGGAATTTTTATGAGCTATATAAATAGATTGTGGGAATTCTTAAAAACCCTAGCAGCCTTTTTACCTTTTTCGCGCCGCTTGACCAATCGTTTTGTTTCTAGCGTAGCCGCCGCTTGACCAAAAATATTTATTTATTTCACGCCGAAGGCGCGGCGGCTTTGTCGAACGCGTGTTCAGGCGTTGATTTGGTCGCTACTGATCTGCGCTGTCGCCGCTACCGGTTCGCCTGACGGCGTGGGCGTGGAGGCGCCAACCATGCATGTGCTGCGTTTCTTGCCGAACTGCGTCGTAGAGCTGCTGCATTTTCAGTAGTAGCAGGCTACTTGCTTGTGCGTCTTATCGCCGGAGCCGAGCCGCCTGCTGCTGTTTTTTTTCCTTGCTGTGCCGAGTGAATTTGCTGCGTGTGAGGGCTGCTGCGTCATTCTGTTGATCTATTCTGCTGCGTTGCCGAGCCACCACCACCGATCGCACTACCGATCGCTTTGTCTGCGCGAAGTCTTCTTTGCCGCGTGGATTTGGCCAGGAGGTTTGCTGCTCGTTACTTTCCTTAGCATTAATTAAGTGCTTCTTGATTTTGGTGCATGCAGTAATTAGAGATTATAACTGAGATTAATTAGAGAGGTTTAATTTTTCTAATAGAGAGGTCGATTAATAGATCCGTTAGCCTGCTGTTCGGTTGTACGGTTTATTCGGATATCGTAACGGCGAATTTTGGAAATCTCGTTTACTAGTTAATTGTAGATAATTTCGATATCTTTCTATAGCATAGTGAATCATGTCAATCGGACAAGTAGATTTCGAGTTATGTTTTTCGGAAGACTGCTGTTTTTACGGTTGTCGTCTTTCGGCGCTGTTTTGGTAGACTGTAGATTAAAAATAGTAAATAGACTAATTAGAGTTTTTGATCTACATGAAAGATGTAGATAATTGTCCAATGGTTCGGTAGGATCTGAGAACACGCATTTTGGTTGAGTAAAACAAAAGTTATGATTTTAGTAAGACTGCTGTTCCGAAGCGGACAGATCGGCTTTCTGGGCTAAATACGGAGGGTTAGATGATTTAATTGGAAGTCTTCGTAATCTAGGAAAATGTGGAGAATTTTATAAAGAATCCAGATTGGGGTGGTTTGTGGTGATCGGACTTTCGAGTCAAAAGTTACGCTCGTTTTAGTACTAAGTCAGCTACGGGTAACTTTTCGGTACCGTGGTAGCGTGGTATGTTTGGGGACGTGTAGGAGCGAAGTATATTGATTGCTATTCTTGTTGCTGTAATTTGTATTGAAGTTTGTGTATTTAATATAGGAGAGGCGTCGTGCTTGTTGCCGTCTTCTAGTCAAACCGCTAGGTCGCAACTAGTAAAGGCAAGTGCATGGTAGACAGCGATCAATGATCGATCACTGTTTTCTTTATCTTCTATTACCATTATTGTTGTGCTTTTATTTTGTTTAATTGCAAGCAATGGAATGGTATGGATTTATATTGTTAATGGACATGATGAAAAGTTGGATATGATGTTTATGTTGGAGTTTGCATATTTCGCATACATAAGCATCTTTGCATATGAGCAGGTGATCATGAATGATCACAACTCCACGGGAGTGGAGGAGGTCCCCGATCCTTATGGAGGAACGGGCTTGAGAGTGAATGTTGTCGCGAGCATTCACTCACGCTATACCTGATATCTGTGAAAGAAGTGCATGTGGACATATAGATTAGAGTTGCATTGATATTTGAGATTAATGGATGTGAATCAAAGAGAAGATAACTGCATGAGAATATTAATGGAAGTACCCGTGATGTTAATGAAGTTATTGAATGCTGTTGATTGATTATTGTTCGTTGAATATCGATGTATTTGCTGAGTCGTGGACTCACCCTTGCTCTATTGTTGTTTTTAGGTGATCTTCGAGGATGCCGTAATTGAGAGCGAGTAGAGCACATGGACAACACATGATCATTCGCCATAATAATTTTTTCATTCAATATTAATTACTCTTGGACATGTTAGAGATTGAATAAAGTTTAGGACAACATTTGGACTAGACTGTTTGCTTTATTAATTCGGATTTATTGGTTGATGCTATTTTGGACTGTTTACCTGGTTTTATTCCAATTGATTATTTACTATCGTTTGAACCTTAGTTATGCATGTTCTTTTGGGATATATGGTCATGTTTATTGTTGTTTTCCTGCTGTAATTTTATAGTGTGTCGATAATTATTAGTTTAAAGTGTAGAATGGTGGCATTCTAGGCTCAGTGTTGGGCTGGGGTGTTACAGTAATTTACATAAAATGTAGGTTCAACATGATCAAAGTGTTGACTCGCTTTCGTTGAAAGTTTGAAGCGCTTCGGCAGACGGTTCCAATAATTCTTCAGAGAAGCCGAAATCTACACGCGCGAAAAGAACCAAATAAATACAACAAATTCAATAAAATCCAAAAATTATAAAATTAGTAGCGAAAGAAAGGAGCTGAATTTAGATGAATTTAGAACCAAGAATCGATGGAATTGAATTTCGTTTGAAGGAGAACGAATATCGGAAGTTGCCTTCACAAAAATATAGAAAATTCAGACATGAATAGTGCTAGCCCATGTAAAAATGATAGTGCCTGCAAGAGAAAGAGATGGGCGGCTGGCGAACTAGCAAAATGAAATCCCGGGAGCGAGACAGACACAATGGTGGTGGTCGCATCACCGGCGGAGGTCCAGTGCGGCGACGGCACACAAAACAGTGCGCGCGGAATAGTAGCGCCGATAAACCGATGATGCTTTGGAGAAAAAAGAAGGTAGCACAACGTAGAGTATCGCGAGGCGAAGCTAACGGCAGTGACAACACCTCTGAGGGATCAAAGATGGCGCCAGAAAAGACGACGGAAGGCGGTTCGACCGCCGACAGAAATTTTTTTGTTGCGGCGAAAAGAGAGTGGCGAATTCTAGGGATGGAAAGAGGAAGCCGAGGACCACGCGGCGACGTAGATGGCTCGAGAAATGGATGGCCGAGGAGGGAGAACCAAGGGAGAGAAACTTGCAGCATGAATATGTGCTAGTGTATGCATGGGTGCTCATACGTGCATTGGTGCATTAGTGCATGATTTGGAGCCATGCACGTTACTAATTGCTCAAGCAATGAGTTGGAGTTTTGGAGGAGTAGCTGGCTGCTCGATAGAGGGAGAAATGGGCACGAGGAAGCAGCAGCACAAAGGGGCGAGCTGGTGGCACGGGAGGGTAGCAGCAGCACGGCTGCACGGGGGAGCTGCGGCTGGGCAAGGCGCTGCCAATTTTGGAGAGAGAAGAAGGAGCTAGCAGTGGGGAAGATAACAGGGAGAACCACACTGGGAGCTTCGGTGAGGGAGAGCAATGGAGGAGGGGAGCTCGGCTGGGAAGCTTCAGCAGCGGCAAAGGCTGGGTGCAGACAGCAGTAGGCGCACGGGAGCAGAGGCGGGAGCTGGTGGCCGGCTGGGTGTGCTGAGCTCCCTGTTGGGAAGCTTCTGGTGGGGGAGGAAGAGCTTGTGATGCTGGTGGGAGAGGAAGGGAGCAAAGCACAGCATCATGGCCGGGCACGGAATGGGGAGGAGGAAGAATAGGAGGGAGAGGAGGTTGCTGCTGGTGCTCACGGTTGGAAGAAACAAGAGATGGACTCACTGGTGGTGGCTGCTTGGGTTTGGGACCAGAAGAAATGGAGTAGGGGAGCACTGGGAGCAGCACAAGGGAGAGCTCGAGGAGGGGAGCTGTTGGCCCGCTGGTTTTAAACCGAAGGGTCACGGGGAGGAGCCAGCGGCAAGGGAGGTGGCGTGTGTGAGAAGATGGGCGGCAGCAGCAGCACGGGGCTCCATGGACTGGCGCTCACGGTAGGCTAGTTGGGGAGAGAGGATGGGGCGTAGGAATCCCGGTCGAGGGGTTCTAGGAAGCAGAGGGATGGGACGGGGAGCAGGGCACAAAGCTCGAGGAAAAGAATGCACGGGAGGAAAGCAGTCTGGGAAGAAGAACAGTGAGAGGAGGAGAGAGAAAGAAAAGGAGGGAAAGAAAATATGGAAAAATCCAAACATCCGAAAATTCAAGAAAATACTTTGAAACTTGAATAGATCAAATGAAATAGTTTTGTTTTTTTTTTAAAAAAAAGTTTATTTTAGCCAACTAAAATATTTTCATTCGGAAATTCAATTTTAAGTTTTAAATTAAACCAAGAAAATCCAAATGATTATTTTTATTTTTAAAGCTTCAAAATAAATCTCCAATTTAAATTAAATTATACCTCAAATAAAATAATTTTTGGGAAGCTTTTGAAATTAAAAACTAAATTTTGAAATTACTATTCATTTACCAAAAATGAATGTTACACTTGGTCTCTTACAGAGGAAGGCAGGAGCCTGCTTAGACATGGAGCCACTATAAGGCTGCTGAAGATACTGCCGCCGAAGGAGAAATACAATTTGATGATTGTTTGCAGCGGGTGGAGGAAAGTTTTTAGGTAAGTGACTGAATATTGAAATATGCATCTATTTATGTATTCAACTTTCTGAATCTAACTGTAATCACTAGAATGCCTTTCCCAAATGATGCCTTCAGGAAGAAAGAAAGAAAGATGGTCAACTGCTTTTCCTGAATCTAGCTTAGTCGCTTCCCCTTCCCAAATGAATACTAGTCCAAATCTATGTCAAGATCACCAGACATCTTTAACCATTTAGTTCATATTTGAATATTACATCTAATCTTATTCTTCTGTAACTCACATGTTACCAACACAATAGACAGTACTAAGAAATTATGCTTAGAGAAAACACATCAAATTATGCATTGCCACTTGGTCTTTACAATTGCACCTTTAAAACCCAACAAAAAGTTATCAGCGTCAAACACCATTTAGCTCCATTTAATATGCCTGGTTCAGTAGTACTATTTTCACTAATGATATCTAAACCATGCCAGCTAAAAGAGCAAATGGTCCTAGACATACCATCATTGATTAGTTTTGCCTGCTGAAGACTAGCCATCTATCTCCTCAGTTGCTTGTTTTCCATTGATAGAGCACTACGTTGCTGGAAAGGAGACGCCACTCTTACAGCCAAACCAGCTCAACGGATAAATAACATAAAAGTACAGCTCAAATCTTCAATAAATAAATAACATAAAAGATCAGCAAAATTACTTCAACAGTAACTAAACGAAAAGTTTCAGGTATGCATTATGCAACATAAACAATTGCACATGAAAAGAAATTATAAATTCCAAATAGACAATTTCATCTCGTCAAGACGTCAATGGGTCAACCCACATATAGCATCCAAGAATTATTAGAAATCCAACATATGTTCTAAAATGGCCTTGATGGCACAATTCTTGCACGATTCACTTATCACATTAGAAGCAACAGATTCACTTGTCAGTTGTCACATTAGAAGCAACAGCTTGAATACCAGATCCATTAATTAATATTTGAAATTTGGTTTAGCACAATAAAACATATTATAAATACATCGTACCCGCATATTGTTGGAATTGAGCACATATATGTAAAGGCCTATTCATTTCTAAAATTCAAAAGTATGCAAAGTCTTAGTCCAGAAGTATTAGACCAGTGTGATCGAAGTCCTAGACTAGAAATCTTAGACCAGCGTGGTCGAAGTCTTAGATCAGAAGTATTAGACCAATGTAGTCGAAGTTTTAGACCAGAGTGGTCGAAGTCTTAGACCAGAAGTCTTAGACTAGTGTGATCGAAGTCTTAGACTAGGGCGGTCGAAGTCTCAGACTAGGGGTCTTAGACCAGTGTGGTCAAAGGCATAGACTAGTATGGTCGAAGTAATCTGGTCGAAACCATAGACCATTATGGTGAAGGTATAGACTAGTATGGTCGAAATAATCTAGTCGAAGCCATAGACCATTGTGGTCGAAGGCATAGATTAGTATGATAAAAAATAATCTGGTCGAAACCATAGACTATTGTGGTCGAAGGCAGAGACTAGTATGGTCGAAATAATCTGGTCGAAGCTATAGAACAGTGTGGTCGAAGGACTAGACCAGTTTGGTCGAAATAATCTAGTCGGATGCTTAGACTAGCGTTGTCGTAATACACTGGTCGAAACTGTAGACCAGTAGTCAAAACTTTAGACCAGTATACAATCAGGATCATTAAACACTGCTTAATGACCATTAATTGGTATTGAGTTAGCAGTTACCAGTGGTTTAAAGCATGCATGTTGCTAGAGAGTAATTGTCTCGGCCTTAAAAAGATCTAAAGACGTTCAGATCAAAGATTGATAAAAACACACTTTCATTTTTCTTCTTCTTCCTCGATATTACTCTAGTGCTGAAGAGTTGTGCTGTTCGAACCATTCCACCCCTTCTTATCGGCGTGCACCGGCAAGGAGGGTGAGCGGGTATCTCTGAACTATTTTGTCAGAGTTGACCTACACAGGGCGGTAATAAGGTTTCTGGTCAGTGCATCTACGCGACCGCTCGCTGCGCTACATCATCTTCGAGTCTGCACTGCTTCGACTACTGCTTTAAGTCTACGTTGCTTCCTGTTCTTCATCACACCCGACTGTAAGTTGGTCTTACGACCAATCTATTCTGTTGTAATTATTTTGTTGAGTATATTTAGAAGTGAAATGAGTTATCTGCTGTTAGTATCGATTTATGTATCTCTAGTTATTTGTGATCTTTGCCTCATAATCAATCTGGAAAGAAAACCATTGTTGTGCATATCGTGGGGATATGTGCATGATCTTAGGATGATGAGTCAATTGGCAAAGGCGTTATTGGTTTGACGAATCTCGCATTTTCAAAAAACCTCCTGTGTTGTTCAGACCTTAGGCGGTCAGACCGGCGGCATTGGCGGTCAGACCGCACGTGTATCGGTCCGACGGCAAGATCGCTTGTCCGACGGCCGGCCGATGTGGCGATCCGACCGACTATGTGCGGCGGTCCGACCGGCCACAACCTTTGGTGGAGTTTGGGGCTAGGCCAAAAATAGAGTGTGTAGGCAAGAGAGGGGAGTCTCCTACACTTGGTCTCATATTTTTTAGAGCTTCCAGTCAAAAGTTCTATCAAGTTGAAAATTCCAGAGAGTTCCGGATTTCCACGATGGAATTTTGGCTAAGTCATTTTGGGTGGTCTGACCGGCGTTATAAAATCGGTCAGACCGGTTTGATATCGGTCAGACCGGCAGGGTACGGCGGTCAGATCGGCTTTCACTTGTTCGTCGGCCATCTTGGCGGCGTTGTGTTTTGATTGTGTCTAGTGCATGAGTTTCAATGCTTTAATGTTGCATATTGCATGGTTGAACTAACGTGGGTCAAGTTGTTGTAAGATCGATGTGGCCGACTAGAGGGGGGTGAATAGGCGGTTTTAAAAACTTTATCGGGCTAAACCAATAAATAAATGCGGAAGCTAATAGCGAATTGGTTTTGCACAATTAAAACCTAATTCAACTAGGCTCAACTAAGTGCACCGACAATATGAACACAATACAATATGAGCAATCATACAAGATATATAAGCAATTAAAGCAAGAATGTAAATTGCTCAAAGTAAAGCACAAGTAAACACAAGATGACACGATTATGTTTTACCGTGGTGTTCGGAGACTTGCCGGTCTCCCCTAATCCACGTTGAGGTAAGCCCAACCCGCGTTGGACCGGCTCCTCAAATGAGGACACACCTCCGAGGTAAGTCCAACACTTGGACCGGTTCCAAACCGAACCAACACCTCGCTCAACTATGGTTGCTCTTCCTCCACTCCGGAGATGGCGAGCACCAAACCACTCACAACCGTCGGGCCTTCTCACAAGCTTCTTGAGAAGGTCACCGAGCACGACGCCTCCACGCCGTCTAGGTGTCGGCAAACACCAAGAGTAACAAATCCGAACTTTCACTTGAACTAATCAAGTGTCAATGCTCACGTGGATACACAATCCACTACCTAAGGCAACACATGCACTTAGGGTTTACTCTCTAATCTCACCAAGTGCAACACATGCACAAAAGAGAATAGAGGCTTGCTCTTAGCTCAAAGAAAGAGTGTATCACTTAACAATAGCACCAGCAACCTCTCCCAACCGGCCAAGGTGGCTATATATAGCCCACACACAAAAACTAGCCGTTGGGAGACAAACCCCTGAAAAATCAGGGAAATCGGAAGTTCCGCCATGCAAAGGCCGGAACTACCGCAGGAGAGAGAAAAGGCACCGCAACGGCTATGTCAGACGAGAAACTAGCCGTTTGATTTTTAGTGCGGAACTACCGCCAACTAAATATCGGAAATTCCGATTCTTCGGAAGTTCCGCTCAACACATAGCGGAACACCGCACATTGAATTTTGGCTAAGTCCCCAAAATGGTGCTTCTCTGGAAAAAACCAACCGCCGGATTTCGGAGCAACCGATAATCGGAAGTTCCGCGCGTTACACTCCGGAACTTCCGCACTTCGAAAATCGGCTAAGTCCCTAAACCGGCCGCTCTCTGGAAAATTCAAGCCGCGGAAAATCGGACAGTCCGGGGTGCGGAACTTCCGCCGTTAAGCGCCGAACTCCGATTTTCCGATGTAAATCGAAATGGCTTTTCAACAACTTCAATTGCAAAACACATTTGCTAATTGACAAGCCATGCCAACAAGGGTCACAAGCAAGATTCCCAACAAGTTGCAAAACACATTTGCCAACTTTTGGAATCATACCACAAGGAAAAAGGTACATGGACTTTCACCATTTGCAAAATGCATTTGCAAACTTAAGTCACATGCTACAAGGGTTGAATGCATGAGCATTGGCTATTTGCAAAACACATTCGCAAATAATAGCTCCATGCATAGATGAGCTAGAGCAAATATAATGAGCTATCAACACATGACTAACTCAAACTACTAGTCAAGATCCCTCTTAATAGTACGGCAAACCTATATTAGCAATCCGGTCTATCAACCAAACACCGAGACCGGTAAAAGACTAGGAACACATCCTTAGCCCTAGCTAGTCATACCTTTGCCTTGCATCTTCTTGAAGCTTGATGGCGACATCAACACTTCAAGTCCGGTCCTTGACTTTGACAATCATCAACTCATGATGATTTCTTCACTTCGAGATATTGTCTTGATCATCATCAACACATGATGATTTCTCCATCCCGATTCTTCACATGCATCAACGCATGATGCATTCCTTCACTTGACCTCCATCAACACATGATGGGTCTTCTTTTGTCTTGATGATCAACTCATGATCATCTCTTCTTGATAAGCATCAACTCATGATGCATCATTTATACCAAGATCTTGACTTGATGATCAACTCATGATCATCCCAAGTCTTCATTATCCTGGAACATAACCTATATATCCAACTCATGGAAAATGTTAGTTCCACAATGTGATCATCATTAATTACCATACCATACCATTGACTCATAATGGTGGGACAAGATACCTCAATCTTTCCCTCTTTGGTAATTGATGATAATCACTTAAATTCTCATAAATTTAATGATGATAAATGAGAGAACAAATGAGTATATATAAACTACACAAGTTATATATACTCTAACATGAGTATACAAGAACTACACAAGTTCTATATACTCATAACATGAGTATATACGAACTACACAAGTTTTGTATACTCAAAGGTTTTGTTTCAACGTAAAGATCCTTAGTATATGTGGAAAATGGCATATGGATCAATACTAATGAAACCACAAAGTATAGGATAAAACTCCCCCTAAATGTGTGCATACACAAATGTGTAATAAGATCATATGCACATATTCAAGTTTGACTTAAGGTTGAGTTCAATCCTATATTTTGGATCCGAGAAATGCAACAATATATAAGATTTAGATGTCGATTGCATACCTCGTTGTGTTTCACCTTTATATCCAAATGAGACTACACAAAGATAATACTTGGACAAAGAGTTAGTCTCATATTTGGATTTGTCATTAATCACCAAAACAATCCATTAACTCATAATGGCGGGTCTAGATCTTTCAGTTGTGAAGAACTTGTTACCGGAGATGGTTTCTTTGTCTATTGCTGTGCAGGTGGCTTGCAGGTCAACGACGGTCAACAATGAGGAGGATCGGGACTAATCTTGGACAGCTGAGGTCCAGAACGATCATGGATGCCGGGTGAGGTCGTGTGACTCAAGTATGGTGCAGAATGGACAAGATAGTTTGAACGGACAGTTTGTTGCAGCTGGTTGGATCAAGCAACGCGGGGGTCGGTGCAAGTGCCTTCGAGGTTCCGATGGGATTCGGACGGGAGAGACTTGCCGACATGATGAGAGCCGCTGATCAACCTACACGTGGTGAAGCAGGCGATTGCTTCAACTGTAATGTGTGTGTTTGTGTCCCGTGTGTTTTGGGCCTTAACGGGAGCCCATTAAGTGAACCCTTCTAAAACTCTAGGCCTCACTATAAATAGAAAGGGGGAGTTAGAAAAATCCCCGAAGCACTTCATTTGCAAAAATCCTAGTTTGGGTTAGGGTTTGGGGAGGAGAGGAGTTGCTAGGTTTTAGAGAGGAGATTTGTTTGTAAGCTCTTGGATTGAGCTCTTGTCCTCCTTGAGAGAGTGGCTTTGACAAGCAACATCTTGAATCAGTCAATGGATGTTTGTTCAAAGATGAGGTCTCATGTGTTTTTCTCTCTCTTTTGATGATTTTGGTGCTTCCTTGATCCGATTGTTTTTGGTTGGTCTCTTGACCTCTTTTACCTTGCTATGATGTGTGGGAATACTCCTAGGACCATCTAAATCTTTAATCTCCCACGAGCAAGACTTGGATCAAGTTTTTCATTTTGCTAGGTTTTGGACACTCCTTTGGAAAAACCTAAAAAGATCAAATTTTTGACGTGGATCTGGACAATCGCCGCTAGGAATAGGTTCCAGATATCCTTAGGGAGGTGTGTTCCAAATTTAGTCAACTTTCATCGATTGAATCAAAAGTTAGACCAATTTTCATTTTGATTTTGAGTGGTCTGCAGTGGTTCTAGACTAAATCGGTCAGACCTATTTCACAACGACGGTCAGACCACCAGCTATTCAGACCGCCAGTTGGCCGTCGGTTAGACCGACCTTCCTGAGATCAAATCTCCATCTTTTGAGTTTTGTGTTTAAGAGGGCAATCGGATTCAGCACAAGGCTTACTCTGTGCATTTTCTAATCTTCTTAGCTTTCATAGCTATTGGAGAAAAGTATGTGTTGAATTTGATTAATGCAAAAATTAAGAAAGCGTGTATTCACCCCCTCTAGTCGCCTTTCCGGTCCTACAAGTGGTATCAGAGCCCGGTTAGCTCTTCTCATAGATCTTAACCGGTCTTTGGAGCCATGGCGACTGACAAGTATTTGTAACAGCCCAAAATTTCAATTTCATTTAAAAATGTCGATTTT
Source organism: Hsuehochloa calcarea (assembly GCA_036346395.1). Taxonomy (NCBI): domain Eukaryota; kingdom Viridiplantae; phylum Streptophyta; class Magnoliopsida; order Poales; family Poaceae; genus Hsuehochloa; species Hsuehochloa calcarea. The sequence continues at coordinate 37,068,315 of CM070610.1, forward strand.
CTGGAATTTTTAAAAGCTTTTCAATAAAGTATATTAAGGCTAAAAGAATTTATGTGCAAAATCTATTACCAACTAAAAGTTGGAATTATTTTATTTAAGTCCAGAATGCCTCATAGAATTTCTGTGAATTTTCTCAAAATTTTTGGACTTCATTTACTATTTTCTAAAGCTTATTTGAATTTCTGGAATTAAATCAATTGAAAAAGGTTTAAAAATTCTCCGCTACAGTACTGGGCCGAAGCCCAGCACTGTGCGCTTCTCGGCCCACTCTCTTCCCGCGCGCGAGTAACGCGGGCCGTCCGATCAAAATCGGACGGCCGACAATCAATCCGCCCGCGCCTCTCTCTCTCTTTCTGTCTCGCTGTCAGGTGGGGCCCGCTGCACAGCGTCGTCTTCCTCGCGCTCGTCTTCTCCGCGCGTCCGTTGCTCTCGCCGCCATTAGCGCTCGCCTGGAGCTCATCAAGCCCGTGATTCTCTCCCTCTCTTTCCTCGCATTCAACTGCATTCAGTTCGGCCGTTCACCCCGCACTCGTCTCGGCCATTACCCCCTTCCATAACTCGCTGTAACGCCGCCGCCCTCACCTCCGCAAACGGCCGTTGCCACCTCGCCCACGATCTCCACCTCCCGGCCTCGCCCTCGCCCTATAAAAGGGAGCACCAGGTGCGCCTCTACTCCCTCAAGCTTTTGCCCCAACTCTCCACACCTCCCTCGCTCCCAGTTGCCCGCAATTGGCTCTTCTCTCTCGCCGAGCGGTGTGCTTCATTGCCTCTAGCGCCGCCACGGTGAACCTCCGCCGCTCGATCGCACCACCGGCCGCCTCGGATCGCGAACTCAGTGCGCACCTCCGCGCCCTCGGAACATCGCCGAGCTCCTTCGCCGCCAACGGCCGAACCACCGCCGCCTCTCGCGTCGCCGACCATCTTCCGCCACGCCCTCGCGTCGCCAGTAGCGATCGTACTCGATGTCGTCTCTGAATGTTTTGCGCACCTCACCGGAGCTCGCCGCGCCGCGATTCGCGGTACCATTGGAACCCAGCGCCTCCCTCTCCGGCGCCGGCGTGGGCAGACCACCTCGGCGCCACCTCGTCACTTTTGCGTGCGTGGCGGCCAAGTCGGCCTTGCGTGGCTGCCAATAGTGGCCTTGCGCATGTATGACTACCCTTTCTTATTGCGTGCAAGAGTTCACCGTGGACTTGCGCCTCATTGTGGACTCGATCCATCTGTGCGGGCCCACATGTCGATCTCGCACAAGATCACTGGCGTCATTGGCGCAATAAATAGAATTTCTTTTAGAAATTTAATTGGAATTTAGGAAAATCGATTTTAGAATTAAAATTAGATTTAAACTTCCAGGAGCTCGTATTTCTTCATACAAACTCCGATTTAGGTGATTCAAATTTCTAAATTTGTATAAAATCAAGATCTAGCTAACTAAACCAAAATTATTTAATTTGGAGTTAATTTGAATTTTCATTTGAATTTATTTGTGTTCATTTGAATTTGTTTGAATTTGGAATATTTTCGTATAGATTTTGACGACTCCGGAGAGCTTGACCCTATTGAAGAAGTAGAATACCAGGAATTTGAGCAAGGCAAGTTACACCATTGACCATTTTGCCCCCAATATTTAAAATTATTTAATTCCTGTTTTAAATTATTATTGCATGCATAATTGTATTTAATTATTTTAAATTCATGTTTTAAATATTTAATTATTCCAATTCCTTTGTATAGCCAAATTTGATTGTTGTATTACCAATTCCTTGTAACCTTAGTCAAATGAATTTAAAAATAAATATATGCATAGCAAATGCTTAGACCATGAAATATTTGACTTTGGGAGAATTTAGCCAAAATTTCATAAATTGATAAAAAGCCTATGACATTGCCTTATCATGGTGGACTTTTGCAAATGTCTTTGAAAATCTAAAATAAAAGAAAATGGTTTGTACTTGGGCAAACATGGACCGTTGGTGGGTGCAAGTTTATGCACGGGCCTGTCTGGTTAGGACTGAGACCCAGGGTTTTTATTGAAAGTTGCCCAAGTAGATTAAGGACCGCCTTTGAGCCGCATCTTGCAAAAGCTCCACCGTACTACCACATGTTACGTATGGGCGTAACCGGGCTTAATAATTTGTATTACCTCAGTATTGTTTATGCCATTTTTGTTGGGTGGGTGTCGGTTAGACTTTATTCCCACTTGGCGCAAGAGGGGGTTTCCAGCAGGTGGTTAGCCTAATGGAAGTGAAACCTTAGCGGGCATATTGGTATTGAGGTAGTGCATTGGAAACACCTTGTGATAATTGCCTAGTCACACACCTAAGGAAGTGTGTATTGGCCGACATAACGGGCAAATTATCTCTTGTGGGTAAAGTTGTACAACCTCTGCAGTGTAAATCTATTCGAATAGCCGTGTCCACGGTCATGGACATCTTGAGCAAAGCCACTCTAAGTTAGATTTGTTTTTGGTTTTAAAATAACTTTGGACATGATTTGAGGATGGTTAATCCTTGTAGTAAATTTAGGGTGTAGCCTTGTGATAGGAGGGTATCCTTCACCATGTTTCATATGGAGGTTATCCACTATAAAATGATCAATTTTAAATATGATTTTAGTTATGTAATGAAAATGTGCCTTGAAATTTAGTATAACTATTTAAACCAAAAGGTGATTTATGCAAATAAACCCTACAACCTTCCTTTGAATAACTTATGCATGCATTCTAAATTTCAGTATTGGGTGTAATTTGCGAGCACGGTTGTAGTGCTCACTCTTCTGAATATTATTATTCAGGAGAAGACTGCTATCCAGAAGGTGAGGAGCAGGACGATTAGGCAGCGACCTCCAGACGATTGCCTGCGGCGTATCGTGTGGCTTACCATTATTATTTGCTTCCGCTTAATGTTTTATTTGGCCTCCGGCCCCAGTTGTAATAAACTCTATGATTATTAAATATATACGCTGGATATGTTTGTGATAACATTTTTGTGACTGTGTACACTGGAAATCCTGGACTAGTGTATGAACACAGAGAATTTGGGATCCTTCGTTCCCGGGTTCGACAGTATTCGACCAAACCACATATTTTTGATGGAGTCGATTTTGCTTACTAGAAGGCCCGCATGCAGGCCTACATCGAGGCTCAAGGGCACGCAATTTGGCTTAAGGTCAAAAATTCTTATGCCGTGCCAGCCGATGATGATGTGATCACTCCAAATGTGGATGCCAAAGTAAGGCTCGAAATTTTCTAATTTAAGGCCTTAGCTGATCTGAGTTTGAGCGTGTTGCTCATTTGAGGTCTACTCATGAGATCTGGAGGACTCTCTGTGATTACCACGAGGGTTCCACTGCGATCAAGGAAGTGAGACAGAACCATCTCAAGAAAATATACTCCAAAATCGAGCAAAGGCCTGGTGAGTCTTTAGATGAGATGTGGGGAAGGTTTTCGATGATTCTTCATGACCTTCACGCTGTTGACCTTGTTTTTTCTGAGTTTGAGAATGCACGCCAGCTTTTGGGTGCTCTTGATGTGAAGGTCTGGGGAATGAAGATCACATCCATCAATGACAACACTGTCATGAGTGAGCTTACCATGGATAAGCTATACTCGAGGTTGAAGACGTATGAGATTGATTTCATCTCGCGTCTCCTCAAGACAGAGTCGATGGCTTTAGTGGTCGACTCATCTAACGGTAGTTCATCTAATTCTTGGGATTTAAGCTCATCTGGTTTTTCTTTATCAGCTTTGCATTCTTTGAGCGATGAGCAACTGGAGAAACTACCTGAGGATGATTTAGCACTCCTTTCCACCAAATTCACGAGAGCATACAACAAGGTGAGGAACAGAAGGAGAGGTGGCCCTGTCACATGCTTTGAGTGTGGTGAGCCAAATCACATTCGCTCCAGGTGCCCCAAGCTGAAGGGCAAGGAGGAGGACTCTCGGAGGCGTCCTCAAGTTAGGGATGTGAAACCCAAGAAGACAAACTATCGTAAGTTTGTCAGCTGGGTCCTTGCCGCTCTTGAGAATGTTAGCATGAACGATGTGCACTCGGAGACGGAGGACGACGAAGATGACTCACGTGGCAAGAAGAAGGCTCAGGACTTCATCGGCATGTGTTTTATGGCCAAGGACAGCCACGACATCGACTACTCCAATGACGATGATCCTTTCAGCAATCCCGATGAGGTTTGTCCTTCGCTTGCTGATGTGAAACGTGCTTTGGTTCTTGTTGAACAGAAATTGCATAAGCAAGCTAAATTGATTAACAAACAGGACACTATGATTGATAACTTGAACCTAGAAGTGGTTAGGCTCAAATCTATTAATTCTGATGATACTTGTGATTCCTGCTCTAGCTTGCTTAATGAATTGACAAGCTTAAAATCTGCTCATTCCTCTGTTGTGAATCAATTGAAACATGCTCTTGATGACATAGAATCTCTCGAGTCTAGTCATGTTTGCATGAATGCCATTTCTCTTGATGAGACTGCTATAGATGTTATCCCTTTATCTTACTCTAATTGTGCCCTGATTGAATTAAAATTGGGTAGCGCTATAAAAGAATTGCAGAAATTCGATGCTAATCATACTTGCTCTCATTGTAAGAATAATAGGATTAAAATGAAAGAGATGACAAAAATGGTTATGTACTCTAAATCTGCATCTTGTGAAAATTGTCCTAAGCTCACAACTGAAATTGAAGCGCTAAACAAGACTCTAGAAGAAAAATCTAAAATTAAAAAAATCAATGACCATTACTGCTTCCAAGAAAGTTATTGACTCTACTTGTTGTGTCCTGCATGCTGAAGTTGAAACAATTGTTGATAAGATACAAGAGGCTTTTAGAGTTAAATTTAAGGAGCAGTTGAATAGGATTAGGGATTCCTATTGTGTGTCTTGTGAGGCTTTGAAAGTTGAAGTAGCTCTTCTTAAGAGTAAGCATGATGAGGCAATCAAGTCAAGAAAGTGCACTAATTGTGAGGACGTAGCCAAAGAGAATGATTACCTCAAAGTAACTCCTGAGAGGTTTACTAGTGGGAAGAAGAAACTCAACATGATTCTTGACCAATCTAAAGTGAGTATGAAGAATAGTGGTCTAGGATTTAATTCCCTAGAGCATTCCAAGAAACATCCGCCTAAGACTGCTAGAGTTGTTGAGAGTGACCTGTTTGAGGTAGAACCCCCTAAGCCTTCTAAGGTTGTTTTTAGATCTACAAGTTTTGCTCAAACTCTTTCCAACAAGATAGGTGATTCTGCTTCATCAGGTTAGACACCTCAAAAGGTCAAGTACCATTGCACCTTTTGTAAGAAAGACAGCCATATTGTTGAGTTCTGCTTCCATAGAGCTAAGATTGAGAGAAAAGAGAGAATGAGCGCTTTGAGAACCATTAGAGGAGTCCCTTCACCTGCTGTAGTATCTAGAGCCAGGCAGCCTATTTTTCGTACTACACATAGACCTAGGTTTGTAGAGAACTTCTTTGACTCATTTGGTGGGTCTAGGTAGCGTTCAGGGTTAGGATATCATGAGGAGAAACCACGGGTAGCATCTAGACAGGGGGAGTATTGATCTTTTGGTAGATCGTTTCGGAGAGGTCTAGGTGGTTGTCGTGTGCATTCTTATTATTATGTTCCTAATAATTTTACTGCTGCTCCTACTGTTGTTCGCAGGCATCGTGCGACTCAGTACTAGATTCCTAGATCTTTTATCACTAACCCCAGTACTGAGGCACATATGTTTCTTGTTTGTGCTTTTTAGGTCCGACGTGCGAGGAAGGAGGACATATGGCTTGTTGACTCCGGGTGTTCTCGACATATGACTGGAGATTCTAGATGGTTCTCCTCCCTCACACGTGCATCCGGCAATGAATTGATTGCCTTTGGAGATGCTTCTACCGGGACCGTGACAACCAAGGGCACTGTGCGCGTCAACAACAAGTTCATGCTTAAGGACGTCGCTTTGGTAAGTAAGCTGAGGTATAATCTGCTATCTGTTTCTCAGCTGCTTGATGAGGGTCTAGAAGTAAGATTTAAAAGTGGTGAGTGTAGAGTTCTAGATTCCTCGTGTGAGCTTGTCTTTGAGATTTCCAGGTTTGAGAAGATCTTTTGTGCAAATTTCAGTATCTCCTCTGCTTCCAGTCCTAGATGTCTTGTAGCTTCTGACTCTCGTGATCTTGTCTTGTGGCATCGTAGACTTGGGCATATAGGCTTTGACCACTTGACTAGAGTCAGTTGCAAGGAGTTGAGTAGAGGTTTGCCTACGCTGAAGGCTGTTAGAGACCTTGTGTGCTCACCCTGTAGATATGGTAAGATGGTTTTTGCTTCTCATCCATCTCTTACCTTAGTGATGACTGATGGACCAGGACAACTTCTGCACTTAGACACTGTTGGTCCTTCAAGAGTTCAATCGGCCGGTGGGAAATGGAATGTGCTTGTGATAGTGGATGATTACTCCAGGTATTCATGGGTTTATTTTCTGGTTTCTAAGGACGAGGCTTTTGGCTTCTTTAGAGAATTGGTTCTTAGACTTGTTGTTGATCTTCCTGGAGCCTTGAGAGCCACTAGGAGTGACAATGGGACAGAATTCAAGAATTCTTCCTTTTCTACCTTCTGCACTGATAGGGAAATTGAGCACCAATTCTTTTCTCCAAGAGTTCCCCAGCAGAATGGTGTTGTAAAGAGGAAGAACAGGACCCTTTTAGAGATGGCTCGGACCATGCTAGATGAGCATTCCACACCTAGGAGGTTTTGGGCTGAGGCGATCTCTACTGCTTGTTATATCTCTAATAGGGTTTTCTTGAGATCTATGATTCGCAAGACTTCTTTTGAGCTTAGATTTGGTCATTCACCTAAAGTCTCTCATTTTAAGATTTTTGATTGCAAGTGCTTCATTTTTAAACATGGCAACCTTGATAAATTTGAATCCAGATGTTCTGATGGCTTATTTCTTGGATAACCTACTCATTCTCGTGGCTTTCGTGTATTTAATTTTGACACTAACAGAATTGTTGAGACTTGCGAAGTCATGTTTGATGAGGCTAGTCCTTGTACTAGACCCGATGCTGCAGGTACACAGGTTCCTGAAATTCAAGAAAGCATCTTCGTCGATGATGACTCTGAGGATGAAGACCCAGTTCATCCTCCAGTCTCATTTGAGATGATTGGAGAGCCTACTTCCACTACTCCAGCTTCAGCTGAGCAGTCTCCTATCTTCACCGACGATCTGAGTAGCTCTGCTCCTACCTCCACAACTCATGATGTAGAGGCCACTTCTGCACCAGGAGCTCCTCTTCACATTCAGCGACGACATCCACCTGAGCAGATGATTGGGGATCTTCAAGAGTGAGTCACTCGCTCCAGGTTTATTTCTCCTGATTCTCATGCACATTCTTCATTTGTCGCTTCTTTCAAACCCTGAGATATCACCCATGCTTTATCTGATGCCACTTGGGTCAATGCCATGCATGAGGAGCTTGAAAATTTTGAAAGAAACAAACTCTGGACCTTAGTTGAGCCTCCTTTTGATTCTCATGTAATTGGGACAAAATAGATTTTTAAAAATAAGCAAAGTGAGGATGGGTTGGTTGTTCGCAATAAGCCTAGACTTGTAGCTCAAGGTTATTCTCAGGTAGAAGGCTTAGACTTTGAAGAGACCTTTGCTCCTGTAGCTAGATTAGAAGCCATTCGCATTTTACTAGCATTTGCAACATCTAAGGTTTTCAAGCTTTTTTAAATGGATGTTAAAAGTGCTTTCTTAAATGGTTTCATAGAAGAAGAGGTCTTTGTCAAGCAACCACCGGGTTTTGAAAATCATAAGTTTCCAAACCATGTTTTTAAACTATCAAAAGCTTTGTATGGATTGAAGCAAGCTCCTAGAGCTTGGTATGACCGGCTTAAGTGTTTCTTGCTTGAAAATGATTTCAAAATTGGAATGGTTGATAAAACTTTGTTCACTCTCAGGCATGGCAGTGATTTCTTATTGGTTCATATTTATGTGGATGATATCATATTCGGTGGTTCCTCTCATGTTTTGGTGTCCAGATTTTCAGATTTTATGAGCAGGGAGTTTGAGATGAGCATGATGAGAGAATTGACATTCTTCCTTGGTCTTCAAGTCAAGCAACTGAAAGAAGGCACCTTCATTCACAGAGTAAGTATACAAAGGACCTTCTTCGGCGTTTCGACATGGGAAGCAGTAGGCCAATATCTACTCCCATTGCCACAACCACCGTGCTAGACCCTGATGAGGATGGAGAGCCCGTGGACCAGAAGGAGTATCGCAGTATGATCGGCTCCCTCCTCTACCTCACTGCGTCGAGGCCGGACATACAATTTGATGTATGTCTGTGCGCTCACTTTCAGACTTCCCCTCGTGCTTCTCATCATCAAGCAGTACGTCGCATCTTCAGGTACCTTCAAGATACTCTTGACTTTGGACTCTGGTATTCTTCTTCTTCTGCTCTCTCTATTCGAGCTTTTTCTGATGCTGATTTTGCGGGGTGTAGAGTGGATAGGAAGAGTACTTCTGACACTTGTCATTTCTTATGCACATCTCTTATCTCTTGGTCTTCTAGAAAATAGTTTTCTGTTGCACCGTCCACAACCGAGGCCGAGTATGTAGCTGTAGCCAGTAGTTGCTCTCAGGTTCTCTGGATCTTATCTACTCTTCGGGACTATGGGTTATTTTAGGACAGTGTTCCTCTTTTCTGTGATAACACTTCTGCCATAAATATTGCCAAAAACCCAGTGCAACATTCTAGGACTAAGCACATTGACATTCGATATCATTTTCTTAGACACCATGTTGAGAAGGGTGATGTCGTGCTTCACTTTGTTGAGTCTGAGCAACAGGTTGCAGATATTTTCACTAAAACTCTTGATTCTTCTCGTTTTGCGACCTTGCGGGGAGAGTTGGGGGTTGTTAGTCCTCTTAGCCTGTTTTGAGGGGGAATTTGCTCTTTTTGCATTCATTGTATCATGATGCATTTTAAAATTCAATCTTCTTGCATTGTAATATAATCTTGCGGAGCTTTGATTATTATCCTTGTATGACTTGTTTTCATACTTTATACCATGCCATGTCCTGTGCTAGTCGGCTAGAGTTCTTTGATGGCTCTTCGTGTTTAGCTTAGTCTTTGCAATGCTAGCTTTTTATCTGTGAGCGAATTGAATCAAAATGTGACTTGTTAGATCTTGTGACCAGTTTTGCTTTAGTGATCCTATCATGATTCATGCCATGTCATATAAGATAAACTGAGTCTTGAACTTATTTTGAGCTGAAAAGTGAGCTATGTTATTTCTTAAGTCAAGCAAATGAAAAATGAGCTTTTCTATACGAAAAAACTGATCTCACCAATTCTTTCTCATGAGACTGCTTGCCATTGCACTAGGCATGAACTCAGGGGGAGTTTTGGATGACCTAGACCACTCTTTTAAGCTTCTTGCTTGAGATGGTCGCGGCAAGGCTTGAGATCTAGCACAATTCTAAGATAAAATTAATCTTTTTCTTCAAAATACTCAAAGTGCTAAATGCTTGAACGTCTTGCTTCTTAATTGAAATCATAATGCTCTACATTGACTCAGTATAGCTTATGGACATGACTTGACTCATTTCTGGATACCTTTAGTGAAACTATGATTTTGAGTAACTTCTCACGCTATTAGTTCATTCAATCTCAGATTATTGCTTTTTTGGCCTTAGCTTTGCTGTACATGTTTTGACATGATTGAACATAGCTTCTTCACATAATATGGCTTGGTGTAATACTTGTACTGTCTTCATGGATCATCTTCATGGCTCCTTTTGCTAAAGTTAAAAAACAAAGCCATTTCTTCATGCTCTATTTTCTTCCATGCACCTTGATGAATTCATTGTCAAAGGGGGAGAAAGATTGGTAAAAATGTTGTTTTAGAGCGTTTTGGAGTCATAGGGGGGAAATGAATTTTCTGGAAATTGGTGATCATAGTGAGTGGGAGCATTCATCTAAATTACGTTCTCTTGGTCTTATTGCTTTTTCTGATTAGTATTTGCAATTCCAGAAGACTCACAATGATCAAAGGTCATATAGAACAATTGCTTTTTCATATGGACCTAAGTGAGATTTTTGGATATTCTCTGGAAATTGAAACTTTTACTTTTCATGCTCCCTTTGCCTTATCTCACTTGCCTATGCTATTCTGAAGCCAGCTTCATCATTTCCTAGGCTTTCTCTTGCTTTTGGACCAAGTTGTGTCTTTGCGCGAAAAATGCGAGTTTTTACTTTTCAAACCACAAACTTATATTTTTTGGGAGATTGCCAATGTGTTCATCAAGGGGGAGATTGTGGATATCGTGCGGATATGTGCATGATCTTAGGATGATGAGTCAATTGGCAATGGCATTGTTGGTTTGACGAATCTCGCATTTTCGAAAAACCTCCTGTGCTTTTCAGACCTCAGGTGGTCACACTGCCGGTCAGACCGCCCGTGTATCGGTCCGACCGGCAGCACTGCCGGTCCGACCGGCTGTGTGGCAGTCCGACCGGCTATGTGCGGCGGTCTGACCGGCCACAACCTTTCGTGGAGTTTGGGGTTAGGCCAAAAATAGAGTGTATAGGGAAGTGAGGGGAGTCTCATATTTTTTGGAGCTTCCAGATAAAAGTTCTATCAAGTTGAAAATTCCAGAGAGTTTCGGATTTCCACGATGGAATTTTGGCTAAGTCATTTTGGGCGGTCTGACCGGCGTTATAAAATCGGTCAGACCGGTTTGATATCGGTCGACCGCAGGTCTGGCGTCGACCGGCTTTCACTTGTTCGTCGGCCATCTTGGCAGCGTTGTGTTATGATTATGTCTAGTGCATGAGTTTCAATGCTTTAATGTTGCATATTGCATGGTTGAACTAACGCTGGTCAAGTTGTGAAGAACTTGTTCTCGGAGACGATTTCTTTGTCTATTGCTGTGCAGGTGGCTTGCAGGTCAACGACGGTCAACGGTGAGGACGATCCGGACTAAGCTTGGAGAGCTGAGGTCCAGAACGATCATGTATGCCGGGTGAGGTCGTGTGACTCAAGCATGGTGCGGAATGGACAAGATGGTTCGAACAGACAGTTTGTTGCAGCTGGTTGGATCAAGCGGCGCGGAGGTCGGTGCAAGTGCCTTAGAGGTTCCGATGGGATTCGGACGGGAGAGACTTGCTGACATGATGAGAGCCGCTGATCAACCTACACGTGGTGAAGCAGGCGATTGCTTCAACTGTAATGTGTGTGCTTGTGTCCCGTGTGTTTTGGGCCTTAACGGGAGCCCATTAAGTGAACCCTTCTAAAACCCGAGGCCTCACTATAAATAGAAAGGGGGAGTTGGAAAAAGTCCCCCAAGCACTTCATTTGCAAAAACCCTAGTTTGGGTTAGGGTTTGGAGAGGAGAAGAGTTGCTAGGTTTTAGAGAGGATATTTGTGTGTATGCTCTTGGATTGAGCACTTGTCCTCCTTGAGGGAGTGGCTTTGACAAGCAACATCTTGAATCAATCAATGGATGTTTGTTCAAAGATGAGGTCTCATGTGTTTTCCTCTCTCTTTTGATGATTTTGGTGCTTCCTTGATCTGATTATTTTTGGTTGGTCTCTTGACCTCTTTTACCTTGCTATGATGTGTGGGAATACTCCTAGGACCATCTAAATCTTCAATCCCCCACGAGCAAGACTTGGATCAAGTTTTTCATTTTGCTAGGTTTTGGACAATCCTTTGGAAAAACCTAGAAAGATCAAATTTTTGATGTGGATCTAGACGATCGCCGCTAGGAATAGGTTCCAGATATCCTTAGGGAGGTGTGTTCCAAATTTGGTTAAGTTTCATCAGTTGAATCAAAAGTTATACCAATTTTTATTTTGATTTCGGGTGGTCTGTAGTGGTTCTGGACTAAATCGGTCAGACCGATTTCACAACGGCGGTCAGACCACCATCTATTCAGACCACCAGTTGGCCGTCGGTCAGACCGCCAGCTATTCAGACCGCCAGTTGACCGTCGGTCAGACCGGCCTACCTGAGATCAAATCTCCATCTTTTGAGTCTTGTGTTTAAGGGGGTAATCGGATTCAGCACAAAGCTTCCTCTGTGCATTTTCTAATCTTCTTAGTTTTCATAGCTATTGGAGAAAAGTGTGTGTTGAATTTGATTAATGCAAAAATTAAGAAAGCGTCTATTCACCCCCCTCTAGTCGCCTTTCCGGTCCTACAATTGTCCACATTTCTAACAATCCAGAAACCTTATTTTGGACACTTTTGTGATTTAGCAATGGCTGGTGCTTCTAATGCTATGAAAAATGAGAGGTTTTCTGGTTAGAACTTTCGTACATGGTAGACAAGAGTCAAGTTTTTGCTCATGTATTTAGGGCTGTGGTGGGTGATCCGATCACAATATCCATATACGATTGAACAAACCGTGAAGTTCGACACAGATAACAACACTGCCCTTGGATGCATACTGACCATACTGGCCGACCAGCTCTATGATGTGTACATGGACTTCAAGTCCGCCAGAGAGTTGTGGGATACACTCGAGTACAAATATGGTGAAGCTGAGGCTGGTCGTTGGCTCTATATGTGCGAGTATTTTATTGACTACAACATGGAAGATGCTAAGTCGATAGTTGCACATGCTCATGAGCTACAGTTACTGGTCAGAGAGATTGCACATCTTGGTTGTGTTTTGCCTCCTAAGTTTATGGTCGCGGGTATTGTTGCCAAACTTCCTGCTTCATGGCGGTATTTCGCAACTAGCTTAAAGCATAATAGGGAAGAGATATCATTTGAGGATCTCATTGTTGCCCTTGATGTGGAAGAAAAGGCAAGAGCAAAAGATGCACCAAGCACTTCCAGTCAAAACAATCAGATCAATGCAAAGCCTTAGACTAGCGGTCTTAGACTAGGGTTGTCGAAGTCTTAGACTAGTTGTCTTAGATTAGGGTGGTCGAACTCTCACACCAGAGGTCATAGACCAGGGTGGCCGAAGCCTTAGACCAGGGTGGTCGAATGCATAGACTAGTGTGGTCGAAGGTGGTAAAGGCTATGAGGGCATAGGCTTGTTCCGTATAAGTACTCTAGAGTATTATCATAGTCTGAATGTTACAACTACTTTGAATAAATGAGAGGCCAATACATAACATTCTCGTTTTTGTCATATTGGTTTTTAATAGTATTGCTAGAATGTCCAGATTAGATTTAATTCCAAAATGTAAAATTATCAAAGGATCAAAGTGTCAAACTTGTGTGCAAGCAAAAAAACCTCGAAAACCCTTTAAGGGTCTACAGGAGAAAAAGAACTTGGCACCTTTAGATCTTATCCATTCTGACTTGTGTGAGATAAATGGATTGTTGACCAAAGAAGGCAAAAGTTATTTTCTAACTCTTATTAAAGATGCATCTCGATATTGTTATGTGTATCTATTAAAAATAAAAGATGAAGCTTTAAATTACTTTAAAATTTGTAAGGTCGAGGTTGAGAACTAACTAGAGAAAAAAAGACTAAGGTCTGATCGTTGAGGAGAGTGTATCTCTCATGAATTCTCCCAATTATGTTATGAACATGGAATAATCCAAGAAGTTACACCGCTATACTCACCCCAATCAAACAGGGTAGCCGAGAGAAAAAACTGGACGCTAACAGACTTGGTGAATGCCATGTTAGAGAGTGCCGGTATGACTAAGATGTAGTAGGGGGAAGCTATATTGATAACAACTTTTGTCCTAAACATAGTGTAACACCACAACCCATCAAAGGGCCTGGAATGCTACTAAATAAACATGATAACCATTTAAACATAAGGCATAGTTCTAAATTCCGGAAGAACCTCCTTTGTATAATTAAGTATACCGAAGGTTCCAACAGATGCATATACTATTATCAATATCTCAACATCCAAAATTCATCAAAGCATTATCAAATAATCAATTCAGCTAATGCATAAGCAAGCATAATTAAAATTTACCACTCTCATTATTAGAAATAATACAATGCATTCAAGCATAGCCAAAATTAATCCTAAAACAATTTGCTTATTATTAAGGTATGATCTAAATGATAATCATCTTTAAAAGAATGTGTGGTAGTGAGTGCATCCAAAGCAACCCTACTCCCTCCCATGTATGCCGTTCTTGCAAGTGATACCAAAAAGTACAACAAAAGTAAGAGGTGAGTCCAAAGACTCAGCAATTATAATAAATGGCATCAACAACATACAAGCATGTAACTCATCAGCTATACTTCACAAAACCACATATCAATCACTTTACACATGCATGCTACGCAATATGCTCAACATGATTTTTATCCTCCTCTTTCCCTTTTGCATTTTACCGGTAATGCAAAGTGCACATCCGTCGATGCACACCCATGCCAGTACTATCTGGTACAGGGACCATTGCCCATACTCCACGTGTATGGGGACCTAAGCCCATGCTCTTCAAGCATGGGGACCTTTAGCCCGTCATTAACATGACGGGGACCTCAAGAGTTGCTTGGTCATCACATGACCAAGACTTCAATAAACCAACATGATGCATATGTATGAATTCTCAAAGTAACACAAACATGCATCCTCAACAACATTGGATATGACTAACCTATTCATACTCCAAAATCTCATAACCATAGACAAACAACCATGAATAACACGTAATTCATATCTCTAGCAACCATGAAAAATACTAATTATGCCATCTTCTCAAACATGAACACACAAGTACTCATAATGTATATCGAATTATTGATATTCAATAATTTATATTATATTCATCATTATACTTGCCTTAACCACGAGAGAACGAGGGATGTACAGAAGGTCTTGCCCTGCATCATCCACCACCTGAATAATAATTATAACACACGCTAAGACACAGCAGCGGACCAAAACAAACTATATAACAACAACCATGAACTCGCAAAAACATCTAACTCTATCCCATCCCCAAATTTCCAAACGTCGATTTGTCCCCTCGGTGAATAGTCAACTTCAAAAATCCATATCTATTGGTACAAGAGTCCAAATAAGATGTTACTAGACTTTTTGAAAAGGTAATTAAATTCTCCAACTAAGTCTAGTTGGTGAGCCTTACTGAATCGGCCAAATAATACCCCTACCAGGCCAGTTAATAAAACATCAATTTCATTGGGCTCTTTGGACAGAGCACTAAAACCATAACTTTTGCTACGCAACTCTGAATAGACTGATCTTGGACTCTCTGAAATCATGACAAAACCATCTACAATAGTCTAGTTGGACAAGTCTCCTGATTCGGCCTCCTACTAATTCTTATATTCAGGTAAAATTTCTGTCTCTGCAATCTGACAGTCAGCGAAACAGCGGCGGTAAAAATTCCATAACGTTTGATTGCCAACTCTAAAAAAATGTGTTCTTTATCAACCTGGAACGCATACTGAATCCTGTACAACATTCATTTTGGGTGGCTTTCCTAATTCGGCCTACAAGTAATTCATAATGGCCAGACAAGACAATATGTCAATTCTCGTCAGCTCTCCTAGTCAGTTGCGGTAAAACTACCATAACGCTAAAACCGTAAGTCCAAATAAGGTGATCTTAGTGCCCAAAGAAAGCTAACACAGAGGGCTACAACTTTCTAAGAGGTGGTCAGATCAGAAAACGTACAGATCTTACCCAAAACTGACGAGCAACAGCGCTGAACAACACCGAACTGCTACCTCGTCTTGGCCGGCACTCGAACGGTGGTCTCCTCGCCTTTCCTCCAATGAACCGCAGCAAGGATCTTCGCTGGGGAGGGAGGTGGTGGCACAGGGGAGAAGCAATGGGGAGAGGGGGTGGCGGATATGGGGGGGGGAAGAGAGGAGAGTGGGGGGCGGCTAGGGTTTGGGGCGCCCCCTCTCTCTTGGTCAGTCCCCTAGGCCGGGCTCCCCTCTTGGGCCTCCTGGGCCACGGCCCGCGGTCCAGATTGGCGAAAATATGCGAAATCCCCCTTTTTTCAGAAATTTTCCCTTTTTTATTGTTCTTTCTTCTCCTGACTAGCTGTCTATTTACCCGATTAAATTCCGGGGTATTACATTCTACCCCCCTTCAACGGAATTCGACCTCGAATTCTTTCTATCATTCTACTCGAAGGACATTTACAATTAGCATGCGGGACTCCAACTCCCTGGTCACTTTCCGCTCGGTTTGATGCGATCTCCGCACCTTGATGGATTCCAACATCTTACCCCCACGACGCTCGTCTTGATCTTATCTGGTATACTCAACGGATGAGGCTCGAACGTAAGGTTTTACTTGTGGTTCCTCGTCCCTGATGAAGCTCACACTCCAGACTCTCCAGTACTCTCTCGACATCGGGTCATACAAAACGTTGTGTACCCTGCGTATGGACCCGAGATGGTTCTAGCGAAATTCTAGCATTCTAAAATCAAACCGATGTACCTTGGGCCAACCTTCTCTGTGGTACCAAACCAAACACTCTACACATAACACATGGAACTCTGGTTCCAACTCTCGATCGACCTATTCATCTTAACAATGAGCACATCCTTTAACCAGGATCACACAACAGAACTTGGTTTAAATAACTCTTTTTTTTTTAACCAGAACCCAATTGAAAATAGCGGATTCTCATCACAATCACAAAATGACAACTTTACACCAAAAAAGGACCAAACTCAAAAGCAAAGATTCATCATGAAATCCCTTCCGCTTTCCGAGTAGGCAGTTTACAAATAAACACCTCACAAGCCGAAAGAGAAACCACTCGAATACCCAAATCAATTACTTTCTTTATTCTTTCTGAACTGATAAGGACTACGCATGCCAATCATAAGGTCAAACTCCATTTACGAAAGACATCCATCATAAACACATAGCCCAAACAAGAATCAAGATAGCGTTTCACTACTCGAGGAAATATTTTTTTCACTTTTAGAAATAGAATTTATCTCAAATTATGGAACCCCATGTCATCCATATCACACTAACTCATTTATCTTAAATTGGCAACCTCAACACTATGCTCAAACCGAATTAACCATTCATACCTTTGTAGAGAGACTTTAATGACTTCCACAAAAATATACTCTAGCCAACACCTCTACTGACGGAGTTATGTTGGCGGATGACTTCCAAATGCATTTCCAAAATAGACCTTCACACATAGACACGTCACCTCAATCCTTTAATGATGAAATACTTGGATTTCACCTCACACATTCCCATGTGCTTCCTCAAAAGAGTTATATCAATGATCATCCCACCATTCCGAATAAGCTCTTTCTTCTACTATTACACATAATCATTGGCAACCCAGGTTCTAGCATAAAAATGTAAAGCCCAATTTCAACCTCCAAAACTCCTACAACAACTTCTTGTAAAGAGATCGAGGAATCCTCTGATTCATTCACTAAAATTCCCACATTTCAAACATACTCAATCCTTATCGTCCACATGTGAATATTTTCTCGACCAACTTATCTTTTAGAAGAATTCTATCTCCTAGAAGGTTATTCACTAAAGCCAGGGCATACCTGCCGACATCTCAACGCTCCCTAGTATCCCATTAATCGACATTACGATTAGATTACTTCGCTAATCTTACTCTCATTAAATTACACCTTCATACTTTGCCTACACAACCTGGCAAATCACCCAATCATCTCTAATAAACTAACCAAGGTTTCTATTCGTCCAACAATTCCAATGTTCCACTCAATCATGAACAAATGATCTTTGACCGCAAACCACTATAGGTTCTATTAGTTACAATATTGTCATCGATTTAGCCCCAAAGACAAAACTTTCTATTTAAGTCAAACCCTCTCCAGGGATTACTCCAAGAAATCAACTTATCACTCAATGCTTCTCAATCAAATTGACACCCAGAGTCTCACAAAATCTTTTACTTGACTACCACCAATCAGTTGCTCTACCCTCTATGAGGTTTTGTAAAACAATCCATTATTCATTTCCCAAAAGTAAAGGCAAATAACAATAATGATTTCGGCACTTAGAAAAACATTTTTATTCACAACAAATTCAAGATCAATAGAAATAGTCATATAGCGATGTACTCAGAAAACAAAGATGAGACCACAGATAAGGACATAAGTCCCACCAGAAAAGAATCTCAAGTTTCAGCCAATAAAATAAGTATTGTCATTGAAACTCAAGAAACTCTTAAACAAAAATGAAAGAAAAGGTAAACGTACTTAAATAAGTTGCAAGTACAAAACTTAGCCCCAATCTCAAATACTTCTAATATACGTTTTCCTTTAACAAGGAAATAATTTTTTTGATTACAATTCACTTTGCCAACTCAACCAAAAGAGCCTTTAAGTTCAAACCTCATGAATTACTCAAGGACCAATTAGAACTTTTCAACATGTCGCTTTGCTCAACAAATTCCAGTTACCACATAACTCAGGATCTACCGAAGGCCATGAGTGCAAAACTCCAAACTTTTCATTTAACTGATATTACGAAAGGCGATCAAATTACATTCTTTCTATAAGAATCGTCACCACACCCACAAGTCATAATCCCTTACAGACAATCTTACTAACATTAAGAATAACACACTCTTAACATGATTCTTTATCGTCAACTCTTCCATAATAAAGCCCCAAAAGTTCACCAAATTGTTCCATACTACTTTACCATCCAATCTTCAAAATGAGATTATACCAAAACCATACAACCTTACTAAAACAACTACTTTGTTTTTTTAAGGCATCCATTACACAAATTAAAAGGTTTTACCAAGACCCTTTCATCAAGAACATGCTATTATCCGTCGATTCCATAATTATGTAGGCATAAGCTATCTATTTAATCACATCAGTTCAACTCTTAGTAGTGCTCAACACCAAACCTTAACACACAACAATTGCATCCCAGCTATCGTTGTTATCGACTGGCTTCATTATAAAGTATAGTTGCTACCGACCTTTCTTTGCGAATCACATGAATACTTACAGCCACATATTCAACAGTTCCTCTTCATGTTTGGATTTCAGCTAAATCACACTAGAATTTCAAGAATCAAAATCTTGCATCGATCAAAAGTCTCACCAACCCTACAAACAAAATTTATCGCGTCATTCTATATAGACGAACTACCTAGAACTCCTCCCATAAATTATAGTTTCACCTATATTCAATTCCTTCAACCTCTTGTACGCAATTCCAATAATTAATCATACTAAAGAATAAGTAAATCTAGCAACCATATATGATCATCAAATAGCCAATTTACGATAATTTCTGGATTAATATCCTCTAAGGCAACGTTCATGTAATATTCTGAAAATAATAATAATAGCAATAATAATAATAATTTAATTAGTTAAAGAATTTAGGGCTTCTGCGTAATTAAAGAATTTAGTATACGTGGAAAATAGAATTTCAGAAATTTTATGAGCTATATAAATAGATGGTAGGAATTTTAGAAAAAAAAAACCTAGCGACCTTTATCTGCATTTCCAAGCCGCAGAAACCGCTTTTTCTCTGTTACGCCGAAGCGATTTCTGCTACCGCGCCAAGCCGGTTCTTTGTTACTGCTTCGCTTGCCTTAATTCTTTGCGTCGCCGCCGCGTCGAAGACTCGCTGCCACATTGCGGCGTGCGGCGTCTGGTAGTGCCGCTGCGTTTTGGGCCGGATCGCCGCGCTGAACGCTTGTCGCGCTTATTCTTTGCTTTCCTCGCCGCTTTCCACTATTGCCGAAATTTCGCCAGGCTCTCTCGCTGTGCTGCGTGGATCGCACTACGTGGGCGCTGCGCGCCGATTGCTTTTTTTTCCTCGCGCCGATCGCTTCTTTGTTTCCTCGTGCCGAGCCGATCTGCTTTGGTTTCTTTCTTTCGCTGCCGCTGAGTGCTTCTCCGAAGCATAGTTGGAGATTAAATCAAGGACTAACCTAGAGAGAGAAGGGCGGAAAAATTTAGTGTTTTTGGCATTCTTCTACAGGTAACGATCTATAATTTCGTTTCGTCTCTGTTTCGCTGTTTATTTAGAGATTTGAATTTAGATTAATTAGAGAGGGTTCTTTAATTTGTAGACGAGATGCCGTCTAATGAATCTGTTTAACCTGCTGTCCGTTGAACGATTTGTTCGGGTACCTTAATGGCGAATGTTGAAAATATCATCTACTAGTTAATTGTAGATAATTTCGATATCTTTCTATAGCATATTTTATCACGTCAATCGGACAAGTAGAATTTGAGTTATGATTTTCGGAATGCTGGTGTTTTTACGGTTGTCGTCTTTCGGCGCTGTTTTGGTAGACTGTAGATTAAAAATAGTAAATAGACTAATTAGAGTTTTTGATCTACATGAAAGTTGTAGATAATTGTCCAATGGTTCTGTAGAATCTGAGAACGCGAATTTTGGTTGAGTAAATCAAAAGTTATGAATTTAGTAAGACCGCTGTTCCGAAGCGGACAGATCGGCTTTCTGGGCTAAATACGGAGGGTTAGATGATTTAATTAGAAGTCTTCGTAATCTAAGAAAATGTGGATAATTTTATGAAGAATCCAGAATGGGGTGGTTTGTGGTGATCGGACTTTCGAGTCAAAAGTTACGTTCATTTTAGTACTAAGACCGCAATGGGTAACTTTTCGGTACCGGCGTAACGTGGTATATTTGGGGACGTGTAGGAGCGATGTCGATTGATTGTTGTTCTTATGATGCTGTAGCTTGTATTGAGATTGGTGTATTTAATGTAGGAGAGGCGTCGTACTTGTTGCCATCTGCTAGCCAAATTGTGCGCCGCAACTAGTAAAGGCAAGTGCATGGTAGACAATGATCAATGATCGATCATCGTTTTCTTTATCTTCTATTACCATTATTGTTGTGCTTTTATTTTGTTTAATTGCAAGCAATGGAATGGTATGGATTTATATTGTTAATGGACATGATGAAAAGTTGGATATGATGTTTATGATGGAGTTTGCATGTTTGCATTCATAAGCATCTTTGCATAAGAGAAGGTGATCATTATTGATCACAACTCCACGGGAGTGGAGGAGGTCCCCGATCCTTGAGGAGGAACGGGCTTGAGAGTGAATGTTGTCGCGAGCATTCACTCATGCTATACCGGGATACGCAAAAGAAGTGCATGTGGACATGTAGATTAGAGTTGCATTCATACATGAGATTAATGGATGTGAATCAAAGAGAAGATAACTGCATGAGTATATTAATGGAAGTACCTGTAATGTTAATGAAGTTATTGAATGCTGTTGATTTATTATTGTTCGTTGTTTATGGATGTGTTTGCTGAGTCGTGGACTCACCCTTGCTCTATTGTTGTCTTTAGGTGATCTTCGAGGATGCCGTAACTGAGAGCGAGTAGAGCACATGGACCACTTATGATCATTTGCCATAAGATTCTTTTCATTCACAATTGGTTTACTCTTGGACATGTTAGAGGTTGAATAAAGTTTAGGACAACGTTTGGACTAGACTATTTGCTTTAATAATTTGGATTCATTGGTTGATGCTATTTTGGACTGTTTACCTGGTTTTATTTCAATTGATTATTTACTATCGTTTGATCCATAATTATACATGTTCTTTTGTGATCCATGGATATGGTTATTGTTGTTTTCTTGCTGAAATTTTATAGTGTGTCGATAATTATTAGTTTAAAGAGTAGTGTGGTGGCATTCTAGGCTCAGTGTTGGGCTGGGGTGTTACAGTTGGTATCAGAGCGGGCTTTAGGTCCGTGGTGAATAGATTAACAACATAGGCAAACTAAAATTGTTAAAATTTGTTTTAGTATTAGTAAATCAACTAAAATTTGCTAATGGTTAACTAACCTAAAATTTGACACACTAGTGCACAGTAGGTTAGAGAGAGGTACGAATATAGTTTTACGCTTCCGTTATGTTGTTTATTGTTGGATGAGTTTATTTTGACCTTTGAGCTCATTGTGTATTGTTGATTGTGGTTGATAGCTATGCCGAGGGGTAGAGGACGTGGTCGTGGTGGCCGCGGTCGTGGAGGTCGGGCCCGCGGAAGGGGTTCCGTGGAGCCACCTCCCTGTGAGATGAGTCGATGGTCGAGGGGTTCTTTGCTGACCCGCCTCGGTTGGGGTCGAGATGAGACGCCCGCTTTCTTTGAGAGAGTTGGTGGGAGAGATCCGTGCCCTTCGTCAACAGCGCCGTAGCTCCATTCTTGCGGCATCTGTTGTTGCTCTGCCGCACATCCACCGGTTCCGAGGCGGATGTCACCGAGAGTGGATGGGGTTGAGGTTTGATTCGCTTGTGGTCGGGCACACCGGTCCGAGCAATGACTGGTTGCTCTACATGGAGAGGCAGTTTGGAGCTTTGGAGATGTCTTCACATCAGAGGGTCCGTTTTGTAGCCTTTCAGCTGAAAGGGCAAGCTGATATTTGGTGGGAGGGCGTGTTGTCTTCGAGGACCGCCACTCAAGGGCCAGTCACTTGGGAGGACTTTGTTGATCAGTTCAAGGGGAAGTTCTACCCCTACTCATTTGTTGAGAAGATGGAGGTTGCCTTGACGACCTTTGCTCAAGGGAAGAGGTCTATTGCTGAGTATGAGGCTGAGTTCAACAACTTGGTTCGCTTTGTCCCTTCAGTAGCGAACGATGATCTTCAGAAGGCCAAGAGGTTCCGTCGGGGTCTCAATTCTGAGTACCGGCATGTGTTGGGAGCTACTCCACTCCGTGATTACAGCTCTGTTGTGGAGCAAGCTAGGGGCATGGAGTTGGAGATGCAGCTCACAAAGGCGCAAGCCTCGTGGATGGTAGCTTCGTGGTGACCAGAAGAGGAGCTCTAGTGAGGGAAGTGGTCTGCTCAACACCGCTTTCAAGAAATTCAAGGAGGACCGCATCTTTCAGTCTAAGCGATCGAGGTCGTTCTCTTCTTGGCGCCTCGCCCTTTTGCAGTACTCGGCTCTTCGTCTGTGCCCCTGGCGGGGCATGCTTTGCTTTAAGTGCGGTGATGGACATCGCGCTGCTGAGTGCATTGGACGGGAGATTGCCGTCGGTGTGGCCGGCCGGGTCATAAGGAGCGGGTGTGTCGCGTAACCCCGCTTAGCGTGATCAAGTGGGAGCTGTGCCATCTTCTTCTTCTTGATGGGTCTGCCGAGGATCTTTCCGGATGATGATCGCTCCTCCGGCGATGCCGTTTCCTTGACTTGGGCGCCTCGAGGGTACTATCTTGGCACCGCCACCTTCGCACCGCTTCAGTTGCACGACCGCCTTACCGCACCGCCACGCCAGATTGTTGGGGCTCGCCGCCAGCCGTCGTCTTCTTTCGCCATGGCGCCACCGAGTGTACGCCATGCCCACAGCTGAGTCCGCGGGTCGCCCCGACGTGGTGATGTGTACTTTGCTTGTGGATTCGCTTGATGCTTTAGTCCTTTTGATTGGGGCTACCTTTTCGCTTGTTTCGACGGCGTTTGCTAGAGAGCGAACTTGAGTATGCAAATGGATTTCTCATCGGTGTTAGTTAGTTCTCACGGGGTATTATTGCTAGCTCCTTTGCTTGTCCCGGTGATCTATTATTATTGATGGAGAGAAGTTCACGGCGAATTTGATAGTTATTCAAATGGAGCCGCTCGATGTTATCTTGGGTATGGATTGGTTGCACTCTTATCGAGCCGTGATATCTGTTACAGAGAGCGAGTCTGCGTGCGCACCTCGCCTGGGGAGACTTTGACTTTTCAGGAGTGCGCCCGCGCTCTCTTCGAGATTACCGGATGTTCCGGGTCGTGCGAAGGAAAATCGGACTTCTTTTAGCTCTTGCCTTGAGAAACCGAGTGTGGCTTCGCAGATTGAGGAGATTCCGGTGGTTAGTGATTACCGGATGTATTCCCGGTGAGCTTCCGGTTTGCCACTGCGCGAGACGTGGAGTTCGCATTGATCTTGTTTCGGTACTCGCCCCATCTCGATGTCTCCATATCGATTAGCACGTCCGCTTCGTGACGAGTTGAAGAAGCATTGGATGATTTGTTGGCTAAAGGTTTGATCAGCGAGTGTATCGCCGTGGGGAGCTCTGTTCTATTCATCGAGAAGAAGGATGGGAGTTGGCGATGTGTATTGATTACCGTGCCTTAATGCGTCACAATCAAGAACAAATATCCATTGCCCGTATTGAGGACTTGTTTGATCGGTTGAATGGAGCTCAAGTATTCTCCAAGATCGATCTCGATCGTGGTATAATCAAATCCGTGTGCGTGGAGCAGATGTAGAGAAGGCGCTTTCTCCACTGTATGGGCATTATGAGTATAAAGTTATGTCCTTTGGGTTGACTAATGCACTGCTATTTTTATAGAGACCATGAACAACATGTTACACGAGTATCTAGATGACTTCGTGGTGGTGTTCATTGATGACATTCTTATCTATTCCAAGACCAATGAGGATCATGAGCGTCATTTGAGGTCGGTTTTAGATACTTTGAGAGACCACAAGTTCTATGCTAAGTTGAAGAAGTGTGAGTTCGGATTTCGTAAGTGGGTTTTTCGGGTCATGTGATTAACCTCGTGGCATTCTTTGTTGATCTGGTAAGGTCTCCACGGTGGTGGATTGGAAGAGGCCGACTAATGTGAAGGAGGTGAGGAGTTTCTTGGGATTACCGGATATTATCGGCGTTTTGTGCAGATTTCTATCATCGCCAAACCGATGTCTCACTTACTCAAAAGGTGTGAGATTCCGGTGGGTGATGAGTGTGAGCGCAGTTTCTGCATTTTGAAGGACAGGTTGGTGACCTCACCTATTCTCACTCTTCCCGAGCCGGGGAAGCGGTTCACAGTCTTTTCGGATGCGTCTCGAGTGGGTCTTGGCTGTGTTCTCATGCAAGACGGTAAGGTGATTGCTTATGCGCCGAGGCAGTTAAAGAAGCACGAGCGTAATTATCCCACTCATGATTTGGAGTTGGTCATGCGGTTGTTTTTGCTCTCAAGATTTGGAGGCATTATCTATACGGCGAGCCTTGTGATATTTTCACAGATCACAAAAGTCTCAAGTATATCTTCACTCAGAAGGATCTGAATTTGAGGCAAAGGAGGTGGTTGGAGTTGATCAAGGATTATGATCTTACTATTCAGTATCATCCAGGCAAGGCCAATGTAGTTGCTGATGCTCTTAGTCGCAAGGCGACTCCTGCTACCCTAGATTACCTCATTGCTGATTTTGATCGCATGGGTATATCCTATTGTTATGCGGGCACATCACATGTTGAGACTCAGTTGATTCTTGAGTCGGCTATTCGCATCGCAAAGCGGAAGCACAGCAGAGTGACCGGTTATTACAGGAGGTTAGGAAGCGTCTGGATGAAGGTAAAGAGAGTGATTTTAGCATGGACGATTTTGGTGCTTTGAGGTTTAAAGGACGTCTTTGCGTGCCACAAAAGGCGGAGGTCAAAGATGATATTTTGAGGGAGGCACATCGCACACCGTACACTGTTCATCCTGGTGAGACTAAGATGTATCGAGATTTGAAACAGAATTTTTGGTGGAAAAGAATGAAGGTTGATATT
Organism: Hsuehochloa calcarea; assembly: GCA_036346395.1. NCBI lineage: Eukaryota > Viridiplantae > Streptophyta > Magnoliopsida > Poales > Poaceae > Hsuehochloa > Hsuehochloa calcarea. The sequence goes on from CM070610.1 coordinate 37,093,794, forward strand.
GCTAACTATGTGGCTTCTTGTGGTGTTTGTCAGCAAGTGAAAGCTGAGCACAAGCGTCCTGCAGGGTTGTTGCAGCCTTTGGAGGTACTCCAGTGGCCTTGGGATGATATCTCTATGGACTTTGTGGTGGCGTTGCCTCGTTCGCCGCGAGGGAAGGATGCAGTTTGGGTAGTGGTGGATCGATTCAGCAAATCTGCACACTTCATTCATATTCGCACGACAAATTCAGCGAGTGATCTAGCTCCTATTTATGTGCGTGAGATAGTAAGACTGCATGGTGTGCCAAAGACCATCGTTTCTGACAGGGACGCGAAGTTTGTCTCCAAGTTCTGGGAGAGTCTGCAGAGTGCATTGGGGACACAGCTCTGCCTTAGTACATCATTTCACCAACAGACAGATGGGCAGTCAGAGCGTACTATTCAGACTTTGGAGGACATGTTGCGATCTTGTGTTTTGTCTTGGAAGGGTAGTTGGGAGGACCAGTTGCCACTTGCAGAGTTTGCTTATAATAATAGTTACCATTCCAAGATTAGAGCGCGCCATTTGAGGTTCTCTATGGGCGGAAGTGCGATCGCCATTTTGTTGGGATGCGATTGGAGAGAAGGCGATTTGGGTCCGGACCGATTCAAGACTGCTGAGCGTGTGGCCATGGTGAGGCGAATCATTAGCGGCCTGAGCGCATGGAAAAGCTATGCTGATTTGAGGAGGCGTGACTTGGAGTTTGCGGTGGGTGACCAGTGCTCTTGAGAGTGTCTCCACTAAAGGTATTGTTCGGTTTGGTACCAAAGGGAAGCTTAGCCCGAGGTACGTTGGACCGTTCCCGATTATTGCAAGAATTGGGAAGTTAGCTTACCGCTTGGACCTTCCTGAGTCCATGCGTGGAGTTCATAATGTGTTTCACGTCTCGATGCTGAGAAAGTTTTTGAGAGACCCAGAGTATAAGATTTCATTAGAGCCGCTGACTATTGAGCAAGATCTCACAGTTGAGTCGCGTCCGCGCGCATCTCGAGAGGTCGGAGCGAGGCCGAGGCACAAGACGTTGGTATACGTCAAGGTCTTTGTGGACGATCGCCGAAGAGAGAGGCGACTTGGGAGTTGGAGTCTCGCATGCGCGAGCAATATCCGGAGTTGGTCACGTCGGGTACGTTTTATTTTGTTGTTTAATTTCAGCTGTGCAGTTTTTCTTTGAGTAGAACGGCGATGTAGAATTCGGGGTCGAATTCCGTTAAGGGGGGTAGAATGTAATATTCTGAAAATAATAATAATAGCAATAATAATAATAATTTAATTAGTTAAAGAATTTAGGGCTTCTGCGTAATTAAAGAATTTAGTATACGTGGAAAATAGAATTTCAGAAATTTTATGAGCTATATAAATAGATGGTGGGAATTTTAGAAAAAAAAAACCTAGCAGCCTTTATTCTGTTTCCAAGCCGCCGCCGCAAACCAGTTTTTCTCCTGTACCGCCGAAGCGATTTGTTATGGCCGCGCCAAGCCGGTTTGTTGTTGCTCTTTGCTACCGCATTTCTGCGCGTCGCTGCTGCGAAGAAGACTCTTGCCATTGCCTTGCTGCGTTGCGCTGTCTTTGCGTGCCTCTATTTGGCTGGATGGCCGCCGAACTTGCGGCGCTGCGCCGCTTTTCCTCTTTGCTTTTCACTGCTGCCGAGGTTTCTTCCAGTGCTCTGCTGCTGCTTGGATCGCGCATCTGCGTGGACGCCGCTGCCGATCGCTGTTTTTTTTCCCTACGGCCGATTCTTCTTTGTTTCCTGTGCCGAGCCGATCTGCTGGTTTCTTTGCTGCTGCTGCCGAGTGCTTCTCCGAAGCATACTTGGAGATTAAATCAAGGACTAACCTAGAGAGAGAAGGACGGAAAAATTTAGTGTTTTTGGCATTCTTCTACAGGTAACGATCTATAATTTCGTTTCGTCTCTGTTTCGCTGTTTATTTAGAGATTTGAATTTAGATTAATTAGAGAGGGTTCTTTAATTTGTAGACGAGATGCCGTCTAATGAATCTGTTTAACCTGCTGTCCGTTGAACGATTTGTTCGGGTACCTTAATGGCGAATGTTGAAAATATCATCTACTAGTTAATTGTAGATAATTTCGATATCTTTCTATAGCATATTTTATCACGTCAATCGGACAAGTAGAATTTGAGTTATGATTTTCGGAAGGCTGCTGTTTTTACAGTTGTCGTCTTTCGGCGCTGTTTTGGTAGACTGTAGATTAAAAATAGTAAATAGACTAATTAGAGTTTTTGATCTACATGAAAGTTGTAGATAATTGTCCAATGGTTCTGTAGAATCTGAGAACACGAATTTTGGTTGAGTAAATGAAGAGTTATGAATTTAGTAAGACCGCTGTTCCGAAGCGGACAGATCGGCTTTCTGGGCTAAATACGGAGGGTTAGATGATTTAATTAGAAGTCTTCGTAATCTAAGAAAATGTGGATAATTTTATGAAGAATCCAGAATGGGGTGGTTTGTGGTGATCGGACTTTCGAGTCAAAAGTTACATTCGTTTTAGTACTAAGACCGCAATGGGTAACTTTTCGGTACCGGCGTAACGTGGTATATTTGGGGACGTGTCGGAGCGATGTCGATTGATTGTTGTTCTTATGATGCTGTAGCTTGTATTGAGATTGGTGTATTTAATGTAGGAGAGGCGTCGTACTTGTTGCCATCTGCTAGCCAAATTGTGCGTCGCAACTAGTAAAGGCAAGTGCATGGTAGACAGCGATCAATGATCGATCACTGTTTTCTTTATCTTCTATTACCATTATTGTTGTGCTTTTATTTTGTTTAATTGCAAGCAATGGAATGGTATGGATTTATATTGTTAATGGACATGATGAAAAGTTGGATATGATGTTTATGATGGAGTTTGCATGTTTGCATTCATAAGCATCTTTGCATAAGAGAAGGTGATCATTATTGATCACAACTCCACGGGAGTGGAGGAGGTCCCCGATCCTTGAGGAGGAACGGGTTTGAGAGTGAATGTTGTCGCGAGCATTCACTCATGCTATACCGGTATACGCGAAAGAAGTGCATGTGGACATGTAGATTAGAGTTGCATTCATACATGAGATTAATGGATGTGAATCAAAGAGAAGATAACTGCATGAGTATATTAATGGAAGTACCTGTAATGTTAATGAAGTTATTGAATGCTGTTGATTTATTATTGTTCGTTGTTTATGGATGTGTTTGCTGAGTCGTGGACTCACCCTTGCTCTATTGTTGTCTTTAGGTGATCTTCGAGGATGCCGTAACTGAGAGCGAGTAGAGCACATGGACCACTTATGATCATTTGCCATAAGAATCTTTTCATTCACAATTGGTTTACTCTTGGACATGTTAGAGGTTGAATAAAGTTTAGGACAACGTTTGGACTAGACTATTTGCTTTAATAATTTGGATTCATTGGTTGATGCTATTTTGGACTGTTTACCTGGTTTTATTTCAATTGATTATTTACTATCGTTTGATCCATAATTATACATGTTCTTTTGTGATCCATGGATATGGTTATTGTTGTTTTCTTGCTGAAATTTTATAGTGTGTCGATAATTATTAGTTTAAAGAGTAGTGTGGTGGCATTCTAGGCTCAGTGTTGGGCTGGGGTGTTACAGTTCAAACCCATCCTTACCATAACCATCACCAATGGTTATATTAATCCATTGAGACCCAATACTCCAAATTATCTAAGAGATTTACCAAGTTCCACAGTCTTAATGATTAGACGAGTTCATCAATATCTCACACTTCTTAATAAATCTCAGGTTCTTAGTAGGTATAAACATACCTTCAATCACAGTTCATCAAGAACTACTAGAAGACAACATCAACTTAATCAATTTCACTTCCAAGGATACTAGTTAAGATTAATCATGTACCACGCCATTGACCCAACTTGGTACCCACACCAAATCAATTATCTTCCATGCTTACAATTTCTTACCTTAATACAACAAAACGTTACAAAAAAAAGTTTTGACACTCCTTCCTAAAGAAGCATTAAACACCATTTACTCCTAAAAGAAAGTACATGGGCCGAAACTTCACGTGATAAAGAACTTGTAAAATATAATTTCTATTACCCAGAATGCCAAGCGGGTAACTGAGTCATGCTTCACAACAAGAAGACAAAACTCCCATAAAGGGACCAACTTTGCAGATCAACAAAGTTCACAAGTAGCCAAAAGTATCTCAATAGTCGACAGAACAATATTTGTTTAAAAGAACAAATAGAGACCAATTGAGACCCATCAACGGCATTGTAATCACCATTCAAGGAAAGTCCACTAACCGCAAAAACTACAATTAGAAAACCAAATACAAACTCAAGGAAGACAACAACTTCCCCAAAGAGCTTATCTCCAACCTTGGTAACTAAGTTACTCGAGAAAAACCATAGCTAACCCCATACCACCAACAGTGGCACACCTTGACCATGCCCATGACCACAACCAAACTTTAGCTCTCGACATCGATTATCCCCACACATAACCAACATATAATCAATTAATAAGCAATCATACTCAATTAATATCAGTAATCATCAATACGATATAACGTAAACGTAAATGCAATGCTTTGCCCATTCCCATCCTACTGTACACCAATGTGTCAAATTTTAAGTTGATTAACCACTAGCAAATTTTTAATTAATCTATTCACCACAGACCTAAAGCCCGCTCTGATACCAACTGTAACACCCCAACCCATCAAAGGGCCTGGAATGCTGCTAAATAAACATGATAACCATTTAAACATAAGGCATAGTTCTAAATTACAGCGTAACCTCCTTTGTATAATTAAGTATCTGGAGGTTCCAATGATTCATATACTATTATCAATATCTCAACATCCAAAGTTCATCAAAGCATTCTCAAATAATCTATTCAGCTAATGCATAAGCAAGCATAATTAAAATTTACCACTCTCATTATTACAAATAATCCAATGCATTCAAGCATAGCCAAAATTAATCCTTAAACAGTTTGCTTATTATTAAGGTACGATCTAAATGATAATCATCTTTAAAAGAATGTGTGGTAGTGAGTGCATCCAAAGCAACCCTACTTCCTCCCATGCATGCGGTTCTTGCAAGTGGTACCTAAAAGCACAACAAAAGTAAGAGGTGAGTCCAAAGACTCAGCAAATATAATAAATGGCATCAACAACATACAAGCATGTAACTCATCAGCTATACTTCACAAAACCACATATCAATCACTTTACACATTCATGCTACGCAATATGTTAAACATGATTTTTTTCCTCCTCTTTCCCTTTTGCATTTTACCGGTAATGCAAAGTGCGCATTCGTCGATGTACACCCATGCATGTACTATCTAGTACAGGGACCATTTCCCATACTCCACGTGTATGGGGATCTAAGCCCATGCTCTTCAAGTATGGGGACCTTTAGCCCGTCATTAACATGACGGGGACCTCAAGAGTTGCTTGGTCATCACATGACCAAGACTTCAATAAACCAACATGATGCGTATGTATGAATTCTCAAAGTAACACAAACATGCATCCTCAACAACATTGCATATGAGTAACCTAATCATACTCCAAAATCTCATAACCATAGACAAACAACCATGAATAACACGTAATTCATATCTCTAGCAACCATGAACAATACCAATTATGCTATCTTCTCAAACATAAACACACAGGTACTCATAATATATATCGAATCATTGCCATTCAATAATTTATATTATATCACGAGAGAACGAGGATGTATGTAAAGTGCCGCCTTGCATCATCCACCACCTGAATAATAATTATAACACACGCTAAGACACAGCAGCGGGCCAAAAGAAACTATATAACAATAAGCATGAACTCACAAAAACATCTAATTCGATCCCGTCCCCAAATTCCTAAACGGCGATCTGTCCCCTCGGTGAATAGTCAACTTCAAAAATACATATCTATTGGTATAGGAGTCCAAATAAGATGTTCTTAGACTTTCTGAAAAGGTAATTAAATTATCCAACTATGTCTAGTTGGTGAGCCTTACTGAATCGGCCAAATATTACCCCTACCAGGCCAGTTAATAAAACATCAATTTCATGTTGGACTCTCTGGACAGAGCACTAAAATCACCATAACTTTCTCTACGCAACTCGGAACAGGGTGATCTTGGGCTCTTTGGAATCACAACAAAACCAGATACAATAGTCTAGTTGGACAAGTCTTCTGATTCGGCCTGCAACTAATTCTTATATTCAGGTAAACTTTCTGTCTCTGCAATCTGACAGTCAGCGAAACAGCGGCGGTAAAAATTACATAACTTTTGATTGCTAACTCTAAAAATTGTGTTCTTTATCAACTTGGAAAGCTTACGGAATACTGTACAACATTCATTTTGGGTGGCTTTTCTAATTAGGCATCTAAATAATTCATAATGGCCAGACAAGGCAATCTGCCAATTCTCATCAGCTCTCCTAGTCAGTCACGGTAAAACTACCATAACGCCTAAACTATAAGTCCAAATTAGGTGATCGTGTTGCCCAAAGAAAGCTAAAACTGAGGGCTACAACTTTATAACATGCGGTCAGATCAGAAAACGTACGGATCTTACCCAAAACGGACGAGCAACAGCGTTGAACCTCGTCTTGGCCGGCACTCCAACGGTGATCTCCTCACCTTTCCTCCGATGGACCGCAGCAAGGATCTTCGCCGGGGAGGGAGGTGGTGCTGCTGGGGAGGTGGTGGCGCAGGGGAGAAGCAATGGGGAGAGGGGGTGGCGGCTAAGGGGGGAAGAGAGTAGAGTGGGGGCGGCTAGGGTTTGGGCGCCCCCCCCCCTCTCTTGGCCGACCCCCCTTAGGCCGGCATCCCCTCTTGGGCCTCTTGGGCCGCGGTCCACGGCCCAGGTTGGCGAAAATATGCGAAATCCCCCTTTTTTCAGGAATTTTCCCTTTTTTATTGTTCTTTCTTCTCCCGACTAGCTGTCTATTTACCCCATTAAATTCCAGGGTATTACACATAGTAATCTGTAATACTCTGAAAATAATAATAATAATAATAATAACGTCTTAAGGGCTTGTGCGTAATTAAAGAATTTAGATACGTGAAAATAGGATATTTCAAAGTATTTTTAGAGCTATATAAATAGAGGATCTGGAAACCCTATTAGTTTTATTGCTTCGTTCCCTTGCGCCGCCACCGTTTTTTCTTTGTTTTTTCTTCTTCCGCCTGGCCGCCGCTACCTGCCTGTGCGTCGGCGCCTGCCCACGTGATCGGCTGCATGCGCGTGGCCGCTTGGTGCTGGTGCCCCTGCGCGCGTGGAAGCCAGATTGCACGAGTTCTGCCGGCCGGTACGTTGTGATGTATTGGTTTGCTGCTATGAGATATAATGGGTGTGTACTGCCTTGACTACGTAATTCAATGGGAGGTGCCAGCATGTACGTGATTAGTGGTAGCTTATTGCACTAGGCCGAATTAGTATTGTGATTAACTAGTTGCGAAGTAGTAGTTAACTAGATGAATTACGTAATTCAATGGGAGGTGCCGAATTAGAAATAGATGAATTAGACTCTGCTAATTAGTAGTTGATTAGTTTGGCCGTGTAGCATTACATGCATGCACGTTTAAGTAGTAATGATGAGACAATAGCTAATTGGTGTTGCATGCTTTGTAGATACGTGTTTATCTGGTTATTAAAGGAGAGAGAGGAGCTAGTATGTTTTGCTGTAATAGTAAGGGAATTATTAGCATGTTTTAGTCGGGAAGATATCGATCAATAGACTAGTTTTGGTCTGCTGTTCTGTTGAACGATTTATTCGGCTACCTTAATGGCAAATTTTGGAAATATCATCTACTAGTTAATTGTAGATAATTTCGATATCTTTCTATAGAATATTTAAACATGTCAATCGGATAAGTAGAATTCGAAATATGAATTTTGGAAGGCTGCTGTCAATGTGGTTGTCGTCTTTCGGTGCTGTTTTGGTAGACTGCGGATTAAAAATAGTAAATAGACTAATTAGAGTTTTTAATCTACATGAAAGTTGTAGATAATTGTCTAAGGGTTCTGTAGGATCTAAGAACTCGAATTTTGGTTGGGTAAAACAAAAGTTATGAATTTAGTAAGACCCGCTGTTCCGAAGCGGACAGATCGGTTTTCTGGGCTAAAAACGGAGGGTTAGATGATTTAATTAGAAGACTTTGTAATCTAAGAAAATAAGGGGAATTTTGTGTAGAATCCAGAACTGGGTGGTTTGTCGTGATCGGACTTTTGAGTCAAAAGTTACGTTCGTTTTAGTACCAAGACAACAATGGGTAACTTTTCGGTACCGGAGAAGTGTGGTAGATTTGGGGACGTGTAGGAACGATGTTGATTGATTGCTATTCTTGATGCTGTAGCTTATTTTGAAATTTGTGTATTTAATGTAGGAGAGGCGTCGTACTTGTTGCCATCTTCTAGCCAAATCGCAAGGCCGCAACTAGTAAAGGCAAGTGCATGGTAGACAGCGATCAATGATTGATCACTGTTTTCTTTATCTTCCATTACCATTATTGTTGTGCTTTTATTTTATTTAATTGCAAGCAATGGAATGGTATGGAGTTATATTGTTAATGGACATGAAGAAAAGTTGGATATGATGTATGTGATGGAGTTTGCATTTTTCATACATAAGCATCTTTGCATATGAGCAGGTGATCATGAATGATCACAACTCCACGGGAGTGGAGGAGGTCCCCGATCCTTATGGAGGAACGGGCTTGAGAGTGAATGTTGTCGCGAGCATTCACTCATGCTATACCGTATATCTGTGAAAGAAGTGCATGTGGACATGTAGATTAGATTTGCATTGATACATGAGATTAATGGGTGTGAATCAAAGAGAAGATAACTGCATGAGAATATTAATAGAAGTACCTGTGATGATAATGAAGTTATTGAATACTGTTGATTTATTATTGTTCGTTGTATATTGATGTGTTTGCTGAGTCGTGGACTCACCCTTACTCTTTTGTTGTCTTTAGGTGATCTCCGAGGACACCGTACCTGAGAGCGAGTAGAGTACATGGACAACACATGATCATTTGCCATAAGAATCTTTTCATTCAAAATTGGATTACCCTTGGACATGTTAGAGGTTGAATAAAGTTTAGGACAACGTTTTGGACTAGACTATTTGTTTTAATGATTTGGATTCATTGGTTGGTGCTATTTTGGACTATTTACCTGGTTATATTCCCCTTGCTTATTTATTATCGTTTGATCCATAATTATGCATGTTCTTTTGTGATCCATGGATATGTTTATTGTTGTTTTCTTGCTGTAATTTTATAGTGTGTCGATAATTATTAGTTTAAAGAGTAGTGTGGTGGCATTCTAGGCTCAGTGTTGGGCTGGGGTGTTAAAGTTGGTATCAGAGCGGGCTTTAGGTTCGTGGTGAATAGATTAACAACTTAGGCAAACTAAAATTGTTAAAATTTGTTTTAGTTTTAGTAAAACAACTAAAATATGCTAATGGTTAACTAACCTAAAATTTGACACACTAGTGCACAGTAGGTTAGAGAGAGGTACGAATATAGTTTTACGCTTCCGTTATGTTGTTCATTGATGCATGATTTTATTTTGACCTTTGAACTCATTGTGTATTGTTGATTGTGGTTGATAGCTATGCCGAGGGGTAGAGGACGTGGTCGTGGTGGCCGCGGTCGTGGAGGTCGGGCCGCGCGAGGGTCCGTGGAGCCACCTCTGTAGCGATGAGTCGATGTCGAGGGGTTCTTTGTTGACCCACCTCGGTTGGGGTCGTGGATGAGACCCCCGCTTTGCTGAGAGAGTTGGTGGGAGAGATCCGTGCTCTTCGTCAACAGGCGCCGGCAGCCCCTGTTGCTGCGGCATCTGTTGTTGCTCCTGTCGCTCCTCCACCTGCACCTGAGGCGCGGATGACGCTTCGAGAGTGGATGGGATTGAGGTTGGATCCGTTTGACGGTTGGTACACCGTCCAGCAGCAGATCGGGTTGCGCTACATGGAGAGACAGTTTGGAGCTTTGGAGATGTCTTCACATCTGAGGGTCCGTTTTGTAGCCTTTTAGCTGAAAGGGCAAGCGGATATTTGGTGGGAGGGCGTGTTGTCTTCGAGGACCGCCGCTCAAGGGTCAGTCACTTGGGAGGACTTTGTTGATCAGTTCAAGGGAAAGTTCTACCCCTACTCGTTTGTTGAAAAGATGGAGGTTGCCTTGACGACCTTTGCTCAAGGGAAGAGATCTATTGCTGAGTATGAGGCTGAGTTCAACAACTTGGTTCGCTTTGTCCCTTCAAGAGCTTAACGATGATCTTCGAAAGCCAAGAGGTTCCGTCGGGGTCTCAGTTGCAGTACCGACATGTGTTGGGAGCTACTCCACTCTGTGACTACAGCTCTGTTGTGGAGCAAGCTAGGGGCATGGAGTTGGAGATGCAGCTCGCAAAGGGGAAGCAAGCCTCTGGTGGACTGGTAGCTTCTGGTGGTGACCAGAAGAGGAGCTCTAGTGAGGGAAGTAGGTCTGTTCAACGACCCGCTTTCAAGAAATTCAAGGGAGGACCGCAGTCTTTCAAGTCTAGCGGCCGAGGCCGTTTCTTCTTGGCGCCTCGTCCTTTTGTAGGTACTCGGCTCTTCGTCTGCCCTGAGGCGGGGCATGCTTTGCTTTAAGTGTGGTGATGGACACCGCGCTGCTGAGTGCTCTTGGACGGGTGATTGCCGTCAGTGTGGCCGACCGGGTCACAAGGAGCGGTGTGTCGCGTAACCCCGCTTAGCGTGATCAAGTGGGAGCTCGTGCCATCTTCTTCTTGATGGGTCTGCGCCGAGGAACTTTCCGGATGATGATCGCTCCTCCAGCGCCATTTCCTTGACTTGGGCGCCTCAAGAGGGTACTATCGGCACCGCCACCTTCGCACCGCTTCAGTTGCACGACCGCTTTACCGCACCGCCACAAAGAGATTGTTGGGGCTCTCGCCGCCCCGCCGTCATCTTCTTTTGCCATGGCGCCACCTGGAGTGTACGCCATGCCTACTGCAGAGTCTGCGGGTCGTCCTGACGTGGTGACAGGTACTTTGCTCGTGGATTCGTTTGATGCTTTAGTCCTTTTTGATTCAGGGGCTACCTTTTCGTTTGTCTCAACGGCGTTTGCTAGGAGAGCGAACTTGAGTATGCAGTGGATTTCTCAGTCAGTGTTAGTTAGTTCTCCTGGGGGTATTATTGCGAGCTCTACTGTTTGTCCTGGGTGTTCTATTGTTATTGATGGAGAGAAGTTCACGGCGAATCTGATAGTTATTCAAATGGAGCCGTTCGACGTTATCTTGGGTATGGATTGGTTGCACTCTTATCGAGCCGTGATATCCTATTTTTGTAGAACAGTCTCTGTGCAGACCCCGTCTGGGGAGACTTTGACCTTTCAGGGGAGTGCGCCTCCGCGCTCTCTTTCGATGATTATGGGATGTTCGGGCCGGCGTGCGATGAAAATCGGGCTTCTTTTAGCTTTTGTTGAGAAACCGAGCGTGGCATCGCAGATTGAGGAGATTCCAGTGGTTAGTGATTACCCAGATGTGTTCCCAGCTGAGCTTCCGGGCTTGCCACCTACGCGAGACGTGGAGTTTCGCATTGATCTTGTTCCGGGTACTCGTCCCATCTCGATGTCTCCATATCGACTAGCACGTCCGTTTCAGGACGAGTTGAAGAAGCAATTGGATGATTTGTTGGCTAAAGGTTTGATCAGCGTAGCGTATCGCGTGGGGAGCTCTGCTCATTCACGAGAAGAAGGATGGGAGTTGGCGCATGTGTGTTGATTACCGCGCGCTTAATGCGATCACAATCAAGAATAAATATCCATTGCCCCGCATTGAGGATTTGTTTGATCGGTTGAATGGAGCTCAAGTATTCTCCAAGATCGATCTCGATCGTGGTATAATCAAATCCGCAGCGTGAGCGAGATGTAGAGAAGACTGCTTTCTCCACCAGGTATGGGCATTATGAGTATAAAGTTATGTCCTTTGGGTTGACTAATGCACCTGCTATTTTTATAGAGACCATGAACAACATGTTACACGAGTATCTAGATGACTTCGTGGTGGTGTTCATTGATGACATTCTTATCTATTCCAAGACCAATGAGGATCATGAGCGTCATTTGAGGCTGGTTTTAGATACTTTGAGAGACCACAAGTTCTATGCTAAGTTGAAGAAGTGTGAGTTCTGGATTTCAGAAGTGGGTTTTCTGGGTCATGTGATTAACCCTCAGGGCATTGCTGTTGATCCTGGTAAGGTCTCCACAGTGGTGGATTGGAAGAGGCCGACTAATGTGAAGGAGGTGAGGAGTTTCTTGGGCTTGGCTGGTTATTATCGGCGTTTTGTGCGGGATTTCTATCATCGCCAAACCGATGTCTCGGCTTACTCAAAAGGTGTGAGATTCGGTGGGTGATGAGTGTGAGCGCGATTTACGATTTTGAAGGACAGGTTGGTGACCTCACCTATTCTCACTCTTCCCGAGCCGGGGAAGCGGTTCACAGTCTTTTCGGATGCGTCTCAAGTGGGTCTTGGCTGTGTTCTCATGCAAGACGGTAAGGTGATTGCTTATGCGTCGAGACAGTTAAAGAAGCACGAGCAGAATTATCCCACTCATGATTTGGAGTTGGCTGCGGTTGTTTTTGCTCTCAAGATTTGGAGGCATTATCTATACGGGCGAGCCTTGTGATATTTTCACGGATCACAAAAGTCTCAAGTATATCTTCACTCGAAGGATCTGAATTTGAGGCAAAGGAGGTGGTTGGAGTTGATCAAGGATTATGATCTTACTATTCAAGATCATCCGTGCAAGGCCAATGTTGTTGCGATGCTCTTAGTCGAAGGCGACTCCCGCTACTCTAGATTGCCTCATTGCTGATTTTGATCGCATGGGAATATCTTATTGTTATGCGGCACATCACATGTTGAGACACAGTTGATTCTTGAGTCATTTATTCGGCACCGTGTCTGAAAGCACAACAGAGTGACCGGTTATTACAGGAGGTTAGGAAGCGTCTGGATGAGGGTAAAGAGGGTGATTTTAGCATGGACGATTATGGTGCTTTGAGGTTTAAAGGCCGCCTTTGCGTGCCACAAAAGGCAGAGGTCAAAGATGATATCTTGAGGGAGGCACATCGCACTCCATAATCGCTCATCTGGTGAGACTAAGATGTATCGAGATTTGAAACAGAATTTTTGGTGGAAAAGGATGAAGGTGGACATTGCAAATTATGTGGCTTCTTGCGGTGTCTGTCAGCAAGTGAAAGCTGAGCACAAGCGTCCTGCAGGGTTGTTGCAGCCTTTGGAGGTTCCCCAGTGGCCTTGGGACGATATCTCTATGGACTTTGTGGTGGCGTTACCTCGTACGCCGCGAGGGAAGGATGCAATTTGGGTAGTGGTGGATCGATTCAGCAAGTCTGCGCACTTCATTCCTATTCGCACAACAAATTCAGCGAGTGATCTAGCTCCTATTTATGTGCGTGAAATAGTAAGACTGCATGGTGTGCCCAAGACCATCATTTCTGACAGGGACGCGAAGTTTGTCTCCAAGTTCTGGGAGAGTCTGCAGAGTGCATTGGGCACACAGCTCCGCCTTAGTACAGCGTTTCATCCTCAGACAGATGGGCAGTCAGAGCGTACTATTCAGACTTTGGAGGACATGTTGCGATCTTGCGTTTTGTCTTGGAAGGGTAGTTGGGAGGACCAGTTACCACTTGCAGAGTTTGCTTATAATAATAGTTACCATTCCAGTATTAGAACCCCGCCATTCGAGGTTCTCTATGGGCGGAAGTGCAGATCACCGCTTTGTTGGGATGCAGTGGGAGAGAAGGTAGTTTTGGGTCCGGACTGGATTCAGAAGACCGTTGAGCGTGTGGCCATGGTGAGGCAGAATCTTTTAGCTGCTCAGAGCAGACAGAAAAGCTATGCTGATGTGAGGAGGCGTGACTTAGAGTTTGCGGTGGGTGACCAGGTGCTCTTGAGAGTGTCTCCCACTAAAGGTATTGTTCGGTTCGGTACTAAAGGGAAGCTTAGCCCGAGGTACGTTGGACCGTTCTTGATCATTGCAAGAATTGGGAAGTTAGCCTACCGCCTGGACCTTCCTGAGTCCATGCGTGGGGTTCACAACGTGTTTCACGTCTCGATGCTGAGAAAGTTTTTGAGAGACCCAGAGCATAAGATTTCATTGGAGCCGCTGACTATTGAGCAAGACCTCACAGTCGAGTCGCGGCCGGTGCGCATTCTGGAGAGGTCGGAGCGAGTGCTGAGGCACAAGACGTTGGTATACGTCAAGGTGCTGTGGACGCATCAATCTGAGAGAGAAGCGACTTGGGAGTTGGAGTCTCGCATGCGCGAGCAATACCCGGAGTTGTTCACGTCGGGTACGTGTTATTTTATTATTTAATTTCAGCAGTGTAGTTTTTATTTGAGTAGAACGGCGAGTAGAATTCGGGGTCGAATTCTGTTAAGGGGGGTAGAATGTAATACTCTGAAAATAATAATAATAATAATAATAATAACGTCTTAAGGGCTTGTGCGTAATTAAAGAATTTAGATACGTGAAAATAGGATATTTCAAAGTATTTTTAGAGCTATATAAATAGAGGATCTGGAAACCCTATTAGTTTTATTGCTTCGTTCCCTTGCGCCGCCACCGTTTTTTCTTTGTTTTTTCTTCTTCCTTCCGCGCCGCTACTGCTCAGGCGTGGCGCCGCCCACGTGATCGGTGCAGCGTGGCGCTGTGGGTCTTGGTGCCGTGCCCTGCGCGTGGAAGCGATTGCACGAGTTCTCGCACGCAGACGTTGTGATGTATTGGTTTCTTTGCTATGAGATATAATGGTGTGTAATCGCCTTGACTACGTAATTCAATGGGAGGTGCCAAGATGTACGTGATTAGTGGTAGCTTATTGCACTAGGCGAATTAGTATTGTGATTAACTAGTTGCTAAGTAGTAGTTAACTAGATGAATTACGTAATTCAATGGGAGGTGCCGAATTAGAAATAGATGAATTAGACTCTGCTAATGTCGGGACCCAAATATGCAAATCTGGACCCTCTGTGTATTCTCGCGTAGCGATGGTCAAATGGCGATCACTCCACGATCTCGGCTGCTCACAATCCAAGCACCGCCACGGTACAATGGACGATCGAACCCTCCAAGTACTTGTAGCAACTTCCAAAGCTCGCGGCAAGTCCTCCCTTGCGCTCTCCATAACTCAAGACGAGGCATCTGTCAAGATGGACAAGGATATGAAAACAACTTTAAAACAATGGGAGAGAAAGAATTTCAGCAGAGAGTTGAGTCAAGAGAGACATGAGATGAGTTAAAGAGTTCAATTAATCTTGCAAGTTAATTTTGCTTTAGAAAATAGTTTTGGACTCACTAAGAACGGCCAATCTAACTAGGGTCAAGACCTCTGATCAAGATGGCTCGATACCACCTCTGTCGGGACCCAAATATGCAAATCTGGACCCTCTGTGTATTCTCGCACTAGTCCAGATCACGCTAGTGCACACAAAGTGTCAACATTGATGAAATATCACATCCATACAACGAATATAATAATAAACGAGTACATTTAAGTAACAAATAATGTTGGGACCTTACGGTCGAAGTTTACATTTATTAGGCCATGCAAGGTCGATAATAAAGAAATAATCGCAATGAAACGAATAAACTCCGGTGGCTCCCATCAATTTACCACGCAACCGATCGATCAAGACCCTAACGCTCAACCTTCGTAGAATTCCTCTTCAAAAGCAGGCGACGACTCCTCCACTTCTGTTGATTTGTTTAGCAAGAGTGAGTACACACCGTACTCGCAAGTCATACCACAGAATGCATTTATACATGATGGCTTATTCCAAAGAAATGGCTTCTGTGGTTACTTTGCAGAAATGCAACATTTGCAATTGAATACAAATAATAGATTGAAAGCGTAATTCAAAACAAATAGACAATAATAATTTAACAATTGATTTCACAAAGGACACACAGTCTAATCAAGTTATTCACACAGCTGCCCAAGTTATCTTACACAGCTGAACCTTCCCAATTGTTTTTATGAAAATCTACCCCTCGTGTGAAATTCCCGAGCATGTCCATAACCGAGGACGCGGCTATTCGAATAGATTGGTTTAAACACTCTGCAGAGGTTGTACACTTTACCCACACGATGAAACCAACCGGATCAGAGTTGATCACAACAAAACCTTTCAGAGACTTCATCTCAAACAATGACACTCCTGGTGTGCTTTACTGCCGTCCAATTTGTACACACAGCCCTTGGAACGACACACACCATTGGACAGGATGCGTGAATCGTCTCCGCGATGTGACATATCACACCTCCAGCCCTCACATAGCTTAAATACAACCTTGAGTTGTCAATGTCAAGACTCCATAACTTACTAAGTCAGGCCCAGCCCATACTAGGCATGTGGTCGTACAGTAAGGCCCAGTTCAATGGCGCACAAAGTTAAGTCCTTAATTGACCAAGGCAAGACTTCAAGTTTTAACCCAAATCACAAAGTTTAATAAGCACACGGCTCCACCATTCACACGTAATCCACCACTTGCCTCGGTCTAAATCTTTTCCCACCCTGTTGATTAAGTGCAACACATGCCATCAACGAGTAATAGCACACAAAGACACACAGATTCATCACACGGTTCCATAATCACTTAGTCAAGTTTATAATTGCAACTCACATGGAATGATGACTCGTGGCATGGCTAAGCCTAATCGTATCTAACCAACCCACGTTGGTGCTACGATAATACCAACTAATTATTAACCAACCTAGGGTGACAAAAGATCATGGCATACAATAGACAGGGTGGCATAACAATTTGGATTAATAACTACACCCAAAAGCATTTAAATAAATACTTGAAATAGAATGCAATACATTGAAACAAAGTATTTTGAAAACTGGGTTCAAAATGATCAAAGGTATAACTTGCCTTGGAATAGATCTAGATATTGGTCTTGGTCTTGAGGTGCTCCTTCTTACGCAAAATTCTCAAGTATCGACGCCTACTGCAAACGAGACAAAAGAAACAAAACAAATAAATAACAGAGGCAAAACAAACTCCAAAAATTAAATAAAATTCATAAATAAATAGATCTGAATTTTATATGAATTTACAAATTTGAATGGGCTCAATTGGACTTCGGATGCAAAAGATATAGGCTTTGGAAGATTGGAAAAATCAATAAAACCCTAAATTGGATTTTCTCGAATTTCCGAATTATTTTTATAAAGGAAAATCGAATTATTGCGCAATGCTTGCGTCGGTAGGGAAAAAGGATTTAATTAAAATCCGATCGACAGTGGGCCCCACTGTCGACCTCTCACTCACGGCGGATCGGGTCCTCCGAGCCGAGGCAAAGCCGACGCAAGAAACCGGAGGTGTGGCGGCGATGCGCAACCACGCAGTGACACGCCAGCGCAGCGCCGACCTGGTCAGACACGCAGTGCCCACGTTACCGGCCAGCCCGGCGTTTGATGTGCCGACAACGGCGAACAGCGATGACTTCGGTGAGAAGGTCAGTGCCTGGTAGCTCGCTAATCGCACTGGTGACACTGGATTTGGCGCCTGGGGACGTCGGGGGTCGCCGGAATTGGCGCCGGAGCGGAAGAGGGTGATCGGGTTTTGCCGGCGTTGAACTCCGGTGGCGCCCGAGCGATGTCGAGGGGTTCCCGAGAAAGCCCTGGCGATGGGGATGCTGACGGCGTAGTTCCCGGGGGTAGAGCGTCACCGGTGGCAGCGCAAGTGGAGTTTTTGCCGGCGGCCGCCAAAAGCTACAAACTCGAATTAAGGCGGCGCTAGGACTTTAGGAGGGGCGAGGGTGGCGGCTCTGGGGATCGGGAGCGGAGGGGACCTCGGGGTTTTATAGGGTCGGGACGTCGGGGTAGAAACGCCTAAATGAGTCCGTTGCCACGATCGGAGATCCAAAATAAGGGAGATTGAGGGGAGTCGGAGGGAAGCGGTAGAGATATGCGCGGGATAGGAGGGAGTTCGCTCAGTGCGCTTGGCGCGAGAAATCGCGGCAGTTGCGCAAATGTCAGACGAGCTCCTTCGCAAAAATGGCGGATGTGGGGAAAAGCGGGAGGAAGAAGAAGGCGTGCGAGGACGACGACTCGGTGGGGGTCCCACCGGTCGGCAGAGAGGAGCGCTTGGCGTGAAAGCGCAGGCGGGACGATGTTGATCCAACGGAGGCGAGCGAGAAGCGTCTGGCGTCCGTCGGGACACGCGCGTTCATCCGAAGCAGGGAAGGCGGCGGGAGGAGGGAGTGGGCGAGGCGGGCTGGGGTGGAATAGTGTTGGGCTTCGGCCCAACACTGTTCCGAAGGGTTTTCTTTTGATTTTTCTTTTAAATAAATCCAGAAAATACAAATAGCTGATAGAAAATAGCAAATGGCTTGGGAAAATTTCCAGAAAATTCTACAAAATATATCCAAGCATGTAGAATCTAAATAAAATAATTTTGACAATTGTTGATGTTGGGATTAAGCACATTAAATCAATTTGTCCTTAAAGTCCATATTAAGCTTTTTAAATTAATATTCAAATAAATCCAAATGATGAATTTCTTGCTACCAATATTTAAAAGATTTTCAAGCTCGAAAATAGGGATGTTACAAACCTCCCCTTAAGCGAATCTAGCCCCGAGATTAGGCTAGCTAGAGAAAAGGCTAGGAACTCGGCTTTTAACTCTTCTTCACGTTCCCACGTTGCTTCTCCTTACAGTGGTTACTCCTTTGGACTTTGCGTAAACGAGCAGTCTTGCTTACAGTGCGGCGCTGCGACATCCAAAATCTTGACAGTCGCTCTTTGTACGTGAGATCCTCCTTGATTCAATTGACTCCAACGGGTCCGCTCTTACCGCACACGAAGACACTTCTTGGTGAGAGACATGAAAGACATCATGCACTCCGCGCTACGATCGTGGTAGCTCAAGCTGTACGCAACTTCTCCACGGCGTTCCAAAATCTTGAATGGACCCACATACCTTGGAGCAAGCTTCCCTTTGGTGTGAAATCTCTTAACACCTCTGGCGGAGTAACTCGCAGATACACAAAATCCTCGGTTCAAAGTCGAGGTCACGACGACGATTATCGGCATAACTCTTTTGCTGGATTGGGCTATCTTTAGTCTTTCTCCGATCATAGCAACTTGTTCTTCGCTTCTGAATAATATCGGCCCGAACACTACACGTTCATTGTCTCGACCAATTCAACGGAGTTCTGCAGCGACCATACAAAGCTTCAAATGGTGACATCTCAAGGCGGCTTGATAAGCTGTTGTTGTACGAGAATTCGCATACGGTAAACTCTTATCCCAAGCGGTAGCATTTGCTAAGGCACGTGCTCTCAACATATCTTCTAATATCGATTGACTCTTTCGATCTGGTCCATCCATGCGTGGATGATAAGCGATACTAAAATTCAGATGAGTTCTGGGGCTTCATGTAGACTCGCCAAAAGCGAGAGGTGAATTGAGATCCTCGATCGACACTATCTTCTTAGGCACACCGTGCGGTCGACGATTTTGACATATACAATTCGCCAAGCGGTCTCACGAGTAAGTGGTTTTGGTGGCAAGAAATGGGCAACCTTAGTCAAGCGATCCACTATTACCCAAATCGAATCATAACTGATTGAGTCTTGGGTAATCCGTAATAAAATCCATACCGATCTCTTCCCACTTCCATTACGGTATCTTCACGGTTGTAGCAATCCCGCCGCCTCGATGTTCGCCTTTACTTTCGACACACGTCGCATAAAGCAACGAACTCTGCGACGTCTCGCTTTAAGTTTGGCCACCAAAACTTATTCTTAACATCTGATACATCTTGGTGCTTCGGGTGAATTGAATACTTTGAGTCATGGGCTTCCTTGAATCATTGTCTTAATCCATCCATATCCGTACACGATCGTCCATTGATCCACAATATATCCCGATCATCCACGGTGAAGTCTTTAAATTTTCCTTCGACATCTTCTTCACGAGGTCAACAAACTCGAATCCTTGGGTTGCGCTTCACGAACTGCTTTCTCGAGTAGGTGTACTTCCAAATTGGCCACAAATCCTTAGGAACAACTTCTAGCAGTAAGCCACGGAATTCCTCACGAAGTTCGAACACAACTCTTTTGCTTCGAGCATTGCGGTAGCTCTTACGACTCGGTGCATCTGCAACTACATTGGCCTTACCGGGATGGTAATGGATTCCAAGATTATAATCCTTTATTAATTCCACCATCTTCTCATCTCATGTTCAAATCGGTGAGTGAAAATGTACTTGTGCTCTTATGATCTGTGTAGACTTCACAATGACACCGATGAGATAATGACGCCAAATCTTCAAGGCATGCACTACGGCAACTAGCTCCAAATCATGGGTAGGATAGTTCTCTTCATGAGGCCTTAATTGCCTTGGCGCATAAGCGGCGGCTCTTCCTTCTTGCATAAGGACACATCCTAGTCCTTGACGCGAAGCATCACAGTAGATATCAAAATCCTTACTAATATCCGGCAAAACTAACACTGGGGCTGAAGTCAAACGTTTCTTCAATTCTTGAAAACTCTCTTCACAAGCTGGGGTCCAAATAAACTTCTTCTCTTTCTTCAACAATTGCGTAAGAGGTTTAGCAATCGTTGAGAACCCTTCAATGAAACGACGATAGTATCCTGCCATTCCCAAGAAACTACGAATTTGAGTAACCGTCTTGGGCTGCTCCCAATTCATTACAGCTTTAACCTTTCCGGGGTCAACTGCTACTCCTTCGGCTGTCATCACATGACCGAGAAAATCAACTTTCTTCTTCCAAAAGTCACACTTGCTGAACTTGGCATACAACTGATGTCCTCTGAGCTTCTCTAGGATTAAACTCAAATGTCCTGTATGTTCTTCTTCCGACTTTGAGTATACCAAAATATCATCAATGAATACTACCACGAACTTATCCAAATATTCCATGAATACTTTGTTCATCATGTTCATGAAATAGGCAGGGGCATTGGTCAATCCAAACGACATGACTAAAAACTCATAATGTCCATACCGGGTTGAGAAAGCGGTCTTTGGTACATCCTTAGGACAAATCTTCAACTGATGGTAACTTTGATCGCAGATCGATCTTGGAGAATAGTCGGCTCCTTTCATCCGGGTCGAACAAATCATCTATTACGGGCAATGGGTACTTGTTTTTGATGGTGACTTCGTTGAGAGAACGATAGTCGATACACATTCTCATACTTCCATCTTTCTTCTTGACGAACAAAACAGGTGCTCCCCATGGCGACGAACTAGGTCTTACAAAACCTTTTTCCAAAGAGTTCTTCTATCCGCTTCTTCATTTCCACAAGTTCATCGGTGGCATCCGATAGGGTCTCTTGGAAATTGGTGCTGTTCGGCACTAGATCGATGACAAATTCAATGTCACGGTCGGTGGCATTCTGGTAATTCTTCCGAAATACGTCGGGTAATCTCGACTACTGTGCGTCTTCCAAAGCGTCTTGATCGTTGACTACCAAATGTCCATCACGTCTTGAGGTGGCTAGAAATTCTACTTTCTTTCTGTGATATCCTCAATTGTCACGGCTCTTGCCACAATCTAGCATCGCTTTATGTTTGGATAACCAATCCATACCAAGGATGACATCTATGGTGCGAGTGTCTAGAACTATTAGGTTGGCTAGAAACTCAACTCCACTATGAGTAGCCTAGCTCCTAAACATCCAACTTTAGAACTTAGCTCTGCTCCAGTATTGGACTAACAGAGTATGCTTAAGATGCATAACTTCCAATTTGTTCTTAGTTGCAAAATTCCGAAACAAGCGAATCGAAGCTCGAATCAAAGCAGGCGATGCAGTCTTGAATTTACTAGAACTTACCCGATTACAACGTCGGGTGCTTCTTGGGCTCCTTCTAGAGTGGCGTGGTTGACACGACCTCGACCAGCGATGGCGGTGCTCCTCCGGATTGACCGGTAGCTTGAGAAGTTCCTTGATGGTTGCCTTGTCTTGGTGTCTTGGCCGTGTGTTCCCAAGGTTGAAGCGTCATTGGGTGATAGTCCCATTCTGCGGACATCGGTTGGCGAAATGCCCTGCCGACGACGAGGTAAAGCAAACTCGGTTGTATTCGTGGGTTGCTTCTTGGATTGGGGTTGGTAGTGCGGGGTTGCGAAAGTTACGAGCAAGCTGGCGAGTCTTGAAGTTGGTGTAGGTGGTCAGCGAATTGCGTGGTGGAAAAGCGGCTAAGCTGCGGTGGAATCATTCTTGCCCTCGGTGGGGTTGGTGACTTCCTTCTTCGAGCCATTCGCGCTTACGATGATCTTCCAATTCCTTACGCTTATCCTCTAGAATCAAAGCCTTGTTGATCAACTCTTGAAAATCGGGAAAGGTGTGGCGATCAAGTTGACTTGAAGTCCGATGTTCAATCCTTTGAAAACGACTCGACGAGCCTTGTCGGTGGCGACATCTTCTGCGACATATCGAGCAAGTTTGAGAACTTGTTGAGGTAATCGATCATCGACATTCCTCCTTGCTTGAGAGCACGAATTCATCCTTCTTGGATCCATGATTCCTTCGGTACATGATATCGGCAAAAGCGTTGTGAACTCTTCCCAAGTAATATCTTGCGGCGTTCCATGCGGCACAAAGTTTTCCACCATTCGCAAAGAATGCCTTCCATCAGTGAGAGGCTGACAGAACTTTTTCATGATCGCCGCATTGAGTGATCAGCGATTTCCTCTCAATAACACGAAGCCAATCATCGACTTCTCTTGGTGAGACATGTCCGTAAAAGGTTGGTGGGCGGGTCCTCATAAACTCCGCCAACTTGGATGATCCATTGTGACCATGAGCAAGCTGGGGCTCCATTGTGATCTTCGATTGTTGTTGCTCGTTATTCATAGCTTGCATCGATTCATCATGGTGTACATCAGCTGGGTCTGAGCTGTCATGAATGCTCCAAAATTCTGCAGATCGACTAAAGGTGCTTGTGGTGGAAGCGCCTCTGCGAGGATTTGCTCCGCCCTTACGATATTGGAGTGTCGGAACCACTTGCAAAGACTTAGCGAGTGCGAACCATCTGGTGAATCTCCAAGGGTTAGATAAGGTAGCAAGCACGAGATAAGTTGTAGAACTAAGCGGGGTAGGTAAAACCCAACAACATATTTTAAGAAAGCTCAACTGAAACTCTTATATTGATTAAGATAATAGTATGGCTTGCAACAAATGCCTAAGGGCCTTTGGCTCATACTTGCACACAAAAATAAGGACGAACTTAAGCACACAAAACTACCGCCTAAAAGGCGACTCAAGACATAAAGCGGCTAAGCTGAAACAACTCAACAGACTACTCAATCAAATAGCCTCCATGCCTTGGCGGTGCTCCCTTTCTTGTAGACCTGAAAGTGAGTGGCATTCTCGCAAGCTGATCCTCGATGTCCGGGGATGGTGCAATAGGAGCAGTGTCCTCGGTGCAGTCTTCTTTGGTGCTTCGGCTCTCTGACCTCTGCTTTGGCTCTTCTTGTTCGGTAGGTCCATTAGCTTCTTGGGTCTTCCTCTTGATGTCTTCTTCGTGTCGTCCATAAAGAGTTTCTTCTAATATGGCGATCCTTTCTTCACTCTCGAAGAGTCTCATAGGTACCACCCACTCATGAGCGTAGATGGTCAAATGGCGAGATCACTCCACGATCTCGGCCGTTCACAATCCAAGCACCGCCACGGTACAATGGACGATCGAACCCTCAAGTACTTGTAGCAACTTCCAAAGCTCGTGGCAAGTCCTCCCTTGCGCTCTCCATAACTCTGAAGGCGAGGCATCTGTCAAGATGGACAAGGATATGAAAACAACTTTAAAGCAGCGGGGAGAGAAAGAATTTCAGCATAGTTGAGTCAAGAGAGACATGAGATGAGTTAAAGAGTTCAATTAATCTTGCAAGTTAATTTTGCTTTAGAAAATAGTTTTGGACTCACTAAGAGCGGCCAATCTAACTAGGGTCAAGACCTACGATCGGTATGGCTCGATACCACCTCTGTCGGGACCCAAATATGCAAATCTGGACCCTCTGTGTATTCGCACTAGTCCAGGATCACGCTAGTGCACACAAAGTGTCAACATTGATGAAATATCACATCCATACAACGAATATAATAATAAGCAGTACATTTAAGTAACAAATAAGCTGTTGGGACCTTACGGTCGAGTTTTACATTTATTAGGCCATGCAAGGTGACAATAAAGAAATAAGCAATGTGAAGCGAAATAAACTCGGTGGCTCCCATCAATTTACCACGAACAACCGATGGGATCAAGACCCTAACGCTCAACCTTCGTAGAATTCCTCTTCAAAAGCGGTGACGACTCCTCCACTACATTGATTTGTTTAGCAAGAGTGAGTACACACCGTACTACGCAAGTCATACCACGTAATGCATTTATACATGATGGCTTATTCCAAAGAAATGGCTTCGTGGTTACTTTGCGAAATGCAACATTTGCAATTGAATACAAATAATAGATTGAAAGCGTAATTCAAAACAAATAGACAATAATAATTTAACAATTGATTTCACAAAGGACACACAGTCTAATCAAGTTATTCACATTTGCCCAAGTTATCTTACACATTGAACCTTCCCAATTGTTTTATGAAAATCTACCCCTCGTGTGAAATTCAGAGCATGTCCATAAGCAGGACGCGGCTATTCGAATAGATTGGTTTAAACACTCTGCAGAGGTTGTACACTTTACCCACACGATGAAACCAACCGATCGAGTTGATCACAACAAAACCTTTCGAGACTTCATCTCAAACAATGACACTCTGGTGTGCTTTCTCGCAGTCAATTTGTACACTGACCCTTGGGCGACACACACCATTGGGCGAGGATGCGTGAACCGTCCGCGATGTGACATATCACACCTCCAACCCTCACATAGCTTAAATACAACCTGAGTTGTCAATGTCAAGACTCCATAACTTACTAAGTCGGCCCGACCCATACTAGGCATGTGGTCGTGCAGTGAAGGCCAGTTCAATGGCGCACAAAGTTAAGTCCTTAATTGACCAAGGCAAGACTTCAGTTTAACCCAAATCACAAAGTTTAATAAGCACACAGCTCCACCATTCACACAGAATCCACCACTTGCCTCGGTCTAAATCTTTTCCCACCTGTTGATTAAGTGCAACACATGCCATCAACGAGTAATAGCACCAAAGACACACAGATTCATCACACAGTTCCATAATCACTTAGTCAAGTTTATAATTGCAACTCTCACATGGAATGATGACTCGTGGCATGGCTAAGCGATCTAATCGTATCTAACCAACCCACGTTGGTGCTACGATAATACCAACTAATTATTAACCAACCTAGGGTGACAAAAGATCATGGCATACAATAGACAAGGTGGCATAACAATTTGGATTAATAACTACACCCAAAAGCATTTAAATAAATACTTGAAATAGAATGCAATACATTGAAACAAAGTATTTTGGCGGGTTCAAAATGATCAAAGGTATAACTTGCCTTGGAATAGATCTAGATATTGGTCTTGGTCTTGAGGTGCTCCTTCTTACGCAAAATTCCCAAGTATCGGCGTCTACTCGCATAAGCGAGACAAAAGAAACAAAACAAATAAATAACAGAGGCAAAACAAACTCCAAAAATTAAATAAAATTCATAAATAAATAGATCTGAATTTTATATGAATTTACAAATTTGAATGGGCTCAATTGGACTTGGATGCAAAAGATATGGGCTTTGGAAGATTGGAAAATCAATAAAACCCTAAATTGGATTTTCTCGAATTTCCGAATTATTTTATAAAGGAAAATCGAATTATTGCGCAATGCTTGCGTCGGTAGGAAAAAGGATTTAATTAAAATCCGTCTTGGCAGTGGGCCCCACTGTCGACCTCTCGACTCACGGTGGGTGGGTCCTCCGAGCCGAGGCAAAGCCGACGCTGACAAGCCGGGAGGTGTGGCGCCGATGCGCAGCCACGCGGTGACACGCCAGCGCAGCGCCGACCTGGTCAGCCACGCAGTGCCACGTCGGCTCGGCGCTGGCGCGTCTGGATGTGCGGCAACAGCGAACGGCGATGACTTCGGTGAGGAAAATTTGGGTGCTCTGGGTAGCTACGGCTACGCGCACTGGTGACACAGGATTGGCGCTGGGGACGTCGGGGTCGCCGAATTGGCGCCGAGCGGAAGAGGGTGATCGGGTTTTGCCGCGTTGAACTCGGTGGCGCCGGCGATGTCGAGGTTCAGAAAGCCACAGCGATGGGGATCTTGTGGCGTAGTTCCGGGGTAGAGCGTCACCGGTGGCGGCGCAAGTGGAGCTTTGCGGCGGCCAAAAGCTACAAACTCGAATTAAGGCGCTAGGACTTTAGGAGGCGCGGTGGCGGCTGCGGGATCGGGGAGCGGAGGGGACCTCGGGGGTTTTATAGGGCGGGGGCGTCGGGGTAGAAACGCCTAAATG
Source organism: Hsuehochloa calcarea (assembly GCA_036346395.1). NCBI lineage: Eukaryota > Viridiplantae > Streptophyta > Magnoliopsida > Poales > Poaceae > Hsuehochloa > Hsuehochloa calcarea. Next base: position 37,120,318 of record CM070610.1, read on the forward strand.
AGTCCGTTCGGCCACGATCGGAGATCGAAAATAAGGGAGATTGAGGGGAGTCGGAGGGGAAGCGGTAGAGATATGCGCTGGATAGGAGGGAGTTCGCTCAGTGCGGTTAGCGCGAGAAATCAGCGGATTGCGCAAATGTCGGACGAGCTCCTTCGGCGAAAAATGGCGGATGGGGAAGCGGGAGGAAGAAGAAAGCGCGGGGGCGGCGACTTCGGTGGGGGTCCCACCGGTCACGGCAGAGAAGGAGGCCTTGGCGTGCAGCGAGCCGGACGATGTTGATCCAACGGTGGGAGCGAGCAAGAGCGTCTGGGCGTCCGATCGGGACACGGCGTTCATCCGGCGGGAAAGGCGGCACGCGGGAGTGGGCCGAGGCGGTGAGGCTGCGGTGGAATAGTGTTGGGCCGCCCAACAACATTCAAGGGTTTTCTTTTGATTTTTCTTTTAAATAAATCCAGAAAATACAAATAGCTGATAGAAAATAGCAAATGGCTTGGGAAAATTTCCAGAAAATTCTACAAAATATATCCAAGCATGTAGAATCTAAATAAAATAATTTTGACAATTGTTGATGTTGGGATTAAGCACATTAAATCAATTTGTCCTTAAAGTCCATATTAAGCTTTTTAAATTAATATTCAAATAAATCCAAATGATGAATTTTCTTGCTACCAATATTTAAAAGATTTTCAAGCTCTGAAAATAGGGATGTTACAGCTAATTAGTAGTTGATTAGTTTGGCCGTGTAGCATTACATGCATGCACGTTTAAGTAGTAATGATGAGACAATAGCTAATTGGTGTTGCATGCTTTGTAGATACGTGTTTATCTGGTTATTAAAGGAGAGAGAGGAGCTAGTATGTTTTGCTGTAATAGTAAGGGAATTATTAGCATGTTTTAGTCGGGAAGATATCGATCAATAGACTAGTTTTGGTCTGCTGTTCTGTTGAACGATTTATTCGGGTACCTTAATGGCAAATTTTGGAAATATCATCTACTAGTTAATTGTAGATAATTTCGATATCTTTCTATAGAATATTTAAACATGTCAATCGGATAAGTAGAATTCGAAATATGAATTTTGGAAGGCTGCTATCAATGTGGTTGTCGTCTTTCGGCGCTGTTTTGGTAGACTGCGGATTAAAAATAGTAAATAGACTAATTAGAGTTTTTAATCTACATGAAAGTTGTAGATAATTGTCTAAGGGTTCTGTAGGATCTAAGAACTCGAATTTTGGTTGGGTAAAACAAAAGTTATGAATTTAGTAAGACCCGCTGTTCCGAAGCGGACAGATCGGTTTTCTGGGCTAAAAACGGAGGGTTAGATGATTTAATTAGAAGACTTTGTAATCTAAGAAAATAAGGGGAATTTTGTGTAGAATCCAGAACTGGGTGGTTTGTCGTGATCGGACTTTTGAGTCAAAAGTTACGTTCGTTTTAGTACCAAGACAACAATGGGTAACTTTTCGGTACCGGAGAAGTGTGGTAGATTTGGGGACGTGTAGGAACGATGTTGATTGATTGCTATTCTTGATGCTGTAGCTTGTTTTGAAATTTGTGTATTTAATATAGGAGAGGCGTCGTACTTGTTGCCATCTTCTAGCCAAATCGTGCGTCGCAACTAGTAAAGGCAAGTGCATGGTAGACAGCGATCAATGATTGATCACTGTTTTCTTTATCTTCCATTACCATTATTGTTGTGCTTTTATTTTATTTAATTGCAAGCAATGGAATGGTATGGAGTTATATTGTTAATGGACATGAAGAAAAGTTGGATATGATGTATGTGATGGAGTTTGCATTTTTCATACATAAGCATCTTTGCATATGAGCAGGTGATCATGAATGATCACAACTCCACGGGAGTGGAGGAGGTCCCCGATCCTTATGGAGGAACGGGCTTGAGAGTGAATGTTGTCGCGAGCATTCACTCATGCTATCTTGGTATCGTGAAAGAAGTGCATGTGGACATGTAGATTAGATTTGCATTGATACATGAGATTAATGGGTGTGAATCAAAGAGAAGATAAGCGCATGAGAATATTAATAGAAGTACTGTGATGATAATGAAGTTATTGAATCTTCGTTGATTTATTATTGTTCGTTGTATATTGATGTGTTTCTTTGAGTCGTGGACTCACCCTTGCTCTTTGTTGTCTTTAGGTGATCTCAGAGGACGCCAGTGGCGAGGCGTAGTAGAGCACATGGACAACACATGATCATTTGCCATAAGAATCTTTTCATTCAAAATTGGATTACCCTTGGACATGTTAGAGGTTGAATAAAGTTTAGGACAACGTTTTGGACTAGACTATTTGTTTTAATGATTTGGATTCATTGGTTGGTGCTATTTTGGACTATTTACCTGGTTATATTCCCCTTGCTTATTTATTATCGTTTGATCCATAATTATGCATGTTCTTTTGTGATCCATGGATATGTTTATTGTTGTTTTCTTGCTGTAATTTTATAGTGTGTCGATAATTATTAGTTTAAAGAGTAGTGTGGTGGCATTCTAGGCTCAGTGTTGGGCTGGGGTGTTACATAATCACTAAAAGATGTGAGATTACTCCGTATGAGGGATGGAAGGGGAGAAAATCCAATGTTAATTTTCTGTGAACCTGTGGGTGTTTGGCAAAAGTCAATATACCATTGCAGAAAAAGAGAAAGATTGGACATAAAACAGTCGATTGTGTCTTACTGGGATATACTCATAACAACACAACCTGTAGATTTTTAGTAGTAAAAATAGAAACTCCCGAGGTTATTGTTAACACAATAATGGAATCTAGATATGCTTCATTTTTTGAGGATATTTATCCTATGAGAATTGCAGGCAGTACTTCTCGAACTAAGGATAATCAAACTATGAATAATAATAATTTTGAACCTACCATCATCTCTGAACCAATGAGTGACATACCACCAGTTTGTGATAATCCTGACGAAGATACCAATTTAGTCAAAGAGGCTCCTCGCAGGAGCAAGCGATAAAGGGTTGAGAAAATATTTGGCGAAGACTTTATTGTATATCTCATTGATGATGTTCCAAACACTCTTTTAGAGGCTTATGCATTACCGGATGCTAAGTATTGGCAAGACTTGTGGCCAGGGTTATACGTAGAAAAAAGGTGAGGATTATTTTGATACTTACTCTCCTGTTGCCAGATTGGCCACCATTCGAGTGCTCATTGCATTAGTTTCTTCCCATAGTCTACATATTCATCAAATGGATGTGAAGACAGCTTTCCTTAATGGAGGGTTAGAGGAAGAAATCTATATGGAGCAACAGGATGGTTTAGTGATTTCTGAACAGGAAAGTAAGGTATGCAAATTAATCAAATCCTTATATGGGCTAAAGAAAGCACCTAAACAATGGCACGAGAAGTTTAATAAAACTTTAATATCTATTGGTTTTTCTGTGAATGAGGTAGATAAGTGTGTGTACTACATTATGGTGGGGGTCAAGGAGTGATTTTGTGTTTGTATGTCAATGACATACATATATTTGGCACAAACATTGCGGTTATCGACTAGGTCAAATCTTTGTTATCTATATGCTTTGATATGAAAGACCTAGGAGAGGCAGATGTTATTCTAAATATTAAATTTATCAGAAATGAGGATGGGATCACTTTGAACCAATCCCATTACGCTGAGAAAATCCTGAGCTAGTTAGGTTTTGAGAACTACAAGATTTCCCCAACTCCTTGTGATGCTAGTGTTAAGCTTCGAAAGAATAAGGGATTAGAAAAATATCAATTGAGATATTCATAAATTATTGGGTCACTTATGTATCTATCTGGTGCCACAAAACCAGACATATCATTTGCTGTGAGCAAATTAAGTCTATTTATTTCTAACCCAGGAGATGAGCATTGGGAAGCACTTGAGATAGTGTTGCGCTACTTGAGAGGCACAACCTCGTATGGAATTCACTATACTAGGTATCCATCTGTATTAAAAGGATATAGTGATTCAAATTGGATCTTTGATGCAAATGGCATCAAAGCTACAAGTGAGTATGTATTTGCCCTTGCAGGTGCTGCAGTTTCATAGAGGTCGTGTAAACATACCATATTAACAAGGTCAACCATAGAAGCAGAAGTTGTAGCACTAGACACAGCTACTATTGAGACTGAATAGCTTAGAGAGCTTATGTTAGACTTACCACTCGTTGAGAAACCAATACTGGCAATCCTAACGTATTGTGATAATCAAACGATGTTGATTAATGTTACAAGTACTAAGGATAACATGAAGTCCTCCAAACATGGGAAGCGTGGGCTTAAATCTATCAAAAAAACTGAGGAACTCTGGATTGATTACTGTAAATTATATTTGTAATACCCCGGCCTACTCGTAGTGTGGCCCATATGGCCCATGAGGAGTTGTGTGGTGGGATTAGTCCCATATTGCTTGTCTCAAGTGAGTTGTAGTAGTTTATAATGCCTGTTGGATCCAAACGTAGCACCTCCAGGTTAGCCCTTTTACACGAAGCGAGGACGAAAGTGTAAGTGGGGTGCTATGTGTGGGCGGGTCCGCCCCACAGTGGGCTGGGCATTTGTAACACCCTGTCTATTCGGAAGACAAGATGTCACCTAACAGGCCAACCTACTATTCAATTCCTAAGATTAACATCGCATTCAATGCTAAAGAAACGATTAATCAAGGTAACAATCTAGAGCTTAATAACAGTTCATCAATAAATTAAAACAAGAATTAACCAAAGCGAGAATAATGAACCTCCAAGTGACAATTATTACAATCCATTACATTATAATTAAACCGAATAAACGTAAATAGAATTTTAACAAATGAATGATTTATTCAAGTGCGTGGAACGTGCTGGACTACACCCTCCTGCTAGCAACAGTTTCACTGGAATTCACCTAAAACAAATAAAAAGCAAGAGTGAGTCGAAACTCAGTAAGCACAACATATACATTCACAAAGAATACTGAATCGGAACAATCTACCAAGTAATTCAATTACTTCCATGAATTTGCGAAAGCATGGTATGAATGAATGCATTGAACGAGAATGGACTTTTCACATGTTTATACCGGTATAACTAGTGACACACCCGTCGGTGTTCACTTAAGCCCGCTCTTAACCAAGAGCGGGGATCCAAGTCCGTATGAAGAACGTTTCATACGGAATGTCCGAAACTGCCTACATTGGAATGGTAGGTCTTACATGCCTATATTGGAATTAATGGGACTTAATCAAGTTTCCACTCCCGTGGACAGCAACTGAATTATGTATGCATCGAATGAAATGCATAAGTTGAACCTCATCTCAATGTATCATCGAATAAGGTATTGAACTCTACCACATCAAGCTCAAATCACAGGAATATTCATAATTTACCAAGTTATCATGCATTCATCGAATTCACACAAATTAAACAATGCACTTGCCTTCCGTGTTGTGACGTATTGGGAAGCAACGAAGGTGTCTTTCCACCCACCGTCTCACCGCCTACACAAGCATTGCCACGGATTACAGATAATAGAATATGGCACAGCTACACGTGTTCTACGATGCTCTCTAATCAACTCACACACCCAAATGTTCGTTTTGACCTCTACGCCAAAAGTCCAGATTATCGATCTACGGGCAGTTGTACGAGAAAATTAACCATTAATTATCTGTAACTCTAAAAGACCTGAAACTAGTTCTCACTGAATCTTAACAGATCAGGCTACAAAACATTAGTTGGTGGACTCCTCTGATTCGGCCAAAACAGAGGGCTAATTATCAGCTAAACACAACCCATCTACGTCTGTCCAGAATTCAGATCAGTAATAAAGAAAACGGCATAACTTTTAGCCTACTGATCCAATGAGAATGATCCTTATCAACATGGAAAGATATATTCTAGAGCTACAATAACTTAGTTGGGTGAAGGTTCTAATTCGGCCCCTAATTTGAACAAAACCGAGGGACAAACCTACTGACCCCAGTTTTCAGGCAGACTGAACAGATCGCATTCAAAAATTCATATCTCCCAAACTACAGATCGGATTTTCCTGATCTTGGTTCCAAAAGAAAGCTAATTTTCCCAGGAATAAAACTCTAGAAGGACAAAACCCCATATTCGGCCTCTAAAGTACCATAACTTGCCGCGCAACATGCTGATCCAAGCTGTAATTTCTGGAACCCTAATCTGACGCGACTCAAATGATCTCTACCGCAACAAAAACCGATCAAACAATGAACCGAGGTGCTCGTTACCCTTGAAGACCCGTAGCACGATGAAGAACCACTCCCCACTGGTCTCCCTTCTTCTTCCTTGGCCGACCACACCACAGCGAGCACCCGGCGAGGAAACGGCCTGCCGGAGGACAGATCGGAGGAGGAGCGCCCGGGGATCTTGGAGAGCAACCTCGGAGCACCAATGGCCGGCGACCAGGGGAGGAGGTGGCGCCCAACCAGGGGAGGAGGCGCCGGCAATGGAGGGTGGAGAGGGAGGGTGGCGGCTAGGTGGGAGGCGGTGGCGGTTAGGGTGGGGGTGGTGGCCCCCTTATATGGCCGGCCCCCTAGTGGGCCGGCCGGCCCCCCTCCCTTGGCCCAAGTTAGCGGAAAACTCCGATAACCCCCCTGCGGACTGGAAAATTCTGAAAAAAAACTAATTCTTTCTCTCCCTCCGACTTCCCTCTTTTACCGAATGCGATTCCGGAGAAATTTAAATCTCGTTTTCGAATAAATTCCAAACTATACGACCTAGCTGGATGTAGGACCGGAAAGGCGACTAGGGGGGGTGAATAGGCGCTTTCAAAACTTTCTCGCCTAAATCAAAAACCAACACGAACTTTACTCCTTTAGCTATGAAAGCTAAGAAGATCGATAAGCACACAACGGAAGCCTTGTGTTGGATTTGATAAACCCTCAACCACACGACACAAGCGGAGAAAAGAACTCACTTGTTCCTTCTTGATCTTGGCGGTCGGACCGGCTACCACGGGCGGTCGGACCCGACGGTCAACCAATGATCGACCGGCAACTAATCGGCGGTCGGACCGGTGGGATGACGGTTCGACCCAAGCAAACCAATGTCTCGAATACAGGCGGTCAAACCGCCGTTGAAGGACCGGTTGGACCGGTAGAGTCCAGTACTGAAAAACTCCACCCAAATCCAAAACGAAATTTGATCCAACTTTTGATTCAACCAATAAAACTTGACCAAATTTCGAGTACACCTCCCTAATGATATTAGAGACATATTTCTAGCGACGATCCGTCAGATCCACTTCGCAGAATCGATCTCTCCAGATTTTACCAAAGAAGTGCACAAACCCTAGAAATAAGAAAATCTTGATTCAAGACTTGCTTGTGGGGGGTTGATGATCTAGATGACTATAGGAGTAATCCCACACATCAAAGCAAGATAAAGTAGGCCAAGAGACCAAGCATGAACCTTTGAATCAAGGAAGCACCAAAATCATCCAAAAGGGAGAAGAACACAAAAGGGAGCAAACGATCTTTCAATTGAGCATCACAAGATTGTTCGATTACACAAGATGCTTACAAAGCCTCTCCAACAAGGAGGGCAAGAGCTCAACAAGGAGCACACTCCAAACCCTAGTTCTCCTCTCCTCACCTCCAAACCCTAGAAAAGGAAGAAGGGGCTAAAATGAATGCTTCAAAGGTTTTCCATCTCCCCCCTTCCTATTTATACTAGTGAGCTAGGGTTTCCTTTTTGGGGTCACTTACACATGGGACCCACACACAAATAACTCTTGAAGCAATCGCCTGCTTCACCACGTGTAGGTTGATCAGCGATTCTCATCGCGTCGCCAAGCCTCTCTTGTCCGAATCCCATCGGAACCTCCCGGAGACTCGCACCGATATCCGCACCGCCGATCCAACGGTATCATCGAACCACCCGCTCGATCCATCTTGCCCATTACGCACCATGCTTGTGTCACACGACCCACCCGTATCCACGATCGTTCGACCTCGGCTCTCCAAGCGTAGTCCCGATCCACTCACCGCTGACGTCGTTGACTCGCAAGCCACCCGCACAAACAATAGACAAACAAACCGTTTCTGGGAACAAGTTCTTCACAACTTGACCCACGTTAGTTCCGCAATGCAATATACAACAATAAAGCATTGAAGTTCATATAATATACACAGTCAAAACCAACTCAATGCAACACTTGGCTAACCTTCAAGCCATTGCCGGTCTGACCGCCCCACAGGGCCGGTCCGACCGATTTCATGCCGGTCGGACCGCTCCCACAACGGCGGTCGGACCGGTCCAAAAGACTTAGCCAAATTTTCAACTCAAAATTCCGAAACCTTCTGGAATTTTCAAACGAATAGAACTTTTGACTGGGAGCTCCAAAAATGATGGGACCACATCCAGAAGACTCCCCTCACTTGCCTACACAACCTATTTTTGGCCCAGCTCCAAAAGCCAAAAACATTTTATGGTCGGACCGCCACCATGGCGGTCGGACTCCTCCACGGCGATCGACCACCGACACCCACCAATGACCGCTGTGGTCTAACAGCCTTGGAGCAAACCCAAAAACGCGAGATTTTACAAACCAACAACGCCATTGCCAATTGACTCATCATCCTGAGATCGTGCACATATCCTCACGATATCCACACAGGATTTATGAGGTATTACAACATTGAGCCGATTTTGGGTCAGGGTGTTACAGATGGTATCAGAGCATCAACCTTCGCTGCACGGGCGCGTGCGGGACAGGGGCGCGGGCATATGGCGCATGGCACATGTGGGCCCGGAGTGGACACATGGTGTAATACCCCGGCCTGCTCGTAGCGTGGCCCATGTGGCCCATGAGGAGTTGTGTGGTGGGATTAGTCCCACATTGCTTGTCTCAAGTGAGTTGTACTAGTATATAATGCCTGTTGGATCCAAACGTAGCACCTCCGGGTTAACCCTTTTACACGAAACGAGGACGAAAGTGTAAGTGAGGTGCTATGTGTGGGCGCGTTCAAGTTCAAGACTGGTATACTAATAACTTTTCAGCACAATAATCTTTATCATTCCTTTTTGCTGCTTGCTTTGGAATTAGTGGGGGATTGTTGAAAATGGGCACATATACGTAAAAGCCTATTCATTCCTAAAATTTCAAAGCATGCAAAGTGTTAGACCGGAAGTATTAGACTAGAAGTCTTTAGACCAGGTAGTCGAAGTCTTAGACCAGAGTGATCGAAGTCTTAGACCAGAAGTATTAGACAGTGTGGTCGAAGTCCTAGACTAGGGTGGTCGAAGTCTTAGATCATAAGTCTTAGACTAGTGTGGTCGAAGTCTTAGACTAGGGTGATCGAAGTCTCAGACCAGGAGTTTTAGACTAGATTGGTCGAAGCCTTATACCAGTGTGGTTGAAGGCATAGACTAGTATGGTCGAAGTAATCTGGTTGAAGCTATAGACTAGTGTGGTCGAAGGTCTAGACCAGCATGGTCGAAACCATATACCATTATGGTCGAAAGTATAGACTAGTATGATTGAAATAATCTGGTTGAAGCCATACACCATTGTGGTCAAAGGCATAAACTAGTATGGTCGAAATAATCTGTTCGAAGCCATAGACCATTGTGGTCAAAGGCATAGACTAGTATGGTTGAAATAATCTGGTTGAAGCCATAGACAAGTGTGGTCGAAGGCCTAGACCAGTATGGCCAAAATAATCTAGTTGGATCCTTAGACCAGTGTGGTCGTAATACACTGGTCGAAACTGTAGACCAATGGTCAAAGCTTTAGACCAGTGTACAATCAGAATCAATAAACACTGCTTAATGACCATTAATTGGTTTTAAATGAACAGTTACCAGTGGTTTAAAGCATGCATATTACTAGAGAGTAATTGCCTCGGCCTTAAAAAGATCTGAAGATGTTCAGATCAAAGACTGATAAAAAACATTTCTATTTTTCTTCTTCCTTGACGTTACTCTTGTGCTGAAGCGTTATGTTGTTCGAACCATTCCACCCCTTCTTCTCGGCGTGCACCGGCAAGGATGGTGAGCGGGTATCTCCGAACCATTATCGTAGAGTTCACCTGCACGGGGCGGCAATAAGGTTTGCTTCAAGTCTGCGCTACTTCCTGTTCTTCATTACGTCCGACTGTAAGTTGGTCTTACGACCAGTCTATTCTATTGAGTATGTTTATAAGTGTAATGAGTTGCCTGCTAGTAGTATTGTTTTATATATCTCTAGTTATTTATGATCTTTGACTCATAATCAAATCTGGAATAAAACTATTGTCCATATTTCCAACACTTATATGTCAATAGACATGCATCCTAGATTTACTGTAATGCCGTTTTGAATTGCTTGACTGTATGCTTAGTGGAAAGTTGTGACAGCATGAACACACGGACATATTACGTACTAAAGAAATTTCTTATCAACATCAGACATTGAAAGTTATCACAACTCCAATTAGCATTTTAGAGCCTCTACTCGGTAAAGCTAGTACAAAATCAAATTATTATCACTTCCTAGAACTAACGAAGGAAACACAGTGCTGTAGATTTCATTGTAAGAAGTCCGTGCCGTTTATACATCTAGAAAAAGAATTCTGGCAGCCACTTATTGATGCAAGACTTTGACAACCCGAGAACAAATAGTTGCAACACTTACAGGCACCTGTTGCTGTCACAAAAGTCATGGAATGGGTATCATAGTGAATTTTAACCACACTGGTGAAAGAACTCAAAATTTTCAGTCTCACACAATAAGATGTACAACAATTATTCAGATTAGCATTTAATTTTATCCTGTAAAGCACAATGTTATCAGGCTATCATCTATCCGGATCAAGTGGTCTTTCAATTGCCAAGAGTGCAAAGTCTAATATTTCACTTGATATAGTTGATCAAATTTGAGATCTGCCATCAAACTAGAATGGCCTCTATTTCCAATTTGCAACAGTGCTACTTTTGTTTGGTAGGAGGAAGTTGTTCTTCCTGTCACTTGATCTTTACAATTGCATCTTTAAAATTGTGGAGTGCATTTGGTTGCAGTAAAAAAATGACAATGACTTAAGACAATGAAATTTCTTTAATCCAGTTCTTTCATGTTACTCTTTTGCTCTATATATCTTCAGCATTTCTCTGATAATACATGTTCATTGTTGCTCCATAAATGGCAACTATTTCCAATATAGGCCGGATGGTAGTGGTGGTTTAGATGGGCTGAGTGACAGGAAGCTGATTCTAAGAGAGTGGTGTGTAATGCTGTTAAGAAGCTGATCCCACAGATGATATATGAAGTACGCATCCAAGCTATGCTCTATTACCACACACAGTTCCTTGGAAAGGAAATTCATATGGCCGAGGCTTGCCAAAAACATCTCACTTTGGAGGAGTACATGTTGGTAACCAGCTGTACAAACGATGTCCTTGATTACAATCAATTCTAGTTTATTCATATTTAACACTTGGTTAGTTTAGGAAATACCTTGGTGGGCCCAGAAGTGTGAAGGTGCATGGCAGCAGATTACCCAGAAGAGCCGGTGCAACAAACAATGGTTAGAGGCCTCTCATGCTGCTAGAGAACGGAGATTGTTGATGGGCGGGGCAGCACATCGTCAAGGCACTCCATGGCTCATTGCAAGAAACACTTGGTAGGTCAGCATGTTCATATTGATTGTATGTTGCAGATATATATTTATTTACCTCAATTTGTTGATTACTATTAGGTTTTGATTTTGTCTTATATATTCCCTATATATGCATCATGTTTTGTATTGCAGCTCATATTCTTATCCCTTTGATATATTATATTGTATCAAGATTATATATAACTCACGTGAGTTTATTAGTTCCCTGGTGATTTTGTCCGACGTGAGGCAGCTAAGGAGATTCATGGCCTGAACTTCGACGTAATGAATTCACCACTGGGCGCGGCTGCTATTTACAAGGCTGGAAAGGGGAACAACCCTCTTGGAGGTCCGAACAACGAGTACTAGATCAATGGATGATGTACACCCTCCAAGATGACTGCAACCATCAACTGACAGGGTTACTCAGCTTGAGACGAGGCTACAAGACGAAATTGAGGCTAGGCAGTGGTTGGAGCAAATGATCCTGGTTAGTTGGAGCGTGGCAGTAAAATAACAAAGTAATATGCAAAATATATATATTCGTACTTGGCTAATGTATGGCAATGTGCAAACAAATATTCAAGCACTTCAATCTCGACTTGATGGCACTACAACGGGGGCAACACTGCCTACATTATCTACTCCGGTTAGTAACAGGTGAAACTCTATGATCAGACGTTCTAACATGTTTACTATGAGAGTTTCCTGCTACTTAATAGGACTTGTCTACTTGTTGCTTGTGTGTGTCTCAAATACAGAGTACGTCAGCCCGATCATATATTTGATGTAATGATGATGGTAAATGTTACAACTAGTGAATACAAAGAGCAGTTTAAAAACAATTTAAATAAAAAATGAAGAAATGCAAAAAAAAAAGTCATGCTCATTCTAATGAGTACATAACTACATATAACTACTTTAATGTCCCATTTTCCCAAATTAGAAGTCTTGAAAGCAGCTCTCTCCATTTGAATTGCTTCAGGTTTTCCACGCTTCAAACTATCACTTGGATGCCCATCATGCTCAGACATTGTCTGCATATGACCATATCTTTTGCTTACAGTGGGTTTGTTACAATCCATGTCTCTCTGAATATTTTCTTGTCTCTACATTCTGATGCTTCAAATGCTCAAAGTCTCAAACTTCCTGGTTCATTGGATACCCCTATGTTATTATTACACAAATACACAATATTATGCACTATAGAAACATTTTGCTGCTTTCTTGAGGATAATTGGCTCTACACTTGAAGTTTCCAATCGAGCTCTGGTGCAGAAGCAGTTTCCATTAACTTGATACAAGTTGACATTCTGATGTACCATACATCAAACCAAATACATTATCTCCTTAGGTAATTTTCAGGTCATGCATGCTCCATCCAAGTGAACTAATTGAGCTGTCGATTCTACACATGCTTCCCTACGTGCATGGTCATGAGTATCATCTGCCGGCCTTTCTGGGTGGCTGTGCTGATGCATGCTCACAGCTAGATCTTCCATGGTTCAGAATTTTGATTGTTGTGCTGATGTTTAGTGTGGCAACGCTGAGCTATATACTATGAGAGAATTATCCTGCACATTGATTTCTATTGCACATTGAGCTCCAACTTCTAACTAGATTTATGCTAAACTCCTGCACATTGATTTCTATTCTGATTTCTACTCACATTTTTTATGCCCGCTGAGCTATATACTATGAGAGAAATCACTAATGCGATTTCTTATGAAAATGTAGGCAACGGCGAGATCAATGGCAGATCCAAATGCTTCATGTGTTGATGCTGGAGATGGTACACATGTTATCACCCCAAACCAAGATCATGTGGATGAGTCCATTGTCGAGAGGCCACTCAAAGATAATGCGAATGAGTACACTCTGTGAACTGTTATATGTATCACGCCTTATGCCTAACTTTTCGGATTTGAACTTGAATATGTTGTGGATGTCCAATCTTTACATGTGAATGTCGAATTGTGGACTCGAACATTATGTCAATGTTGTCGAATCTATATATGTAATGATTTGTTGCAAATTGGTGGTATTTTTCTTGCTGTGGAATGTATGGCTTGTTTGATTGCCGAGTTTTTTTGTCTGCTATCAGCCTGGTTCGAAATGAAATGCATTGTATTGCCAAATTAGTGTATATGTTGTTCGAGTATTTCTTTAGTGTCTTTCAATGATATACACTCGAGAAAAATATACGATCCCCCGAGTGTGTTATACACTCGGGAAATTTTCGATCTCCCATAGCGTTAACATACACTTGGGAAAATGAATGATCTCCCCGAGTGTTGACATACACTCAGGCCAATTTTTATGACCCGTTGGGAAAGGATCGCCACGTGGTTAGAGCTCCCGAGTGTTCACACTCGGGCCAATTTATGGGACAGTTCAGGAAACGAATGTTCCCGAGTGACAATGTCCTTACATTCCTGAGTGCCCACTATTGCAGAAAAAGTCTTCACAGATGGTTCAAAAATGTCGTCACAGACGGTTTCGTTAGTCGTCAGAGTTTATGGGTCAGTAATGACATGAGGTCATCACAGACGGTTTGTAGATGAAATTATCTGTGAGAGCTGATGTATCATAGACGGTTTGTGGATAAAATTGTCTATGAGACCTGATGTATCACACACGGTATGTCCTAAGGAACCGTCTGTGGTATTCTTTTGTATTGCTAAATCTATTTCTGTTTATTTGATAGCCTTAGGAAATGCTAGCCATGCTCTCTGAAATGAGCAGAAACACAACAAGCACATGTATACATCCAATTCACATTCATTCCAGAAACTATAGCATCCCAAAGTACTCTTACCAAAAATACAATTAAAAAAGTTATTATTTTATTGGTTTTTTCAGAGATTTAAAAGAGTTTTATTGCTTTTCTTGAATTTCCATGATTTTAAAAGTCAAAAATAAAATTTATTGAGTTTCTTGATATTTCTTAGATTTAAAGTGACAATTTTTGTAATTATTTTTTGGAAATTTTTTGGATTTTTTAAAAGCTTTTACCTAATTATTTTAAAGCCAAAAGTAATTATGTTAAAAAATCAATTGCCAATTATGAGTTGGAAATATTCTATTTATGTCCAAAATGACTCAGGAAATTTTGGTGAATTTTTTCCTAATTTTTGGACTTTATTTTCTATTTTCTAAAGCCTAAATGAATTAACTGAATTATTTTAATCACTAAATCAATTGAAAATCTAGGAACAGTAGTTGGGTCGAATCTCCTCGGCCCGTCACTGTTTTTCCCCAAAGCCACACCGTCGATCAACCCTCTCCTCTCTCTCTCTTTCCCACCCGACCCGACCTGTCATCCCTGACCTTGCCTTCATCTTCGTGCACAATTATTGCCATGATCACCTTCCACTCACTGCCGCACTCAATCGGCCATTCTTCATCATTTACTCGCATTTCTCTTCGCCGCCGCATCGGCTGAAAACGGTCGCGTACGTTCCCGACGTTCTGGCTGCGCGCCCTTGCCCTATCAAAAGGGGCATAGCCTTCGCATTTCTCCCCACACCATTTTCCGTAACCATGACCACTCTACCCATCTCTATCCGCCGGAATCGAAGCCCGAATTTCCTCCGCCGTCATCCATCGATCTCTGGTGTCTTCATCTACAGCGGGAGCTTCGACGCGTCGTGTTCTACCTTAGGTGTACCTCTTCTTCACCTGAGGATCATCGGAGCACCATCGCCACTTTCACCCAAACGTCACGACCTCATATTTCTTCGCCGCTAGTCATTCCGTTGAGCTCTGCCGCCACAAGGTATCACATAAGGTACAACGACATCTCCTCTCTTTTTTGCGCACCTTCTTGTAACTCTCCGTGGCGCGTAGCACCGACGAGAATTGTAGCCGAGCGCCACTGCTGCTACTCAGTGCAGTTGAAACCTTCTTCCAACCAGTCAAGTCGAAACCTTTCTTTGACCAGTGCAGTTGAAACCTTCTTTCGACCAATGTAGTCAAAACCTTCTTCCGACCAGTCAAGTCGAAACCTTTCTTTGACTAGTGTGGTCAAAATCTCCTTCGACCAGTTAGTTGTAACTCCTACTGACCACGTGAAGTCGAAGATGCAAATAGTACTAGAAGATGAACAGTTCTCGAAAGTGAACAGTACTCGTAGATGAACAGTCTCAGAGGTGAACAGTACTCAAAGACGAACAACACTCAAATATGAACTATACTCGAAGATGAACGGTACTCGAAGGGTGAACAGTGCTCAGAAGTGATCAGTACTTGGAATTCTTTCTTTTTCTTGTGATATCCAAACTTTGGGATGTTCGTTCTCCTTCATACAGACTCCGCTTCTATCGATTCAAATTCCTAAATTCATCTAAATTATATATCTACCTCCTAGAAACAATATTTTTTATTTTGAAATTATTTGATTTTTTTTGAATTTGGCTTATTTTTGCGTATAGATTTCGACGACTTCAGAGAACTGGATTTTGGCACCGTTTGAGAACAACATTTAACCGAGCAAGGCAAGTTACATCTTTGATCATGTTTGATCCCAATATTTTAAATTATGTAAATTCTGTTTCAAATTATTACTACATGCTTATTTATATTCAGTTAATTTAAACCCCTGTTTTAAATTATAGTTATTCCCAGATCCTTTGTAACACCAATTTTGATATTGAATCATATATACCTTGACACCTTAGATAAAATCTAGTTGATGCAATAGTATGAAGAACATTTTGAAAAATTAAGCTTAGCCTTGCTTGGACCTGAAATAATTGATTTGGGGATTTTCAGCAAAAAATCAAATATGGTTTAAAAATGTGTTTTATGGCATTGGTGTGCCATATAAATTTACAAATGATTTGGAAAATAAAAAAATGGTTTGGACTTGGGCAAAATGGATAGATAGTGGGTGCAAGTTTATGCACAGGATCAATTCGGGAATTGTTGAGGCATAGGGGTTACTTTTAGAAGTCGTCTAGTCAGTTAAGGACCAGTCTGTGAGCTACGGATTGCAAAGCCCTTTCGTACTACCACAAGTCTAGAATGGGATATACCCGACTAAATAATTTGCAACGTTTCACTGTGGTTGTGCCATCTGGTAGTGTGGGTGTCTGAGTGACCTTCTTTTATTATTCCCACATGGTGCAGGAGGGGGCTTCCAGCGGTGAGTCCAAAGGAAGTGAAACCCTAGCGGACATGACTGCTTTGGAATAGAGCATTGTAAAGGAATTGTGATAATCACTTAGTCGCACACCCTCGAAAATGTGTCAAATGAACATTAAAAGTTAATTATCTCTTCTGGGTAAAATTGTACAACCTCTGTAGAGTGTTAATTTATTCGAATAGCCGTGTCCATGGTCATGAACATGTTGAGCAGAGCCTTTCACGGATTAGACTATGATTTTGTTTAAAAAATATTTTGACAAAAAAAAATTATGGATGTTTATTGCATGTGGAAAATTTGGACATAAAGCCTAGTGTAAGGGGGTTAGTCCTTCACCATTTTGTGTATGGGGGTTTATCCCACACTCAAGAATTGATGATTAAAAAATGAAATTTGATTTTAGATATGGTATAATTGCTTTTTAACTTCACTATTGTATTTAAAATATCAAATATTGCTTTTGCACAAAGAACCATATAAGCTTTCCTTCGTTAATATCCATACATGTATTAACTCTGTTATGGGTGTAACTTGCGAGCACGATTATTTGTGCTCACTGTTGCTTAATGCAAATAAATTTCAGAGGAGAAGAACTTCGCTACCGGTGTGGATCTCGATGACTAGGCCGCTACCCCAGTCGATTGCCTATGGCAGGTCAGCTGGACTCTACTACTTCTTTGTCTTCCGTTGTGTTCTTTATTGTTGGCTTATAAGCCTCTTTTGTAATAAACTCTGATTATTAATAAAGTTATGCGATTTATGGTTGCTACCATATTTGTTTATTGTGTAAACTAGTTCGAAAATACACAGAGCATTTGGGGGTATTACTCCTTGGTCCGACAGAGATGGTATCAGATCCATATCTACTATAGGTCATGACCTAGTTATAATGGCCTATAGCTGAAAAACTTTAAAACTTATTTTATAACAAGAAAAATAATTTGTTCTCTCCTCATCTTGGTCATCTATCTATCCTTAGTTTCTTCATAGCAATTCTTTCTTTCCCAATTGTCCTATCACCATTTTATAAAGTTAAATGGATCCTCTCTTCCTTAAAAATTTCTTTAGACGGTCATGCGATTATTAACCATTATGTTCAGGACCGCAAGACATGAAGCAATCAAGGGAGCATCGTAAAGACATCAAGTCATCTTTGCCATCAAAGGACAATGGACAAGATTTACCGAAGATCGTTTTGTCAGACCAGCCATATAGTCTAAGTTTGCCAAGGATCATTCTGTGCATTGAGTCGCTTCACCAGATTCAAAGTCTCGATCGAGTAGAGCGTTGTTTAAAGCTATTAAAGTTTTTTTGCAAAGCTTTTGAGTTGGATTCTTGTTTGGGAATGTTATTTTGCTCTATCGCTAGTTCTTCTTCTATGTATTTTCCCTAACCTTTGTCCCCTTCTCTGACCCTTTGGAGTAACCGGCAGATGGTGAACACTCGTTGCTCTAGAAGTGGAACCAACGCCAACAATGATGCCCCTGGAAGTGAAAGTGCTCCAATTCTATGACCAGCAACCAATGGAATAAAATGGCAACAAATGATGTCCAATCAGAACCATCTAATTGAGCTACTTGCCCAGTCTATCAACAATAATCAAGCTTGACAAGCTTCAGCTATCCAAGCTCCAACTCCGCCTCCGAAATCCAAACTGTCAGAGTTCATCAGAACACGCCCTCCTACCTTCTTCAGCAGCACAGAACCTATGGACATTGATGATTGGCTCTGTATTATTGGGAAGAAGCTGGACATCTCGCAGTGCAGTGACCGTGAGAGAGTTCTATTTGCCTCTCACCAACTGAATGGATCTGCTTCTGAATGGTGGGACAACTTCAGCGTCTCACATGCCAATGCTTAAGAAATCACTTGGAATGATTTTGTTGCCTATCTCATATTCCTTCAGGCATGATCACCTTGAAGAAAAAGGAATTTCGTAAGTTACACCAAGGAAGTTGTACAGTGAATGAATATTTGCACAAGTTCAATCAACTAGCACGCTACGCACCGGAAGATGTTGCAACAGATGAAGCCAAGCAAGAGAGATTCCTTAAAGGGGTCAATGATGATTTATCTGTACAGATGATAGCCCAAGACTACGCTGATTTCTAGCAATTAGTAAACAAGGCAATTCGTCAAGTAGGCAAGCACCAGGAAATAGAAAATCACAAAAGAAGAATGTCTACACAGAAGTTCAACCCTACGAGTTTACCCAAAGCTAGAGGGACTTCATCACATCAAGTCAGATTCAAGTCAACAACTTCAACCGAAGCACCAGTAAAGAACAATCCAATCAACCTTGAGTCCTCCAACACATTTGAGGATGGCCAATCACAGAAGGACTCATCCTATGCTGCACGCATTACGTGCTGCAACTGCCATGAGGTTGGGCATTTTGCTAGTAAATGTCCAAAGAAGCAACAGACAGCAAATCCAGCTGTCGACGACAGTTCCAGTTGAAGATTGTATTCCCAACTTTCTTTCTAGCTGAACCTTCAGGCTAGGGTTGAGTCCTTGCTTGAAACACTTCTGACGTGCATCATCTGTGGCAACGTCCTCTTGAGCGTAACAAGAAAGTTGAGTGAACTTATTGAGGTATTAACCCACTGACATGTTTCCTTGCTGTAGCTCACGGAACTCGTTCTTCTTCATCCGCACCTTTCCATTAGGAATATGAGAGTGGCGGAAGGCTTCGAAAAATTCAGCCCAAGTGATGTTCTCGGGGTTCTCATGGGTGGCGCAGTAGTTCTCCCACCATTCTGCGGTGGTACCTTCAAGCTGGTGTCAGGCATACAGAACCTTCTCGCGATCGTCACAACGGGTGATGGCGAGCTTCTTTTCAGTAGAGCGCGGCCAATCATCTGCATCGAAAGGCTCGGAGGAGCTAGAGAAAGTAGGTGGATGGGTCATCATGAACTCTGCCAACCTTGACTGAGGAAAAGATGGTGGTGGAGGTGGCGGTGGCATGACAGTTGCTTGATTGTTTCGGATCAGCACTATGAGCAAAGAATTAGCAGTCTGGTTCTGTTGGTTGATCATTTGTTCATATTGTGCATCATTATGCTCATTAATCGTGATCCGCTACCATGAACCGACCCAAACCCCGATTCAGACCAAGGGCCGGGAAGGTGGTGCATTGGCGTTCAAGGGCTCATCCTGACTGGTAGAGTTGCGAGTCTGAACCATCTGCAATAGATCTTCCCAGGTTTAATAGACGAGGAGAAGAAAGCATAATAAATGAGTGGGAAAAGCACAAAGATGAGCGAGAAACAAGGGAGGAAGATAGAGGAACCTAATTGGGGAAAAAGTTGGTTTAACCCAACGAACAAATAGCCAAAAAGCTATTAAAAAGCAATCAAAAGGCGACACTTACTCAAAAGATTCTATTACGCGGACTAAACGATGCTAAAACTAAGGAGTATAACTATCAATCTAACTTATATGGATGGTCGACTTGAAACAAACGGCAAATCTTCACCTCCCAGGGCAACCGTCACTTGACCACGAAGGGCTCGATCCTATAGAGATTCGAGGGGTAAGGAGGTCAACTTAAATTTGAAAAATCAAGTTTTAGAAAAGATAAGCTGAAAGAACTCAAGCATGATATAAGAGGATAAGATAATAGGATGAGAAAAGAATAGAATAAGATAAGATAGACTAGAACAAGACGAGATAAAAATACCTATTCGTCAATTGGTTGGTTTAATTTAAAAAATAACATTTGAAATTTTGACTAAAACGACCAAGCTAACTACGGTTACGTGCTAGAGTCGATATGGCTCTGATACCATCTCTTGTCGGCGCACCGAATATGCAACCCCGAGACCCTCTGTGTATTCCGAGCTAGTCCCAGATCAGTAGCTTGCTCGCACAGTTACAACAATGATGTTATCATATCTATACAACAAAGGAGCTAATGAAGCAGACAAAGTAATATTAATTAACAACAAAAGGACCTTATAGTCAATTCTTACAAAGGTCGCCACACAGGGCTTAACAACAAAAGAGTAACTTGCATCAGAATTCCAAAACATCTCGTGGAGGCCAACTGACATGCCCACAGACAATCGAGTGGAGGACGCGACCTAGTTCGCAAAGTCTTCAAAGTAACGTTCTTCGTAGAACTTGGTGTTCCCTAATTCTTCGGCGAGGACCGATCAACAAGTGGCGTATAGCCGTAAGTACATCAACTACTTAGCAAGTCGTAGGGAAATGTATGCAAATAGTATTTATACAAGGCTTGAATAAGGATAGCTTTATGGCTATTTTGCAGAAAGCAATATTGACAGTAAATACAGTAAGTAGATTGCAAAGCATTGTTTAGAAGATTAATACATAAGTAATCATGTTCTTTGAAACAAAGAGTGAACCCGTTCACTTCCCAACCATTCCAACCAAACCATTCCATCGATCCATTCTAATATTTTTATGAAAACTCTACCCTTTGCGTGAAATCACCGGGCATATCCATAACTGGGGTCGACACGGCTATTCGAATAGTGTTTGACACTCTGCAGAGGTTGTACAGCTTGACCCACAAGACACGACTTCTCTAGTTTGTTTGGGATCCGTCGATACCACCGCTCACTACCTTTGGTAAGCAGTCCAGAGCACGTGACAAGGTCTTTACAAAGTTTCGTTTTGACTCAGTTCTACTCGCTAAGGATTCTCCTTCCCGGCCCCCTCTTGCGCCGCTCATCAACCAAAACAGAACTGACTCAAAAAATTTCTAATTAGTTGGCCAGGTCCACCCCATAATGGATTTGTGGTTGCACGGTATGGCCCAGATCAATGGCGTACAAAGTTAAGTCCTTAGTGACTACTCAGGCGAGGCTACCACATACCAATGTGCTTCCCGCACCCCCTTTACTGCACAATCACTCGCCCGAGCATAAATCATTTTTTGTTCAACCCAACCAAATGGCAACCTTTTCCGTGGTACAATATCTTTTAACAACAGTGGCTACGCCACAATTCCATATTTTCTTTAGTCAAGTTTAATCATTCTTTGAGCATATGATCATGAATCCCATCGGGTAACTAAAGCATGGCTAGGCATAAAACGCGCCCATGTTAGTGATACAATTATGTCCAACCAATAATTAACCATCCTAAGGTGTCCAAGGATTTATGTCATTCAAGGAAACATGTCATTCTCAATTAATCAAGGACGCATAATGGCAATTAGGTAATTAACTATTCCCTAAACCAGTCATTATAAAACTAGCTATGCATGTTGATATAAAACATAATAAATTTATCAAATGGGTACAACATGATCAAAGGTCTACGACTTTCCTTCGTTGAAGAGTTGCGATGCGTCGGTTGTCGGGTCGAAGAATTCTTCCAAAACGCCAGAATCTATACGTGCGAAAAGAACAAAATAAATAAAATAATACCAAATAAAATCCACAAATTACAAAACCAGAACCAATTTATTGCATCATGCTTACGTCAGCAACTGGATTTTACTTTTAACCGAATTATTTTTCAAAAGGAAAATAAATGAGTCACGACAGGTGGGCCCCACATCCTGTATGAACTGGGTCCATAGGAAGGCACGGGTCCACGGTAGACTAGGCACACAGCACAGTGTGCTTGCACATACTTGCGCAAGGCGACACGTTGGCGCTGACTCGGCAGCCACGTGTGCAGAAGGGCTGACGCTGGCGTAACGGTGGCGTTGAGGTGCCGCACCTTGTTGGCGGCGGAGCGGCGGTGCACGAGGACAGAGGGTCACCGGTGAGCTGTGGGGAGATGGCCGATGGCGAGGGTACCGGCTGCTAGAGGGGAGAGAGGTGAACTCAGCGCTCAGGGTTTCGACGATAGCACGCGAAGGGTTGGTCGGCAACGCAGAAGAGAAGCGGCGGCATCAGCGGTCGAAGGCAGCGGCAACTTTCAGGAGGCGGTTCGGTGGCGGGGAGGTACGCACGGGGTGGCCCTCATCCTTGCGATGCTAGAGGCGGGGTTGACGGCGCTGGAGGAGGCGAGGCAACGAGACTAGAATCGGCAGCGTCGCTCGGCGGCCGAAGGAGAGTGAGAGAGAGAAGGGGAGGCAGGGGAAACGGGGGAGGCGGGCAAGGCGGACCCAGTGCTCCATTTATAGCGGAGGAGGGGGCGACGACGGAGCGGTAGAGCTGCGCGCTTGCTCTGGCGGTGCCGACGAAAAACGGGGAAAAGGGGCAGAAGACCAGGGAGGAGGAGCGGCGATGGGACGCGATGCGGTGCTAGGCTCGAGGTGGAAGCAGGGCGGCGAGATCCACGGCGAAGAGCCAGAGAAGGGACGGGACGAGCGCGCGCACCCGAAGGAGGTAGGGGAGGAAGAAGAACAATGCGCGCAGGCGAAACGGTGGCTGACAGGCCAGCCCAGGTTAGCAGTGGGAGAGAGAGGGCGGAGGAGCGACACTGGCGGGCCGTTCGATCTTGATCGAAAAGTCCACAAGAGAGGAGGGCAAGCGAGTAGGCGAAGCCGTTGGATTTTGAGCGGGCAAAAGCGGGCCAGCACGCGTGGGAGAAGGCCGAAGCAAGCGGGCCAGGCCAAAGGAATAGGAACGGGCCGGCGGAGATTAGGCCCATGAACTGTAAAGGGGATTTTCAATCCTTTTTATTTTCAAAAAATACAACAATTCAAAAGGCTTTTTAGAAAATAGCAAATAAAGTCCAAAAATTCTAGAAAAATATGTAGAAATTCCTTGAATTATTTGGAACTTAATAAAAATATTTTCAACTTTAATTTACCTATAATTTTGCAAAAAAAATATATAAATATTTCGGGAAATAGGAAAACTCTTTCTTAAATTCCAGAAAATTTAAGAAAATACTTAAAATAATAACTTTGACTTTAAATACCAGAAAACTCAACTAAATCAAATTTTAATTAATTGAAGTTTGATTAATTCATATAAAATTGTTTTTGATTTTTCTGAAATCCCAAATTAAGCTTTAGCAATAAAAGCAAATGGTTATTTTTATTTTTGAAAATTTTCAAATACTCTAAAAATTAGCATGCTACAAATCCCCTCACTCACTTCAGTTTTGTTTCACAGGAGCCGCCTACTTCCTCTTCTCCTTTAGTCCCGGCTGACCACTTCACTGCCATCCTCCTTCGCCTTCGACTGCAAGCTTCCTCATCGCTGTTCGTGGTCCGTTGACCTCCTCCCTCCGGCCTCTCTCTCGGTCTTGGTGAGTTTTCTATGCCCTGTGCTCTTTCGTGTTCTTTTCTTTCAACCGCTTCGAGCAGTCGAATCCTTCTTTTCTTTTGACCGCGTTGAGCAGTCATGTCATTTCTTTCTTTTGGCCACATTGAACACTTGATCCCTCCTTTCGAGTCTTTCTTTTCTTTTGGCTGCGCCGAGCAGTCGAATCCTTCTTTTCTTTCAACGATGTCGAGTAGTCGGATCCTTCTTTCTTTCGACCATGTTAAGTAGTCAAATCCTTCCTTGTTTCGACCACGTTAAGTAGTCGAATCCTTTCTACCACGTGGTGTAGTTAAACCCCCTCCCTCCGACCTCGTGGAATCGGATGATCAGTACTCGAAAGCAAAGCTTCGAGGACTCCGTTCTCCTCCGTTATAACTCTGATTACAATGTTCTTAGTTTCTAAATTCATCTAAATTCAAGATCTTGCTTTTGGAACTGGTCCTCTTTAATTTCTTGTGTATTTATTTCTCCTCTCTGCTTGTTGATATTTTCAAGTACGTTCGTTTGAGTAGAGTTCGGGGAAGCAGGAGATCTCCAGTTTGATCAAGCTCAAGACCACCAGGACTCTCTTGCCCGTAGCTCACGCGAGTCAATACCTTGATCATTTTGAGTTTATTTTTTTGTATATTCAGCAAGTACAATAGAATAATATGAACAACAATGAATAAGAACATGACACTCACAATATAGAATAAGAATGTAAAGTGACAGAAATCATATGAATGAATGAAATGCATGACCCCCTCTTCTGTTTATACCTGTATAGCCAGTGAACACCCGTCGATATTCACCCATGCCCGCGTTATCCAAAATGTGGGGATCCAAAGCCCATTTGAAGAATGTTTCATAACGGAGATCCAATTTGCCCACATTGTAATGATGGGTCTTACATGCCTATATTGGAATAATGTGTCTTTACATCCCACTCCCGTGGGTGAACATAAACAGTGAATGAATGAATTCATGGATTTGAAAAACATAATCTTAAGAAGCATGGATTAACATCCATGAAAAGAAACAAGAATTATTGGAATTACACGAAATCCATAGAACTTAATCATAGCATGAGCATCAAGCATTACAAACATATATCAGTCAATACATTTTTCAATGTACTTACCCATGTTGGAATGATGGGACTTCACTACCTACTCCCGTGGGTGAAACATGAATGGATGAACGAATGAATATGTTGAACATAAACATATTATCGAAGAATCATGGTATATCAATTATGAAGGGAAACAGGTAATACCGGAATTATCCATTGAACATTCATCAATCAAATGGAACAAATACCAATCAAGAAAAATCAATTGTACTTGCTTTCGCTATGACGACGCTAGAGGCAAGGATGATGCCACTAATCCCGAAACCTCTCCTCCTACATAATTAAATTACTTACATAAGAACAACGTGATAAGAACACACTACTCGCATCACTTGAACTCGTCTTCCCAAAACCCAAGGTTTATATATTTGTTCTACTCAAATTAAACAACAGTCCAGTAGGAAGTTATACTGGACATCGGTATTAAAGCCTTCATAACTTTTGGTATGAAAATCAAAAAAGTGTGATCTTAGACTTTCTGGAAATATAATGAAGTCTTCTACAATAACATAGTTGGCAAGACTTTCTAATTCGGCCAACTTTTGTGTCTAATAACCAGATGAAACTCTGTAACTATAATCTGTCAGACAGAAAATACAGCAGTAGAACAAAATTCATAACTTTTAATTGGATTAACCAAAATTCAAGACTTTTAACAATCTGGAAAACTTAAGAAATTTCCTACAACAATCGTGTTGGGTAAAATCCCTAAATCAGCCTTTAACTTAATCTTAATTAATAAACAAGATTACTGCTAATATTCATCAGACTCTCTGAACAACAGTAAAGAAATCAACGTAACTTTTAGACCACAACTCTGAATTGGATGATCTTTAAACCTATGGAAAGCTGAAAACAAGGGTCACAATTCTCTAGGGGATGAAATACTCCAATTTGTACTCTATCTATACGAAAACTGACGCACAAGTAATGGACAGAAAACTGGAATCAATCACAGCAGAACGTCGATCTCCTAATCATGGCAAATTACGAATGTAAATCGATCTTACCATCAAGGAATCATTAGTTACCCGTGAAGACACACGTGGCCGGCGGCACCCGAAGGGTTCTTCTTGGATAGTAGCAACGGAGGTGGCAATAGTGTAGAGGCTTCGCGACACTGTAGCAGGGGGAGCAGTACTGTAGCAGGGGGCACGGTACTGTAGCACCTAGGATTTTTTTTTCTAGACCTAATGGGCCAAGGCTACAGGATTTTAGCGCAAAATTTAATCACCCAAATACCTTTTTAATTCCTAATAAAACGGTTCAAATTCAAATATAGTTCTAAAGATTGAACGGGGTATTACATCTGCAAAGTGCAACTTGGCTTTGTAATGTTATCAAACCCTAAAAGTCATCTCGCTGGAGATGATCGGGGCAGCACAAGCGGTGGATGCATTCCAACTTGAAAGGGACACCGTGGTAAGGTGAAGTTGCCAGCTACGCTAGTCGTTGTGGTGAATATCCCGCACAACATATGGGCTTAACCCCATATGGGTGAGATGACGGAAGGGGTGAGGTGATTTGAAAAGTTACTGTGATGGTCTCTCGACCACATGACTAAGGAATCGTGTTGGGCTACAAGTTTATTACCTCTTGTGGGTACAGTGTACAAATCTCTACAGAGTGTAAAACTGTTTAAACAGCCGTGTCTATGGTCAAAGGCAGACATGGGAACTTACTAGAGTTAGCTCTATTTCAAAAACCTTTGTGGATGGGTTGAAAAACTAGTCGGGTGGATGTAACCTTGACCTCGTGTTGTTCCTAGGTGGTCGTACTCAGTGTTGGTAAGTGGTGGAGATAGCCACAATAAAAAATAAGCATTGGTGTAGGTAGCCTCTGTTGTATTCTATTACTGCACACTTACTCTCTTTACAAAATGCATTTTGGTTAAAATGCTAAGTGATAGGACTTTACTAATATTAATATTTGAAAATATTGCTTTAGCAAATAAAAGAACCTGAGCCACTCTTTTCAAGCCTTGCATGTATATTATTGCATCTTGTGTGTTGGCTCGCGAGCACGTAAGTTGTGCTCATCCTTACTCTTTTCCCCACCCTTCAGACCCCACAAATCTTGGAGACTACGACGACCCTGAAGTCGATGGCCAAGGCGGCGATGAAGAGTAGTCTAAGTCTTGCCCAGTCTAGCTGGCTCTTCGGTACTAGTTTACTACCATAATTTTCTATGCCCTTGGTTAATACCAGTCATACACGAGTATCACATTCGCTTGTCTGTGGGGAGATATGCTCTGCCTCCCCTGTTGCTTCCGTAGTAGTCTCTCCTTTCGACTCGGTGGTCGAAACCTGCTTTCGACCAGGTGGCCGAAACTGGCTTATTTCTGCTATTTTGTGATGTAATCTTTTAGCCTGGCCAGCCCTTATTGTAAACTCGACCAGATGCGGTTTATGTAAACTCTGATGTGTTAAATTAATGAATGGTTTGGTCTTACGACTTGTATGAAATGATTCAATAATGTGTCTGTGAGTGCTATCTATTAATCAAGGGAATAGCACACTACTTTCACAGAGGATTTGGGATTTCAAAAATTCGGTCCGATAAAGGACACAACGGCGGAGTTTAGCACTTTGGCCACGCCGCTACCGGGCGACGTGATGGGGCGATTTAGAAGGGACGCCTGTGTGGGGTGTGATGGTAGGGCGCCGCATCACGGCCAGTGGGATAGGCGCTGGAGCAGGTGGCCGAGGCGATAGGGTGACGTGGGATGAGCGCGGCGCGGGGTGGCGACGCGATGGGGCGACGAGAAGGGACGCTGGTGTGGGCAGGTGATGGTAGGGCGCTGGTGACAGGCAGGACCCGACGGGGCAGGGAAGGTCGCCGGAGCAGGTGGCGGAGGCGATAGGGTAACGTGGGATGAGCGCGGCGCGGGGTGACAGGGTGCTAAGGCGCAACACCGCGAGAGGTGGGCGACGGATGGTGTGTGTGGTAGCAGAGCAAAGGAGGATAGGGCGTGTGAGGCTCGAGGCGGCGCTGCGCGCAGAGAGCACAGCGCCGACCACACGCTATACTGCGGCGGCTCGTGTGACGCTAACGTGGCGAGGGAACGCTGGAGCAGGAGCGGTGGGGCGAGCTAAGTGACAAGACCAGGCGAGGGAGAGGGCACCGGAGTCAAGGCAGGTAAGCGCGTGTCGCTGGTGCGCTGTGAGCTGTATGCAGTGTCATGCCACGATCGGGCAGCAAGGGGGGAAGTGGCTTGGGCTAGCTAGGGAACGGAAAGGGAAGGTGCCAACTGGACTAGCAGGGGGAGGCCAAGGGGAAAAAGTGTTGAACCCAAGAGAGAAATGGGCCAAGCCCAATAGGAGGGAGGAAGAAATTTTGAAATGAGGTTCAAACTCAGATTTTGAATTTAGGGTGAAGGGAGAATTTTGTAGATACAAGCTAATTTGAAATAGGTTTGAAACTCCAAAATGGCAAAAGGAGAATTACTATTCACTAACTGAAAATGGAATGTTACATTCCGAGGTAATGGTTTGCTCGGATTAGGGTTTAGGGTTGGGTTGGCTCTCATACCATGTACGATTTTTGGAATATTGTGCATCCCTCTTGGGATCCCCATACCCTTTGTTTATAGTGCCAAATATTATAGTTTGACTCTAACACGACTTACATACAATTTGAGTCCGACTCGCAGACGACTTGAACTCTTACGTAAACTCTAATATCCCCAACAAGTTTATTTGCAAAGTTACATGCGTCATCATATGCGTCATATCTGATTTGTTTGATACAAAATTGGGTCGAATATTTAGATGTTGATTTATTCACAGCCCAAATATATTTTTATTTTACATGTTCAAATCAAAAGAACCAAGCAAATAGCCTTGTCACACTTAGCTATAGCCCGGATGAGCTACTTTGTCCTAGCTTAGCTGACCAAACCTAGCCAGCCAAGGATCCAAACATACCCTAAGTGTTGTCACCAACTTAGCCCAAACTCTTAGGGATGCAGATCGACGTGTCCCTGAGGAGATCTAGATAACATCATATAGTCGTGAACTACTATAAGAGTATGAGTTCCGCATGCATAGGATTAGAAGCAGCGAAGCGAATCAGGATAAAACACTAGTAGCAAAGCCTGCTAGTGTGTAATTTTTGGGTGATGAAACAACGAGGGCACTTATCCTGGCCTGAGTCTAGCGATGGTAATTGTGCTCGATTACTTGCGTACTAGTTGGCGAATACCTTAATAGAGGTGGGTATAGACATCTTTTTTTTGCCCACGAGCATGAAAACAGACACAATTCCTTACCCATCGGGTAAATGGGCATAGGCATAGGCATAGGTAAGCTCCACCCGTACCCACTTCGCCCGATTACCCGTAACCTACCCGCATGTGTAAGAAACTATGTCAGCTTGTATTTTTATTTTATTTGTTGAACTTGATTAGTTGTCTTGTCGAACATGATATGTGAATTATGATGAACTTTATTAGTTGTTGAATGTGTGATGCACCATTGATATGTGAATTATGATGAACTTGATGTATGCATTGCCCGTGGGTAATGAGTATGTCCGCGCGACGGTACCCACAAAGCGCGATGCATTATTCGCAGTAACGGGCATACCACGCGGCGCATGTGCATGGGCGAGGTTTTTCGC
Organism: Hsuehochloa calcarea; assembly: GCA_036346395.1. Classification (NCBI taxonomy): domain Eukaryota; kingdom Viridiplantae; phylum Streptophyta; class Magnoliopsida; order Poales; family Poaceae; genus Hsuehochloa; species Hsuehochloa calcarea. The sequence continues at coordinate 37,149,980 of CM070610.1, forward strand.
CCGTCGTCCTTCGCGGGTATACCCGTAGGAGAAATTCAGGGTCGCAGATATAGGTATAGACAAGCACTACCCGTATCCACCGCGTCCGATTGCCATCTCTACCTGTGTCTGCTAACCTCCACTAACTGCTCATAGACGGGTCCTATGTTAATCCGCTAAATACTCGATAATGATCACCTTCTTGATACGATAAGTACTCATACAAGGTAAAGTAGGCCGACCGGGTTAGGTTGGTCAGCCTTGGCAGCCTGTCTCAGCCGCACTCCTGTTAAGGTGAATGGGCTGGCCAGCCGATGGGCCTAGCTGGTCACTGGCCCCAATTGGGCCTGCCGATGTCGTGATAGACCAGTTGACAGGCCGGTCTAGGTTGGGCTGACCGGCCCACTTATGGATTTTCATTCTTTGCAATGTTTTCTTTGCTCTTTACCTCTTTTTAGCATATTTCCTGCAAAACATGTTGACGTGCATACTATATGGAAATGTTAGTAAAAATAAGCTTGAACTTATATTAAAACCTCATTTTACCTTGCCTTTTGCACGGATTTCTGGGGGTAAAATACGTGTGTAAGCCGCATCAATACTAGTAAAACTTTAAACTCAAAATTCAAAATTCCAATTAAAAAACTTTAAATGTTCAACAAGTCCAAACTTAATTCAACTCAAAAAAATTACAACTGTCAACTAAGTAACACTAGAAAAGAAAAGGATCTTCACTAGTTAACTCATTTTCACTTTGTTAACTATCAACGCTCTTCATCGGATAGCATTCTTCAATCAAAATGTCTTTGCTAGTTCAAATCTATCTCCTACTTTGCTAATCAAGTTTTATCACCTCACAAAGAAAGTTTCAAGACCTAGTCCCTTTTGATTCTCCATCTATTCAAAGGGTTTGGTTCCATAATACGTACCTGTAACATCGTGGCTATTCAGAAGCCAAGATGCCACTACTAAAACTAACATACAACTATGAAACGAAAGAATTTACACAAGACTCGTCTAAAAGAAGAACATGACTGTCCCAAAACAATAATAGGAACAATTACTGAATCCAATTAATTGAAGAAACATTTTTAACATGGGAATATAAAGCAACCATGGCCAGGTTAATTTATTATGGTTCAACACTTAACGAATGAATGACATAACCAAATATTATTAATGGAGTCTGGAGTAAGATGAAATGTGCGAATCGTACGTGTCTACTCCCTCACAAGATAGCCATCATTACCGATCACCTAAAATAAACAACAAAGCAAGAATGAGCCGAGACTCAGCAAGTACATTAATTAATTGGTCATACAAAATTATGAACAAGTCAACCACAATACGAATTATGAACATATCACTGAAAACTTAAGTGGATGTACGGAATGAATGGATACATTGAAAGGGATGGACTGCACACATGCTAATATCGGTATAGCTAGTGACACACCCGTCGGTGTTCACTTAAGCCCGTACTAAACAAAGTCCGGGGACCCAATTACCATATGAAGAACGTTTCATACGGGTGTCCGAAATTGCCCACATTGGAATGGTGGGTCTTACGTGCCCATACTGGAGTTAACGGATCTTTACAAATCCACTACCGTGGATGGAACATGATTAAGAGTCCGGTAGTCCACACACATACGCCAACTGCCATCTTTCTTCTTAGTGAATAGAACAGGTGCTCCCCACGGCGAAACATTACGTTGAATCATACATTTGGACAGTAGATTGTCTAATTGCTTCTTCAACTCCTCTTGAAAGGGTCGAGCCAAACGGTAAGGAGACATCGATATGGGTCGAGTTCCCGGAATAAGATTAATCCGGAGCTCCACTTTCCGCTCTGTAGGCATCCCAGGAAGCTCCACAGGAAAGACATCAGAAAGCTCATTCACGACAAGAACCTCCTCGATACGCAGTGAAGAGTCAGTCTTCTCTCTGAGAGACCAAAGCAACCCAATGGTTGAGGCCCGGCGACTAGGAAACAGACTAGCCAACACGAACAATAAATCAGACGGTGCACTGCCCTGAAACACCAGATCCTCACCGGACGAGGCTTGTAAAATCACCGTCTTCCAGAAGCAACAAATCTTGGAACGGTAACGGAATAACCAGTCCATTCCCAGAATGACATCAAAAGGTGACAACTAAATTACCATAAAGTTAGCAGTGAAATTCTCATTATCAATAGTGATAGAACAGCCCGGACATGCTGTAGAGCTAGAAATAAGACCCCCCCGGAGAGCTGACTACCACAGACTCAGAACTATACTGCAAACTCAAACCCACCCTTCTATCAAATTCCAGGGACACAAACAAATAAGTAGCCCCTGAATCAAACATAACAAAATCATCATGTGAATCGACTAGCAAAGTACCTGTCACCACGTCAGGACGGCCCATAGTCTCAAGGGTGGGCATAGCGTAGACTCCCGGTGGTGCCGGAGCAGAGGATGCACCGACACTCAGCGAAGGGTAACCAGGAACTGCTGCGGGAGGAACGAACGACGGCGGTGCAGATGGAACGGGGTTCCAGTAGAACCCTGCAGGAGGTGCAGGAGTAAATGCTGCAGGAGGAACCCATCCTGAAGAGAACTGAGGCACAGACACAGCAACTAGGTTCTGAACTAAACCCCGAGGAGCACTGGAAGAAGAAGTTACTGGGACTGACTCCCACCTGATGATGCTCGCTGGGTTCTGCTTGCATACAGACAACTTGTGGTCTTCCCGACCACACTGACGACATGTCCCTCTAAAAGAACACTCTGAAACCCGGTGCCACTCACCACACCTGAAGCATTTCATACCTTGACCTGGAGCAGGACACATCTGGGGTGTAGATGACGAAGAACGTGGCGCCGATGAAGAAGACTGTAACATCCCAAATCTGGAATTGAGTTTCAAGTGTAAGAAAATCAGGAGGAATTAAAACTTTTCTTGCATCTTGAAACCCCTGGTCATTTTTGTAATTCTTTTAAAAGAATTATGGAAGATCAAATTCAAATCCTCACTGACGCCATCAAAAACCTCCTTGTCATAGACCTTGTACCAAACCCTTGGAGATATTTCTCCGGGTTCTAGGGAGGCTTGGCAACACCTCCAATTATCTCATGACTTTTAGAAATTATTTGATGATTCTGGAGGCGAGTCAAAGCTTGGTCAAACCCTAGCTTCCTCTTCCGCACTTCGAGGAAAATTCAAGACATTAGAATCTCTAGAAATTTCATATGAGGTTCCTCCCCACAAGAACTCCAGCTAAAATTTCATAATTTTTGAGCTTGCTTGCTACCTTAAATAATTCCTCAAAATCGCTTATTCAAATCCAAACCCTAATCGGTTTGCATCGTTCGTAGGTTCGATCGGACTTGCTCGAGCCACCGACCGGTCCACCCACTAGTCGTGCTAACTCGGTCGTCGCGCTAGGTCGTGGAGCCGTTGATCGGATCGAACGCACTCACCACCGAACTGGGTCGCTTTATCCGCCGATCTAGCCCACTGCTCGATTCCAATCGACGACCACCGTAGTCGTCCCTTTCTCTCGCTCAGCAGAAGCTCGCCATGGCGTGCGCAGGGGGAAAAGCAAAGCGGCGCAGCCCACACTCGTCCACCTTTAAACGGCTAGCTCTAAGCGCATTAAATGCTCGCTGCGCCATCTCTCGAGGGCCATGACTCTACCGCTCCCATCGCCTCAAGTGCTCTCATGGCGTTGTTGACCCGACCGAAAATCCGACCGCTGTTTCGCCATTGCTCTATTTAAACCCCAAAGGCTTCACCTCGCCTTCCTTTAGCACTTCGCAACTCCAGCCTAGCACTCACCTCGTGCTTGAGCCGCAGCCTCGCACTCTCTTCAACCGACATTGTTGAGTGTGGAGCTCGGTGGAGGCGTGCAATGGGGTTTTCTTCAAGTCTTCGCCTCTCGCTCCCCTTTACTCTTTGAGCTTAACTCACGCTGTTTGGTTCTCTCTCGTGCCTGTGTCGCCGTGGCCTAGCAAGAACCTTACCACCGCTGCTCGATACTGTCCGGAGCACCCGCGGGTCTCGGTCGCTGCCAAGTAAGTCCGTATTGCCTCAGTAGGAGCTTAGGCGTGCTGCTTTTTCTTTGGTATTGTTCGCTCGGGGTCCTCCCGAGCCATACCTTCTCGACCGCACCGTGGTCGTACTCACCGTAGCAGCTATATCCACCAAGCACGCCGCCGAACCCTTCAACTTTGGGACACTCATCCCTACCCTTATCGGGCGCCACTGTGGTCGGAGATCGCCGCCGAGCCGGCAAAGCGCAAGTGGAGGCGTTACTCAGTGGTCGGATTTCGACCGCCACCCTAGCTTAGTCGTAAGCTCTACTACGATGTATAAATGGTCGAGGTCTTATTACGACTATGCCGTGGGCATGAGTCCTTCGCGACTAGTACCTAGTCGAAGATCCATTACGACTTGTACTTAGTCGAAGTTCTTCTACGACCCTTAATCGTCAGAAGTTCTTCCACGATCGAACTTAGTCGAAGACTTGCTACGACCACGCCATAGTCGTAGGTATCTTTTACGCACCACTACCGTCGTAAGACCTTCTTTCGGTCGTAGTTTTGGCATTAAGAATCCAAATCAATTGGTTCTTGTTGCTAAATTCTTTATAAATCAGTGTCTTGCTTCGGTAAGATTTTCAAAAATTTTGGAAAAAAGTTTGCTGTTGAGTCCTTGCATTTTATTCGTTTTTATCGATTGCTTTTCGCTTTCTCGTTAGGATCCAAGAGCACATTGACCACATAAGTGATCCCCACCACATCTTGATTCGCAAAGAAACAGCAAGCGCTTGATCATGTTCATCCTATTATTTTTCAAGTCTACTATATTGCTTTCAACTCGTATGTATGCATTGCTATTTTGTTGTTAAAATACGGTTAGTGTCCTGTAGTTGCACAATCAGAGGACTTGTTTATCCTCTACTACCTTGAGCTTAGGTTATTGGTCGTGGTCGGAGTTCGATGGATGGACTCGTCACTTAGTAGTTTTCGATTGAAATTGCTTAGAAATGCTTAGTTCCTAGAATCGAGCTTATCATCGATTTTTAGTCGATGATCTTGATCACACATTTAAGTATTATGTCAAGACGACCAAAGACTTGTGCTTTGTTATTTTGTTAAGTCAAAATCAAAATGAAAACTGATTTGGACTTGGGCAAGTGGTCTGATGGTGGGTTATTGGGTTTGTGGATGTCTTGCCTAAGTCAACAAGGACCTAACATCTTGTGTCACACTCTCCAAGTATTTTTACAGACTAACCACGCGAGAGGGATATGGGACCTCTTGACTTAGTAATTTGGCGTGGGTTATCTCCGAGTCGCAGGAGGGGTTGTGTGTGTTGTGTGAAACATGATATGTGGTCGTGTTCTTGTGTGGGTGTGCGTGGTGGAGATTCCGGTAGGCTCTCCACCTCGAGGAGCGTCAGAGTTGTCCAAGGCTTTACCCGAAGGGTAGTTGACCGAGGCTTTACGATGACTCGACACAACGTATGGGTTTTTATCCATACGCGGCTCGTGAATAATTCACAATATTGGAAATATCTCAGAAGACTTAGCCGTGCAAGATACCTCTGAAGTGTGCTTAATAGCTTGGCAAAAGGCGGTCCGCGTGGGGAAATTGGTACACCTCGCAGGATAAAACTATTCGAATAGCCTCATCCTAGGTTATGGACACGCTTGGTTAGGTTTTGCAAGAGTTAGACTTCAACCTTTTAAACTAAAATTTGACATGGGTGGTATGAATGGGTAATTCATGCTATTGTTGTGGTGACCATCGGTCGTGGTCACTTCCGTGATTGGTGCCGCTCTCATCTACTGTTATATTGTTGTCTTTGCGATTATTTGATCGTTAAAACCGATTTGAATAACATTGCCTTCAATCTATTACATTATTGCAAATGGAAAATTGCTTTATGCTAAAACCAAAACATACACCTCCACCTCTATGAGCTTGCATGTAGCATATGTACAGCTTTGTTACACCATCCGCAAGTCTTATGCAGTACATTCAGTACTCACCGCTTTTGCCTACGCTTTTGTTTGTGGGAAGAAGGTGAGCCCCAAGGGCCTCACTTTTGTGAAATGTGTGGATTCGACGACTAGCTTGGCGGTCCTGGTTGGCTGCCTTGTGGGTCAAAGGCACACCGATTAGCTCTTTGTTGTAGCCATCTTATGGCACTTTTGCTTCACTGCTTAATTATTGTTGTCTCTTTTATTGTTGGCCTGCTGGCCTCTCTTTGTAATGACTCTGCTTAATATTATTAATACTGCTCGCTCGTGTTTCTGGTTCTATGTGGATGAATGGAATTGATACATAAATTCTTGTGATGAGGTGTGTATAACGTGATTTGGAAGTATACATTTTCGAGTCTCTGATTATCCGCTTTGTGATGCTAGGACCGAATGGATGGTTACATTACGTCGGATAAGCCGGTCTCACAAGGTTTTGCATCGAGCCATACCGACCGTAGTAACCCAAATTTGGTCGCCTTTTAGGATATTTTGGAAAATATTATTTTCAAAGTATCAAATGGTTTATGAAAGCTTAAGGAATTCTCATTTTTATTCCTTACCTATCTTAGCTTTCCTCTCACCTTACTCTCATTTGAGTTTTGAAAATTGATTTCTCCTTCTTTCAAAGATAGTGTTATCGATTAAATGGGTTTTGGGAACCACCGAGTTTGGCAAATTGAAGTGCTTAGGTTTTGAAGTTTCGGATCGAGATTTCGCCAGAGGCTTGATGCGAACTGACAAAGACGCTCAATTTCAGACAATGAGCTCAATGGTTTCGATGGGACCACCGAGCTTGGCAAGTTGAAGTGTGCCGATTTTGAAGTTTCTAGGATGGAAGACTTCTACCGAAGCTTGATGCAAAATCACTACAACAACTTCAATTTCCTGACAAAGAAGCTCGATGGTTTCTAATAGGTGGAAAATGAGAGGGTGATTCAACTAAAATTTGTGGGGTTAAAAAGGTAAGATGTGATGCTAGTTAGCTAAGTATCTAACACTATTTTCGTTGTCCGACCCTTGCTCTTAAGTGGTAATAGATCTTACCTTAATCTTCCGATTTTTATCTTCTCAATCAATTACTGCTCATTCGATACGGGTTAGTTGCATTGGGAAGTTAAGTTTTGGTGCTATGATTCCTTGTCGCTTTTGGAGTCTTTTTATAAGCATGTTCAAGATTATACACATACTGCTTTTGGCTTTCTGCTAGGTGATATTCCATTCCCTAGTCGTTAGCTTTTCGCTTTCTTTCGGCTTTGAATCTTTGAGTTTAGTGTTAACCAAAATTTCTTATGACAGATGGCTTGACGCATCGCAGCCGCCAAGGCTGGCCACCGTCCGACGAGGATCTTCCTCCTCCTCCGACCATGGCCGAGGTCCTTCTTGAGATCGAGCGCAACCGCAGAGGGATGAGGGTTCTTCCGACGCCATCGCGCGAACACTTCCGCCTCTTACCGTGCTTCGTGATCCGCAAGGAGTGGACATCACCGCGTGGGGACTCGCGGAGTTTCTTCGCACTCACCTCCCACGCCTTCTAGGTCTAAGGACCCGCTTGACGCAGCATTTATTGGCTTCGCCTCGTTGAGCGAAAGTCGATAGCGCAGCGCCGTGAGCACGAAGGCGCTGCTCGCATCGCACCACCGAGGGTGCACTTTGTCTTGGTGGGAGAGCTCGCCATGCACCGACGGTCACACCGCCACATGGGAAGAGTTCCGCACCGCTCCGCCGAGTCACATTCCTTCCACCGTGAGGTCAAGAAGAAGGAGTTCTTGTCGCCGCATAAGGGCGCTTTCGCCACGGAGTATCTTTACGAAGTTCAACCATTTGGCTCGTTATGCTCCGAAGAAGTGGCCACCGATGAGGCCAAACAAGAGAAGTTCAAGGATGGTTTGTCCGAGGAGCCGCAAGACAAGCTATCTGTAGTGGACTTCCGATTCCTGTGCCTTGGTGGACAAGGCCATCGTCGCCGAGCATGCAGGAGAGCCTTGTGGATTCCCGCAAGCGTAAGTGGGAGGCCCGCAAGTCATCCGGGCCGCCTATTCCCGCTTCACCCGCCTCGTGGGTCGCGCCCACGTGCTCCAAAGACCCGAGGCCGCAAGACTGCTCTTCGCTCTTCGCAGCCGTGCCCCAATCACGCACCGCAAGTCGCAGGTGGCCCCGCAACCCGGCCGCAGGAGTTACTTGCTTCGCCACAACCGTAAGGGGCATTATGCAACCAATGCCCTAAGAAGACAGAGCGCCCTCGCCCTAATGGAGGACGCGGCAAGGAGGTGGTTCTTCTCAGACTCAAGATTGTCCCGCTACCCAAGGCATGGGTAGTGGTCGCGCCAACCTCATCTCAACAGAGGAGGCACAGGAGGCACCGACGCCGTGTTGGGTACACTTTCTGCTAACTCGCTCGCTACCGCTTTGTTTGATTCAGAGCATCTCATTCTTTTGTTTCGAGTCTTTGTCGCTATTAGTGAGCTCCTTTACTCCATTGTTGGTCCCATTGCTCATTCGCCTCCCGGGTTGGAGTTGAGAGTCGAACTGAGTGTAGGGATGTCCCAATCGAGATCGAGGGAGTGAGATTCTTCGCGAATCTTATCCTCCTCCATTCAGCAAGTCTAGATGTAATTTTGGCATGGATTGGCTGTCTCTGATAAGGGACACATCGATTGTGCCAAGAAGTGCGCTCTCTATCTAGTCCTTCCGCGAACAGTTCGCCGGTCGCTAGGTCCGCATCTCTTCGCGCTTGAAGCGAAGCCCGCCTAGATATTGGTGAAGTCCCAACCGTCCGTGATTTCATGGATGTCTTTCCAAGCTCTTCCAGGATGCCACCAGCCGAGACCTCGAGTTCGCCATTGAGTTGGTTCCTGCATCACCCCGATTTCAAAGAGGCATTATCGGATGCCACCGAATGAGTTGGTGGAGTTGAAGAAGCAACTTAATGAGCTGCAAGAAAAGGTTTCATCCGCCCTAGCTCATCTCCGGGTTGTCTCGCAATCTTTGTAAAGAAGAAGGACAATACTTTATGATAAGCGCTGATTACCGCCCACTTAATGAAGTAACGGTAAAGAACAAGTATCCATTGTCCCGCATCGATGATCTCTTTGATCAATTAACTGGAGCTCGAGTGTTCTCCAAGATTGATTTGAGAATGGGATATCATCAAGTTCGGATACGACCGGGATATTCCAAAGACGGCTTTTTCTACTCGCCACGCTTGTATGAGTACACCGTCATGTCATTTGGCTTAACCAATGCTCCCGCTTTGTTCATGAACCTCATGAATTCGGTATTCATGGAGTATTTGGATAAGTTTGTCGTGGTCTTCATCGATGATATTCTCATCTATTCCAAGGATGATGAGCAACACGATGAGCATCCGAGGCTTGTGTTAGGCAAGCTTCGTGAGCATCACCGTATGCAAAGTTCAGAAGTGCGCTGCTCGCTGAAGGAAGTGGCCTTCTTGGGTCATATTCTTTCAAATAGAGGCGAGCCGCTGACCCCGCAAGGTCAGCGACGTTCTTTCGTGGTTCAATTTACTCGATAACCGGCGTGGAGTTTTCTTGGTTTAGCGATATTATCGCCGCTTTATCGAGAACTTCCAAGATCGCGGCCGATGACGGAGTTGCTTAAAAAGGACAAGAAGTTCTTGTGGTCCGATGCTTGTGAGGAAAGTTTCCAAGTACTTAAGAAGCGCTTGACCACCGCTCCCGCCCTCGTTCTTCCCGATATTCGCTTGAGCTTCGATATCTTTGCGATGCTTCGCCGAGGGCTCTGCTGTGTCCTTATGCAAGAAGGCAAGGTAGTAGCCTATGCATCAAGGCAATTGAGACCTCATGAACTCAACTATCCTACCCATGACTTGGAATTACTGCCGTGATTCATGCACTTAAGATTTGGCGACATTACCTAATCAGAATCGCTAGAAGTGTATTCGATCACAAAAGCCTAAGGTATTTGTTCACCCAACCGATCCGAACCTCGTGCAAAAGAGATGGTTGGAGTTGGTCAAGGATTATGACATGGGTATTCACTACCATCCGGCAAGGCTAATGTCGTTGTCGATGCGCTTAGTCGCAGCGCATTGCAATGCCTTGTTGCTCCAGGGCGCCACCACCCTCCCAAGGAATTCCAATGCCTCAACTTAGGCTTGGTTGAGCATGGTTTTTTTCGCGCCTTGGTTGTGCAACCAACCTTGGTGGATCGGATTAAGGTCGCCAAGAATCGGATGTCGGTGTGCCGTGATAAAAGAAAATGTCAAGAACGGAAACCAAGTTCTTTCTCGAGGATGAGCATGGTGTTGTAAGGTTCGCAACGCCTTGTGGTTCCAAGAATATGGAATTGCGGAATTTGATTCTCCGTGAAGCCCATGATTCGCTTTGTCTATTCATCCCGGCCACAAAGATGTATCAAGATCTCCGCCGAGATTTTGGTGGACCCGAATGAAGAGGGAGATTGCGGTTCGCTGTCGAAGCGCGATGTGTGTCGTCGTGTCAAGGCCGAGCATCGGCCCAAAGCAGATCGCTTCACCTTTGCCTATTCCTCGAATGGAAGTGGATTCGATCGATGGATTTTATCACCGGTCCGCCTCAACATCCAAGGGCAAGGATTCCATCCGGTTGTCATCGATCGATTGACGAAGGTAGCCCATTTTCGCCAAGACGGACGAACCTCGCAGTGAGTCTACTCGCGGACCTCTATGTCTCCGTGATCGCTCGCTTGCATGGTGTACCGAAGACGATCGTTTCGGATCGCGGTGCACTCTTCACCGCCAGGTTTTGGACGTGTTTGCAAGAGGCTATGGGAACCCCTCTTACCTTTAGCACAACGTATCACCCCCAAACTGATGGTCAGACCGAGAGGGTCAACCAAGTGTTGGAAGATATGCTCCGTGCTTGTGTTCTCTCATATGGGAAGAATTGGGAGAAATGCTTGCCTTTTGCCGAGTTTTCCTACAACAACAGTTTTCAAGCTAGTCTCGGCATGTCACCTTTTGAGGCCTTATACGGGAGAAAGTGCAGAACCCCGTTGAATTGGTCTGAGACCGGCGAAAGACCTTTCTTTGGCCTCGACTCGATCAATGAGGCCGAGAGTCAAGTCCACTTTATTCGGATCGTTACGCACACCAATCCGTGCAAAAGAGCTATGCGGATCGCCGCCGCCGCGAGTTGAGCTTTGAGCCCAATGACTTTGTTTATCTCAAGGTCTCTCCTTTGAAGGGCCATCAGCTTTCGCGCCAAGGGCAAGTTAGCTCCTCGATATGTCGGTCCTTACCGTGTTATCGAGAAGAAAGGGGTCGTTGCCTATAAGTTGGAATTGCCACCGCACTCGAGGGGATACATGATGTGTTCCATGTGTCCCAATTAAAGAAGTGCTCCGTGTTCCAACAGAGGAAGCTCCGCTGGAAACTCGATGTCCAAGAAGATTTGACCTATCGCGAGCACCCGCTTGCATACTCGATGAGGTCGAACGAAGAACAAGGAATAGAGCCATCGATTCCTTAAAGTTCAAAGGGTCGAACCATTTCGAGGATGAGGCTACATGGGAAAGGGAAGATCGCCTCCGCAAGCGCACTATCCATCTTTCTTTATCGAGTGAGCCAAATCTCTGGATGAGATTTTTGTAAGGGGGAGGTTTTGTAACATTCCAAATTGAATTGAGTTTCAAGTGTAAGAAAATCAGAGGAATTAAAACTTTTCTTGCATCTTGAAACCCCTAGTCATTTTTGTAATTCTTTTAAAAGAATTGTGGAAGATCAAATTCAAATCCTCACTGACGCCATCAAAACCTCCTTGTCATAGACCTTGTACCAAACCCTTGGAGATATTTCTCCGAGTTCTAGGGAGGCTTGGCAACACCTCCAATTATCTCATGACTTTTAGAAATTATTTGATGCTTCTTGAGGCGAGTCAAAGCTTGGTCAAACCCTAGCTTCCCTCTTCCGCACTTCGAGGAAAATTCAAGACATTAGAATCTCTCGAAATTTATATGAGGTTCCTCCGTCGCCAAGAACTCCAGCTTAAAATTTCATAATTTTTGAGCTTGCTTGCTACCTTAAATAATTCCTCAAAATCGCTTATTCAAATCCAAACCCTAACCGGTTTGCACTGCCCGTAGGTTCGAATCGACTCAGCTCGAGCCACCGACTCGGTCCACCCACTAGCCGTGCTAACTCGGTCGTTTCGGGCGCTAGGTCGGAGCCGTTGGATCGGTATCGAACGGCCTTCACCGCCGAACGCTGGGTCGCTTCTATCCGCCGATCTAGCCCACCGCTCGATTCCAACCGACGACCAACGAGTCGTCCCCTTCCTCTCGCCTCGCAGAAGCTCGCCATGGCGTGTGCAGTGGGGAAAAGCAGCATGCAGCCCACACTATGTCCACCTTTAAACGGCTAGCTCGAGCGCATTAAATGCCCGTCGCGCCATCTCTCGAGGGCCATGACTCACTCGCTCCCATCGCCTCAAGTGCTCTCATTGCTCTATTTATACCCCAAATTGCTTCACCCTTAGCTTCCTTTAGCACTTCGCAACGCCGCCTAGCACTCACCGTGCTTGAGCCGCAGCCCTCGCACTCTCTTCAACCGACATTGTTGAGTGTGGAGCTTCGTGGAGGCGTGCAATGGGGTTTTCTTCTTCAAGTCTTCGCCCTCGCTCCCCTTTACTCTTTGAGCTTAACTCTCACGCGTTCGGTTCTCTCTGTGCCTGTGTCGCCGTGGCCTAGCGAGAACCTTACCACCGCTGCTCGGATACTGTCACCGGAGCACCCGTGGGTCTCGTTGTTCTTCGCCAAGTAAGTCCGTATTGCCCCAGAGGAGCTCAGCGCAGCGTTTTTCTTTTGGTATTGTTCGCCCGGTCCTCCCGAGCCATACCTTCTCGGCCGCACTCCGTGGTCGCACTCACCGTAGCAGCCTATATCCGACTAGTACCGCCACGGCCGAACCCTTCAACTTTTGGGACACTCATCCTCGCCTTGGCCGGCGCCGCCGTGGTCGGAGATCGCCGCCGAGCCACCGCAAAGCGCGCGGAGGCGTTACCTAGTGGTCGGATTTCCACCGCTACTCCTAGCTTAGTCATAAGCTCTACTACGATGTATAAATGGTCGTAGGTCTTACTACGACTATGCCAGGGGCATGAGTCCTTCTGCGACTAGTACCTAGTCGTAAGTTCCATTACGACTTGTACTTAGTCGTAAGTTCTTCTACGACCATTAACTGGTCATAAGTTCTTCCACGATCGAACTTAGTCGAAGACTTGCTACGACTCACGCCATAGTCGAGGTTTCTTTTACGAGCACTACCGGTCGTAAGACCTTCTTTCTGGTCGTAGTTTTGGCATTAAAAATCCAAATCAATTGGTTCTTGTTGCTAAATTCTTTATAAATCAGTGTCTTGCTTCGGTAAGATTTTCAAAATTTTTGGAAAAAGTTTGCTGTTGAGTCCTTGCATTTTATTCGTTCTTATCGATTGCTTTTTGCTTTCTCGTTAGGATCCGAAGAGCACATTGACCACATAAGTGATCCCTCACTACATCTTGACCGCAAAGAAACAGCAAGCGCTTGATCATGTTCATCCCATTATTTTTCAAGTCTACTATATTGCTTTCAACTCGTATGTATGCATTGCTATTTTGTTGTTAAAATACGGTTAGTGTCCTGTAGTTGCACAATCAGAGGACTTGTTTATCCTCTACTACCTTGAGCTTAGGTTATTGGTCGTGGTCGGAGTTCGATGGATGGACTCGTCACTTAGTAGTTTTCGATTGAAATTGCTTAGAAATGCTTAGTTCCGTAGAGATGGCATCATCGATTTTTAGTCGATGATCTTGATCACACATTTAAGTATTATGTCAAGACGACCAAGACTTGTGCTTTGTTATTTTGTTAAGTCAAAATCAAAATGAAAACTGATTTGGACTTGGGCAAGTGGTCTGATGGTGGGTTATTGGGTTTGTGGATGTCTTGCCTAAGTCAACAAGGACCGAACATCTTGTGTCACACTCTCCAGCATTTTTGCAGATTAACCACGCGAGAGGGATATGGGACCCTCTTGACTTAGTACTTTGGCGTGGGTTATCTTCGAGTCGCAGGAGGGGGTGTGTGTGTTGTGTGAAACATGATATGTGGTCGTGTTCTTGTGTGGTGTGCGGTGGTGGAGATTCCGGTAGGCTCTCCACCTCGAGGAGCGTCAGAGTTGTCCAAGGCTTTACCCGAAGGGTAGTTGACCGAGGCTTTACGATGACTCTGACACAACGTATGGGTTTCTATCCATACGCGGCTCGTGAATAATTCACAATATTGGAAATGTCTCAGAAGACTTAGCCGTCTTCGCATACCTTGGAAGTGTGCTTAATAGCTTGGCAAAAGGCGGTCTCGCGTGTGGGGAAATTGGTACACCCCGCAGGATAAAACTATTCAATAGCCTCGCCCTAGGTTATGGACACGCTTGGTTAGGTTTTGCAAGAGTTAGACTTCAACCTTTAAACTAAAATTTGACATGGGTGGTATGAATGGGTAATTCATGCTATTGTTGTGGTGACCATCGGTCGTGGTCACTTCTGTGATTGGTGTTGTTCCTCATTCATCGTTATATTGTTGTCTTTTGCGATTATTTGATCGTTAAAAACCGATTTGAATAACATTGCCTTCAATCTATTACATTATTGCAAATGGAAAATTGATTTATGCTAAAACCAAAACATACAGCCTCCACCTCTATGAGCTTGCATGTAGCATATGTACAGGTTTGTTACACCATCTGTAAGTCTTGCGAGTACATTCAAAGTACTCACCGGCTTTTGTCACGCTTTTGTTTAGGGAAGAAGGTGAGCCCCAAGGGCCTCACTTTTGTGAAATGTGGTGTGGATTCGACGACTAGCTTGGCGGTCCGGTCGGTTGCCTTGTGGGTCAAAGGCACACTGATTGGCTCTTTGTTGTAGCCATCTTATGGCACTTTTGCTTCCGCTGTTTAATTATTGTTGTCTCTTTTATTGTTGGCCGGTTGGCCTCTCTTTTGTAATGACTCGGCTTAATATTATTAATACTGCTCGCTCGTGTTTGGTTCTATGTGGATGAATGGAATCGATACATAAATTCTTGTGATGAGGTGTGTATACTGCATTTCTGGGAAGTATACATGTCTCGAGTCTGGATTATCTGCTTTGTGATGCTAGGACCGAATGGATGGTTAAGCATTACAAGCCGGATAAGCCAGGGTCTCACAAAGACTGCCACTGCTGAACAGGGTGCGAGGGATGACCTCCCTAAAACCTCTTAGGAGCAGGTTACTGAGAAGACCCATCTCTCCCACCAAAACTCCACTTCTGGTCACCACCAAGACCACCAAAGAAGCACGGGCCACTAGCACCGCTTTGTGAAGAACGATCCTCTCCGCCTCCATCCCCGGCCCGCCGACCACTGAGTCAAGTCATGCAAACCGGCCGCCTCGACCGGGCGATACTCCTGATTGAGGGCTCGACGAAACCTCTTGGCCTTCTCCCGGTCATCATTAGCCACCTCTGGTACAAAGCGTACCAGATTGTTAAACCCAGTCTTATACCCAGACACTGACATCTTCGATCCCTTGAACAAATGTCAGCAGTGAATGCTCCATCTTCTCAAGGAAGGAATCCGAATAGAACTTTGTCCTGAATTGCTCCATGAATACCTCCTAAGTAACTGGTCCCTACACCGGGTCCTAGCGCATGTAACCCTTCCCACCAGATATCGCCTTGGCCTTCACCAAAAGTTACAAATCGTGCCTTCGTGCGAAGTCACTCTAACGCCTAAATCGTTTTTCCCTATACTCAACCAATCGCACTGAATCGAGTACGTGTTCACAAAGGTGTCCAGCGGCGACATCCACTCGCAGAGACTCATCCTAGCATCGGTGAATCGCCAGAAGAATCGTTCCGCCGCAGTGTAGCAAAGAAGAAATGCCGCCTGCAATTGCAGGCGGAGTTGCTGGTTCTCCCTTAGAAGATTTTGAATGATATCTGCTGACGCGGCCTAAGCCTCTGCGGCTGGAGGAGCAACTGAGGCAATCTCCTTAGTAGCAGCACCAGCAGATCCCTCGGACGAAGGCGAAGACACAGCCGGATCGCGTCCACAACCACGACCACGGATCGGTGGACGACCATAGCCACGGCCTCTACCCCTTGCCATCTAAGAACATCACATCAAATAAAACCAAACACTTAGCTTAACAGCAATATAGCACCAAAACAATTCAACAACGACTCATTAATCGAGTCACACCATTGGAAATGCAGAAGCAATTAATTACCCAACCCCTCCTACTGTGCACAGTGTGTCAATTTTAAGATGTTTGAATTAACCACGGATCTAAAGCCCGCTCTGATACCAACTGTAATACCGTGGCTATTCGGAAGCCAAGATGCCACTACTAAAACTAACATACAACTATGAAACGAAAGAATTTACACAAGACTCATGTAAAAGAAGAACATGACTGTCCCAAAACAATAATAGGAACAATTACTGAATCCAATTAAGTGAAGAAATATTTTTAACATGGGAATATAAAGCAACCATGGCCAGGTTAATTTATTACGGTTCAACACTTAACGAATGAATGACATAACCAAATATTATTAATGGAGTCTGGAGTAAGATGAAATGTGCGAATAGTGCATGTCTACTCCCTCCCAAGATAGCCATCATCACCGATCACCTAAAATAAACAACAAAGCAAGAATGAGCCGAGACTCAGCAAGTACAGTAATTAATTGGCCATACAAAATTATGAACAAGTCAACCACAATACGAATTATGAACATATCACTGAAAACTTAAGTGGATGTATGGAATGAATGGATGCATTGAAAGTGATGGCTGCACACATGCTCATACCGGTTTTGCTAATGACACACCCATCGATGTTTACTTAAGCCCGTACTTAACGAAGTTCGGGGACCCAATTACCATATGAAGAACGTTTCATACGGGTGTCCAAAATTGCCCACATTGGGATGATGGGTCTTACGTGCCTATACTGGAGTTGATGGGTCTTTACAAATCCACTCCCATGGATGGAACATGAATAACACATGAATGGAATGAAACATATGCAATGAACATCACCACTTTCTTCCACATAGATTGCCAATTCAGAACGGAATAGGTAGCATTGAATATGGACATGGATCGCAAGATTAACAGTACAACAACAATCATTCATCAGGAATCAATATATGGTAATACATTGTACTTGCCTTCCGCGTTGTGACGCGCTAGGAGGCAACGAAGGCGCTCCTACACTCGTCGTCTCGCCGCCCGTGATGATCCCAGAGAGGCGATAGGTGAGCACTTAGTGAAGACGATCCCTCTTCTCCTCACCCTCTCCTTCCCTTCTTTTGGCCGAACAAGTGTTGTCCTCCTCTCTTCCTCGCGAATGCCGGCAGCGGGGAGCTCCGTTGGTGAGATGGGGAGGCAACACAGCAGGGGCGGCACCAGGGTAGCAAGGGCGCGCCAAGGACCAGGAAGGGGGCGGCTTGAGGAGGAGGAGAGGTGGAGGTGGCGGCTTGGAGGGAAAAGAGAGGAGGATGGGGGCCGGCCTAGGGTTAAAAGGGGAGGGGGTGCGGCTTTGGTTTGGGACCTTGGGGCCCCCCCCCACCCCCAAGGCCTACACATGGCCGGCCACGCCCAGTCCTGGCCTGGGTCGGAGGCCCAGGTTCCAACATACTCACAAAATCCTTAAGTTTACAATTAATTCTCTCGTCCGAAAAACATTCCCTCCAATCGATATTCGGGATATTACAGTACCTATCTAAACAAGCACATGGAAAGTTATGAGTCACAGGATGATCACAACAGATAATATCCCCAATGTAATTAAGGAATCAAACAAAGAAACGTTGGAACCAGACGGCAAAGATGGCAAGAAAACCATCAAAAATCACTTCCATTCCGAGCTGGACATGCCGTATCCCTCCCTCACGCCAAAAATACATGGCAATATCAAACCAAATATTCTCCGAATAATTGATTCATTTGTTCTGCTATTAGCCATTGACACAATTGATTTTCCAGTTAATTGAAGGAGCATGCCATGTACACATTCGACTTGCCAATTAATACGAAGCATATCAGGTATGTAACTAACACCCGAGATGCAAAAAGATGGCAGCTAACGTTTCCACTCCTGTAATCTCGCGTAATCTTGAAAGACAGCCAAGATCAAAAGGCTATAGACATGAGCGTGTCTCTCCAGGCTATAAAAACTGCTAAGATCAACAGTACACAAATCCAAACCATCCAGCCAAACTCTTCTCCCTCTGTCTCTCTCCGCAAATGGACCCCAGCGCGTTCTCGAGCACCACCTCCGCAGATCAGGACCTGTCGATCCAAGAAGAGAACAAGCTATGGCAGAACATGATAGAGTCGGAGTCGGAACTACTTGGCACACTCGGTGCCGAGCGGGCGCCGTCATCGACAACGGCAGAGGCAGCCGGATCCGCTGGCGGGGAGCAGCGGCGAAGGTACAAGTGCAGCTTCTGCCCGCGTAAGTTCGACAGCTCGCAGGCGCTGGGCGGGCACCAGAACGCGCACAAGCGGGAGCGCGCACTGGCCAAGCGCCCCATCATCTCGCCGGATAATCTACGGTCGTTCCAGGTGCCCTATTGGCTCTACACCGCCGGCGGCAGGCAGTTCCACTACCACCGCGTGCCCTTCAACGGCGCCGCGCAGTACGGGTGGGGTCGCCACTCCGTGCCCTCGTTAGCACGGCAAACTGGAGACAGCATTGCCCGCGCGCAGGCGGCGGTCGCGACGGCGGCCGGCGGCTATCGTTGGACAGGAGGCGGCAATCACCTTGGTCGCGAGCACAGCGAGCGTGAAGTGAGTCAAGAGGAGACGTCAAACGAAATTGACTTAACTCTAAAGCTCTAGGTTTATTTCTTCTGAAAAGTTCAAAAACTTGTGTTTCTAATCTGGAGTTGATCAAATTTACCTGGAATTCCTCTTTTCTTTTCGTGGGAATTTGCCTGGAATTCATGACTATGTTGTTAAAGCAAATTGCGGCGTACCTGATGATATGTTGATATTTGTTTCTAAAATCAATGTGTTTATATAAAAAATAATATTAATTTACATCTAAAAAGGTATCAAACAAGTATTTACATCTAAATAAAATCTAATATTTCTTCAAAAAAATGTAGTGTTTATTGAAGAGTGTTGCATATGATATGCTCGAAAAGTACGTAAAGATCTGTGTTGTGAGAAAACTTTGAGTTATTATCTTTTATATATTAACTAAACTTTAGTTATTTTCAATAGGTACATGCGATGTAATTTTATCACTTTAAAATAAGTTACTATTGATATAGGGTCCGTCTATATAAGATTTGACTGTTTTCTCAGCCAAAAACAGTTAAATTTTAGTTTATTTATAACTTCATTATACATAAATTACAATAGTTTATTTTTTATAATTGTTGTTCTTGGTTACTGCAATTATTCTCGAAAGACTTAATAAATCGTATTTTCATCACATGATTCAAGATTTAACATATACTTTGAGAGATTGAGCGAAAACAAAGACAAAAAAAAATTCTATATCAACAAAATACGGCAATGTAGTGAACCCGTTATATTTCGGAAAAAAATCATAATAAATTCAGACACAATTCATCATATGAGAAAGATTGCAAATATCAAAGTATATCAAACGGATGAAAATTTGACTATTTTGACAAAATAAAACAACAGTCGAATGTACAATCCGCTCGTTGCTGTGGACCTGTTAGGGATTTTTATATATTTAACAATCTCGCGGATTTGAGAAGAAATATTCCAATTTTATTATTTTCCATGTATTAAGACATAAGAATTTATATATATAAATTTCTGCTGAAGAAAATCAATATTATATTGAGCAAGGTGGCTTACACTGAATTTATCTCGCTATCCAACCTTGCTGTAGTTTCCAAAAGGATATAAAACACATTGTTAGAATTTTGGGCCGAAGTCCAGCCTGTTTAGGAGAAGTGTTTCCTTTATAGGGTTTACTAAAATTGATTAGTCGTTTCTTTTGCAATTGATGCCGAGCCGACCAGAAATGAAACCAAGCTGAAGACGTTTTAGGGGATAAGCATGTAGCTGTTGTTGGAAATAATCCTTTCTGTAATAGTTTGTTTAATTTTAGTTGATGTCGTAGAAGATTTTGTTTTGGAGTCGGTTATGTATTCAACTCGTATCCGAGTTGCATTGGCCGACTTAATGTTTGAGTCACTCAAAACAGCCTATATAAGAGGCGGCTGGGTCTTATAAGTCTTTACGACAACAACAGATAAGCAATAGACAACTGAAAAGGGTGTGCAGTCGAGCACCGCAAAATTCCTCTGTTTCTAGTCGTTTTTTGGTTTCGAGTACGCTTTCCGACCACTGTTCACATCGACCATTGTTCCTTTCGACTATTGTTCATCGAGTACGGCTATCTAGTACTGTTCATCGAGTGTTGTTCATCGAGTACTGCTCATCGTCTTCAACTACAACGTGGTCGAAGGAAGTTTCGACTACCTAGTCGTAATTCTGTACTACGACTACTTCATGGTCGTAGGAGGTGCTATTACAACTTTGTCATGGTCGTAGATGGTGCTATGACTTTGTTCTAGTCGTAGGTTGTGGTCGGTGATACGACTATATCCAGGTCTTGGAGGTTCGACTGGTCGGATGGTTCCGACCACCTAGTCGAAGGTTGTTCGACCACACGTGGTATCAGAGCCCAGTGCATGAAAATTGGACCTCCGACTCCAAAGAAGAATAATCCAATGGCTCCCAATGGATCTTCGACAACGAAGGATGGCCCAAATTCACTGTCGTACTTGATTCACACTTTAGAGAACTATCCAGCTTGGGCTATGAAGATGTGGGTCAACATGCGTGCCCAGGAGGTCTGGGACGTAGTAGCTGATCCGGCCGATCAAAAAGGAAAGATCGATCTAAAAGGAAAGATTGTGGAAGTTAACCTGAAGACCGATCAAACAACACTGGCACTGATCTATGCTGCTATACCGACTCAATGCTGAATCAACTCATTGGGTTGCTCGAGAGGCCTGGGTTGCTCTTCGCATTTAAACACGAAGGTTTGGATCGAGTAAAGAAAGTTCATCTCCAAACTCTCCGAGGGGAGTATGAGGCGTTGCATATGGGCGAAACTCAATCAGTAGATGAGTTTGCAGGAAAATTGATGGCAGTGGTCAATGAACTTCGAGCCCTTGGCGATAAGCTAGAGGAGATTGAGGTGGTCGATAAAGACTTGCGGGTACTACCCGAGAGGTACGTGCCTGTGGTCACAACTCTTTTATTCCAAAGGATCTTGAGAGTATGAAGTCGAAAAGGTAATCGAGTCTCTTAAAGCACATGATGGATCTGTTGAGAGGTTGCAAGGCTCACAACGACCAAGCCTTATTTGTGAAAGCCGAAAGCGTAGGAGAGACCAAGCAAGTCGGTGAGATTATTCACAAATCAAGGTGGTCGTGGCTTTGCTTGGCGCGCCGAGGTGGTCGTAGTCACGGCCGTGGCCGAGGTTGTTGTGGAGATTTTGCCGATGCAACTATAAACCTAGTCGTAGCAATGTGAGTCCAAGCAAGATAAGTTGAAAATCAAATGCTTTGAGTGTGATAAATTTGGACATTATGCTTCGAGTGCCAAGTCATATTAAATGCTTTGAGTGTCAAAAATTTGGGCATTATGCTTCTCACTATCGAAACAAGAAGACCAATACTGAAGTGAACTTGTCGGAAGTTCAAGAGGAGAAAGAACTAGCTCAACTGCTAACTGTCTGTGAGGACCCCGGAATATTGGAAATGTGCCGAATTAAAATTATACTAGTAGTATAATTCTTAATTAAGGAACAGTTCAGTTCCCACATTTAAAATCATACTGTGGATATCATGGGGATATACTCATGATCTTAGGATGATGAAACATTTGGATTTTGCCTTGTTGGTTTGTTGAATTTTTGTTTTCAGCAAGTGTCAGGATAATCGGAAGTTCCGGCAAGGCGCGGTACTTCGCAATTGTCGAAAATCGGTAGTTCCGTTTTTACTTGGCGGTATTTCGCATGGCGGTAGTTCCGGTTGTTGGCGGAACGTCTTTTCCAGAGAAGGATTTTTGTGTGAATTTCTATTTGTCTCCGAGAATCGGAACGACCGCAGTGTTAGGAGCGGAACTATCGCACGTCCGGTAGTTCCGATTATTACTTGGTGGAAGTTTCGATTGTGGTTCAATTTCGTCAAATTGGAAATTTGAAATTGTTAGCCAAGTTCTTGGGGTCATGCATATGTGTTGCATATTGCATGTTTTAGCTAACGTGGGTCAAGTTGTGAAGCACTTGTTCCTGAGACGATTTCTTTGTTTATTGTTGTGGTGTGGCTTGCGTGTCAACGATACCAACGGCGAGGAGGATCGGACTAAGTTTGGAGGGCTTAGGTCCAAGACGATCATGGATGCCGTGAGGTCGAAAGACTCAAGCATGGCGCAGAATGGACAAGATGGATCGAACGGCGCTCGATGTATTGGTTGGATCAAGCGCGCGGGGCCTGCAAGTGACTTGGAGGTTCGATGGAATTTGACGGAGAGACTTGCCGACATGATAAGAGCCGTTGATCTACCTACACGTGGCAAAGCATGCGATTGCTTCGACTGGATTGGACTCAGTCCGTGGAGAAGGATCGAGAAGGGGTATTTTGGTCATTTCACCAAATACGCGCTGAGAGTTTACATACAAACCGCAGCGCAAGACGGAGCGATGATTAGCGGTTTAGGTCAATCAAAGTGTGTGTGTTCATGTCCCATTTGTTTTGGGCCTTAACGGGAGCCCATTAAGTGAAATCTTCTAGAAGGTCTAAGCCTCCATATAAATAGAGAGGGTGCTGCCTAGCAGCCCCTAAGTACTTCATTTGTAAAACCCTAAGTGGAGTTTAGGGCCAAGAGAGAAGAGGAGAGGCTTAGGCTCTAGAGAGTTGTGTTGGATGTGTATGCTCATGGATTGAGATCTTATCCTCCTTGATGGAGAGGCTGTAAACAACAAACATCGCAAATCAATCCATGGATGATTGTTCAAAGATGAGGCTCTTTGTGTACCTTCTTCTCTTTTGATAGTTTTGAGTGCTTCCTTGATCCTATTATTTTTGATTGATTTCTTCATCTCTTTTACCTTGCTATGATGTGTGGGAATACATCTAAGATCCTCTAGATCATTAATCTCCCACGAGCAAGTGATGGATCAAGTTTTTCGTTTTGCTCGGTTTTGAACCTTCCTTTGGAAAAACAGAGAAAGATCAAAACTTTGACATAGATCTGGACGATCGCCTCTTGGATTAGATTCCAGATATCCTTAGGAAGGTGTGTACCAAGTTTGGTCAAGTTTCATTGGATAAATCAAAAGTTGGATCGTTTTTTCGTTTTGAAACAGTGTTGTCTGCATACTGTTCCAGGATAATCGGAAGTTCCGCCATTATAACTGAGGAATTTCCGATTATAGGAAGTTCCGATTATAGGAAGTTCCTCACATTCAACTGAGGATGTTCCGATTATAGGTAGTTCCGCTCATTTGCCTGCGGTAGTTCCGATTATCCTGATTCTTCAACTCAAATCTGTGTTTTCTGTCGTCTCACATAGGGGTTTGGAATTGATTCAACCTAAGTCTTCCTTGGTGTGTTTTATTTGATCTTCATAGCCACCATAGCTATAGGAGACAAATTCTTGTTGAATCAAATAGTTTCTTAAAAAAATTGTTTGAGCTCCTATTCACCTCCTCTAGTCGCCTTTCCGGTCCTACACATACTAAAAGTATAATAATAATAAGTAACAAATCCAATATTCAGGTTCCCGGATATGCCTCTCATGTTAGCTCCTAGGATTAGCTGCTAACATACACATATCCTTACAACATTATATCACAAGCATACACGATTGGAATACATTAGTAAAAATTTACAGCGGAAACATTAGGTAAACCAGAAATGGAACATGAAGTAAATAAATAAACTCCCCAGTGGAGCGCCACAACCCAAGGGTAACTTGACTGGGATTAAAGCCGAAGTATCAACGTAATCGCCTCAACTTGAAATATTAGCTAGGACGTTCTTTACCTGCAACAAGTGGACAATTCCACTGAGTACAGAAGGTACTCAACAAGACTTACACAAACTAAATAAAAGAAAGAGTTTGATAGAACCTATACAAAGGATTAGAATTGATACATGCATAAGGTTAACAATAGGAAGATTATAATGGTTCAATTTTGCATAAATCAATACATCTTAACCTACACTTGCTAAGTTTTAGCAAAGCAATTTTATAAATCCATTTGGACTAAAACAGTAAGTAAAAGAGAACATAATCATAAACAATAACCACATTTAAGTGGCTGTCCATTAATCACAAAAACATTAATTGTATAAATATGTCTCAAACCGAAATAGCATAAAGAAATTTTATAAATCAATTTAGACTAAAGCTTTGCATAAAAGGAGATGTAATCAAGAATAATAGCAATTTTTAAGTGGATACCGGCCACTAACTCATCACTTGAAAATTTATTAAACCAAAACAGTATCTAACAAGTTGTAATTTAAAAATCTATACAAAGATCTATTCAACTCAAGCGTTGTCCGTAACCGAGGACACGGCTATTCGAATAGTTTTAATCCCTGCAGGGGTGTATTCATTACCCACACGACTTAGTTAGCCCGTAGCCTCCGGAATAATAGCACACTGCCTTTGGTATGCCGGCTGGGTAAACTAAGATTTGGTATTTTTCAACAAGTTGACACTATTGAGCTGGAATAACCATGTGTGACTGATCCCGCTTAGTTCAAGTTACTAATAGAACCTGGCAACCGGGGGCCCACATGTTGTGCCGGGAATGCCGATTCGAAAAAACAGAAATTAAATGACAGAAAGTAGAGTTGTGCTAACTGCACATATTCATTTACAACCGGAGCCCTTAAGGTACGTACACGTGATGGAACGCATGTACGCCCTCACCCTCTTAAGAACATATGATACATATATGCAATCAAACACATATGTCCTTACTTTCCTGTTTTCCAACTCAATAGCATTAACCTTTTACTTAACCAAACAGCGCCCATACACTGCGCGTGGAAGTACGTTGGGGCTTGAATTGTCCAATCAATGTTCAGTCCTTAATCAATCCAGACAAGACAACCACATTTCCCAGTCTCGTGCCCTAAGGTACCCTCACTAGCATCCACTTGTCCAGATTTAAAATCAGTGTGAATAAATAAAATTTGCTTTCATTTCAGATTTAAGTAGACTGAACAAAGAATCAAAATAAATGAAATTCATTTAATGTTTCCAAGTTTGGCAAAATAAAATTGACACACTACAAACTGCATGGCTAAGCAATTCATGGAATAAGTATTTTAGTATAGAAGCACTACCTTAAGTTTGAGTGTATGATCTGATTAAAGGTAAGCCTCCAGTGTTAGGTAGTAACTAACTATTGACAGATTACAAATAAATTTTTAGGAAATTAGCATGCAACAGTGACACTGGTTTTAGAAATCTACAGTTCAAAATTAGGATCAACATGGTGCAAAGAGGATGCTTGCCTTATGGAATGTCCACTTCTTCACTCTCGGAGGCGTTATTCTTCACGTCACACAATTCGGGATCTAAAGAGAAAATACAATAGCGAATAAACACCGATAAAATCGAGAAATCCAAAATGCTCAAAAATGCGTGATAGTTACACATTAATGAGGTTATGATTCTAGATACATTTAGGTATAGATTTTAATTTAATTAAAGTTCAATTTCTTATGGACTGGTTAAAGTTAATTCAACTTCTGGTGGAATCATAATGACTGACGATACCTAGAGTTTAGGTGATATTGTCTTCCTTAACAGGACATCTAGTACTCGCAAACGCTCTCTCCAGGCATTCTATGCATACATCCACGATGATCATACAGTCAAAATCAATCATCTTATATGCTCTCTTCTTTCGGCAGACTTCGATGGTGATTGCGTGCACATCTATTATCTGCAGTCGCAACTTGCTAGTACTACATTCACTCTCAGCTCACTGAGGTCAACTAACTAATTTTTCTACTTTATGGGGCTCTACCGATGGTTTACTTATTTTAGAAAGTTTAATTTTAGTATTTTATACCTTTTCCAATTTTTATCCTAGACCAGCCTAACCACAGTTATTTACCTGTACGAGATTTAGAAATCCATTTTCATGGCGATTTTACTGAAACTTGTATGTAACCAGCTAAGAGTATTTATCTAACGCAGTTGCAATTTTATTAGTTTTATTTCACTGCCTTGTTCTCCGCTTTTAATTTTTCTACCGGTCGGTCTACTGGTAAAATATTTGTACGCTTTCAAGAATTCTATACCTTTGGTGATTCGCCCGAAAACCACAGGTATGCTATGTACACATTCTCTCTACCTATTTTTAATTTTACAAAAAATTTTCTACAACAAATCACCTAATCAAGTACATACTTAACTACCAAATCCTTTATTTCCCTAATCACCTACCCCCTCATTAACCTCTTCCTATCTCTACCCCCTCCCGGCCGACGCTCCCATCTCCCCCCTTCCTTATCTCGCTGTCCCTCCATCTCTCTCTCGCTCCCTCACGGCGCCGCCTCCCTCCGGCTCATTAGCTCCATGCACTCCAGTTCCCTGCGTCGCCACCACCCCTAGCGCCGGCCCGCCGCTCGGGTCCAGCACCTCCGGTTCCCTCTTCGGCACCCAGTTCAACCTAGCGACACCCGCCGCCTACGGTCGCCTCCGGTGTTCTCGCTCTCTCCTCCTGTTCTCTCACGCCTCCCTCTTCACCTGGTGGCGGTGGGCTGGCGCCGCCATGCGCCACCAATCCCGGCTCAACCTCCTCTTAACTCGTCCCGATCTAGCACGCTTCGGCTCGGCCTCCCGGCCGCCTCGGCTCCACTAAATTCGGCCCGGCCTGCTACCGAGGATGGAGGTATGACTGACTTCGGTTGCTACTGAGGTAAGTCCTTATCTTGATCTCCCTCTACTCCTCTCCCTATTGCTCTGTGATGATGATGAACTAAGGGACATTTGCTAGTGCGGAATGAACAAGGTGCATGTGTATGGATGAATGACAAACTGGTTGTGTGAGAAATGATGGTTTACCTGAGGTTTGGGGTTGCGTCTGTTTTGGGTCTCTGGCCGATGTGGTGGCCGGTGGTGTCCGGATGGGGATGTCGGCGGTGGGTGGATGTCCTCCCTCTGCTGGTCTTGGTGTGGCCTTGGTGGTCGTCAGTGGTTCGATGGCGCACGGCCGCTTCTTGTTCTCCAGCTTCTCCCTGGCTCCCTTGCTCCTCTTGCTCCCTGGCTGCTACGGTGGCCTTGCCTTCGGCTGCGAAGAAGTGGGAGGAGGGGAATGGCAATGGGAGACTGTGTGCTGGAAGGAGATGGGGCTTGCTGGGTGTGTGTGCTAGATTTGCCGGTTTTGGTGGGGAATGAATGGGGTTGGGAAGGCTCGAAGTGGTTGTCTTGTCTCTCTGTTGCTTGGCGTTGCTCGCTGCTCTTTTTTTTGGCGGTGCTCTGAATGGTGTTTGGCTTGTTTTCTTGTGAGACTTACCTTTGGCTGAGAGGGAATGAGATGAGGATGTCTCTCGGTGGGATGGGAGATGCACTCGGCTAGGGATGTATTTGGCCACCTCCCCGGGGTTGTGATCCACTAATGACCCTTGTGCCCTTGTGTTTATCCGAATGGCTTTGCAATATATTTTTGAACTATGGTTATTTTGGTCCATTGGCTGGCAAATCACTATGCAAGGGATTCGCTGCAGTTGAGGCAATTCAGTGTACGTAGGTGTTGGATTTCCCTAAACGCCGAATGATGAAAACCTACAGAGATAAGACGGTGCCGATTTACTTAGGTTAGTCTAGGTATCATGGGTATCCTGGTGCCGACTAATCTGGGTTAGCCTAGGTGACTTGAAAATCAAGATGTCGGTTAACCTAGGTTGGTTTGGGTAGGCTCGATACTCAAGGTGCCGACTAATCTAGGTAGACCTGGGAACCGTAATGATTCATATGGTACACTGACGGCAATTTATTTTATTCTAACTGAAGGACCGAAATGGCAACAGAGGGGGGGGTGAATGGTGCCTTCAAAATTAAGATCCTCCCCTCTCAAGTGTCCACACAGCAACCCAAAACCCTCTGATAATCAAAAGACGTGAAGTGAATCGAGTCCAAGAAGTTAAACAAAATCTGGGCGGTTCTGTCAGATATCGGAAGTTCCGATTATACCAGCGGTAGTTCCGCACTGCGATACTTCCGATCTTCCAGTGCGGAAGTTCCGCATGCGGTAGTTCCGGAGTGTAAATAGTGGAAGTTCCGTGTGAGACCCCGGTTTATTGGGCTTGTAATGCTTAACCATCCATTCAGTCCTAGCATCACAAATCGAATAAACCGAGACTCGAGACATGTATACTTCCCAGAAATGCAGTATACACACCTCTTTACAAAATTTATGCATCAATTCCATTCATCCACATAGAACCGAAGCAAGACAACAAACCAGAAGGTACATAAATAAAGGATAGTTATTACAAAAGAGAGGTCGACCGGCCAAATGATATATACAGAAAGAAAATGAACAGCGGAAGCAAAAGTGCCATAAGATGGCTACAAACCAAAAAGAGCCAATCAGTGTGCCTTTAATCCACAAGGCAACCGACCGGACCGCCAAGCTAGTCGTCGAATCCACAGCACATTTCACAAAAGTGAGGCCCTTGGGGCTCACCTTCTTCCCCTGCAACAAAGAGCCTAGCAAAGCCGGGTGAGTACATGGAATGTACTCGCAAGACTTACGTGTAGTGTAACAGGCCTAGATAATATTTACATGCAAGCTATTTAAGTGGAGGCTGTATGTTTCATTTTCAGTATAAAGCAAACTTTATTTGCAATAAAGTAGTACATTTAAAAGCAAGTTAACAAATCTGTTTTTACTGTTCAAATAACCGAAAAAGACAACAATATAACAGTAGATAGAAGACAACAACAGTCCTGGAAGTGACCGACCCCCAGTCACCACAACAATAGCATGAATTACCCATTCATACCACCTATGTCAAATTTTAGTTTAAAAGGTTGTAGTCTAACTCTTGGAAGACCTCCCCAAGCGTGTCCATAACCTAGGACGAGGCTATTCGAATAGTTTTATCCTCGCAGGGTGTACCACTGCATCCACACGCCTGCATCGCCTTTTGCCAAGCTATTAAGCACACTTCCTTAGGTATGCAAGCACGGCTAAGTCCTACGAGACATTTCCAATATTGTGAATTATTCACGAGCCGCCTGTATGGATAGAAACCCATACGCTGTGTCTGAGTCATCGTAAAGCCTCGGCCAACTACCCTTCCCTGTAAAGCCTTGACAACTACGACGCTCCTCGAGGTGGAGAGCCTACCCGGAATCTCCACCACCGCACACCCAACACAAGAACACAAGAACACATATCATGTTTCACACAACACACAAGACACCCTCCTGCGACTCGGAGATAACCCACGCCAAAGTACTAAGTCAAGAGAGGTCCCATATCCCTCTCGCGTGGTTAGCACGCAAAAATACTTGGTTTAGTGTAACAAGATGTTCAGTCCTTATTGACTTAGGCAAGACATCCACAAACCCAATAACCCACCATCCGACCACTTGCCCAAGTCCAAATCAGTTTTCCATTTTTCAGATTTTGACTTTACAAAATAACATAGCACAAGTGCTAGACATAATGGAATAATATTTAGATGTGTGATCCAGATCATCGACAACGATCGATGATCGCCCATTACTACCGAAACTAAGCATTTCTAAGCCATTTCAAGTCGAAAGCTACTAAGTGACAAGAGTCCATCCATCGGACTCCGACCACAGCCAATAACCTAAGCTCATGGTAGTAGAGGATAAACAGGTCCTACAGATTATGCAACTATAGGATACTAACCATAATTTAACAACAAAATAGCAATGCATACATACGAGTTGAAATCAATATATTAGACTTGAAAAATAATAGGATTAACATGATCAAACTGCTTGCCTGCTTGCTGTGGGTCAAGATGTTGCTGAGGATCGATTATGTTGTCAATGTGCTCTTCGGGTCCTAACAAGAAAGCGAAAAGCAATCGATAAGAACGAATAAAACGCAAAGACCCAACAGAAAACTTTCTCCAAAAATTTTGAAGATTTTACAGTAGTAAGAGGATAATTTAGAAAGAATTTAGAAACAAGAACCAATTGATTTGGATTCTTAATGCCAAAGATACGACCAAAAGAAGGTTCTACGACCAGGTGCAGGTCGTAGCAGAACCTACGACTGAACAATAGTCGTAGAAGGATTTACGACCAGGTAGTGGTCGTATAAGAACTTACGATCTTGACCTAGTCGTAGTAAGACTTACGACTAGGTACAAGTCGTAGAAGAACTTACGACTGGGTACTAGTTGTAGACGGACTTACGACTAGATACAAGTTGTAAAAGAACTTACGACGGGGTAATGGTCGTAGGAGGACTTATGACCACACCATAGTCGTAGTAAGGCTTACGACTATGGGGGTGATTGTAGGAGAACTTACAATCACTAGGTAGGCCTCTCCCTTATGAATATAAGGGGTTCTTTTGGGGACTACGTGACGTCATATTTACCCATCATAATACTACATCTGGTCGAAATGACCAAGCTACAGTGACTGGTCGGAATTCCGACCACGAGGCAGCGCCTCCCGCACGCTTTGCCAGTGGCTCGGCGGCTTCTCCGACCACAGCGGCGCCAGCCAAGGGTAGGGATGAGTGTCTAAAAGTTTAACGGTCTGTCCGGCGGCCAGTACTGGTCGGAGTATGGCTGCTATGGTGGTACGACCACAGAGTGCGGCCGAGTAGGTATGGCTCGGGAGAACTCCCGAATGGACAATACCAAAAGAACAACGAAAACACACCTAAGCTCCTATAGGGCAATGCGAAAGTACCTGAGCGGAAGAACGACCAGAGACCCACGGAGTGGCTCCGGCGACGAGCGACCGAATGTCGGCGGTAAGGTCCTCACTAGGCCACAGCGACCTGAGCAAAGAGAGAACCAAACCGAGCGAGGGTTAAGCTCCAGAGAGTAAAGGGGGAGTAGAGGGGGCAAAGACTTGAAGAAGAAAACCCCTGCTGCACCGCCTCCACCGAATCTCCCAACTCAACACTGGCGGTCGAGGGGATTGCGAGGAACTGCAGCTCAAGCAAGCTGGTGAGTGCTAGCTGGAGTTGCGGAAGTGCTAAAGGAAGCTAAGGGTGAAGGAAATGAGTTTAAATAGAGCAATGGCAGAGAGCAATGGCCGGGTTTTCCAGTCGGGTCAACACTGCCATGAGAGCACTTGAGAGCGATGTGAGCAGTCGAATCATGGCCTTCTGCGGGAGGAGTGCGACAGGCATTTAATACGCGCAGAGCTAGCCGTTTAAAGGTGACCATAGAGTGGACTGCACGCTGCTCTTTTTCTCCTCTGCGCACGCCATGGCTGCTGCTCACGCGTGTGCTGACGGAGGAAAGACGACTCGTCGATCGTCGGATTGAAATCGAACGACGGAGTTAGATCGGTTGGATTAAACCGAGTCCCTCGTTCGGCTGGTCGAAGACCGTTCGATGCCGATCCAATGGCTGAGTTAGATCGGGTAGATTAAAACGAGTCCATCGCTCTGGCCGTCGAAGACCGCTCGATGTCGATCCAACGGCCACGCACCCTAGTGCTCGAACGACCGAAGTTGGTACGAGCTTAGTGGATCGACCGAGTCAAGTGGCTCGAGCCCGAGTCCGATTCAACCTATTTTAACAAAGGCAAACCGCTTAGGGTTTGAATTTGAATAACTGATTCTTGAGGGATTACTTGAGGTAGCAAAAAAACTCCAAAATTTATGAAATTTTAAATGGCGCTTGATGACAGCAGGAGGAACCTCCCATAAAATTTTCAGAGATTTTCATGCACTGCATTTTTCTCCAGAAATTCCAGAAGAGGGGAAATAGAGTTTGACCAATTTTGACTTACCTCCTAAAATTATCAAATAATTTCTAAAGATCATGAGATAATTCAGAGGTGTTGCCAAGCCTCCCTAGAACTCAGGGAAAATATTTCCAAAAGTTCGGCACAAGATCTACGCCACAAAGGTTTTTGATTAGAGTCGGAGAAAGAATTAAATTTGATTTCTCATAATTCTTTTTGAAAGAATTACCGAAATGATCAATGAATTCACGATGCAAGAAAAGTTTTAATTTCTCCTAATTTTCTTACATTTGAAACACCAATCCATTTTTGGGATGTTACATTCCAATTGTCCCAGACAGAAGAACAGCACGTACTGGAAATTTCCAAAAATCCAAAATACTCAAAAATTGCAGCTCTTCTCGGGTCAAGTCTCACAGGACATCATCCTAAACAACATCTTGACCTCATTGTGACGGAATCGCAGACAAAGATCCATCAATCAAAGCAAAATCGGATTTCTTGAATATTTGGCAAGAAAGACTAAAAACTTAAAAATCGCATGATTCTCGGATTCTTGAGTGATGAAACTTTGAGGGTAGCTACTTAATAGCCTATAGATTCAACATGCTTAGTTTCATGCCATCTCAAGAAGGGAAACAAGATTTTCATCCAAGACCTAGATACGGGAAGGAAGAACGGAGAAAACCAAAAACCAAAACTAATATTACAGTTGATTTGCTCTTGGGAAAAGTCGTTCAAATGATCTTGTGGCATCATCCCAACAAAGAGCAACCCATTTTGGCACTTCCCAACAAGAATCAAGCCAAAAACCAAAATCTCAAGAATCAAGCCTTAATAAGAACAGAGACATGAATAGGAAGCAAACAAGAGATTTTTCATTCCTTGCATTAATGGATTACAGAGACACACACAGAGGAATGATTACAAAGAACTCAATCCAATCTCTCCCTCTACATCTCAAGAACACACACAAGCAAATGAGAGAGCTCTAGAAGAGAAGAACAGAGAGAAGCCACACACACAGAGACATCTCTGCTCTCTCCAACAACTAAAGCCTAAAGCCAAAACAAACTCTCAAAGCCACTTTTGACTCTAGCAAACCCTAATACTCTCTCAAAAGTCACCAAACAACCAGGACTTCACCTCTATTTATAGCCCTTGGCTAACGGGTCTCCAACCCGTTACGCCGGCTAAACCCTAACGGATCCCGCTTCCACTTGTGCCGCCTTGCGAAATTACCCTTTCGCCCCTCGTGCACATTCTGGAAGGTCCCGCATTCCTTGTTGTCCACGACTCGCAACCACCTCGAGTGCACGCCGTCTTTGACACACCTTGACCGTTCTGGCCTCGACGCCACCTGCGTCTAGTCCGGTCTCCACGTGTCTCGCCACGACTCCGTCTCGACATCCTGCAATCAGCACAGACAAGAAACACATCACATAGCATTGCTCTAGATACTAGAATCAACATTTGCATTAGACTCAAAACCATTCATGAATCACACAACTCAAAATCAAAACTATGCACTCACTGCTCAGTTCTGCGCATAAACGGAAGTACCGATTTCTCCAAGGCGGAAGTTCAAGATCGTATTCGCAATCCTGTATGGAAGCTCCGCACAATACCGAATCACAACACGCCGCCAGTCAATCGAAGCTCCGCTTCCCAATGCGAAGTTCGATGATCGGTACTTCGCATTCTGTGCGGAAGTTCCGCGATGCCAAATCACAACTCACTGCTCAGATCAATCGGAAGTTCCGCTTTCCCAGTGCGGAAGTTCCGATGATCGGTAGTTCCGGTCTTCCAGGGCGGAAGTTCCGCAAAGACAGTAATCAAAGGGTAGCAAAGACACAAAGAAGGAACGAAATCACAAACTTGTCAACAAAAGTGTCAAATACTCATCACTCACTTGGGGATACCTCTCACATGGTCTCTCAATCTCCCCCTTGATGAGTATATTGACAAACACCGAAAAAGCAAAAAGTTGAGTTTGTGATGATGATCAAACACAGTCTAAACTAGAAATCAAGAAAGCTCAAGACAATGTTTGACAAAAGAGAAAGACTGGAGCTAGAAATGAAATAGCAAATTTTTCTGTAAAGCTCCAGAAGATTTTTTCTCCCCAAAATTCTCCCCCTTTTGGCAATAAACACATCAAGATGTATGAAAGAGAGAAAATGACTATATGTTATTCATTTTGAGCATTTGGAGCCATGAAGATTATCCAAAATGACTATTAGAGTATTACACCAAACCATAACACATAAGAATGCTATCAAGATCATGACAATTGATGTATAGAGAAGCTAAACCAAGGAAGTCATAATATGAGAATTGGTCCAATTTCTTAGCATGTCAAATCAACCAAGATTATAGTCTAGCTAAAGGTATCCAAGGATGATACAAGCCATGTCAAGTACTCTAAGAGGAACCAAGAAGCAAATATTGAGCAGTTTAGATAGTTATCAGCTTTAAGAAAGACTCATTGGATCAAGAACTTGGTCTGTTTGAAGAGAAGCAAATTTAGCACATTTTTCTTTTTCTGAAAATTATTTATGGCTTTATCTTAGTAAAACAAGTCCTGGACTAGGTGCCATCCACGACTGCCTCCTAAGCTTCAACCATTTTTCAAATCTTAACCATGTGCTAAATCCCAAGCCTTATGCGATCACTCCAAGCAACAGACTTAAGGAAGTGATCTCACGTGTAATACCCCGTAATTCAGTCGGGTAAATAGACAGCTAGTCGGGAGAAGAAAGAACAATAGAAAAAAGGAAAATTCCTTTAAAAAAAGGGGGTTATCGCTTATTTTCGCCAACTTGGGCCGCAGGCCGCGGCCCAGGAGGCCCAAGAGGGGAGGCCGGCCAAGGGGGAGGCCGGGCAAGGGAGGGGGGGCGCCCCAAAACCCTAGCCGCCCCCACTCCCCTCCCTTTCTCCCCCAAGCCGCCACCCCTATCCCCATTGTCTCCCCCTGCGCCATCACCTCCTCCACAGCACCTCCTCCCTCCCCGGCGAAGCCCGTTGCGTTGGTCCATTGGAAAGAAGGCGAGGAGGCGATTTTTGGAGGGTCAACCAAGGGGAGGTAGCAGATCAGATTTGTGCAGTGTGTTGCTCGTCAGTTTTGGGTAAGAGGCGTACGTTTTATGATCTTACCATCTCGTATAAAGTTGTATCCCTCGATTTTATCTTTCTTTTGGCACCGAGATAACCTGATTTGGAGTCATAGTTTAGGAGTTATGGCCGTTTTTATACGACTATACAGGAAAGCTGACGAGATTTGGTAGTCTACATGTCTAGCCTAGTTGCATTTTTTTGAGGCCGAATCTGAAGGGTCACCCAACACAAAAGTTGTAGCCATTCCAATAAGCTTTCATGATTGATAAAGAACATATTTTTTAGAGGTGTGAATCAAAAGTTACTGAATTTTTACATCATTGTTGTCCGGATGTCGACCGAGGGAACAGCAAACTTCACCAGAACATTAGGATTAGTAGGAGGCCGAATCAAGAGACTTTCCCAACTAGTTTTTCATACATGGTTTTGTCGTAGTTCCAGAGAGGCCAAGATCACTCTGTTCCGAGTTTCGTAGTTGAAGTTATGATATTTTTAGTACTGCTGTCCCGGGAAGCATTATGTTAGACTACCGGGAAATTTGGGTAGAGCCTCTCTTTGAGTCATAGGTCTTGAGGAGTTGGATTAAGGGGTGTAAACGAGTCCTTCATTCATCGATTTATTGTTACCGCTTATGCTTGTGTAGGAGGCGGAGTTCAGAGTAGAGACACCAATTTTGCTTCCTCGTGTCAGTAAGGGAAAGAAAGAAAACAGCAAGTGCACCTATATTGTGGTTGTTATGTGATTGTTCTATATGATGAATCATGGTAACATATGCTTGTTCGATGTAATCGATTTATGGTGATATGTATTTGTTCATAATGGCTGGATTACTAATATTCGACATCGCATTTTATTGTTCATCATGTGCACTCATAAACGCAAGTTGTGGACTTGCGACACCCACGGGAGTGGGTGGTGAAT
Source organism: Hsuehochloa calcarea (assembly GCA_036346395.1). Taxonomy (NCBI): domain Eukaryota; kingdom Viridiplantae; phylum Streptophyta; class Magnoliopsida; order Poales; family Poaceae; genus Hsuehochloa; species Hsuehochloa calcarea. The sequence continues at coordinate 37,186,035 of CM070610.1, forward strand.
GTAAGACCCACCATTCCAAAGTGAGTATTATGGATCCCCGCGTGTTGTAGAACGCAGGCATAGGTGAACACCGACGGGTGTTCACTCGCTATACCGGTATGAGCAAAAGAGAAGTGCATGTGCATTCATTCATTCATATGTTGATTCGATTCATGATGTTGATACACTGTTGGATAATGAATGATTTTGTTATGTTTTGAATCATTGGCCTTGCTGAGTCTTGGACTCGCCCTTGCTGTGTTGTTTTTTTTAGGTGCAACGATTGTGGACGGCATGCATGGGCAGGAGTAGAAATTATCATGGTTGCACACTGGCACGAATAAAGTTGAACAAAACATTTAAGTCATAGCTTTGATTTTGAATAGTTTTATGTGAGGCTTACTTCTTTACGTCCTATGTCGTGGACAACCTCTCTTGGAGTTGGATAGTGTTTTATGGTCGTTTCCTTCGTGAACTTGTTTAGTATGCATGTTTGAATAATTGCTTATTATTACTGTTAATTGTGCGGATGTCCAGTTGGTTCAATTTACATAGGAGATTCTGCCGGAAATTAGAAAGAAATGTCTTAGTTTCATTGGTAATCTTGTTATGGAGGTAGCATTCCAGGCTCAGGTTGGGCTAGGGTGTTACAGTTGGTATCAGAGCGGGCTTTAGGTCCGTGGGGAATGAGATTGTGACTTAAGTAACTTGTTTTGCTAAAATGTGTTAATGGTTTATTAACTTAAAACTTGACACACTGTGCACAATAGGTGGGAATGGGTCATTGCATTTGCGATTCTGATAAACTTGTTTTCCTGAGATTGTTTTACTGATTTGTTATGATATTATGCTTATTTACTCTTATGCTAAGGGGATAGCTTATTATCTTTGGAATTCAGAATGGCGAGAGGAAGAGGGCGTGCTCGTGGCGCGGGCCGTGGACGTGGTTGTGGGCGTGGTTCGGTTGCATCCCCATCCCCGGCCAAAGAGGCTGTTGGCGGGGTGGCTGAGGAGCTTGCATCCGCCACTCGTCCTGTGGCCGAAGCCTAGGCCGTTCTACTTCAGGAATTACAGAGGGAAGTTCAACAACTTCGTCAGCAAGTGCAGGCAGCCCCTCCGGCTGTGGGTGCACACGCCAGGCTCCGGGAGGCAAAGACTGCCTCCGCCGAGGCTAGAATGAGCCTCCGGAGTGGATGTCCTTATGCCTTGACACCTTTCACGGAGCAGCACCCGATGCAGTAGTGATCGCTACGATACATGGAGAGGCACCGGCGTATTGAGATGACCTCCGCGCAGAAGGCGCTTTGTGGCTTTTCAAACCAAGGGTCGAGGACATTTGGTGGAGGGGTCCTATCACCAGACTCGTTGCAGGCCAAGTTACTTGGGAAGATTTTCTAGAGCGATTCAGACTAAGTTTTACCTTGATTCCTTCCTTGAGAGGATGGAATATTCTCCGCAACTTTGTTCAAGGAAGTTGCTCGTGGCGGACTATGAGGTTTGGTTTTAACAACCTAGTCTGCTTTGTGCCTACTGTGGTGGCAATGATAGAGAGAAGGCCAAGAGGTTCCGTAGGGATTGAATCCAGAGTATCGCCACATCACGGGGCGACCGCCTTGCTTGACTTCGACAGGTGGTTGATCGTGCCAAGGGTATGGAGCCGAGCGGAACTTACTAGAGAGAGACAGACTTAGTAGCTTTGCCCCCACTGGGGATCGGTCGATGGACACAAGAGGAGTTTTGGTGGAAGTGGGTCTTCTCAATGACCCACTTCTAAGAGATTTCGAAGTCGGCGCCCTCGACCATCTATGCTCGCCACAGAGACAAAGTTGCTTCTCCACCCAAAGATATGATTACGCCACCGCACGTCGATTCCGGTCAAGGAATGATATGCTTCAGGTGTGGTGGCAGTCACTGTGCTTCTGAGTGTTCCTTCACAGGGGATTGTCGCCATTGTGGCCAGTCGGGCCACAAGATGATAGTGTGCAAGAAGAACCCAGCAAGCATCATCAAGTGGGAATCAGCCCCTGCAGCGTCTTCGGCCGCTACACCTCGAGGTTTAGTTCAAACTCTGGTAGCAGCTCCCACACCCTAGTACCCTCCCGGTTGGGCTCTTCCTGTGGCGCCCTCGCCAGTACCACCGCCAGGGTTCTACTGGAACCACGCTTCGTCTGTGGCACCGTCTTTTGCTCCGCCGGCGGCAGTTCCTGTGCAATCCTCACAGAGCATCGGGGCATCTTCTGCACCAATGCCACAGGGAGTTTACGCCATGCCCACCTCGCCATCGCAGCCAATTCGACGTGGTGACAGTACCCTACTAGTCGATTCTCTTGAGGCATTTATCCTTTTGATTAGGGCTACCTACTCGCTTGTCTCTACGGCATTTGCTAGAAGGGCGAATTTAAGTATGCGATGGATTTCTCGATCGGTGTTGGTTAGTTCTCCGGGGTATGATTGCGAGTTCAACTGTGTCCCGGTGTTCTATTGTTATTGATGGGGAGAAGTTCACGGCGAACTTGATAGTAATCCGATGGAGCCGCTCGATGTTATATTGGGTATGGATTGGTTGCATGCTTATCGAGCGGTGATATCCTGTTTGATGGGGCGATCTCGGTGCGGACCTCGTCTGGGAGACTTTGACCTTTCAGGAGCGCCTCGGCGCCACTTTCGATGTTGGCCGGATTGTTCCTGGTCCGTGCGATGAAGATCTGGATTTTTTTATCTCTTGCCGAGAAATCGAGTTTAGTCATGGATTGAGGAGATTCCGGTAAAAGATTATCCGGATGTATTCCGGATGAGCTTCAGCTTGCCACCCGCGTGGGCGTGGAGTTTCGTGATCGACCTTGTTCGGGTACGGCCCATCTCGATGTCTCCATATCGTCGCACGCCCATTTGTGATGAGTTGAAGAAACAGTTGGATGAATTGTTGGCTAAAGGTTTGATCAGCGGAGTGTGTCGCCATGGGGAGCTCCTGTTCTGTTCACAGAAAAGAAGGATGGGAGTTGGCGCATGTGTATTGATTACCGTGCACTTAATGCGGTTACGATCAAGAAAAAATATCCTCTACCCCGCATTGAGGATTTGTTTGATCAGTTGAAGGGAGCCCAGGTGTTTTCCAAGATTGATCTCCAGTCTGGATATAATCAAATTCGAGTGCGTGATCAGGATATAGAAAAGACTGCGTTCTCCACCAGGTATGGGCATTATGAATATACAGTCATGTCGTTTGGATTGACTAATGCGCCAGCTGTCTTTATGGAGATCATGAACAGCATGCTACACGAGTACTTGGATGATTTCGTAGTGGTGTTCATCGACGATATCCTTATCTATTCCAAGTCTAATGAGGATCATGAGCGTCATTTGAGGCTGATTTTATAGACTTTGAAAGAGCACAAGTTCTATCCTAAGTTGAAGAAGTTTGAGTTTTGGATTTCAGAGGTGAGTTTTCTGGGTCATGTGATAAATCCTTAGGGCATTGCTGTTGATCCTAGCAAGGTCTCTACAGTGGTGGATTGGAAGAGGCCGACTAATGTGAGGGAGGTGAGGAGTTTCTTAGGCTTGGCTGGTTATTATCGGCGTTTTGTGCAGGATTTCTCTGTCATCGCCAAACCAATGTCTCAACTTACTCAGAAAGATGTGAGATTCCGATGGACTGATGAGTGCGAGCGCAGTTTCTGCACTTTGAAAAAGAGGTTGGTGACCTCTCCTATTCTCACTCTTCCCGAGCCAGGAAAGCGGTTCACAGTCTTTTCAGATGCGTCTCGAGTGGGTCTTGGCTGTGTTCTCATGCAAGACGGTAAGGTGATTGCTTATGCGTCAAGACAGTTAAAGAAGCACGAGCAGAATTATCCCACCCATGACATGGAGTTGGCTGCGATTGTCTTTGCTCTTAAGATTTGGAGGCATTCTCTCTACGGTGAGCCTTGTGATATTTTCACAGATCACAAAAGTCTCAAGTATATCTTCACTCAGAAAGATCTTAATTTGAGGCAAAGGAGGTGGTTGGAGTTGATCAAGGACTACGATCTTACTATTCAGTATCATCCAGGCAAGGCCAATGTTGTTGCTGATGCTCTTAGTCGCAAGGCGACTCCTGCTACCCTAGATTGCCTCATCGGTTATTTTGATCGCATGGGAATATCTTATTGTTATGCGGGCACAACAAATGTTGAGACACGGTTGATTCTTCAGTCAGCTATTCCATACCGTGTGCGGGAAGCACAACAGAGTGACAGACATTACAGGAGGTCGAAGCCCGGATGAGGGCAAAGAGAGTGATTTTAGTTTAGACGACTCTGGTGCTTTGAGGTTTAAAGGCCGTCTCAAGTGCCGCAAAAGCGGAGGTCAAAGATGATATCTTGAGAGAGGCATACCGCACTGCATAATCGCTCATCCCGTGAGACTAAGATGTACCGAGATCTGAGACAACACTTTTGGTGAAAAAGGATGAAGGTGGATATTGCTAATTATGTAGCTTCTTGTGGTGTTTGCCAACAAGTGAAAGCGAGCACAAAGGCCTTCGCAGGTTGCGACCATTAGAGGTTCGCAGATGGCCATGGGATGATATCTCGATGGATTTTGTAGTGGCATTACCTCGCTCGCAGCGAGGAAAGTATGCAATTTGGGTAGTGGTGGACCGATTCAGCAAATCCGCAAGACACTTCATACTGTTCGCACAACCACCTCGGATCGATCTAGCTCCTATTTATGTGCGAGAAATAGTGAGACTACATGGGGTGCCCAAGACTATTATCTCTGACAGAGATGCCAAGTTCGTGTCCAAATTTTGGGAGAGCTGCAGAGTGCCTTGGGCACACACCTTGCCTTAGTACTGCTGCTCCATCCCTGCATGGATGGTCATCGAGCGCACTATCTGACTTTGGAAGACATGTTGCGTGCTTGTGTCTTGTCATGGAAGGGCGATTGGGAGGATCAATTGCCACTTGCGAGTTTGCCTACAACAACGCCTACCATTCCAAAGATTAGAGCCGCACCGCTTGAAGTTTTGTATGGCGAAATGCAGATCACCTCTGTTGGGATGCGATGGGTGAGAAACCGTCTTGGGACCGGACCGGGTTGTAAGACCGTGGAGCGTGGGTGACAAAATCTATTAGCAATGTACAGAGAAAAGCGCGTAAAAGTTACGCAGATGTGAGAAGACGTGACTTGGAGTTTGAGGTGGGAGACTAGGTGCTTTTGAGAGTGTCCCCCACCAAAGGCATTGTCCGATTCGGTACTAAAGGGAAGCTTAGCCCAAGATACGTCGGATCGTTCCCGATTATGGCTAGGATTGGGAAGTTAGCATATCGCCTGGACCTTCCAGAGTCCATGCGAGGAGTCCACAACGTGTTTCACGTTTCGATCTTTGAAAGTTTTGAAAGACCCGAGCATAAGATCTCCTTGGAGCCAGCCGACTATTGAGCAAGACCTCACAGCTTGAGTCACGTCCCAGACGATTATCGAGAAATCGAGAGCGAGCATCGAGACGAAGACATTGGTTTACGTCAATGTGCTCTGGACGCATCAGTCAGAAAGAGAGGCCACTTGGGAGTTGGAGTCTCGCATGCGCGAACAATATCCTGAGCTATTCACAGCAGGTACGTGATAAAGTTCTAGAGATTTTGATTCTGGTGTGTTAAGTTTGTTTAGAATTCGGTCGAATTAGTTGAAGGGGTAGAATGTAATACCCTAATTGATCCTGTAAATAGACGACTAGTCGGGAGAAGAAAGAACAATAGAAAAGAGAAAATTCCTAAAAAGGGGGTTATCGCTATTTTAGCCAACTGGGGGCAGGTCGCGCCCAGAGGCCCAAGAGGGGAGGCCGGCCAAGGGAGGGGGGCGCCCCAAAATCCTAGCCGCCCCCACTCCCCTCCCTTTCTCCCCCAAGCCGCCATCACTATCCCCATTGTCTCCCCCTGCGCCATCACCTCCTCCACAGCACCTCCTCCCTCCCCGGCGAAGCCCGTTGCGTTGGTCCATTGGAAAGAAGGCGAGGAGGCGATTTTTGGAGGGCCAACCAAGGGGAGGTAGCAGATCATATTTGTGCAGTGTGTTGCTCGTCAGTTTTGAGTAAGAGGCGTACGTTTTATGATCTTACCATCTCTTAGAAAGTTGTAGCCCTCGATTTTATCTTTCTTTTGGCACCGATATCACCTGATTTGGAGTTATATTTTAGGAGTTATAGCCGTTTTTCTACGACTGTACAGGAAAGCTGACGAGATTTGGCAGTCTGTATGTCTATCCTAGTTGCATTTTTTTGAGGCCGAATCTGAAGGGTCACCCAATACGAAAGTTGTAGCCATTCCAGTAATATTTCATGATTGATAAAGAACATATTTTTTATAGGTGTGAATCAAAAGTTATTGCATTTTTACCGTCGCTGTTGTCTGACTGTCAGACTGAGGGAACAGCAAACTTCACCAGAACATTAGGATTAGTAGGAGGCCGAATCAAGAGACTTGCCCAACTAGTTTTTCATAGATGGTTTTGTCGTGGTTCCAGAGAGATCAAGATCACCCTGTTTCGAGTTTCGTAGTGGAAGTTATGATATTTGTAGTACTGCTGTCCCGGGAAGTATTATGTTGACTACCGGGAAATTTGGGTAGAACCTCTCTTTGAGTCATAGGTCTTGAGGAGTTGGATTAAGGGGTGTAAACGGAGTCCTTCATTAATTGTATTTATTGTTACCGCTATGCTTGTGTAGGAGGCGGAGTTCCAGAGTAGAGACACCAATTTTGCTTCCTCGTGTGCCGTAGCGGGAAAGAAAGAAAACAGGCAAGTGCACCTATATTGTGGTTGTTATGTGATTGTTCCATATGATGAATCATGGTAACATATGCTTGTTCGATGTACTGATTTATGGTGATATGTATTTGTTCATAATGGCTGGATTACTAAAATTCGACATCGCATTTTATTGTTCATCATGTGCACTCATAAACGCATGTTGTGGACTTGCGACACCCACGGGAGTGGGTGGTGAATGTAAGACCCACCATTCTAAAGTGGGCATTATGGATCCCCGGTTGACTTGTTCTCAAACGGGCTTTGGATCCCGTGTTGTAGAACGGGCATAGGTGAACACCGACGGTGTTCACTCGCTATACTGTATGAGCAAAAGAGAAGTGCATGTGCATTCATTCATTCATATGTTGATTCGATTCATGATGTTGATACACTGTTGGATAATGAATGATTTTGTTATGTTTTGAATCATTGGCCTTGCTGAGTCTTGGACTCACCCTTGCTGTGTTGTTTTTTTTAGGTACAACGATTGTGGACGGCATGCATGGGCGGGAGTAGAAATTATCATGGTTGCACACTGGCACGAATAAAGTTGAACAAAACATTTAAGTCATAGCTTTGATTTTGAATAGTTTTATGTGAGGCTTACTTCTTTACGTCCTATGTCGTGGACAACCTCTCTTGGAGTTGGATAGTGTTTTATGGTCGTTTCCTTCATGAACTTGTTTAGTATGCGTGTTTGAATAATTGCTTATTATTACTGTTAATTGTGCGGATGTCCAGTTGGTTCAATTTACATAGGAGATTCTGCCGGAAATTAGAAAGAAATGTCTTAGTTTCATTGGTAATCTTGTTATGGAGGTAGCATTCCAGGCTCAGATTGGGCTGGGGTGTTACATTAGGTCAGCCAAGACTCCCCCTGAGTTCATGCCTAGTGCAATGGCAAGCAGTCTCATGAGAAAGAGTTGGTGAGATCAGTTTTTTCGCACAAAAGATATCATTTTTGCTTTTGATGTTTAAGACCAAAGATTTAATGACAAGTCATGCTTCTTAATGAACTGACATAACCCAATCTAAAGCTCAATAGAGATTGAAGACTCCACTCAGCCTACTTGACATGGCGAGAATCATAAAGGGATAACTATAACAGACTAGTCTCAAGAGCTATCATGACAAGATTTTAATTTAAGTTGATCATTTTTAGTCACCTTATCATGGCAAAGACTAGACTACACATAAAAAGTCATGATAAATCTAGCAGTTTAGCACAAAACATGGCAAGATGTAAGACATTGAAAACAGATTATAAGGGATAATAAACAAGGCTCCATGTAATTATATTACAGTGCAGAAGGAAATGCAAGAAAATCCAAAACCCCTTCAGAATGAGATGCACTTTTAATTCAGGTTGAGTTATGTCAATTTTAAGAACTATAAGATCCAAGATAAACTCCCCCTGAACCAAAGGAACAAAAATGAGAAGCTGGCAAAAGAAACAGAAAAGTCAGTCCTTAGAGCATAGATAAGATATAGAGGATACTATAGCTCAAACTGAATCTCATCTACCCCATATGATTCTAGGACTATCAGCTGGTCAATTAACACACTAAGGAGCAAACACTATCCCTGTCTACCCAAGGGTGGCCCGACCCTCGCTAGAACCTATAAGAAGTGAGTAAGCTCAACCTAGTGAGAAGAGAAACAGCTAATAAGCAGCATCCTAGAAGCACAAGATAAGAACAAGCAGTCTAAGCAACTCGGCAAGAGAACCATTCTAACCTATGCTGGAAGGACGAGACCCAATGCACCCAAATGCAATGCAACCAGAAAGGAGTAAGAGCATAATAAAAAATAATACAGCAGTAAAGCACAAACTCCCCCTCACAATAGTCCATAAGGACAAACCACCCCAAGCTCTCCCCAGAAATAAAACCGGAGCTATCCAAAGGCTTGGTGAAGATATCACCAACCGGTGGTCACTCTCCACTGGCGGAGCACGATGTCACCCTTCTCTACATGGTCTCAAGAAAGTGATATCGATATCAATATGCTTGGTCCGAGAATCCGACCGGGTTCTTGGCAATGCTAATCGCAGACGCGTGTTATCACAAAAGAGTGGAACACGGCCGATCACTAACCCAAAGTCCCGCAGGTCGAGACCATCCAAAGCACTTGGCTACAAAGACTGGCCGCAAAGAACGCACTCGGCCTCTGCGGTGGATCATGCAACACCGGATCGCTTCCTTGAAGACCAGAGGCGAGAGAAGTGCCAATGAATTGGCAAGTGCGGAAGTGCTCTTCCTATCTATCCTACACCAAAGAAAATCGCATCGGAGTAGGCTCTAAGAGATAGACAAGAAGAGGAAGAGTACCAGATACCATAGTCAATGGTAGCTCGAAGATACCGAAAGATGCGCTTCACCGCCTAGCGGTGAGATACGCGAGGAGAAGCCTGAAACCGAGCACAAAGACACACGGAGAAGTGTATGTCTGGTCTCGAGGCCGTGAGGTACAAGAGAGAGCCAATCATACTTTTGAACTCCTTTTGATCAACTGGCTCACCGTCTTCATCTGGGTTAAGTGAGGCTGTAGAAGCCATTGCAGTTGACACTGGCTTGCCATCACTCATGTCAAAGCGTCTCAGGAGATCACGAGTGTACTTGCCTTGGTGCAGAAAAGTACCTTCCCGAGTCTGTTTGATTTGGAAACCAAGGAAGAAACTCAACTCGCCCATCATGCTCATTTCAAACTCCGAGCTCATGACATCGGAAAACTGGGAAACAAGAGCATGCGAGGAGCCGCCAAAGATGATGTCATCCACATAACCGACGAGCGTAAGATCGCTATGATGGCGGATGAACAAGGTCTTGTCAATTTTACCCATCTCAAAATTATGACTCAACAGATAGGACTTAAGCCTTTCATACCAGGCTCTAGGAGCTTGCTTAAGTCCATACAAAGCTTTGGAAAGCTTGTAGACATGATTAGGGTACTTGGGGTTGAAAGCTTGTAGACATGATTAGGGTACTTGGGGTTCTCGAAACCTGGAGGCTGTCTGACATAGACTTCTTCCTCAATAAATCCATTGAGAAAGGCACTCTTGACGTCCATTTGATAAAGCTTGAAGCCCTTAGAAGCTGCAAAGGCAAGCAAGATTCTAATAACTTCAAGTCCGGCTACAGGGGCAAAAGTCTCCTCAAAATCGAGACCCTCAACCTGAGAGAAGCCCTGAGCTACCAGTCTACCTTGTTTCGAATGACTACCCCATCTTCGCTTTGCTTGTTCTTGAACACCCACTTGGTCCCAATGATATTGTGACCTCGAGGGGGCTCAACAAGCGACCAGACCTTGTTTCTTTGAAAGTTTTCTAATTCCTCATGCATGGCATTAACCCATGACTCATCAGAGAGAGCATGACAAACGTCTTTGGGCTCAAATGAGGCAACAAAGGAAGAATGGAGACAGAAGAGAGACATGCCAGATTTTGAACGAGTGACTCGCTTAAAAAGATCTCCAATGATTTGCTCTGAAGGATGGTCCTTTTGAATGTGTCTAGGAGGTCCAGGGTGAGATGAAGAAGTGGCCTCTATCTTATGAGCATATGAGATAGGGACAGAGCCACTAGCTTTAGAAGAAGCAGAAGGCATGGGCTGATCTCCTCGAGGTGCGGTGGAAGAAGGCAACTCAAGAGGAGGAGAAAGAACTGGATCAGGTAGACAACCCTCATCCCCATCCTCCTCATCATCCACAAAGATGGACTCGGACTGCTCTAGAGAACCTGAGATATCAGGCCTAGTCCCCGGACTGGCCTCATCGAAGGTTAGCTCACAGGTTTATACCATTTTGCTAGACTCATGATTCTGGACTCTATAGGCACGAGAAGAAGTCGAGTAACCCAGAAAGATCCCATCACAAGATCGTGACTCGAACTTATCTAGGTTCCCAGACTTCAGAATAAAACACTTGCAACCAAACACACGAAAATGTGAGACGCTGGGCTTTCGCCCATATCTCAACTCATAAGAAGTGCGATGCAAGAGTGCCCCTAAGAAAAACTCTGTTTGAAACATGGCATGCAGTGGCAATAGCCTCAGCCCAAAACTTCCTAGGTGTAGAATATTCATTTAGCATCGTCCTAGCCATCTCGACCAAGGTACGGTTCTTCCTCTCCACAACGCTATTTTGCTGAGGGACGTGCGGAGAAGAGAACTGGTGCTCTACACCTGTCTCACCACAGAAACTCTCAAAGTAGGAATTCTTGAACTCCGTGCTATTATCGTTGCGAATTGCTCGTAATGCACCTGGGAGCTCAACAGAAAGCCTACTAAAAAGACCACGAAAATGTGTAAACGTCTCATCCTTCGAGGCTAAGAAAAACACCTGAGAGTACCTCGAGAAGTCATCGACCACAACAAGAACATACCACTTCCCTCCTGCTTGATCAAGCTTTCGAGCCGGGCGGTGTATCCATGTGGAGCAGCTGTCCTGGTGCATCGATCATTGTTACTGTGACTGGGGAATGAGAAGCGGCAACCATCTTGCCGTGCCGGCATGGAGTGCAAACAAGATCCTTGAATCTTGAGTTTCGGCAAACCACGAATGAGATCGTGGCCGCTAACTCGGGTCAGATGATCAAATCCTATATGACCAAGTCTCCTATGCCAGAAGGTCAAATCACGGGATTCAGAAGCAATTAAACACCGGAGAGGATCACCAGAAGACTCAGAAAAATCAGCACGAAAGATCCTCCCATAACGAGAAATCCCGCAAACCAGACTACCCGAAGAATCAAAAATTTTGCAATTGTTTTTCTTAAAACTCACCTCGAAATCGTCATCGGTGAGCTGAGAGACTGAAAGCAGATTATACTGCAGCTTACTCACTAAGGCAACATCTTTCAGAATAAATGAATCATTAATGCGCACAGTACCTTTAGCGATGACACGTCCAAACGAAGCATCTCCGAAGGTGATCGTCTCATCACCTGGAGCACGGGCTAGGAAAGAAAACCAACGAGAATCTCTGGTCATATGACGAGAACAACCAGAGTCTACAAGCCAAACCTTTCCCTTCCCTGCCCGGCAAGCCTGAGTCAAACAGAGAGTAAAGTCTCGATCTTGGGGTGAATCAGCGGTGATTTTGGCACCCAATACTGAGTAACACGTCGAACAGATGAAGTAGTCAAGCAAGACTAACCTCTATCTACCCTCGCTCTCGTCATTCAACAAGCGGAAGGTGCGTGTGCGCACACTACTACAAAAGAGGCAATAGCAGACGGCCCATCACGCAGGCGGTTCCAAAGGAACCGCGTGTTGGGTCCGCTCGGTTGTCGACCTATCACGAGCGGTTCTTATTTTGAACCGTGCGTGATAGTAAATTATCACAGATTACACGCATCGTTCTATTTAAGAACCAAATGCGCGATAATCAGAAATCCTGAGCGGTTTTAATAAGAACCGTGCGTGTAATATCCTGAGCGGTTATTAGTAAGAACCGTGCAGCGATTTCTGAATATCGCTGCAGCGGTTCTTAAATAAACCGCTCTGATACTATCACGAGCGGTTCTTATTGGGAACCGTGCGCGATAATTACTATCACGACGGTTGAACTAGAACCGTCTGTGATTCTGGCTTCATATAAATTGAGCGGACACATCCTCGGCCGCCCGCCGCTAGTCATTGTGTCCTTTGCCGATCGCCATCGCCGCCGCCTTGCTGCTGCCTCTTCCACTGTCTCTACCGCCCAGCGCCACTTCCTGCCCTAGCTCCTCCAACTGCGGCTCCTCCTCTATCTTGGTATGAGCTTGGAGATGCTTGTGGACTTGGCATTTTATTGTGTGTTAATGCATTGACTAAAAGAAAGGAGAAAAGATAGTGTAGATGCTAACTGTGAATATTGAGAATGGTGTTGTTACTATTGATTTATTACATACTTGCTGAGTCACAGCGTGTGGTACATAACTAGTGAAGAGTATGAGATGATGCCTATATTTGGGTTGCATGATTGTTCAATTGAGATAGATATCGATTCGAGAGGTAGGGATCATGGTTGTGGCCGTAGGCATGGCTACGCTATGCCACCGCGTGTGGTACATAACTAGTGAAGAGTTTTCTTTCAATAACCTTAGATGCAAATGTTGGAGAATGAGTTTAATTATATTGCACATTTTCGTTCTATTAGGGAGTTATTGTTTCTCCTTGTACATAACTATTTAGGTATGTTTGGTAAATAGGAAGCCCATTGTGCCCCCGACAGAGAGGGAAGGGAGGAGAAGGTGAGGATTATCGAGATATATTAGATATTTTCTTCGTGAGCTCGAGGGTAACGATCTATAACCCTTTATGTTTGCTATAAATTAATCGCTAATCAATTTGACACTAATTTGTTACATGCGTAGTGTAGATGGATCGAAGCGGATGTGCGGTGTGAACCGTGTGAGTCAAGAGTACATTAATGGTGTGGTTGATTTTAGAAGAGCCACGGCGGGATATGTTGAAGAAGGGATAAATTTTATGTCTTGTCTGCGTGCATTGATTGCGTGTAATCGAAGATGTTTAACAACGGCGCAGATCAAGCGCACTTGATTGAAGGGTTTCAAAAAGGGTATACATGTTGGACGATCCACGGTGAAGAGCGATTATACGAAGTTAATAATGGCGACATCGCCGAGGAAGTCAACGATTTGCGGATGTGGTGTGCTTTTGATGAGGATAGGGGCACGATGACAATCTGGATCGGATGCTACGCGATGCGTAAGAGAACTACTGATGGGAGAGAGTTTTGTAAATTCGAGGGCTTAAGGGAGGACTCGGTGAGACCTTTGTTCCCTAGCTGCAAGCCGGGATACACAAGGTTGTCAACCGTGCTTGAACTGCTGAAATTGAAGGCAAGCAATAGTTGGTCCGATAAGAGTTTCATGGCGTTGTTAGGTCTCTAGCGGACATCCTTCCGAGGAGAAGCGTGTTGCCCAACACCACCTATCAAGCAAAGAAGGTTATTTGCCCATTGGAAATGGAAGTAGAAAGAATACATGCATGTCCGAGCGATTGTATCCTCTACCGTAAAGAGTATGCAGATATGCATGTATGTCCCGTGTGCAAAGCATCCCAATACAAGCGTCAAAATATGCTAAGGTGAAGCAATGACCTCTGCTAAGATGTTGTGGTATCTCTTTGTAATCCCACGTTTGAAGCGTTTATTTGCGAACCCAAAGGAGGCAAGATTGCTGCGTTGGCACTCGAGAGCGTAAGAGAGATGGAAAGCTAAGACACCTGCTGATTACGCGGTGGAGAAACTTGATCGGAGCTTGAAGAGTTCGATGCGGAACCGAGGAACATAAGGTTAGGGTTGAGTACGGATGGAATGAATCCTTTCGGTAACATGAGCACCGACATAGCACTGGCAGTGAATCTATGTATGTACAACCTTCCTCATTGGCTGTGTATGAAGCGGAAGTACATTTTGATGTCACTACTTATCCAAGGGCCGAAGCAACCTGGGAACGATATTGATGTGTACCAAGCACCATTGCTGGAAGATCTTGTGACACTTTGGACCGAAGGGGTACAAGTATGGGATGCGTACAATCGAGAGAACTTCACTTTACGCGCCATGTTATTCTGCACCATCAATGATTTTCCTGCCCTTGGTAACCTGTCGGGGTTCAGTACAAAGGGAGCCAAAGCCCTCGACGCCTCACTTCTACGATGTTGGACATTGTAAGTGTGTACAATCAATTTCTACACTCACGTGATAGCGATAAATATCACAACTCATTCCTTACGTACAGATACATTATGAAATGTGCCCGTCGAATCAACGAACCGGTGGGTTTCCTCGACCCGCACGTGATCTCAGAGCAAACAATAAACCAAGGCGCATCCTCGTCGAGAATTACATAAAATGGGATTGCTTGCTCAGAACGGCAAGGAGTACATAATGGTGCCGTACAACCAGAAGTAAGTGCTTCACTACTTGCTACACAAAATTCGTTTGAACATATATAGGTTTATGACTATAGCGACATACATGAGTAGGTTCCACTGGATTCTTGTGATTATTGTGCCAAAGAGGAACATGGTATTGTACCTTGATTCTCTACTCAACAAAAACCATGACTTCACCCTTCTTAAAGGAATACTCGAAAGGTACGATCATTTCCTCCGCACATAATTGTATTGTAGTCTTCCTTCATTTGAAATGGACGAGGATAACTTTTTGGAATCATGTAGGGCGTTCATCGGCTATGTTGCCGAGGGAGGGTTATACAAGGAGCAGCGCCACACTAACCCACAAGATGCGATTTCCGGTACGCGATACAACACAATAATAATATATCATACTCCGTAAATATTGCGTCTCGAACTGACTGTACCTATATATGTATATCCATTTTTGCAGTGCCGCCAGCAAAAACAAGATCACCTATGCGCATTCTACGTATGCCATCATATGCGGCTATTGATTAATTCCACGACACACGATCCCCAGGTAGGTCAATCTCGCTATAGTTATTTTCTAATTATAAATTTAAATATATATTCTTACTACTTTACTCTTGCTAGCGACAGGACTTGAACCTAGAGTTAAAAGCACTCCAGAAGAACGAGGTCACACATGTTCGAGGGTTGCTCTACAGCTTCATCAAGTCGAAAATCATTAACCCCGACGGAGAGTTTCACGTCGTCGACTAGTTGTAATTGATTCAATATTGTAACTCACTTTGACTAGTTGTAATTCAATTTGTAACTCTAGCGACAATACTTGAAACATTCTTTTTTAATTGATTTTGAGTTAAATGAACACTTTGAGTTGTCAACAATAATCTGTGATGTAGCTGTTTCTACTTATTCGTTTGTAATTGATTTTGAGTTAAATGATCACTTTGAGTTGTCAACAATAATATGTGATGTCGCTGTTTCTGCTTGTTTGTTTTCAGAGGGCATGGCTAGCAATTCCTGAGGCTAGCTGAAAATACGACAAAAACTAGTTAGTGGAAGGACATATCACAGACGGTTTTGTTCAAAACCGTGTGTGATACTAGGTAATCTGAGCACGGTTTAAACCAGAACCAATCATTATATACAAGCCTCACGAGACGGTTCTTAGCTCAAACCGTGCGTGATTATGTAATATCACAGAGCGGTTTTTATTAGAGCCGTCTCGATTATGAAGTATCACGAAGGTTTGGTAATAGAACCGCTCGTGATACTTGATTCCTGACAGTTCTATTAAAAAGCATGCGTGTTAAACTTATCACGACGGTTGAAAAACCGTGCGTGATAACCACTGTTATCACAGACATAAAAATTGAGCGGTTCAAAATCGTGCGTGATGACGATTCGAACAAATGCGTGATAAGGTTTTACGTAGTAGTGAGACACAGGCGATTCTTTGAATCCGATCGCTATGGAAGAGCGAGTCGAATCTTCGGCAACATGTTGATCTCGCCGCGAGTAGCCATCTCGAAGGGAAACCGAGATCTACCCTCAAAGCAGCGGAGGTCACGACCAAAGGGAGCATGAGGACGAAAACGTAAAACTTCGGAAAAACCAAGTCCTCGATGCTGCCCAAAATCATCAGCTGAAACAAGCCTAGACCACGTGTTGGTCTTAGGTGCACTCAAGGTCTAGGGCTGACCCTGAATGCGCCTAAAGGACTCAACACAGTCCTTACGCGCGATCTTGGCGCGCCTGAAGCAATGATCAAACAAGTGTCTATCCTTCTGACAGAAGGTGCAATGATACTTCGCCTTCTGAGAGGCCGAAGTTGCAGGTGGAATCACCTTGCTGTCAGAGATCCCTTGGACAAGACCTGCCGACTTAAAATTGACTTTCTCAGTCCTAGGCTTAGTCTTGATCATACCTAGTGCTACGGTTCTGAGCACGACAGGTGGATGCTTTCTCATGTCCTCATGGAAATCATATCCTAGACCCTGATTAAATCTGCAAATCTTAGATTGGTCTAGAATGAGTTTGAGCTTCTTCTTGCCTCCTACAAACCTCTCTCGAGTGTTCATAAGATACTGACACTCCCGAAAGAGAGAGGTGCAAGAAGAGCAGGGGGAAGAAGGAACAGCAGAAGGTAAGGGAGCAGAAGAAGAACCAATAGCAGAGGAGAGATTGGCTTGTGCATGCACAGCCGACTCTGAGGGAACAGTCCTACTACTAGCCAGTTGGTTCACGTCGCTAGGCGTCTCTACCACACCCTCATGCTTCTTCCCAGTATACACATCACAAGCAGATGATTGCTTCTCTAGAAGGTCCTTAGCTTCACACATTTTTCATCTAGAGCAATCAATTCATATTTTAGTTTGTTACAATGATCGCATGGTGAGCTAACAGAGTCCTTAGAAGCAAATTTGGCCAATTTGTTATTTTCATCAACTAGTTCTTGAAACTGTTTGGAGACAGATTCAAGTTCAGCTGTAAGTTTGGGACAATTCACACATGAAGCAATAGGCTCAAGTAAGAATGCTTGTAATTCAGTAATTTTATGGTCTGCCCGTTTTAGGTTCATCTTCAGATTATTACAGCTTTCACAAATCTCGGGCAGATCAAGCAATATGGTATAAAGACCTTTAAAAGCATTGTCCTTATCCTCACATGAGGTGCACGAAGTAGTCTCTACAATAGTCGATGAAATAGGTGCTACCCTACTCATTTCTAATTCAACAAGCAGACTAGCATTCTCCACCTTAAGTTTATCAAACTCAGAAGTCAGACTATCATGCGAGGTCCTTAATTTCTCCATGTCACTAATCAAGACACAACATGTATCACAATCATCACGGGAGGGAGCAGATCTAAGTGAAGTAAGCTCCCGTGATAGTCTATCTACTTCCTTCTCAAGATCAACAACCCTAGCTCTAGATCTAGCATAGAACTTTCCAAGCTTAAGAAATGCATCATTGAGCTGGTCGTAGGAGGGACCTACCTCATCGGAGTCGCTGCAGAGCTCGCTGTCGCTGACGTCGGTTCCGTTGGCCATGAAGCACATGCCGATGAAGTCGTCACCGTCCTTGGGATCTTGATCATCCTTGCCTTCGTCGTCGCTCCATCCCTCCACGTCGCTGAAGTTGAGGTCGTCGAAGGCGGTGAGGACACGATGGAAGAGCTTCTTGGCCTTCCCAAAGTTGCGGAACTTCTTCTTGCCTTGAGCAGGTGCTGAGGGCTTCATGTTGCGGTTCTTGTCGATGTAGTCGTTCTTCCCGAACCGCCGTAGTCGCCTTTGCCCTTCCCCAGCTTGGGGCAGTTTGCTCGGATGTGGTTGGGGCCACCACACTCGAAGAAAATCACGGGTCCTCCTCTTTTTCCATCCCTCCTTCTCTTGTAAGCATGGGAAAATTTCCGAGCTAGGAGGGCTAACTGCTCATCCGCAAGCTGCTCTAACTGATCATCAGTTATGTCATAGAGAGCAGCCAGGGAGAAACCACAAGGCGACTCAAAAGAAGATCCAGAAGTGGGATCGGTGACTAAGGCCATCGACTGTGACTTCGACCTTCGAGAGACTATGTCAATCTCATGAGTCTTGAGGCGCGAGTAAAGTGCGTCAAGAGTCAAAGTCGAGAGGTCCGTGGTATCCTTGATGGTAATCACCTTCATCTCCCAAACGCGCAAATCAAGAGCTACGAGCATCTAACGAGCATTGTCCGAGTCGGGGTATGTGAGACCGACCGCTCGGAGGTTACTCAAAATCTTGTGAAAACGCGCAAAGCACTCATCAAGGGACTCGCCAGCGAGCATTTCAAACTTGTTGTAATCTCACTTGAACTGGTCCTGTCGAACTGTCTTGATCTGGGTGGTACCCTCATGGTATGCATCGAGGGTCACCCAGATGTCGAAAGCCGACGTCAGATGAGAAATGCGATCAAACTCGCTTCGGCTCAAACCCTGGATTATAAGGTTCCTTGCCTTTGCATTGGCCTCAACATCGGGCATGTTCCCCACATTGATGTTTTCATCGGCGAGAACAATAATCGACCTTCACCTTCCGCGGATGGCATACCCCGAGCACGGATGTACGTTTCCATTCGGCTTTTCCAGAAGGGGTAATCCAAGCCATCAAATACGGGAGGCTTGGTGGAATACTTATCTGTTGCCATGGCTCACAGACTGGTTAAAGATCTATCGAGAAGAGCTAACCGGCTCTGATACCAATTGAAGGACCGAAATGGCAACAGAGGGCGGTGAATGGTGCCTTCAAAATTAATATCATCCCCTCTCAAGTGTCCACACAGCAACTCAAAACCCTCTGATAATCAAAAGACGTGAAGTGAATCGAGTCCAAGAAGTTAAACAAAATCTGGGCGGTTCTGTCAGATATCGGAAGTTCCGATTATACCAGCGGTAGTTCCGCACTGTGGTACTTCCGATCTTCCAGTGCGAAAGTTCCGCATTCCGTAGTTCCAAAGTGTAAATAGCGGAAGTTCCGATTGTCCTAGACAGAAGAACAGCACGTACTGGAAATTTTCAAAAATCCGAAATACTCAAAAATTGCTGCTCTTCTCGGGTAAGTCTCACAGGATATCATCCTAAACAACATCTTGACCTCATTGAGACGGAATCGCAGACAAAGATCCATCAATCAAAGCAAAATCGGATTTCTTGAATATTTGGCAAGAAAGACTAAAAACTTGAAATTCGCATGATTCTCGGATTCTTGAGTGATGAAACTTTGAGGGTAGCTACTTAATAGTCTATAGATTCAACATGACAAGTTTCATGCCATCTCAAGAAGGGAAACAAGATTTTCATCCAAGACCTAGATACGGGAAGGAAGAACAGAGAAAACCAAAAACCAAGAACTAAGATTACAGTTGATTTGCTCTTAGGAAAAGTCGTTCAAATGATCTTGTGGCATCATCCCAACAAAGAGCAACCCATTTTGGCACTTGCCAACAAGAATCAAGCCAAAAACCAAAATCTCAAGAATCAAGCCTTAATAAGAACAGAGACATGAACAGGAAGTAAACAAGAGATTTTTCATTCCTTGCATCAATGGATTACAGAGACACACACAGAGGAATGATTACAAAGAACTCAATCCAATCTCTCCCTCTCCATCTCAAGAACACACACAAGCAAATGAGAGAGCTCTAGAAGAGAAGAACAGAGAGAAGCCACACGCACAGAGACATCTCTGCTCTCTCCAACAACTAAAGCCTAAAGCCAAAACAAACTCTCAAAGCCACCTTTGACTCTAGCAAACCCTAATACTCTCTCAAAAGTCACCAAACAACCAGGACTTCACCTCTATTTATAGCCCTTGGCTAACGGGTCTCCAACCCGTTACGCCGGCTAAACCCTAACGGATCCCGCTTCCACTTGTGCTGCCTTGCGAAATTACCCTTTCGCCCCTCGTGCACATTCTGGAAGGTCCCGCATTCCTTGTTGTCCACGACTCGCAACCACCACGAGTGCACGCCGTCTTTGACACACCTTGACCGTTCTGACCTCGACACCACCTGCGTCTAGTCCGGTCTCCACGTGTCTCGCCACGACTCCGTCTCGACGTCCTGCAATCAGCACAGACAAGAAACACATCACATAGCATTGCTCTAGATACTAGAATCAACATTTGCATTAGATTCAAAACCATTCATGAATCACACAACTCAAAATCAAAACTACGCACTCACTGCTCAGTTCTGCGCATAAACGGAAGTTCCGATTTCTCCAAGGCGGAAGTTAGAAGATCGCATATACGCAATCCTAGGCGGAAGCTCCGCTGTACCGAATCACAACACGCTGCTCAGTCAATCGGAAGTTCCGCTTTCCGGTCACGGAAGTTCGATGATCGTACTTCCGCATTCAGGCGAAATTCCACGGTGCCAAATCACAACTCACTGCTCAGGTCAATCGGAAGTTCCGCTTTCCCAGTGCATAAGTTCCGATGATCGGTACTTCCGGTCTTCGAGCGGAAGTTCCATACAATCTGTAATCAAAGGGCACCGACACAAAAGTGATGAACCAAATCACAAACTTGTCAACAAAAATGTCAAATACTCATCACTCACTTGGGGATACCTCTCACATGGTCTCTCACTAACTCTATTATATTGCTTTATGAACAACTAATTGTCTTTTGATTGGTTGACGGACTATGGAGCTACGAATGGTGTTTCGGATTGGGTCGAGGAAGACGGCTTGACTGGACAATGATGGACGACAAGATTTAAAAAAGGCTTTTGGCGACATGCAAAGCAAGTTTTATTTTAACATTTTGTAAATTACTCAAAGTTGTAAAACATAATCTGATCTAATGTAAATAAATTCTTAGTTTACTTGTATTTAGAAAAAAAATTATTCATGAGAAACATTGTAAAGTTTAATTAAATTATTTCCCAGAGAATTTCATAAGTATTTATTGTTGTCTCTCTTTGGAGCTTTGATTGGAGTTACATGTTAGACTTTGATTAGGATATTTACAAATACAATAATTTATACAATGCTTCAGAAATAACAATTATAATATAAAATGCATATAGTTACTGTTTATTAAAATTAGGGATGTTACAAACCTACCCCCCTTAAACAGAATCTCGTCCCCGAGATTCCGGTGGTTCGAAAATTGGAACGAAAGGCTGTGGCAATCTAGCTAGGTTTGGTCCTAAGGCCACACTTCGGATTTTTATCACAACCAGAACTCAAATCCGGATCGAGGTTATTTTTCAGTTTTAAGTTCTAAAGAGGGAAGCTATGTGGAAGGATGATCCTTCTTTCGTGTTTTTCCTAGGTGGCTGTTTCAACTCTAGATGAAATGCACTATCTGCTGTCTTGATTTCCTTCAGAAATAGTGCTAAAAGATCTTGACGAGGTAACATACTGCTGCTGACATATTTTCCTTTCCATTGCTTTGTGTAACCTTTTCTTTCCATTGCTTTGTTTAACCTTTCCTTTCTTGATTCGAAGGTACTTCAAACATGTCGAGCTTCACCTCTTCTTCCGGTAGGATGAAAATCGACCAACTATCTACGAGAGAAGAGGTTACCTAAAGAAAAGGTTCATATCTAAAATCAATGAGGTTCGTTAGCAATTTTAGGTTTTAGGTAGGGGGGAGACACGACTCCAGTCAGTCAATCGAAAGAGGCATTGATCAATAGATAGAATAGGGGGATTGACTAAATGGTAAACTAGTGTCAAAACTAGGAATTTGTGCAGAGAACAGAGGTTAAAGTAGGGTTTAAGGTAGTCTCACTTAACTCTTGTTTTGCTAGTTCTAATTGCCTGACTTGGATATGCATTGGATGGATGCATGCACAGATGCAAAAATGCCGTCAATTTCTTGAAAAATTTAGGGTTATTTGGTGAATGCAAGGACTCACATGCATGCTTACATGATTCAACCAAACTATAACCAACCAATTTTATTGATGTTAGGTCAGCATAAGATTTAATAAATAATATGAATTTACACTACCATGATCTGGTCCTTAACAACTAAAACAATTAATTTCACCACTTGTTTTTAACTGCTACTAGTGAACAACTAGGGCTCGAAAAATTACTAAATTAGCTAGATAAATTCTATAAAAATTCAAGAGTTTCGTTAGGATTCTAACATTGTCAGAAAAATTTATCCCACACATTAGGTTCAAGTTTTGGTCGGTAAATCAATTCAGACAACAAAACAAGTCCTAGGGCTCAAACACTGGTGAAATTAAGTTCAAAAATTCCAGAAAACTTATGGCAGGTTAGTTAGGTGATACTAAACACTAGAAAACTGGGTACTAGTAGTTGAGGCAATTCAGTGTATGTAGGTGTTGGATTTCCCTAAACACCGAATGATGAAAACCTACGGAAATAAGATGGTGCCGATTTACTTAGGTTAGTCTAGGTATCATGAGTATCCCGGTGCCGACTAATCTGGGTTAGCCTAGGTGACTTAAAAATCAAGATGACGGTTAACCTAGGTTGGTGTGGGAAGTCTCGATACTCAAGGTGCCGACTAATCTAGGAAGACCAGGGAACCGTAATGATTCCTATGGTACACTGACGGCAAATTATTTTATTCTAGCTCTATTATATTGCTTTATGAACAACTAATTGTCTTTTGATTGGTTGACGGACTATGGAGCTACGAATGGTGTTTCGGATTGGGTCGAGGAAGACGGTTTGACTGGACAACGATGGACAGCAAGATTTCAAGGAAGGCTTTTGGCGACAGGCAAAGCAAGTTTTATTTTAACATTTTGTAAATTACTCAAAGTTGTAAAACATAATCTGATCTGATGTAAATAAATTCTTAGTTTACTTGTATTTAGAAAAAATTTATTCATGAGAAACATTGTAAAGTTTAATTAAATTATTTCCCAGAGAATTTCATAAGTATTTATTGTTGTCTCTCTTTGGAGCTTTGATTGGAGTTACATGTTAGACTTTGATTAGGATATTTATGTTGGACCGTAAAGGCGACTAGAGGGGGGGTGAATAGGAGCACGCTCACTTTTTCACAAATTATGAACTCAATACAATTTCACTCCAGTAGCTATTAGAAAGCTATGAAGATCAATATACCGATCAAATGGAAGACTAGTATTGAATCCAATTAAACCCCCTAAGCAAAATAACAAAATCAACTAAGATTGCAAACTCACAGACGGGCGGTCGATCATTGTACCCAACCGGTCGAACCGATTGCGCGGATCGACCGGCGTTGGTTGGCGGTCGGACCGCTCAAAATCGGTCTGACCGGTGATGACGGGCGGTCTGACCGGCCGACTCCAGAACCGATCTGCAATAGTAAAATCAGCCCGATGACGAAGTTGCAATTAGGTGAAACTTTTGATTCTCAACTCCAATCTTTATGAAACTTTGCACACACCTTTTATATGCTATTGAGGACCTATTCCAATCGAATATTATGATAATTCTTGGAACGATCTTGAGCAATTGCCAATTGATTAACGAAGGTCTAAAAGCAGGGCAAGAACGAAAACTTGATCCTAAAGCTTGTTCGTGAGTGATTGATGATCAAGATGATGCTAGATAGATTCACACATATCACAGCAAGCTAATTCACGTGAAAGAATCAATCACAAACTCGCGGATCAAAGAAAGCCCTAAAAACACGAGATTGAAAGCAAGAACGAAAAGAGACTTATCTGAAGCAAACCTTGCATAGATTGATTTCGTGATTGAAGCTGGATTACATCCACACCATCATGGATCAGTGGACAATCAAAGATCACGAAATTCTCCACAAACCATCAAGAGCCCTAGCCTCCACCTCAACTCCCCTAAAGACAATTAGGGTTTGAAACACAAAGAGGCGAGAGAGAAAGGGTTGCAGCCACCACCTCCTCCTATTTATAGTGGAGGCCTAAAACTCTTAGGGTTTGACTCTCTTGGGCTCCCGTTAAGGCCCACTAACAAACGGGTCACACACGCACGCTTCGCGAAGCACCGTCTTTAACTTTTGACCTAAACCGCTTCACCATGCGTCATGGATTTGCCAATAGGTCACCATTGTCCATCTTGTGTCACACTTGAGTCGCTGACCTCACCCGGCATCGTCAATCGTTCTGGACCTGCACAACCACAGACAAGAAAACACGTATTCGGGAACAAGTTCTTCACAACTTGACCCATGTTAGTCAAAACATGCATCATGCAAATCATATGCCATGAAACCAATGACTTTGACCTAACAAATCAACATTGCCACGAAGTTGGCCGACGTTCAAGTAGAAACCGGTCTGACCGCTCCAGGTGAGCCGGTCGGACCGCCTATGGCGGTCGGACCGCTCCTCGTGAGCTTGTCGGACCGCCTTGGGACTTAGCGAAATTCAAGCTCCCAAAATCCGAAACCTTCTGGAAATTAAAAACGAATAGAACTTCTTACTGGAGACTCCAAAAATTATGAGACCAAGTGCATTGGGATCCCCTCACTTGCCTACAACACCTATTTTTGGCCCAGCTCGTTTTGAACACTTTTAGGTCACCGCCGGTCCGATCGCCCACATGGCGGTCCGACCGATTTGGGACCGGTCGGACCGCCGTGCAAGGACCGGTCCGACCGCCCCTGTCCAGAATACTTGTAGCTTTGTCGAAAACACGTGAAACTACAAACCGTAAACGCCATTGCCAATTGTCACATCATCCTAAGATCTGTAACATATTCCCATGAATTCCACAATTTACAAATACAATAATTTATACAATGCTTCAGAAATAACAATTATAATATAAAATGCATATAATTACTGTTTATTAAAATTGGGGCTATTACACTGTCAATGAGGAAACATTGATTGGACTGGTTATGCTTGAAGAGGGGATCCACCCTAAGCTACTAAAAATCGGTGAGGAGGTGGTCAGCACAGATGTGTGGTACCTCGACAATGGAGCTTTTAATCACATGACTGGTCAGTTGGGAAAATTCAGAGAACTGAACCAGGAGTTTCATAGGCAAGTTAAATTTGGAGACGGTTTTGTGGTATTCATTGATGGCAAAGGCTCAATTCTACTCTAATGCAAGAATGGAGAGCAAATGCTACTGTCAGATGTTTACTACATCCCAATACTTTGCAACAATGTCATCAACCTGGGTCAATTGACAGAAGATGGTTGTGATATAGCGCTGCAAGGATCCTTTCTATTTTTACATGACCGAGATTGAAAGCTTCTAATGAAAATTCCTCGTACACCAAACAGACTACATAAGATTCAACTGAATACATGCAAATCGATATGTTTGAATGCAAGTCTTGAATACCCTGCATGGCTATGGCATGCGAGATTGGGGCATATGAACTTCTAGTGATTGAAGCAGATATCCGACAAGAATATGGCCCTTGGTCTATGACATATTGATCATCCTTTTCAGGTTTGTGAAGATTGTATCATTGCCAAGCAGACAAGGTCACATTTCCCAGCACATACAAGTCACAGAGCCTCTCAACCATTAGAGCTAGTATACACTAACATATGTGGACCAATTACACCGGCAACTGATGCTGGAAACAGGTACTTCCTCCTTCTAGTGGATGATTTTTCAAGAGTTATGTGGGTATATATGCCCAAGAAGAAAAGTGAGGCGAAAGATATGTTCCAAAAGTTTGTCAATCTGGCTGAAACTGAGACTAAACACAAGCTAAAGGCTCTGAGATTAGACCAAGGAGGAGAATTCTTATCCGGTGAATTTGAATCGATCTGTAAGTCAAGGGGCATCACTTGATACTTTACTGCTGCTTATAGCCCGCAGCAAAATGGTTGGTGGAATAGAGAAACAGGACTGTGATGGACATGGCTCGAAGCCTGTTGAAAAGCAAGTGACTGCCATTCAAATTTTGGGCCGAGGTAGTAAGACACGCGGTGTACATTCTCAATCGAGTTCCGACAAAGCATTGGGTGGCATCACACCGTATGAAGCATGGAGTGGAAGAAAACCAAATAAGGAGCACTTAAGAGTATTTGGTTGCTTAGCATATGCTAAAGCTATCACATACTTGAAGAAACTCGATGACAGAAGCCAAAATCTAATATATTTGGGCGTCGAGCCGGGAAGCAAAGCTCACAAACTGTTCAACCTCATTGTGATGAAGATTTTATCTCTAGAAACGTTGTCTTTCACGAAGATCAACAATGGCAGTGGGAAGATGATCAAGAAGCAAATCAAGAAATACGAAAATGGGTCTCTTTCACTGTCATTGGAGAGGACTTTGAATCTCCTATTGCCTCTTCGACACCAACTGCGTCTCAAATCCCGGATACAACTGCTTCAGACACTGACAATGGTCAAGAGATAACTGAGAGCTCAGGTGAGTCCACACCAGAATCTGTAACACCAAAATACAGAAGCTTGAGGGATATTTACAACCACACTAAGCCGATGGATGAAATAGGAGATTTGTATATGATGGATGTGGAAGAATCGGCTGACTTCCAGGAAGCATCGTAGGGGGAGCATTGGAGAAATGCAATGAAAGTTGAGCTAGAAGTAATTAAGAAGAATAACATTTGGAATTTGACTTCTCTCCCACATGGTCATAAACCCATAGGTCTGAAATGGGTATATAAACTGAAAAGAGACACCGAAGGGAATGTTGTGTGATATAAGGCTAGACTTGTTGCAAATGGATATGTTCAGTGATATGGCATCGACTATGAAGAAGTGTTTGCACTGTGACAAGAATTGAGACAGTAAGAGTACTTCTTGCACTCGCCGCACACTCTGGATGGGAAGTTCATCACATGGATGTCAAATCGGCATTCTTAAATGGTGACCTCACCGAGGAAGTCTATGTCTATCAACCTGAAGGTTATACAGTAAAGAGTCAAGAAGACACGGTTTACAAACTATCGATGGCACTGTACGGGCTGAAACAAGCACCCAGGGCTTGGAACCGCAAGCTTGATTATAGTGTGAAGAAACTTGGTTTTGAGAGATGCAAGTAGGATCTAGCTCTTTATAAGAAACAGGAAGGTGGAGACATGGTTGTAGTAGGTGTCTACGTCGATGACCTGATTGTTACAGGCACTGATGTTGTGAAAGTTCAATCTTTCAAACATCAGATAATGAGAGAGTTCGAAATGAGTGATTTGGGACTTCTTAGTTTCTATCTAGGCCTGGAGGTAGAGCAACGAAGTCACAACATTTCAATCAAATAGTCAGCTTATGCAAGGAATATTCTTGATAAGGCTGGGTTGGCAGATTGCAATTCATGAAAGTATCCAATGGAACCAAAATAAGATTGGAAAAGGATGCTAATGCAAAACCAGTCGATGCTTCTCATTATAGAAGCTTGATTGGTTGTTTGCGCTATTTGCTACACACACGACCAGATCTCAGTTATGCAGCTGGAATTGCAAGTCGATTTATAGAGAATCCGACCAAGACGCATGAATAGGCGTTCAAGCATATTCTGAGGTACGAGGCTGGTTCTATTGATCATGGTTTAGTTTATACCAGGAAGCAATAGGAATCACCACTAGTTGGATACAGCGACAGTAATTTAGCTGGAGACATTTGTTGGAAATATAATCGTAAAGATGGTTATATTTCATTATGTTCAGAACATTGGATAATATGTTATCTTGTTTCTAGAATAATATTTATTATCAAGTATGCGACTTGATTGTGAAACTCTATATGTTTGCGATGATTATTCTTAAATGTTCCCTAGTCGGAAACATATGAAAACATATATTAATATACTAGCATATGTATTGGTTGAAGACTATGTTTCACAGGCCATGGATATGGAGATATCAAACCAATAATATGGACACATGTTAGAGAACATGGTGTTGGAAAAGACCCACCTTGAGACACTATTGAGATTGTTATGATTCTATGTACCATTAGTTGGTCTCAAGCAATGATGATATAAAATCATTAGACCTGAGATCAGCATGATTTTGTACAAGTGTAATAACACTCTTAGGGGTTGCCAAATGCTACTCGTAACTGGGTAGTTATAAAGGTAGCTTTCAGGTATGCTATGTAATATGCGGAGGGATGTGACTGATCGGATATAGGATTTGCCCCTCCTAACATAACAGGAGAGATATCTCTGGGCCCCTCGTTGTGGTTGGATAAAGAAAGTGCATGATCATGCCACTAGTGATCGAAGTGTCGACCACATGATGTTGTTCGACACTTGACCGAGAAAGTATTCAACAGTCCATGGATGATACAACATCTCACCTGGAGTTCAACCAGACATCATGAGGCAAAGGTAGAATACATGAGGAGGACTTTCAGTTCGATCAGATACGGACTAGTCGTATGAAGATATGAGCTAGTCGTAGGTTGGTCGAACATGGTCACTAAGTGGTCGAAACCTGATCGTAAGGAGTTACGAATTGGTCGAGACCAAATATGAACTGATCGTATAGAGATACGAGCTAGTCGTTAGTGATACGGACCTGGTCATTGATCATATTGCATTAATATTCGTCCGATATATTCTGTGTGTTTGGGAATCATTATGTGCTGCTAGGTACCGCTAACGACTAGTGGTCGGAAAAGAGTTTCTGAGTCACAACCAATTACATATGAACCTATAGGGTCGCACACTTAAAGGGCTAGGATTTGATTTGGATGGTGATCCGAATTTTTGCAGGCCACGAGTTCCTAATAGGCCTCAAGTACGAGACCCATCATGGGTGCCTATATATATAGAGGGGCGGTGACATGGGGAGGATGATCTTTTGAAGAACTCCCGATACCCTAACAGCCACGCCTTCCTCAACCACACCGCCAGTGCTAGCACTCTAGCGTGTGGTATCCCTGCCCCGTGCATGTGGATACCTTGGAGGTGTTGTTGTAAAGCATCAGCACTAGGACGATCCGCAACTCGTGACGATCACAGGAGTAGGAGAAGACGTGTGACGAGTACGACTACTCGGAGGAGAAGGCGCGCGGCGAGTACGACCACTCGGAGGAGAAGGCGCGCGGCGAGTACGACCACTCTAAGGAGAAGACACTCGCGACTATGACTGCATTAACTCGCTACATCAACTCTACTTCCGCTACGAGTCAGCGCGTCTAGTGGTAATCTCGTGATCTATTACTAGCGGAGGTTCCTTGGTTGCGCGGTAAATTTTTATTTTGTGCTATCGCAGCCTACTTATAACCTTTCAACATCTTTGATAGAAAGTGCACCACAAGAACTATATTTTATCTATAGGGGAATATGGTGATTTGGTGTTCACAGAAACAGAAGAGTGTAGTATTATCTAGTTACGAAGCTGAATTCATGGCAGCAACCTCGGCAGCATGTCAAGGAATCTATCTAAAGAGATTGTTGCAAGAACTGCAGGGGGGAGATACTGGACCATTCGAGTTGTATGTCAACAACAAAGCAACACTAGCATTAATCAAGAATCTAATATTTCATAGGAGAAGTAAAATCCCATTAATCTAGGGTGACAAGGATAACGTCAAAGTTCAAGGGTTGGAATTTATACACATTTATCATTAAGGCAATAACTATAAGCTATACCAATATATTTTTATAAATCATAGCAATGCAATTTTATAATTTAAAATAATATAATTGTAAAAAAAATAGGTACGATATGATCAAAGTGTTAACTCGCCTTGCTTAATGTTCTGATAAGACTCAATATTTTGATATTTGTCTTTCTCGATATTCTGCTAATAATCTCACTCAACGTATTGATAATCATCGTGTTCAATGTTCTGACAATCTTGATCTGGACCTCGTCCTTGCTGGGATTGTTGTTCCATTATATCTTCATATTCTAACTATGTAGAATACGATTAAATCCAAGAACGACTAAAAGCAACCAAATAAAATCCAATAAGTCCAAATACATACAAACAAAAGAAAATACTTCGAATGAAAGTAAACATATCTAACGACAATTTGGAAGGACGAAGTACTCCCGGTGAAACTAATCATACCTAGTGGAGTTGATGAAGGAAATACTGCAGACGAATTATCTTTAAAATAGGTTGATGAAGGATATACTTCAGACCAAAGTATAACCAAAGAAATTGATGAATCCAACGGAGGGGGAGAGAATGGCCGGAGGAACATTCTCAAATGGTTACTTGGATGAGAGATTACCTTGTTAGGCATGATTCTCTGGTCAGCTTTTGGATCATGAAGGGTTCTACTGCTGAGAATGGTTGACAATGGACGAAAGGTGGAGCCTAGGAGATGCCTGGTGGATGAACTTCCATTATCCACTAGGGAATATACCACCACTGTTCACGCGACGCCTAGCTACTCTAATGATTATTTTAGTTATTACTTCCTATTTATCGAGAAAATTCCATGAGCTTTAGCTGGAACTCATGAGCTTTAGCTGGAACTCCCATGCATTGGCTTGACATCAGCCTTGTGAGTCAACCAGTTATATCGTTGGATGCTAATCTTTCTTTAGTGAGTAATTACCTAGTTTATTTTATTAACATTTATCCAATGGGAGTTCTCTCATGGCTTGGCTCGTGGTTTAGTTCCTATTTTCCATTAAGACCTAGTTATAGGTGAAGTGTACTTGTCATATTATTGCTCTAGTTGATATTGATCTTTGTTGAGCAAACTATCTTTTACTAGACAGTAGCTAATGTCTTTTAGATGAATTACTTAAATTAGCCAGTAGGGCACTATCATACGCGCACTAACTTGTAGTCAACCCCTAATTACCCCATTTGACCACTGATTAACACAACTATATTGTAAACTATTAAGTAAATTCCCTCAACTAATCAGCCTACTAATCCATGTTTAATACTAATCAATCTACCATCCTCTACTACTAACCATCTACTGGAATGGGATGGGTCCACTGGTCATTTTCTTAAACGCAACACACATAGAAGTATACAGAGCTGCTGAACAGAGGGGAGGGTAGAGCAGGGGAGGGCAACCGGCGACGGTGGCAAGACATGCTGGCGGAGGGAGCGACGGAGGCGGCCACAGATGGGAAAAACAGAACGGGCTGAGGAGGGCGGTCCCAATGAAGGTGGTGTCGCCGGTTGGGCGTCACAGTGGCTGGCGCGAGCGTCTCGTGGCTGCCGGAGCTAGAAAGGAAAACGGGGCGACGACACCGGAGGGGAAGAGGGAAGAAAGTAGCGAGCGCATAAGCTACAGGGGGCCTAGAGAAACTCACCGGGTCTAGTACCGGCAGCGGGGAGGAGCCGTAGTGGGCTGCCGACGGGAGCCGCAGGCGGCGCGGAGGGCTCGGCGCGGCGACGGTGTCCTAGCGAGGGAGTGCTTCAATTGACGGTTGGGAAAGGTCGGGGGAGGCGCATGGATGCTTCACGTGTGGGGAATCGAGCAGGAGCTTGCCGGAGGAAAGACGACGTTAGCGGCGGTGCTTTTCGGCCTAAAACGAAGAAGTAGATGATGCGCGGTGTTCCTATGAGCAAGAGGCAAAATTAGGAGGGGGTAAACGCCGAGGGGACTCGGGTACGCGTTTTGACGCGAGAGGGTTGGGGAGAAGCGCCTTGGATCGGCCAAACTAGCAATGACGGTGCGGGCGGCTTGGCGGCCGAGGTTGGAGCTCACATGGTGCTTCACTTTAGCTCTCGGTGGAGAAAGTGTGGTTAGGCAGCTCAATGCGGCCCTTTTATGGCAATGGGGCGGAGCGGCCGATGGGGGCCGGCATGGGCGCGCACAGGTTGGCGAGCAGCGTGGCAACATGCATGGGTGCCTGGGCACGAAGCTGCTGCATGCCGAGCCCGTGGAGTTGGTGCGCGATGGGTGGTGTCGTCGTGGCGGCATGCTGGCCAAGGTGATGGCAAGGTTAGCATGGTCGCCACAGTGGCTGTCGGTGAGAGAAGATGAGCTGAGCTCTGATTCGGTGGAAGAAGAAAGCTGCTGAGCTGGGTTGGTTGACCGAGGAAGAGGGTCCAGTTGCACTGAGTAGCTCAATGAGGATGAACAGTAAGAAGGGAATGGGGGTAAAGGAAGAGAGAGCAAGGGATAAATCCTAATTTCTCGGCTAGACTTTTTTAAGGTGCATTCTCAATTGGGAAGTTTACATTTAGCTATGACGATTTACTTGTAACTGATGCTTTTGTTTTTAGAATTCTTTTAAGTTACTGTTGGTATGTATTTTTAATTATCATCTTATGTTCCAATTTACTTCAATTACCAATTTAGGTTTTTAGTGTTTCTACTTTTAGGGTTTTATGTATTTTGGGTTTCTGTTTTACATCACTTGTACCGGTAAAGAGAAAATACAATTCAAATAATCATCAAAAATACAAAAAGCGAGCGGCAATAGATAACATCCAAAAAGTTTTAAAAATCTCATATTTTCGTATTTAGCCATTTTTTGGATGTTACACATATAATATCGAGTCTCATGTCCTCACACACATCAACAAAATAGGCGAGCTTAACATAAGCACCTACATATTGTTGAAGTTGGATTAGCCTTATTGGCACACTCTTGCGTTCCTATGAAATCCTGGGATGAGGTTTTGTTTCTGCTTGTTACTTGATCAATTATCTTCTTAGTAGAGTGATCAATAATCATACTCCCCTTGAACGACTCTTTGGCATCACACTTGGCTACACCTTTCTTCAAGTATTTTGGTATGCTTGTGTTGTCCTAACTTGCGCCCATATAATGCATAGAAGGTAGAATTTCGATATAAACTTTTGTGTTTTTCTGGGTATAGTGATCATCATAAGGGCTACAAGTGCCTTCATAAACTGACAGGTCGTGTTTATATATCTCGTGATGTCGCCTTTGATTAACGATGTTTTCCTTTTGCTAAAACTTCTAAGTCAGTTTCCACTTCTATAAACTCTTCCATGGATACTATCCTATGGCTGTTCTACTGATTCCTCTTCTCCAATGTCTAATAATGAGGATGATCAATTAGTGGAGATAGTCATGTTGATTATGATCATCTTTGTGCCTTGTGCTCTTGATTTGTCTGTACCATGTCGGGATATCCGAACCGAAGCGACATCAAGGACCTCGCACATGACTTGACAATAACATTAGGCGACCTAAAGTGCGCGATGGCACCATCCCATAAGACAACAGTAAGCTTAGTGTGATAGTGGTCCTAGAACCTTCCGGTCTCAATCTTATCGATTGTAAATGGGGGGCAGTAATGGATGACAAGTTCTCTGTGTTGCAGTAGAACATAACATCGAGGCTTGTTGAGAACCGACCCGGTCTCAATCTTATCGATTGTAAATGGGTCTTCAAGCTCAAGAAACATATTGATGGTACTGTAGAAAAGTAGGAAGCTCGCCTTGTAACAAAGGGCTTTAAACAAAAGTATGGCATTGACTATGAAGATACCTTCTCTCCTGTTGTTAAACCAGTGTCCATTCGTCTTACTTGTCACTATCCATCTCCCGTTGTTGGAATTTACGACAAGCAGATGTGAAAAATGCTTTCTTGCATGGTGACTTGGAGGAGGAGGGGTATATGCGACAACCACTTGGCTATTTGATGAGGACATCCATACTACTACTACATCCTCCTCGTCACATAGTGTTGTTCCTAATGATGTACAAGCTCTAAAACAGCCCTGAGCGCCAATTGGACCGATTACATCAGCAAGGGCTAAATTAATTAACTAGCAGGTGATCTCGCTCCTAAATAATTTTAATCTTTATTCTAATGAATATATGTTATTGCATAATAGTCCTATGGTGTGTGTCTGCAGGACTTCCGCAATTACGTGGCATAGAGCATCAAATTGATCTAGTTCCCAGCGCATCACTTCCAAACCATCCACCATATCGTACCAATCCGGAGGAAACCAAAGAAATTCAGCACCAAGTGCAAGAGCTACTTGAGAAAATGTATGTACGCGAAAGTCTTAATCCTTGCGTTGTTCATGTTATTTTAGTTCCTAAGAAAGATGGTAAATGGAGGATGTGTGTGGATTATCGTGCTATCAATAATATCGCAGTTAAATATCATCATCCTATTCTTAGGTTAGATGATATGCTTGATGAGCTTAGTGGTACACACATATTCTCTCAAATTGACTTGAAAAGTGGATACCACCTGATTAGGATGAAACTTGGCGATGAATGGAAAACTGCTTTTAAGACTAAATTTGGATTGTATGAATAGTTAGTCGTGCCTTTTGGTTTAACTAATGCACCTAGTTCATTCATGTGATTAATTAATCATGTTTTAAGAGCATTCATTGGTAGATTTGTGGTAGTCTACTTTGATGATATTGTGATTTATAGCAAAACGATGGATGAACACATTGAACATTTGAGACAAGTACTAGAAGTACTTAGAACTGAGAACTTGTATGCCAACTTTGATAAATGCACTTTTTGTACTAATAAAGTTGTGTTCCTTGGATTTGTTATTTTTGGACAAGGAATTGAGGTTGATGAATCTAAAATTGAGGCAATAAAGAATTGGCCTACTCTTGTGAATGTGAGTCAAGTGCGTAGTGTCGGACCCCGGGGATTCACACAACCCCGAGACCCTCTGTGCATACCAAGCTAGTCCCATGATCAGTAGCTAGCTCGCACAGTTGCAACAATGATGTAATCATAACCATTCAGCAACGAACTAATGAAGCAGACAAAGTAATATTATTTAAAACAACGAAGACCTTATGGTCAAGTTCTTACAAAAGTCGCCTCACAGGGCTTAGCAACAACAGTATCTGGCGTGGAAATCTCAAAATACGTGGAGCCCAATCGACATGCCCACAGGCAATCGAGTGGAGGACGTGACCTAGTTCGCAAAGTCTTCAAAGTAGCCTTCTTCGTAGAACTCAACATTTCCTTATTCTTCTGCTGGGACTGATCAACAAAGGGCATAAAGCCGTGAGTACATAAAGTACTCAGCAAGTCGTAGAGAAATATATGCACATAGTATTCATGTCAGGCTTAAGCAAGGATGGCTTTATGGTTAATTTGCAGAAAGCAAGTTTAACAGTAAATACAATAATTAGATTGCAAAGCAGGATTTTAAAAGAATAATACATAGATAACCAAGTTCTTTTGAATCAAACAGTGAACATCCCGTTCACTTCCCAACCATTCCAACCAAACGTTTCTATCGAACCAAACCACATTTTTGAAAATACTACCCCTTGCGCGAAATCACCAGGTATGTCCGTAACCGGGGACACGGCTATTCGAATAGGTTTTTAACACTCTGCAGAGGTTGTACAGCTTTACCCATAAGAGATAAATCACTTGTAATGTCCGTCTGACACACTTCCGAGGGTGTGCGACTAAGTGATTACCACAAGGCCTTTACAAAGTTCCATTTTACCTCGGTTACGCCCGCTAAGGTTTCGCCATCACGACCCCTCTTGCGCCATTAAGCAGCCACATGAGAACCGACTCAAAACTTCCCTAATTAGTTGGCAGTGCATCCCATACCGGACTTATGATTGCGAGGTGACCCGGATCAATGACTTGCAAAGTTAAGTCCTTAGTTGGTCGCTCGGACAAGTCTACCACAACCCAATGTGCATTACGCACCCACTCTAGCTTCCTACCTCAAGCAGAGCATAAATCATTTTTGTTCATACAGGACCAAATGGCAATCCCTGCCATGGCACAACATCTTTTAATAAAAGTGGCCTCACACCACTGTTCCATAGTTCCATTAGTCAAATTTCATTAATCATTGAACAAGTGATCGAAAGTACCGCGGGTAACTAGAACATGTCTAAGCAATAATACGCTCCCAAGTTGGTATACAATCATGTCCAACTAGTATTAACCATCCTAAGGTGTCCTAGGATATATGTCATTCAAGGAGACATTTCGTTTTCAATTCATCAAGGAGGCATAATGGCAATTTGGTAATTATCTACTCCCAAAACCATTTTTAATAAAACTAGCCATGCATGATAATTTAATACAATATACATTTGTAAAATGGGTTCAACATGGTCAAAAGCCTCGACTTGCCTTCGTTGTGAGGAGAGGTCTTGATCGTTGGGTCGAAGAAATCTTCAAGCAGCGGAATCTACGTGC
This sequence comes from Hsuehochloa calcarea, assembly GCA_036346395.1. Lineage (NCBI taxonomy): Eukaryota > Viridiplantae > Streptophyta > Magnoliopsida > Poales > Poaceae > Hsuehochloa > Hsuehochloa calcarea. The sequence goes on from CM070610.1 coordinate 37,222,177, forward strand.
GAGAATAGCAACAAATAAATAAAACAGCACCAAATGAACTCCAAAAATTACAAAACCAGTACCAAATGAAAGAGGCTGAATTTATATGAATTTAGAAATTTGGATCACCCAAATCGGAGTTCGGATGTGAAAGTTATGGCCAAAAGAAGTTGGAAAACACATAAAATGATGGAATTAGGGTTTTCGGATTTTCGAATTATTTTCAATTGAAAATCCGAAGAAATCGTCGGCGCTTGCGCATAGCGCACACGTGGCTGCCACGCCTTGTCGCCACGTTAGCGAAATGCCGACGCGGCGGCGACGTGCTGGCGACGCCGCGCCACATCGGCTTGGGCCCGCGGTCGAGAGAGAGGCGGAGAGAGAGAGAGCGGGGGCGGCGGCGGCTGGGAAAACGCAGCGTCACCGGCGCTATAGGAGACGGCGGCGCGGAGGCGAGCCGAGGCGAGAGAGGAGGAGAAGCACGCGAGGGAAAGGCGGAGAAGCGGAGCCGCTGGCCGCTAAATAGGGCGGAGGAGGAGCACGGCGGCGTGGAGGCGCGGCAGCGGGGCAGCGCGGCGTGGCGCCTTGGCGAAGACGCGGCGGCAGGCGACGACGGCGCGAGATTCGCGGCGCGCGGTCAGCGGCGGCGTGGGAGAGAGAGCGGCGGCGGCGAGGCGACGAAGGGAGCCGTCCGTTGTCGGACGGTGGGAGCGAAGAGAAGCGGCGCGGCGGAAGGCCGTCCGATTCGTCGGACGGTGGATAGAGAGAGAGAAAGCGGCGAGGCAAAGGTGGGAGAGCGAGCGGTCGCCGTCCGATTCGTCGGACGGTGGAAGAGGAGAAGCGCGGCGACGCGATGGCGTCGGATCGCGATCAATGGCCAGCAACGGCGAGGCGGAGCGGCGGCGATGGACGCGCTTAGGGGCGTCCGATGAGATCGGGCGAGGGCGAGGCGGAGCGCGAGGGCGATAAGCGGCGCCGTCCGATTCGTCGGACGGTGCGGAGGAAGGAGGCGCGGCGAGCAGGGAGCGCGGATGAAGATCCGGCAGCGGAGGCGGCAGGTGGCGTGGCGCAACGAGGACGCCGGATGCCGATCGGACGGCGAGGAGCGAGGGAAGACGCGGCCGATCAAGAGCCGACGGATGAAGATCGGGCGGTCGGGAGCTGAGGGCGCGCGCGGGAGCGGGCCGGCGCGGGGAAAACAGTGATGGGCCGAAGGGATTCGGCCCACGCACAGTAAAAGGATTTAAAATATATTTTTGATTTTAGAAATTCAAACAAATCAAAAAGCAATTTAGAAAATAGCAAATAGAGTCCAAAAATTCTAGAAAAATTCACAGAAATTACTTGAATTATTCTAGACATAATAAAAATACTTTTAACTTTAAATTTTCTTTTTCTTTTGCAAATAAATTAAATTTTAATTTCGGGTAAAATGAAAATAAATCTCTAAAATCCAATAAATCCAAGAAAATTCTTAAAATAATAATTTTGATTTTAAATTCCAGAAAAATCAATTAAACCAACTTTAATTTAATTGAAGTTTGATTAACTCATATTAAACTGCAAATGGATTTCTGAAATTTCAAATTAAGCTTTTGGCGAATAGAAGCAAATGGTTCTCTTTTAAAAATTTTAAAAACTCCGAAAAACGGGACGCTACAAACCTACCCCTCTTAAAGGGAATCTCGACCCCGAGATTCAGGCTGACTAGAGAATAGGTGGGGAAACTCAGCCTTCAAGTCATCTTCTCGTTCCCAAGTGGCTTCTTCTTCGGTGTGGTTGCTCCACTGGACCTTGCAGAAACGGATGACCTTGCTTCTTGTCACTCGCTCTGCTATTTCCATATCTTGAGGGGGTGCTCCTTCTAGGTAAGGTCTTTCTGCAGGGCAATTGATTCCACTGGCATCTGCTCTTCAGGCACACGCAAACACTTCTTCAGCTGTGACACGAGGAAGACATTATGCACATCGGCACCGTGGCGGGAGCTCCAAGCGTAGCGACTTCTCCTCTTGGGCTAGGCGGGAAAGGTCCGATGTACCTTGGTGCAAGCTTTCCACTTACTCAAGCAGACGCATCCCTTTGAGAGGCGACACCTTCAGTACACAAGATCACCAGTGCAAAAGCTAGATCTCGGCAGCGGTTATCGGCATAACTCTTCCGATGCATCTTTGTTTTGACCTCTCTCGATTGATCGAACTTGCTCTTGGCTTTTTCCAAAATATCGGCCCAAACACTTGTCTTTCGCCTACTTCATTCCAATACAAGGGTGTTCGCATTTTCTTAGTAAAGAGCTTCAAATGGAGACATCTGGAGGCTTGACTGTAAGCTTGTTGTTATAGGAAAACTCGCATAAGGTAGCATTTGATCCCAAGCGGTGCGATTTGCTAAGGCACAAGCCCTTAACATATCTTCTGGAATTTGATTTACTCTTTCTGTTTGACCATCCGTCTGGGGATGATAAGCTGTACTAAAATTTAGATTAGTACCCAAAACACTGTGCAACTTCTGCCAAAATCTTGAGGTGAATGGGTTCCTCGATCGACACGATCTTCTTGGCACTCCATTTGGCACACTATCTTTGCCATGTACAATTCGCGATCTATCACGAGTAAGTAGTCTTGACCGGGAGAAAGTGAGCAACTTTGGTTAGGCGATCCACAATTACCAGATAGAATCATATCGACCTTGTCCTTGGCAAACCGGTGATAAAATCCATGCCAATTTCTTCCCACTTCCATTCGGGCACTCTCAAGGGTTGCGAGAGTCAGCGAGTCTTTGATGCTCGGCTTTACTCGTTGATGGACATCACTCGAGATACATCCTCGGCAATCTCACGCTTCATGCTAGGCCACCAATACATTTCCTTGAGGTCTTGGTACATCTTTGTGCTTCGAGGTGAATGGAGTACAAAGTTTCATGGGCTTCCTTGAGTATCATTTGCTTAAGCTCTTTCGATCTGGAACACAAATTAAACTTGTCAAACCAAATGGTGCCTTGCTCGTCTTCTGAAAATCTCAGGGCTTTACCCTTCTTCACGTTGCTCTTAATTTCCTTAATATTGGCATCTTCCACTTGAGCTTCCTTGATCGATTCGCAAAGTGGGTTGAACTTCTAGGCGACTAGATAACCTTCCTCAACCAACTCTAACTTGAGCTTGGGAACTCTTCACGAAGAAATTGGTGATTTTCCTCGATCGGTGGTATTGCAATAGACTTTTCTACTCAAGGCTTACGCCACAACATTAGCTTTGCCTGGGTGGTAATGGATTCCAATATCATAATCCTTGATTAACTCTAACCATCTTCTTTGCCTCATATTAAGATCAGTCTGAGTGAAAATGTACTTCAAGCTCTTATGGTCCGTATAGACTTCACAACGATTACCAATAAGGTAATGACGCCATATCTTTAGAGCATGCACTACGGACTAATTCCAAGTCATGAGTGGGGTAATTCACTTCATGAGGCCTCAATTGACGGAAGCATTAGCTACTACCTTCCTTTCTTGCATCGAGGACACAACCAAGTCTGGCGGGATGCATCACGAGAAAATCTCAAAATCCTTAGGACATCCGCAAAATCAACACCGAGCTGTTGTCAAACGCTTCTTCAACTCTTGAAAACTTTGCTCACAACTCATTGTCCAAGCAAATTTCTTTTCTTTCTTCAACGGTGAGTGAGGGTCTTGCTATTTTGGAGAATCCTTCTATTGCGGCTCAAGCGAGCGTGTTGCACAACTCGGCAGTGCAGTGGTAGCTCCATTATGGGAAAGCGATGCCAAGCTGGGTTTACAACTATGTTCAGGGTGCCAACTAAGAAGCTATCAATTTTGTCTTCCAAATTCTTTGAATCCAATTCTCACTATTATCGAAATCTACCAATCCAGCATGTCATAAGGTCACCCAATTACAATCCAATCATTTAATCAATTTCACATTCTCGATACACCAGCATGATTCAAAAATCCTTTTTCGTCATAAGTTTAAAATAATCCAACAAATTCACCACTTTGATCGCAAGATCCCTTTTCTGCAAAAATCCACAAAATCCACTAGCAATAAGCACATCTTCCGATCCGATAAACTTCCAGATCACACTAAATTCTTTTCTATCCCTTTTGGAACAAAATCCTCCAGAGATTATATTCACGCAATTGCTTCCTCCAAAATTATTGACTAAATCCACAACATTATCCACTAAATTTCCTCAAGCAAATTTATCAATTGCAACCCTCAGAATTTCTTTATACCAATCCAATATCTCAATTTTAGAACCTTCCAAAAGACTGCTTGCCATCCCAAATTCAAATTTAATCCGTCAATTATTGTATCACCATTTACCCAACATTTATTCAGTCCAACCTGTAGATATTCATCAATCCAACAATTATTTTGGACCAACTCCGATATCAGTAATATATCCGTCAATCATAAATTCCAATATCCAACAATCATCTGTTTGCATAATCCAATCTCCAAAATTGCGCAATTCTATAATCCGATCAAGACATATCTCTATAATCTAACAAAAATTTCTCTTCAAATCTCAATTTCTCTATTCAACCACATCCAATTGAATCCAATGTGACCAACAAACTCAATTAATTCCATTCTTCTTGATTCAACATAATCCACCACAATCATCGTCAAGAATTGGCGATCATATAATCCGAATCCTTAACAATCAGGTAATCCTTTAATCCAAATCCAATCATAATATATTTCGTAATCCATCATCTAGCAAATTATATTTCTGTAACCCAAATTCCACAATCATATTTCCATAATCCAATCAAGATCAATTTCTGTAATTCATCCAAGATACTTTTCTATAATCCAATCTTCCATAATCTCATATCAATAATAATTTAATTCTACAATCTAGTAATCATGCATTTCTACAATCCAACCAAGATCCAACCAAAATTTCCAAAATTAACATCATCAATCGACATGAAAAATCCAATTCTCTTCGCATTCTGCTCTGTGCCTCTTCTGCACAATTTCTCAATTCCAAATATCCAACCGACATTATAACCAGCTCAAGATTCAATTTAAATACAACTTCTCCTAATAATCAAATCAGCACTTCAGATTCTTTTATCCTTCACGATTAATCAAGATTTTCCTCTCTGATCACTTTACTCCACGATTTATATAATCCACCAATATGCTACTCTTTAAACCATTTATAATCAAGGCATACCCATTATCATACTCTGGTATTCACAGTAACTTCTTGCATATACTCGGTTAAATCTCATAATCGGTCTTATCGAAGATTCTCCAAAGCTACCTATGTTGGCATCAAAACACATTGGTTATTTCCAGCAAGAGTAGCTTCCAAGGGACTTACGGGTTTGATCCATTTTGCAACAATTCTTCGCAGGTTTCATAGATGAGAGGGAGAAAGCACAATAGGTGAGAGGGAAAAGCATTTAGATGAGTAAGAAACAAGGAGATAGATGGATCGACCTAATGCGGACAAAGTTGGTTTTTACCCAACGAACGGATAGCCGGAAAGCTATCAAGAAGCAAACAAGAAACAGACACTCAAGCACGAAAGCCCTATTACGCGGACTAAGCGATACTAAAACTAGGGAGGGCAGCTACTAATCTAATCTTTACGGAGGGTCAACTGGGAACAGACGGCGGAACTTGAGCTTCCAAGACTTCCATTGCTTGATGTAACACCCCAGCCCAACATTGAGCTTGGAATGCCACTAAACTACTATAACCATCTAATTTACATCAACTTACTATAAAATTTCAGCAAGCATAACAACATTAAAACCCATCCACGGGTCGCATTAACACAAGCATAACACTATGACAATCATAGATAAATTAGACCTAGGAGCATAGCAAAATAATAAACCAAGATTAATATAAACCAAGCATCTATGGTTATTCAATACCATCATATCCTATATATAAATATTCAGGTTATTCTAAAAGTTTCTCATGTCCAATGAATCAAATAATTGGGTGAAGTGCATGATTCCAAGTGCGCTAGCCCTTCCGAATAAAAGCGTCATCCTTTGGTCACCTAAAAACAACAATAGAGCAAGAATGAGTCCAAGACTCAAAGCAAATACATAATAAAGCCATAAACAGTAGTTTATTAACCATAATCAAAGTTATCATCATCATCCATTTAGTTAATGCCATTGTCATTCTCAAACAAACAAGCCATATTCCATATAGGTAAAGTTGCACAATTTAACAATTTACTTAGATATGCGAATGCACCAACATGCTCATGCTCATATGCATCTCATCGGTGATACTGGGGTATAGCGAGTGTTCACCGTCGATGACACACTCTATCCTTCACTCCGGTGAAGTCCCTACCAAAGTAGGATTTCATTCTCGAGCACTCGGATTAGTCATGTATCTTTCTCACCGACCTCAGGAATAGTTACATGACTTTCTCACCGACACAGCTCGTGCAACTCCTACCATGATGAATGTAAGCGATGCAACATCTTTATTTATTCATCAACATATTCCATCTCATTAACTCAATATCTCCTCCTCATTATCTCAATATCATAATCTCATTCACTCAATGTCATCAATATCATGTATAAGAATAAGCTGAACGAAAGCATAATAAATAGCATGATAAGTAACAACAATGATCATGGTGAACAACTCATTCTTCACCACTCTACCATGTACTTGCCTTCCGCTATTGTGACGAGTTAGGAGGCAACGACGAATTTCTCCACTCGCCCCACCGCCTACACAAATATTTATTCAAAATAAGAATAACAAGACATGACGTGGCTACAAGCGTTTTACCATAACCCTCTATCTAATCAACGTAACCAAAAACTCAAAATGACGAATTAACTAATCAGCCAATATCAGCCCTTCTGATCATCAGTACGAGAAAAATCGTAATTAAATATATGTAACTCCGAATGACTTGAAACCAGTGCTCAAATACTCTTAACGTAACAGGCTACGAAACTCTAGTTTGTGGGGTTCTTTGATTCGGCCAAACCAGTGGTCTAAACAACCGTTGAAAACAACTCACAGATATCTGTCCAGAATACAGCACAGCAGTAAAGAACATGGCATAACTTTTACTCTACAGATCCAATTGATATGATCTTTATCAACTCAGAAAGATACTTTCAAGGGCTACAACAACCTAGTTGGGTGGAAGTTCTGAATCGGACTCTAACTAGATCAAAACCGAGGGGCAAACCGACAGTTCTAAATTCTCAGGCAGACAGGACAGTGCGCGATTAAAAATTCATATCTCCTAAACCGTAAGGCGGAATCTAGTGATCTCGGTGCCAAAAGAAAGATAACGACATCAGGAACAAAACTCTAGAAGACAAAAATACCAGATTCGGCCTCTAAATAAATCATAATGACCCGACAAGAAAATCTGCCAAATCACGTCAGCTCTCCTGGACAGTCGCGGTAAAACTACCATATCTCCTAAACCGTAACTCCAAATCAGATGATCTCGGTGCCAAAAGAAAGCTAAGACCAAGGGCTACAACTTTCTAAGAGGTGAGAAGATCAGACAACGTACGAAACTTACCCAAATCTGACGAACAAAAGCGCTGGCGCAGGGGAAGGTGGAAGTGGCGCTCCAAGTGGGGAAAAGGGGAAAAGAGGAGTGGGGCTAGGGTTTTGGGGTGGGGTTCCCCTTATGGCGGCCAAACACATGGGCTTCCCCACAGGCATGCCCATGCCCAAAGTTGTCGAATAAAAGTGGAAAACCCCTATTTTTCTCAGAATTTCTATTCCTTTCTTTGCATTTTTCTCCTCCGACTGAATCTCTAATTACCGATCCATTTCCGGGGTATTACACTTGATCTTGAAGGGCTCGATCCTAGGGATAATCCAGAGATGAGGGAGTCAAATTTAAATTTGAAAACCAAGTTCCAGAAAAGATAAGATGAAAGAACTCAAGAATGATATAAGAGGGTAAGATGAGAAGAAAAGAATAGAACAAGGCGAGAAAGAACAGAATAAGATGAGAGAAGAATTTCTAGTCAAGTTAATTGCTTGGTTTGATTTCGAAAATATATTTTGAATTTTTTGACTAAGACGACCAATCTAACTAAAGGTTACGTCCTACAGTCGATATGGCTCTGATACCATCTCTTGTCGGACCCCGGGGATTCACACAACCACGAGACCCTCTGTGCATACCAAGCTAGTCCCATGATCAGTAGCTAGCTCGCACAGTTGCAAAAATGATGTAATCATAACCATTCAGCAACGAACTAATGAAGCAGACAAAGTAATATTATTTAAAACAACGAAGACCTTATGGTCAAGTTCTTACAAAAGTCGCCTCACGGGCTTAGCAACAGAGTATCCGCGTGGAAATCTCAAAATACGTGGAGCCCAATCGACATGCCCACAGCAATCGAGTGGAGGGCGTGACCTAGTTCGCAAAGTCTTCAAAGTAGCCTTCTTCGTAGAACTCAACATTTCTGATTCTTCTGTGGGGTGATCAACAAAGGGCATAAAGCCGTGAGTACATAAAGTACTCGACAAGTCGTAGAGAAATGTATGCACATAGTATTCATGTCGGGCTTAAGCAAGGATGGCTTTATGGTTAATTTGCGAGAAAGCAAGTTTAACGATAAATACAATAATTAGATTGCAAAGGGATTTTAAAAGAATAATACATAGATAACCAAGTTCTTTTGAATCAAGCGGTGAACATCCCATTCACTTCCCAACCATTCCAACCAAAGCGTTTCTATCGAACCAAATCACATTTTTGAAAATACTACCCCTTGCGCGAAATCACGGTATGTCCGTGGCGGGGACACGGCTATTCGAATAGGTTTTAACACTCTGCAGAGGTTATGCGACTTTACCCATAAGAGATAAATCACTTGTAATGTCCGTCGACACACCGAGGGTGTGCGACTAAGTGATTACCACAAGGCCTTTACAAAGTTCCATTTTGCCTCGGTTACGCCGCTAAGGTTTCGCCATCACGACCCCTCTTGCGCCATTAAATGACCACAGCAGAACCGACTCAAAACTTCCCTAATTAGTTGGCGGTCAGTCCCATACCGGTCTTATGGTTGCGAGGTGACCCAGATCAATGACTTGCAAAGTTAAGTCCTTAGTTGGCTGCTCAGACAAGTCTACCACAACCCAATGTGCATTATGCACCCACTCTAGCTTCCTACCTCAAGCCCGAGCATATATCATTTTTGTTCATACCCGACCAAATGGCAATCCCTGCCATGGCACAACATCTTTTAATAAAAGTGGCCTCACACCACTGTTCCATAGTTCCATTAGTCAAATTTCATTAATCATTGAACAAGTGATCGAAAGTACCGCGGGTAACTAGAGCATGTCTAAGCAATAATACGCTCCCAAGTTGGTATACAATCATGTCCAACTAGTATTAACCATCCTAAGGTGTCCAAGGATATATGTCATTCAAGGAGACATTTCGTTTTCAATTCATCAAGGAGGCATAATGGCAATTTGGTAATTATCTACTCCCAAAACCATTTTTAATAAAACTAGCCATGCATGATAATTTAATACAATATACATTTGTAAAATGGGTTCAACATGGTCAAAGGCCTCGACTTGCCTTCGTTGTGAGGAGAGGGTCTTGATCGTTGGGTGAAGAAATCTTCCAAACGCAGGAATCTACACGCGAGAATACCAACAAATAAATAAAACAGCACCAAATGAACTCCAAAAATTACAAAACCAGTACCAAATGAAAGAGGCTGAATTTATATGAATTTAGAAATTTGGATCACCCAAATCGGAGTTCGGATGTGAAAGTTATGGCCAAAAGAAGTTGGAAAACACATAAAATGATGGAATTAGGGTTTTTCGGATTTTCGGAATTATTTTTCAATTGAAAATCCGAAGAAATGCGTCAGCGCTTGCGCAACCGCACACGTGGCTGCCACGTGGTCGCCACGTCAGCAGAAGTGCCGACGCGGCCGCCATTGGCACGCAGCGCCACATCGGCAGGCCCGCGGGTCGAGAGAGAGAGCGGGAGAGAGAGAGAGACGGGAGCGGCGGCGGCGGTGGGAAGACAGCAGTGTCACCGGCCCGAGAGAGACGGCGGCAGCGCGCGACGGGAAAGCAGCAGCGGAGGCGAGCCGAGGCGAAGAGGGAGGAGAAACACGGGAGAAAGGGGAGAAGCGGAGCGGGCCGCTTAAATAGGGCGGAGCGAGGAGCACGGCGGCGTGGAAAGCGGCGGCAGGGCGGCGCGTGGCGGGCTTGGCGGAGGCGAGGCAGCGGCAGGCGACGGCGCGCGATTATGGCGGCGCGATTCGGCGGCGTGGGAGAGAGAGAAGCGCGGCGTGGCGAGGCAACAGCGGGAGCCGTCCGATTCGTCGGACGGTGGGAAGCGAAGAAGCGCGGCGGCGGAAGGCCGTCCGATTCGTCGGACGGTGAATAAGAGAGAGAAAGCGGCGAGGCAAGGTGGGAGACGAGCGGTCGCCGTCCGATTCGTCGGACGGTAGGAAGGAAGGGCGCGCGGCGACGCGATGGCGTCGGATCGCGATCAACGGCCAAACGACTAAGCGGAGCTGCGGCGGCGTGGGCGCTAAGGGCGTCCGATGAGATCGGCGGCGAGAGCAGCGCGAGGGCGATAATGGCGCCGTCCGATTGTCGGACGGAGTGCGGAAGAAGAAGGCGCGGCGAAGCGGGAGCGCGCGGATGAAGATCCGACGGCGGAGGCGGCAGGTGGCGCGGCGCAACGAGGGCGCCGGATGCCGTCGGACGGCGAGAGCGAGGAAGACGCGGCCGATCAAGCCGAAGGATGAAGATCGGCGGTCGGAGTCGAGGGCGGCAGGAGAGTGGGCGGCGGGGGAAGCGATGATGGGCGAAGGATTCGCCCACGCATACGATAAAAGGATTTAAAATACATTTTTGATTTTAGAAATTCAAACAAATCAAAAAGCAATTTAGAAAATAGCAAATAGAGTCCAAAAATTCTAGAAAAATTCACAGAAATTACTTGAATTATTCTAGACATAATAAAAATACTTTTAACTTTAAATTTTCTTTTTCTTTTGCAAATAAATTAATTTTTAATTTCGGGTAAAATGAAAATAAATTTCTAAAATCCAATAAATCCAAGAAAATTCTTAAAATAATAATTTTGATTTTAAATTACAGAAAAATCAATTAAACCAACTTTAATTTAATTGAAGTTTGATTAACTCATATTAAACTGCAAATGGATTTCTGAAATTTCAAATTAAGCTTTTGGCGAATAGAAGCAAATGGTTCTCTTTTAAAATTTTTAAAAACTCCGAAAAACAGGACGCTACACGTAGTTTCCATGGTATAGCTAGATTTTATCGTCATTTCATGCAAAATTTCAGCACCATTGCCGCCCCTTTAAATGAATTGACTAAAAGGGGAGTTATGTTTGAATAAGGGGTAGCACAAGAGAATCCATTTGCTTAATTAAAGAAGTGTCTACCTAAAGCACCATTGCTTGCTTTACCTGATTTCACTAAAAAATTTAATATTGAATGTGATGCTAGTGGAATAGGTATTGGTGGTATTTTGATACAAGAACAAAAACCAATAGCATACTTTAGTGAGAAACTTGATGGTGCTCAATTAAATTATCCTATGTATGATAAAGAATTATATGCTTTGGTTTGTGTTCTTGAAACTTGGTAACATTATCTTTGGCCTGGAGAATTTGTTATTCATTCTGATCATGGATCTTTTAAGTATTTGATAGGTCAAGCTAAACTGAATGGTAGACATGCCAAGTGGGTTGAATTTATTGTAACTTTCTCATATATTGTGAAAAATAAGAAAGGTAAAGAGAATATGGTAACTGATACTTTATCTAGAAAGAATGTGCTTGTAACTCAATTGGAAGTGAAAGTTCTTAGATTGGAGAATTTGAAAGACTTATATGCTTCCGATAGTGAATTTTCAGAACCATATTCTAACCGCAAAGATAGGAAAGATTGGGACAAGTTCCATGTTCATGATGGGCTCTTATTTCGTGCTAACAAATTATGTGTTCCAGATTAATCCGTATGTTTGCTTTTATAGCAGGAATCTCATGCAGGTGGATTGATGGGATACTTTAGGAGAGAAAAGGCATTCATGATGCTAAGTGATCACTTTTATTGGCCTAAAATGAGGCGTGATCTCGAATGGTTTGTACAACGATGTGTGGCATACCACAAAGCGAAATCTAAACATAATCCACATGGTTTATATACTCTGTTTCATGTTCCTAGTGTACCTTGGGAGGAAATTGTATATACTTTATTTTAGGATTGTCTAGAACTAAGAGGGGGAGGGATTCAGTTTTTGTAGTCGTGGATAAGTTCTCTAAGATGGCACATTTTCTTTCCTGACACAACAGTGACGATGCGTCGCATGTAGCTGACTTGTTTTTCAAGGAATTTGTAAGATTGCATGGCATGCTAAGGATGAATTTTTCATATCGCGACGTCAAATTCATGGGCTACTTTTGGAAGACTTTGTGGGGCCAAGCTCGGGACAAAGTTGTTATTCTCAACAACTTGTCACCCACAAACGGATGGACAAACGGAGGTAGTGAATAGACCAACGATGATTAAGAAAAATCTAAAAGAGTGGGAAGATTATTTACTGCATGTGGAGTTTGCGTATAATAGGGTGGTACATTCTACTACTTAATTGTGCTCGTTCGAGGTGGTGTATAGTTTTAAATCAATCACGCCACTTGATTTGCTACTACTTCCGCTACATGAACATGGTAATATGGAGGCGTCAAAGCATGCTGAATATGTGAAGAAAATTCATGTTAAGACTAAAGAAGAAATTGAAAAGAAGGTATGCTACTATGCTAAGAAGGCGAACAAGTTATTAAAGAAGATGCTATTTGAACTGGGTGGCTTGGTTTGGGTGCATCTACACAAAGAACGCTTTCTGGATAAGCGTAAGTCCAAGTTGATGCTTCGAGGAGATGGTCCATTCAGAGTACTTGAAAAGATCAATGACAATGTATATAAGCTTTCGGGTGATGATTATGTTGTGAGTTCTACATTCAATGTTAATGATTTGTCACTGTTCTTGGACCAGAAGAATCAGAGTCGAGGACAACTCCTTTTCAAGAGGGGGATGATGATGAGGACATCCATGCTACTACTATATCTTCCTCGTCACATAATGTTGTTCCTAATGATATACAAGCTCTAAAACAGCCCCGAGCGCCGATTGAACCGATTACGCGAGCAAGGGCTAAATTAATTAACCAGCATGTGATCTTTTTAATCTTGATTATAATGAATATATGTTACTATCTAATAGTCCTATATTGTGTGTGTGCAGTTTTATACGTATAGAAGCATGGGAGATCGAAAGCAAGAAAGCAAAGCATGCGAAGGAAAGAAAGCAGTCCGCATCGGATGGAAACAATCCACGAGTGATGTGTTGCGCACGTTTACTACTTTGTTGTACCTCAAGAAAGAAAACACCAAAGCATTAGATATAGCTGTTGAGCAAGGAACAGAAGATATCATGAAAATCAGAGAAGGAGCTAGCAGGCAAACGTGTGAAGACCTTTCTCACGTGAACCGGATAAGGTTTGTTAAGTCCAAAGTTGTTCTCACGTGAAGATTTTTGTTTGGTTGTAATTTATTTGTTAAGTCTGCAGTGTGTGCGTGCGTTTAGGAGGAGATCGAGATAAATTCTGAGATCGATCTCTTAGAGTTGGTCAAGTCCTAACCTATATATATTTTCACATACTCGCTGCGTTTTGACGGGACATCATAGTTTTCAGATATCAATATACTCTTGATTATAGGGTTTGAGCAATATACCTCTACTAGAATAGAGAGTTCCAATCTGTTGTGTCGTTCCATTGTTCTTGTGATTTCCTTTGATTATTGCAGGAGCACATCTACTTCTTTGCGTGGCGAGTAGACAAGAATCAACTTGTGTAGTTGGGCGAATTCAAGCATCGCAGGTTTCGGTTACCCATACCGTTGTTGGCATCATTCGGTTCATCAGGTTTCACGGATTCTTCGTCAATAGCCGCACTAGTTATCCTCAAGAACAATCCTACGTTGCGAAGATCAGACGCCCCGCATCACTATTAGAACCCAGAATTTCCTCACCATGTGTGCAAGCTTGACAAGGCAATATATGGTTTGCAACAAGCACCGCGCATGGTACTCCAAGCTTAGCTCCAAGTTTCAAGAGGTTGGCTTTTCCCCATCCAAAGCGGACACCTCAGTATTCATCTATAATTACGGTGGTATTGTCATGTTTGTTCCCATCTATGTTGATGATCTGATTATCGTTAGCTCTAGTTTACAAGCAACTGATGATTTGTTAAGGCAGTTGACCATGGAGTTTGCTATCAAAGATATGGGTAAACTTTACTACTTCCTTGGTATTGAAGTTGTGCCAAATGGTCTCGGGGTCCAGCTCCTACAACGAAAATACATTGCTGAATTGGTAGAGTGTGCCAACATGATAGAGTGCCGCCCAGTTTCCACTCCAATGTCCACCATTGATAAACTGTCTAAAGATAGTGAGTGGCATACCTTTGTCTGATAATGCTGCTACTCAGAACAGGAGTATTGTGGGTGGTTTGCAATACACACGATCACCCGACCAGATATTGCCTTGGCAGTCTACAAGGTCTGTCAATACCTCCATATGCCATCTGACGTTCATTGGACTACAGTCAAACAAATACTTCGATAACTGAAGTTTTCCTGTGCTGCTGCTATGAAGATTCGTAAGTCTTCGTCTCTCCTCGGTGCATTTGCTGACGCGGACTGGGCTGGCTGTGTGGATGATCGGCGTTCCACCATTGGGTTTGCTGTGTTTTCTCAAAAGTATAAGGCTATGGCCAATGCAACGGTGGAGATTATTTGGTTGCAATCGCTCCTCTTGGAACTTGGTGTGTTCCAATCTCGACTACCCGTGCTTTGGTGTGACAATCTTAGGGCTACTTACCTATTTGCAAATGCCAACTTCCATGCTTGTACCAAACACATTGAAATCGACTTCATTTTGTTCAAGAACGAGTGACACGGTGAGCTCTCAATGTTCGGTTTATTGCTTCTAATGATCAGCATGCTCTGACTAAGCCTCTACTGCAACATTAGTTCAGCATTCTTCGACACGATCATAATGTAGCGAGGCCTGGTTAAGATCGAGGGAGGGTGTTAGCGTATATAATCTGCTTATTTTCCCAACTGTATTCTGTTGTATAGCAGTATGGTTGGTTTTGATTCTAACGGCTATGGTTATGATCCTACCGGCTATTCTGTTGTAATCCTGGCATGAGTGTTCATCGTCCGGCAATACATAAATACAGAGACTAAGCGCTCCATCGATCGTGATCATGTGGGTTGCGCATTACTCTTCTTCTCTGATTGTATTTCCACACTAGGCCATGACAAGCGTTTGCGTAATAACTGTTTGAATATAGGCTTAGTATATTTCAATGGGCCAAAAGCCAATATATAGTAACGAAGAGGACCCAAATCAGACATCAAGAACTGCTTACTCAGACGCTCCTTCATAAAAGCAATGTACTGAGAGTCATCTCCAGTAATGATCATGTCATCCACATATAGAAGGAGGAGCATCCCGTGGAGAAGTGTGAACAAATAGAGCAGGGTCGTGATCACTGGCAGAGAAGCCGGCAGCAGTGACAACAGAGGAGAAGCAGTCAAACCAAGCACGCGGGGCTTGTTTGAACCCATAGAGAGAACGACGAAGGCGACAAACCATGCCATCAGGGACAGAATACCCAGGGGCGGCTGCATGTAGACCTCCTCACGCATCTCGCCGTTGAGAAAGGCATTCTTAACATCCAACTAAGAGATGTGCCACTGGCGAACAGAGGGCACAGCAAGGAGAGTACGAACAGTAGTCATGTGAGCAACAGGGGCAAAAGCCTCATCGTAGTCGCGACCATGCTCCTGCTGAAAACCACGCGCCACAAGACGAGCCTTGTAGCGCTCAAGGGAACCATCCGAACGGGTCTTGATCTTGTACACCCATTTACATGTGATAGGAGTAACACGCGCAGGCAAGGGCACAAGATCCCAAGTGATAGTACGCTCCAAAGCAGCAATCTCCTCAGACATCACGAGCTGCTACTCAGGATGAGCAACGGCCTCACGGTAGGTCGTAGGCTCAGAAAGAGCAGCGGCTGCGAAGCCATAGCGCGCAGGCGGCCTGATGGTGTGACGATCACGAAGAGCATATCTGGGAGGAGAAGGCGGAGCTGGACCCAACAATGATGAAGAGGGAGGACTAAGAATAGGGCCCAGCAGAGACGAAGGCTCAAGAGAGGAAGTAGGAGGCCAAGGACGGCGAGAGTAGTGCAAGGGTAAAGATAGAACCTCAACAAAAGAGCGGGAAAGAAAATCCGGTGGAGGCGGAACAGATGGAGCCGAAGGAGGAGTAGATGGAGGATGAGGCGAAACAGTGGTAGAAAGCTGAGAGTCAGGAAAAATCAGAAAGGAGATCGACTCAGCAAGAGAATCCGGGCTAACAGTGGGGGAATGAGGGTAGTAAGGGCGAGACTCGTCAAAAGTGATATCCCGAGAAATCCTTATCCTACGAGCAACAGGGTCGTAGCAACGATAACCCTTATGCTCAAGACTGTAGCCAAGAAAAACACACTCAACTGACTGAGCAGTCAGCTTGGTGTGCTCACGAGGTGGAAGAAGGACGAAATAGACACAGTCAAAACTACGAAGATGAATGTACTCTGGAGCTCGACCAAAGAGACGCTCAACAGGAGTAGAACCCTGAAGAGCAGTAGAAGGTTGTAGGTTGATGAGAAAAGCAGCAATAGAAACAGCCTCGGCCCAGAAGTGAGGGGGGACAGAGGAGGCAAGCATGAGAGCGCGAGCGGTCTCAAGCAAGTGACGATGTTTACGCTCAGATACACCATTCGGCGTGAGCACGGGACAAAATCGAGGAAGAGTGCCCTGCTCAGCGAGAAAGCGACGCAAAGTAGCAGAGAGATACTCACGAGCAGAGTCCGCACGAAAAACACGAATGACCAAATCAAACTGAGTGCGAATCATGGTGGCGAACATCTGATAAATAGAAAGAATCTGGCTACGCTCGGACATAAAGTAGATCCAAGTATGATGAGAATAATCATCAATAAAGATCACATAATAGCGATGGCCCCCTTTCGAAACGAAGGGAGCCGGACCCCAAACATCAAAGTGAACAAGATCAAAAGGGCAAGTAGAAATAGAATCACTAGTGGGATAGGGGAGCTGCAGCTGCTTGCCAAGCTTGCAACCCATACAATGTAAAGTGGTGTTCCCAGAAACAGACCCAAGAACACCACGACCGACTAAAGACGATAGACGCGAGTCGCAGAGATGACCGAGACGATGGTGCCACTGAGCAAAAGATGTAGTGGAGGACGCAACAAGAGCAGAGGTAGTGGTAGTGGCTGACTGGCTGGTGGAGATAGCGGAAGGAAGATGAAGCCAGTCGAGCTCCCAAAGACGCTGCGAATCACGACGCTGAGGGCCAGTACCAAGCAGAGTCGCCGTGTGGCGGTCCTGAACACAATAAGAGTCAGACTCAATAATAACACGACAGTCGTGATTAGTGATTTGACCAGCCGACATAAGCTACATAGTAAGCTGAGGAACATGAGAGACTGCAGGAACATGAAAATAAGAAGTGAAAAGGGTGACTCGGCCTGTAACATGAAGGGAGGCACCATCTGCAGTTTAAACAGTGGAAGAAAAATCTGTGGACCGCACAAAAGTAAGGTGGGTAGAATCTGGTGTCATGTGAAAAGAAGCATCAGAGTCCAAGATCCACGGAGACAAGATACCTGACGAGGGAGGAGGTGGAGGCGGAGGCGAAGGCGAGGAAGACTGCTGAGAAGCAAGAGCAGACGAGCGTAACCCAGGAGAGTCGAGGACGAGCCGACACCAAGGCGCCAAGCGGTGAGAGGAGGCTGGCGTGTGGCGTCACGAGATGAGCCACGGCGAGAGGCCATCTCGAGGAGAGGAACCTCAGAGCCCTTGGGGGCGTCCACCCGGCGACTCTGGTCCCTCCTCCGCTTGTAACAATCTCGATACTGTGGCCAAACGCGGCGGCAAGAGGTACAGAGAGACCATGAGAGAAGCAACAACCACAGGATGAGCTGGGGGATCACGGTCGGTGCTGAAGGAGCAGTAGCAATCACTAGAGGAGCTGGAGCTGAGGCAGACAAGACAGACTGCATCTGAGCCACGCCACGGTGATGAGTATCCTAAGCACGCACAGCCGCGAGGGCCTCCACCAAGCTCGAGCGCAGGTGGCGAATCAGGAACTGAGCGCGCACAGTCTCGAACTCAGGTCGGAGACGCGTCCGGAAGTCGTAGAGACGGTGAGTCTCCTGGTGAGCTGGCGACACAGCGAGGGCAGTCGGCGGACATCGGCCCCAGAGAGTCAGCCGACGCCACACCTCGGCGACTACGGTAGAAGTCATCAACGGTGGCATCGAGCTGTTGAAGAGTGTGCCTGATGCACAACTGAGAGATACATAGCATCGCTCGTCGGCTGATAGTGAGCTCAAAGGCGCTCCCACATAAGCTGTGTCGTAGGCAGCTCTGCCACATCCATGGAGATAGTCACGGGTATGCTACCCACCAGGATGGCGGTAGCACGAGCCTCGACCTCTGCCGGCCTTCGTGAGCGTGCGGCTCGGCCCGGTAGAGGCAGAAGCGCCTCCTCCAGTGCAGCATTGTCGACCTCCTAAGCCGCTCTATCCGCACCAGCAGAGGGAGGGGGCAGTGCGGGCGGTGTAGGATGTAGCGGACATGGCTGCTCACCAGTGAGATGACCCCAGAGATGCTGGCTGTTGAGGTGGATCCTTAGGTGAACGGCCCACTCCCGGAAGTTCGTCCCATTGAACCGAACCGGGGGAGCGGGATGGCGAAGGAGCTTCCGGTAGAAGACAATAACCTTTTTTTCTTTATTATCCTCTTTTGGTGGGCGGCTCGGCCCGATGAGACACACGCCTGCGTGACGGAGGAGGAGGAACTCTAGGTTCCCTTCGAGCGGCGGCGACGCTGCATGACGGCGAGCGGCGGCGGCTCGGCAGCGGCATTACCGGCGGTGACGCGCCCAAAGGAGCTAGCGGCGGCAGCAAGCACCGGCGGTCAATGGTCGAAGCGAGCCCAGCGGCGATGGACGGCGGCGGCGAGCAAGCGGGCGACTAGAGATACGCGACCGAGACCGGCGTGGAGGCGGCGGCAATGGCAGCTACTGAGGCGGCGGCTGGTGGTTAGCGGCGGCAGCGGCTACAATGGCGGCGGCTGGTGGCTAAGAGGTAGGGTTTCGAAACCCTAGCTCTGATACCATGTTTGAATATAGCTTTAGTATATTCCAATAGGCCAAAAGCCAATATATAGCAAGTACAAGGTGGGGACAAAAGCAAATAACACCCTACACAATATATATATCTAACAATAACATCCTACCAGCTAGTTTTGAAGGAAAGCACACGATGAAGGCAGCAAATTCATGCATATCGTCTTCCAATTAGAAATAAATAAATACTAGGAATGAAGATGAACAGGAGATTCACATTTCATTCAGAAAATAATCTCGTCTACCTTTCGATTATTAACCGATTAATATCTGCTTGGATAGCCAAGATGCTCCAGATAGCAGGTTGATGCTAGTTCAAACTAACAGCGCAATATATGAATCTATTCAGTTCATGGTAGGAAGTCAGGAACCATGCCAAATAGCATATACTGAAAATTACTCTGGCAGTGGCATATGTACTTTCCTCTTATGATTCCTACCCGGTTGCCCAAGAGGCCAACACCAACTATTGGAGCTTGACCTGTCCATTGACTCCATTCCCATTTCATGACAATGCACTGACCATTATAAACTTTCAGAGAAATGAATTAAAATTTATGAAATTCCCGATTGGAAGAATAGATGGTACAAATTTCTCCACAAGATCCAACATGTGGCAATACAAGATTCGCCCTGCTCACCTAGAACACAACCTATATATATTCATGCCTGCATCTGACAAACTGCACGTATGTGAACCTGAACCTGAAGCTGTGCACCACACTTCTAATGCAATAAACTTAATATTCACTTCTTATGTTCACTCCTAATAATTCTTAGCTTCAACGTGTAAATTTGATTTCTCAATAGTCTCAATTGGGAGAGGAGGATAGTGAATAGAAAAGGGCAAAATGAAGACTAATTCATCAGTAGGAAGCATTCTTCAGTTTTAAAATGAAAATGGGGAACAAGAAATATTTAACAAGGCTGGGTGCCACAAACATCCGCCAGCATGCCTCAAGCAATACATACATCTTTAACTAGTTTCATTTTGACTAGTAAAGAATATAGTAGACAACTACATACTACTACTGCAGAGTAGGTAAGAGTAAAAAAACTAGTTTCCTGAACACTTTCTGAGCAACTTACTTCCTACTCTGAACTTACAACAATACCCTTTCACTGGACTCAACTAAAATCTTTGTATTCAACATACCCCTAGCTGGGACAAAAGGGACATCAGAAAATTATTCAACCTGTACATTGCACATATCAAGTGACAATAGCGAGTAATTTTCCAATGTACTCTGCAGAAGTTTCAATGTGAAAAGTAAAACTATTTTATACACATTAAGCCATGACAAGGTTTTCTAGGAAATTACATGGTAACAAACATCATGGATTACCCCTATATAAGGTTTGTGATACCAGAACAAGATCAGCATCATCTTACTAGATACACTACTTAGTGGTCCGATCTTCCATCGAAACAACAAAAAACCTACTCAGTGATCATAACTTTGTTTATACTAGATATCACAACATACATATACATACACCATTGAGGCATTGCTAATCTATGGATCTGATTGTCAATAATATCCAGGCAGCACCATTTCTAATAGCATATATTGTAAGTGGCATTGGCAGTAACATTTATACTTGTAGACACAATTTCATGACAATGTACAGATCATTATAAACTTTCAGAGAAATGAATTACAGTTTTTTGTGATTCCCAAGCGCAAGAATAAATAGTACAAAATTATCCACAACATTCATTATGCTGCAATATAACCCCAAAAGAATTATCTTCACCCACTTTGTTCTTCCTCAAAGAATTTGAATGTAGGGTTTACTCTATACTCATTCCGTTCTCTTTTTTTTTGTTTTGGACAACGACACGGTCTCCAATACACATCTTTCACCATTACCTTTTTCCTAATTATATGTCACAAACAACCATGAAAAATATAATGATGTCAAGGTACTTTCAATGAAAAATATACTATTGTCATTTTCATCAGACAAATCTAAATACTTTTCTATGTATTAATGATTAAAGATTTAAAATATTGACTACATGTATTCTAAAATGACATATTTTAGAATGGAAGGAGTATTAGGCATTGAGCAGTAACAACGATAATTTGTAATTGGACCCTGAGATGTACCAATGATCCAATCACCTAAACCAGAATTGCATGTTACATGTAAAACTCTACCGTGCTCACCTAGAACAAAATACTTCAGATTGATCACATGTCTATAATCTCAATCGAAGTATGACATGAATATAATCACAAACCATGTCCACATTTGACAAATCACATGTACATGAACCTGGACATGTGCAGCATAACCTATGTAATGCAAGATACCCAATTCAATTCCTAAGTTTAGTGCTCCTAATTTTAAGCTTTAGGGCCTGTTTAGGTAGGGGGGATTTGGATTCAAATCATTAGGATTTAGTTCAAATTTGTACTAAATCCAAAAAAATCCCAAATTAATGCTGCTCATCCAAACACCCCCTTAGTGTATATTACACTTGTTCATAGTTCCATTGCGAGCAGAAGACAAAAAATAGAAAATGGAGAACTGAAGATTAGTGATGCCTCAAATAGACAGCTTCAGATAAAGAATAGAACATGGATTATTGAAGATTTGCTATGCATAGATAGAAAGTTTTATGAATGACAATGGGGATCAAATAGAGCTTAACATAACTACACTGGGAACCACAAGAATCGTCCAGCATGCTAAGTGCAAATACACACCATTAACGAGTTTCGTTTTGAACTTTTGAGTAGCGTAGAAAGTTGTTGACTAAACTACTCACTACCACTGCAGAACGGACAAGCATAAAGTAGTCTGATGAACACTGAGTAAATTGCCTGTTACTTTCAACTTAAAACAACACCCTTTCGCTGGACTGAACTAAAACTGTTCAAGACAGCCCTGGTTGTGACAAAAGAACATCAGAAAATCAGTCAACTTGTACATTTTACCCATCAAGTGACAAAACTTTCTGCTAATTGAATCCATGTTAACAAGTTGCCGAGCAATGTTCCAATCTACTCTGAAATCTCAATGAAATTCTATGGAGTGACGCTATTGTTGTACAGAATAAGCGATTTCATAGTTTTCCATATGATATATCAACAAACATCAATAAGTACCAATATATAAGGTTGATTATACCAAAGCAAGATCACCGCATCTTACTAGATAAACTACCATGAGTACATCATAACTCACATAAGCTGCTCACATACCACAAAAGAAAGATACCTTCCCAACATTACGTGCGCACAACATTCAAGCCTTGTCAGTCCTCGTATCTGATAAGCGCACTACGCACCTCGTTCTGTACGTCGTCTCGGTTCAGCATCGTTTTGACCTCCAAAACCCTCTGCTTCTTCACCTTGGCATCCAATTCGCCAGCTGTATCGTCATCAATGAGCTCGAATGCCCTCTTGAGAACAGCTCCTTGCATGTCGCCGTGCTCGGCGCTGGTGATCCGATCCACCGCTACGGCGAGGTTAGGGTACAGGCGCCGCAGCTCCTCAAAACCCCTGCGGACGCGCGTGTCCGGCGCCGCATCGGAGCCACCTTCTTTCTTGGCGCGCTTCGGCGGCGGCGGCAGTACCAGCGGCACCACGTCGTCCCAGATCGCCTTGGAGAGCTCGTACTTCCTGAGCTCCTCGCCATCGCCGCATGGTAGTGGCGCTCCGGCGGCGGAGCGCAGTTTCTCGTACCGGCCCCTCAGCCGGCGGACCTTTTCGTAAATCTCCGTCACGGTGAACTCCTCCTTATCCAGAGCGCGTCCGGCGAGGATCGCGCGAAGCTCGGCGCGCCCCGGAGGCGCGCCGTGGGCCTTGACGTGCGCAGCGAGGCACTCGAGGATGCGGACCTCGTCGGCCGCTGACCAGACGCGCACGAACGCGGCTGGCTTCTTTCCCTTACCCTCCTCCTCTCGGGACACCGCCGTGGACTTCTTCTCCCCCCCGGAGGCGGCATTCCCAGGCACGGAGGCCGGAGGCGCCGCCGGCCAAGAACCGGGCACGTCCGGACCTCGCGCCTCCTCCTCCCGCAGGCCGTGGAGCTCGCCAGTGGAGGAGAACGACAAGTGGCGCGCAATGCCGCGTCCCGGGCTGTCGGGATCGCCAGCGCGCGGCGGCTGCGCAGGGCTCGTCGGATGCATCGGTGGCGGCGAGGGTCTTCGGTTTGGGCTTGTGTTTTGTTGGGTCGGTGGAGACTCAATGGAGTGGTCTCTCTTTCTCGATCGGTCGCATGGGCGGACACGTGGAGCGGCGGAGGAGATTCTGGGCCGTTGGATTGGATGCCTTCTGGAATTTGCATCCCGGAAGGGCCGTAGGATAGGATAGGTGCGAGCAACACGGCTGAGTATTCCGCGGGTGCGTTGGTCGGGAGAATGGTGGGGTCGGACAGGACGACGTGCTTACGGGGATTTTATAACGTTCCAAATTTTATAACTAGATTTTTTAGCATAAAAATTTAGAAATTTTAAAACCTTTTAGCGCATGCTGGTCTTATTTAAATTTATATATATTATTTGAAATTTTGGTAAAATTTCAAACTTGGCAAGATAAATTAATGAAATAAAAACTTAGGTTAGAGTTATGAAATTTAAAAGAACAAATTGAAATGAAATCTGAATCTAAGTTTCCAAATTGAAATTTGATTCAAAAAAGCAAATAAAATAAAAATGTAACATCCCAAATGTTGGACATAGTTGAAATATGTGAAAATAGGAACTTTTTAAAAGTTTTGATGCATTCTTTTGTCATTTATTTTCCCTATGTTTTCATTCAAGGTTTTTGCCTAATTATAAAACCTAAGCATCAATTTTGAAACACACACCTTGTCGGTGTATTAGAACCGATCTTACGTAAAGATTGTTTGATTCGGGAGGTCTCCTAGAAATGAGATCACGCAGAGTGGATTGACACGGGATGTTTAGACAGGTTCAGGCCTTCTCCGGAGAGAATAATAACCCTAATCCTGTGTGTATGGTATTCTTGATGATCAAGTAAAAGACTAAGACTCTTACAGAGAATAGCACTTGTGTTTCTACTTGACTAGCTCTTGTTCGCTGTGTCCCTCCTCTCTCTGATAGATGCCCTTATATAGTCGTGAAGAAGTAGCCGTTTTGTCCTGCGGGAGATGCGCCTAATTAATCCGATGAACGGGCGCATGATGGCAGTAATTACCGACGCCTCGGCTTCTTCACGCCGTCTGGCAATTATCTTCCAGAGATAATGGGGTAGTTACACACCATTAATAAGCGGAATAATAGTGCGTGTAGACCGTTCGGATTCCTTAATCAATTGGACCCACTCGCCTGTAGGTTTGATTATAAGGTGGTCGAAGTTTACCTGGTCGTAGAAGAACTTACGACCAGGTAGCAGTCGTAAAAGGACTTACGACCAGGTAACAGTCGTAGAAGGACTTACGACTATGTAGTGGTCGTAGAAGGACTTACGACCATGATATAGTCGTAGCAAGACTTACGACTATGGGGGTGATTGTAGAAGAACTTACAATCACTTGTTGGGCTTCTCCCTTATAGATATAAGGGGTACTTACTGGGACTATGTGACATCATATTTACCCATAATAAGAATTATAGATAAAAGATAAAATGAGGATTATTAGATCCTCGCCATCTAGCTATGACTTTAAGTGAAAGTAACTTACTTGATAAAGGCTTCGTAAATGGACTTACGACCATGAGAATGTCGTAGAATGATAGTCGAAGGAAAAACTCTTCGACATTTGAGTGCTGCTTTGACCAGGATTTTGCTTGGTCAGGAAGGTTGCTTACGACTATCAAAAGTCATAAAAACCCTACGACCGATCGGTGGTCGTAGTAGAGAATCGGAGAAAAACTCTTCCGATTGATACTTCCTTCGACTAGAAAGACTTGGTTAAGAATGTAATTTTGCTTGGAGGTGACAATACGTACCTATTTTTCTCGAGCGGACCATCCGGGAATTGCAACCGCTCTCATAGACTTGTCCGATGAAGCGGTTCCGGCGGTACAACCATCTATCATAGACCTATAGCGAGACGGTTTCCGCGGAGATCGTGTGGTTATAAAAACTTACCGGGAGGTAGACTTGGATTTTTACTTTTCCCCAAATCACTCCATTGTTCTTGAGCTCTTGCTTTCTCCATCCTCGACTAGGTTTCATCTTCTCGCCGTAACCCAATTAAAAACTTCTTGCTTACGAGCGAAATGGCCAAGAGAGTTTCGAATGGGAGGAATCGGAGATGGGCGCGCTAAGATCAAGATCTTGGTCGATGTCGGAAGATTCCGAGAAGGCTCGTGAAGTGGATTCCAACTATCGGCAAAGCGGCCATCGGGGAAAATGGGCAAATCCCGTCTTCCAAGCGTATTGTGAGTGCGACCTTCGATTGCTCGCCCACCCTTTCTTACAGAGTACTCGAACACTTTGGAGTGGAACGGTGAATTTAGGTCCCAATTCCATTACCATGTTGAGCGTGTTCGTGTATCAGGCGAGGCGCACTGGGATTCCGGCGGATCTCGAGGTGTTTCAATATTATTATGGGATGGCTCGACAAACCGAATTGCTTAAGTCTGCGATGCAAGCTCCATGACTCGAAGTCGAAGGAGTACATTGAGTTTCACCCGGTCTTCGTGGCGAAATTTGGAGGAAGAGGTGGTTCTCTTTGGAAGATCACCTTTGAAGACGACCTTTCTTTCGGGGAAGGTCGCTGAAAAGAAATCTTCATGGGACTCAACCCTGAAGATATCAGTAGGATTAGTCCTTATATTCAAGCTATTAAGGACTTGAAGGAAGAAGGGCTTTAGGATGGCATGTGGTGAAGGATTTCATCACACGCGAATTAGTCCTCTGAAGAAACGAGCATCTCCTATGTGGAGGTACTCGGGAAGAGGAGACCCCACCAGAGACTACGAGGAGGGTAAGTAATTGTCGACTTAGCTCTCGGTTTGGTCTTTCTCAACCTTGTCTAATATTTTTATCCGATTACGGATCTTTCACAGTGAGGTTGACTCAGAGTCGACTCATCTGTGAGAAGTCCCCGCCACTCAGAGGCGGTTCCTCAAGTCATTGCGGCTTTGTCCGCAGATGAAAGGATAGAGCGCCTAAAGGTAATCAAAAATCTGATTTTTTCTTTAGGACTTTATAGTCGTAGAAGATACTTACGACTAATGGTGATCGTAGAATATCTTACGATCAAGAAAAGTCGAGAAAAACTTACGACTTGGTACTAGTCGTGAAAAAACTTACGACTAATTAGTGATTCTTCTTTTCGCTTTGCTTTACGTAAAGTAGGCATGGAAAATCGTCGGACGACGAAGAATTCGCTCGATGACTATTGGTATTGGGTTGTCGAAGACAAAGGCTCGCTCCTCCTCGAAGAGGCGTCGACTTGTAAAATCTGCCGATAAGGGGGAGCAAGCTCGAGCTCGGTCTTTCGACCGGACTTCTAAAAAGCTGCGGTTGTAGTTGTATCTCTGGCCGAGGCCGCCGTCGGCCGAGGAGGTTGAAGCGGTGAACCTCTTAAGCGCAAACCTCGCAAGGCTAAGGTACCCTTCTATTATGACACGGAATCTTTCGCGATCGGTGCCACTCCTAGTTTTATTAAGCAAGCTGGAAAGGGAGAACTGGAAAGATTTTATGTCTTTATGAAGGACGATGTTGCATCAAGACAACTCGCAATCGAGGCGATGTCGCTACGGAATGGTCGAGACCGATCTCGTCCATCCAGAGGATCGTGAAAACGAGCCACGATCCTCGTTTCAAACTCTGACGACCTGACGTGGTCGAGGTGACCAATTATTGAACCTCGACCGCACGTGGTCGTGGAGAAGAAAAGGTCCTCCGTGGGAGGATTGCTCCAAAATTCTGGTTAAGACCAGAGTGCAGAGGTATGTGAAATGTACTAAAGTGTAAGAACGACATTTACCTTTTTCTTTTCACAACCCGATTTGCTTTTCTTTATTTCGACTCAGGCTCCTTGACCCGGGAATGCTTCACGAGAAGTCCATTGCTATCCCTTCATTCTCGGAGAGGTATCAATGGAGGTGGTCGAAGCATCACCCTTGACCCAGGTGGCCGATGAAGTCGAGACTCCCAGAGTGACTTCCACATCTGCTGAGGTCGTAACTACGACCCTTGAAGTAGCGGTTTATTCTTGTTGAGGTGGCCGCCACGACCACCGAGGTCGAGAAACAACAGAGGTTGTGGAAGCCTCTGTCAAGGTGGTGACCGACTGCGCACCGCTCTGGGAAGGAAATCGTAGGGCGTTCCTTCCCTACCCAAAGAGAAATCACAGAACCAGAAGGAGAAAATTTCAACTTCTGTGGTGACTTCTTTGGGCCTGCCTCCGTCGTAGGGTCTTCTGCTTACAGATCTCGTGACCGAGTCCCCCATCCCAAAGATATTCCCAATACGGAGAATACTTTTGATAACGAGCGCCTTGAGAAGGTGTGGTGGGACAAGGTCGCGAGGATGGATAAGCTGCAAAACCCGGACCTTGTATATTCAATGTTTGCTAGGACGACTATGAATGTAAGTATCTTCAAAATACTTATATATGTGGCTTTCCTTCTCTTCTCACTGTTCTCTTTTTGCAGAAAGCTCTGGAGCAAATTGCTGTTGTCGGTGAGTATCATCGACAACTTTTAGAGCTAAGACAGGAGAAAGAACTACTCTGCGCAGAGGCAGAGAGGTGGTAAGTCACTTATCATCCATAGTTGTTTTCGACTTAAATACTCGTATAATGTTTTACGAGAATAGTCATGGAAGAAACTCATGACAAAGTACTAGTCGTAAAAAGCTTACGACTACTTACAACCAGGTAGTGGTCGTAGAAAGGCTTACAACCATATCATAGTCGTAGAAAAACTTACGACTAGGTCGGTAGTTGTAAAAGTACTTACAACCATTCGGATGATGTTTTTCTTCGTTCCTGTTCTTTGTAGGTTAAACAGTGATACGAAGACCTTAGCTGACTCACTCGACTATGAAAAAGAAGAGTCGAGGAGGCTAAGGAACGAAGTATTAGTCCTCGGATAGACTTTGAGACTCTCTCGCATCTAAAAGATTGCAGAAAAAATAAACGAGAAGTTCGAACTTAAGGCGCTTTTGATCTTTAACCTTTACCCGACTCTCCTTTCTTCTCCGGATAAAGAAAAGAGATGCGAAGCTCGCATCAAGTTCAAGAAAAGCTTTGGTCATTCGGGAGTTTTCCGTATTATCGCGAATAAGGATCAAGAACTCGAGAGTTTTAGAACTCGATTAACATGTAAGTAAATCTTTACCTGTTATCTTTTTGAGTATTTTCCCTTTTCTAATGCCAATTTCTTGTTCAGAAATTGCTGCCCAATTGAGAAACCTCGAGGTGAAATCCAAGCAAAGACCTTAATCTGCAATGAGTCCGTCGCATTGCTAAGATGAATGCTGAGAGGACATCGAGCATGGGAGCAAAAGCATCTGTGAAACCATTGCTTCCCATCGAGAAGAGGTCAAGAAATTGGATTCTCAATTAGTAGGTAAGAAAAGCTTTTACCTATAATTATCTTTGTGTTATCTTCCTCTAGAAGTATATTTTTGTTTGACCGATATTATTCTTTTCAGAACAAGTGGTCGAAAACAAGAAGCTTCATGAGGCTTCGACTTGTACCCAACGGGAGATGGAGTCGATGAAGACTAGTCTTCAAGGCAACATCACTCTCTGAACAATGTGCTTAGTGAGCTACATTCGAGGAAAAACTCCTTGAGAAGATACCATAGTTGCTCACACAAGTACCATTGGGGAACAAGTCGGAAAATTGCAAGAAATGGTGACCACTCGAAGACTAATCAAGTTGAATCAATAAGGAAGCGAAAGCTGCGATGAAGTTACGCTTTAGCGAAACTTAAAGCTCAAGACCCCGCCTTAATGTTAAACCAATCGAAGCCGACTTGAGTATCACGAATCGAGGCAAGTCGTCTGATTGAGGAAATGATCGATTGGTAAAAAGGTGGCGGAGGAAATGCACTAGGCTCTCCCTTCTTGAGTAATCTTGTAACTACCTTGTAAGGCAGACAATTTTGTTAATGAGTAATATATGATCCGCCTCATTTCTGAAAATCATCTTGTCGAGTAGTTAGTAACTCAAAAGATAATAAACGAATGAAAGACTAAGAATTGAAGTCAAATTAATAACTTTATCCTAGCCCTTGACTATTTGCTTAGATTGTTTAGACAATCTAAATAAATAGTGTTTAAAATGGGGTTTCAAAACAAAGAGAGGTTTATTTAACTTATAGCTTTTGTTACGGTTGTCAAGCCTTTGGTGAAAAGAGTAGAAACGACTCGACACTAGGAAGTTCCTTCTAGTGGGCAGGACCACGTGCAGAGAGGGAAGGCTTCGACTAGGTGATGTTCCCATCTCCGACTAGTTTAATCAAACCAAGAACAGCAACTTGAGTTAAACAAACGTCTTAGAGTACTTTAGTCATTCGTTCGTCCTTTTTTGGTGGACTTCGATAAGTCTTTTCCAGTAGCAAAAGTAGGAGACTGAGCGACACTAGGAAGTTTCCTTCTAGTGGGCAGGACCACATGCAAGAGAGGAAAGACTTGACTAGGTGTGTCTCTTCCTTCGACTAGTTAAAACAAATCGAGTACACCAAAGGTGGTCGAACAAATGTAAGAAAGTGCACTCTACTTAGAATATTTTTTGAATTTACTGGAAAAAAAAGACTAAGATTGAGAGAGTTGGCTTTGAGAACATTACGACTAGATAAAACCCGAGCTCTTTGTATTGGCAGCAAAAATGAGTAACGAGTCGATGCTAGGAAATTCCTTCTAGTGGGCAGAACCACATGCAGAGAGGAGAAGTTTCGACCAGATGACGTTTCTCGCTTTTCGGCCAGTGTAAAGAAAACTGGGTGTTTTCATATCATAGTCGAAAGATTAAAAAAGCACTACTCAAAAAATAAGGCAAAAAGAGGTAGAAAGAACCTGGACTTTTATTGCTCGAGAAGCGGTCACACATAGAATTTGCGTAACTGGTCGATGTTCCAAGAGTTTGAGAGAACCTGTCCATCTTCCATTGCTAGTCGTACCGACCCTGGCCGAGTTACTTCGACAACTGTGTAAGGACCTTCCCATTTAGGGGAAAGTTTATTCCGATTAGACTTGGATTGGCAGAGCCTCAATACCAAGTCACCTACTGAAGAAGGTGCGAGGTTGGACCTTACGATTATAGTATCTGCGAGGCTTGTTGGTAGACCGCGAACGGATTAAGGCTAGGTTTCTCCTCTCTTCGAGTAGGTTAATGTCATCTGCTCGAAGTTGTTCCTGGTCTGAGTTGTTGAAGGTTTCAACTCGTGTCGACCGCAATTTTAGCTCCGGAGGAAGCATGGCTTCGGCTCCGAAAACTAGAAAAAATGGTGTTTCTCCTGTTGCTCGACTGGTGGTCGTACGAACTGCCCATAATATGGAGGGTAATTCTTGTACCCAAGCCCCCGAGCGCTTAACAAGCTGGTCGAAGACTCGAGTTTTAATTCCTCGCATTATTTGGTCGTTTGCACGTTCGACCGCCCCATTGCTTTGGGGATGTGCAACAGAAGCATAGCATAGCTTGGTACCCAACTCGTCGCAAAATTCCTGAAATTTTGCACTTGTAATTGTTTACCATTATGCGTAATTATCCGACTCGTTTACCATTATCTCGTAATTATCCGACTTAACTCCAAATCGACTAATTACGCTTCTCATCATGAACCTTTTGTCGCTTCGTTGTTATCGATTCTGAGTTCACTTGATCCATTTTGTGAGCGTGTCAATAGCCACAAAAGGAATTGAAACCTCACGGAGCTTTGGGAAACGGTCCTAGGATATCAAGCCCCAGTGCAAAAGGCCAAGAAAGAGGTATTGTTTGTAATGCTTGAGCTGGTTGGTGTATCATCTACCATGGAATTGTACATGGACACACTTTTTAACTACCTCCATAGCATCGTGCAGTGTGAGGCCAAGAAAACCTTGTCGAAAGGCTTTACCAACCAAAGTTCTCAGAGGAAGCATCGTCCCACAGATGCCCTTGTGTATATCGTGAAGGAGTGTTATTCCTTCGTTTTGCGAAATGCATCGCATGAGTATTCCTTGGGTTCCTCGTTTATAGAGGACTCCTTCAACCAAAGTATACATTTTGGTTTTGGGATAATCGATCGCCTCAAGATCATCTTGGTCTGGAACCCTTGTAAAGATACTCGTAGATGGGAGTCATCCGTATCCTCGTAATCTAATGAGGCCATCTCAAGAGGAGGTGTTTACGGTTCTTCGACTAGAGGCGGTTTTGGAGTTGCTCCAAGAAAACTCCTTTGGATGCGTGGATCGGGAAGAAGCCATCCGAGCAAGTTGGTGCATGAGAAATTATCCTTTCGAGGATAAATTGTACCTCGAAACCTAAAAATGTTTTTCTAGCTTACGATTCGATAAGTACCGAGCCATTGTTGAGTTAGAGCATCGGTACTCTTTCCGATTTGATTCACGACTAGTTGAGAGTCTCCTCTCACGAGTAGTCGGCGAATTGAGAGTGCTTTCGCACTCGTATGCCGCCTAGCAAACCTTCGTACTCGCCACATTGTTAGTGGCACGAAAGTTTAATTGTATGGCATACTTTAAGGTTTCTCCGGTAGGAGATACCAGACCACCCGACCGAGCCACTTAAAGTAAGTGACCCGTCAAAGTACATCATCCTTTGGTCGTGGGAATCAGATGGGGATCTGAGCGAGTTCAGATTTGTCCATTCGGCGACAAAGTCCGCCAAGATCTGGGATTTTATGGTCGTTCGGGACACGAAATGGAGGTCGAACTCCCAAGTTCGGTGACCATTTGCCATCGCCCCATTGTTTCCTTATTATGGAGGATTGCTCCCAAAGGAAACTCGGGCAGACGACTATTTTGTGCGCTGAAAATAATGCCGCGATTTCCTCGAAGACATGAGGAGGGCATATAGAAGTTTTTGGACACGAGGTAACGCTCCTTAGGCCGTGTAAAACTTCGCTAACGTAGTAAACGGTGCGTTATGCGTTTTCACGCTCTACGACTAATCTCGCGCTTTGCTGTGGCGTGGCGGCTAGGTAAATTAAGAGCGTCTCTTACGGCTTTGGAGAAACGAGCGAGAGCACTCGAAAGATACCTCTTGACATCCTCAAAGCGGCGTTTGCCTCGTTCGACCACTCAAAACCTTCATGTCTCACGAGAAGTTTAAAGAAAGGTAGTCCTTTTTCTCCTAGTCGTGCGATGAAACGACTTAAAGCCGCCATGCACCCAAAGTGAGTTTTGGACTTCCTTTTTGTGTTTGGAGGACGATCCGGAGGATGGCTTTTATTTTTGATTTGCTTGATTCCTCGTTCGGATACTAGGAATCCAAGCAATTTTCTGAAGAAATTCCAAACACACACTTCTGGATTGAGTTTTAAGCGGTGCTTTACGAGGTTGTCGAATGTTTCTTGTAGGTCGCTGATATGATTAAGTCTCTTAATGCTTTTTACAACTAGATCATCAACATAGGCTTCCAAATTCGGCCTAATTGAGATGAAAAAGTTGATTGCATTAGGCGTTGAAAAGAAGCAGGCATTCTTTAGACCAAATTGCATTTGACATAGCAAAAGGTACCAAATGGAGTAATGAATGCGGTCTTTTCTTCATCGTTTAAACACATATTGATCTGGTGGTATCGAATATGCATCTAAAAACTTAATATCTCACAACTGCGCAGCTTGAATCAACGGTGATCGACACGAGGTAAAGGGAAATCATCTTTTGGACAAGCTTTATTAAGATCGGTAAAGTCCACGCACATCGCCATTTGCCGTTTGACTTTTGACCATTACAGGTTAGCCAACCACTGCGGGTGGTTGACTTCTCTTATAAAGCACCTTTAAGTAGCTTATCAACTCGATTTAATAGCATCTCGTCGATCAGGGCAAATCTCCGTAATTTTTGTTTTACTGTACTTTATCGGCCGTAAAGCTAGCACATGCTCGATCACCTCCACAGGGACTCGGGCATGTCGGATGCTTGCCACGCAAAGACATGTGTTAGCTCGGAGGAAGGTAATGAGGGCGTCTTCCTATTTGGGGTCGGAAGTCTCCCGTCACGAGCAATCTTGAGGTTCTTCTGCGTCGGAGGAACCTCTTTGACTTGGTCGTTCGGCTTTGGTGCGACTTTAGGCTTCGACTTGCTAGTCGGTGACTTTCATCTCGAGTTGGTATTTGACCAACCATCTCGAGGATCGACGGTCGTGACTATCGCCATCTTTTGTCACATTGAATGGTGATCACTCCTTTGGGACTGGCATCTTAAGACATTGATACCCGTAATGAGTAGCCATTAAGAATTTTGCCAAAGTTGGTCGTCCGAGTATGGCGTTATATCCGTGTCGAAATCGACCACATCAAAGGAGACTTTCTCGTCTCGAAATTACTTGGTGAGCCAAATGTTAAAGGAAGAGAAACTTGGCCAATAGGTTTGGTGAAGACCGATGCGATTCCATGAAAGGAGTATCGTCGCCTTACCTTTGTCCCGGTACTTGCATCTCGTCCGGGGCATTAGTAAATAATATGTTCAAAGAAGCGCCACCATCAACCAACACTCGATTGACCGACGATTGTTGATGGTGGGTTCGACCTAATCGGATATCGACTGATCGACTCGTAGTGATTGGGCGATCATCCTTCTCAAAAGAGATGGTAACTTCCGACCACTTGGTAATTTATTGTGAGAGGAGTATGTATAGAATTTACCTCTCGTCCGTGACTTTAAGATGTCGTTTGGAGTCGTATGTCGATGATCCTCCGTAGATGTGCTCAACGGTATGTTGCGGATCTTGGAGCGGCATCTCCTCATCATCCGACGACTTTTGGCCACTCGTATATCCTACACCTTTCGAGAGTAGGGAGTGGTGCTTTCGTTGTAGTAGTCCTCGAGCTTTCTTTGGAAAACTTCGGCGATTCTTGGAGGTTATGTCCTTCCTTTTTATGAAAAGGACACCACCTTGGTTTGTCGTTCCTACGATCAGGGCGCTTACCTTTGCCTTGATCAGGGTACGACTTGGTGGTTTGGGGCTCTCCATCTTTCACGGCCAGAACCTCCTTGGAACCACTGGTTTGTGATTTTTGACTTTTTATTTTCTTCTTGGACTTTTTTGCTTTTTTATCCTTACCAACTTCACCTGGCTCTCGAGGAGTATATGTTTCTCGATCGATAGTGTTGTTCCACTCGACTGCCTCAGAAGCAGTTGCATATCGATCGGCCATCTCAAGAGTTCTAAGAACGCGATGTTGGGAGGATTCAAAGCAATGTCCTCCGTTATCCTTCTACTACGGACTCCTTGCTTAAAAGCCACGATCACGGAGGAATCGAAATTTCGAATTGAGTTACGAACTGACTAAAGCGTTTGATGAATTAGCGCAAAGTCTCGTTGTTGTTCTTTTTATCCGGTGCAAGTCGTCTTCTTTTCCAGGGCGGTTGTATGTGCCTTGAAAATTCGCCTGTAGAAGATCACAGAGGTGTTGCCAAGAGTAGATCGACTCGAGTGGTTGGTTTAATAACCACGATCGAGCGGATCCTTCGAGCACGATCGGAAGGTAATTCGCCATTACATGCTCTCCTCCTCCTGCTTTGCTCGGACATTTGTTGTATAGATCTGAAGAAATTGATGGGATTTTGAGATTCATCAAATTTCTCCATGTTCATCGGCGAAAATGAGGTGGCTAATGAAGCGCTCGGAGGTCGGCGAAAATGCGGCATCCCAGTAATCACTTCTTGGCGCCTTCTTTGTAGGAAAGAAGGGTTAATGTCACCAGTGATCGTATACGACGATACCGTGTGAACAGTGATTGCTCGTAGTAGGTCTTAGTTCTACGAGGAATACTCCTCGTACTCCACCCGTTAGAATTTCTTTGTCGAAGTGGTGAATGATCACCTCTCAGGGGCTTCTTGATCTTGGTGATCGAAAAGTATTTCTTTGAATAGGGATCGATTTGACTTATGGCCGTGTCGATTCCTCGTGAAAATATTCGATTGATCGGTGGTGAGGAAGTCGTATTACTACGACTACACCGAATGTTGTCGATGAGGTACCTCGATCTTGTCATCACGATTGAAGTCTTTGCGTAATCTCTTGAAGAAAGAGATCGTACCTAGCGTTCGAGCAAGCTCTTGACTTGGATTCTCGAGCAAGTCGTTGATGTCTGGAGTTCTTGTACCTCCTCGATCGATGTTGAATGCGCCAGGCGGTGTTCTTACGGACCGCAATTTTCTTTCTTCTGACGACATCAAAATCCTCCTCATCAGGCCTTTGAGGCCTTTTTAATGGAGTGCGAGAATGTCGAGGATTTCCTCGCGTTCATCAGTGTTGGTTCTCTCGCCAAGCGGTGGTGCCCTTGCCATTACCACGAGGGGCGCGATGTGTGATCTTGAGAGTGTTCTTATCTCGGCCTCCATGAGGTGACCACGATTTGGGGGAAGGACGAAGACCTCCCGTTGATTATTCTCACTTGCGCTCGAGGCCTCCCCGCTTGAGGAGTGCTCGAGGGACACCATCTGGCGACTTGGAGTAATCCTCCGGTAGGGGAACTCCGGGTTATAAGCGTCTCCGTTCGCAAATGAGATCTGCTGGGAGGCGGCCGAATTTGCAGAAAAGCATGCTTGATCCCACCTCTCTGGAGTTACCACGAGAGAGGATCACTAGATCTTTGGTGGAGTCTGGAATGGTGGCTCCCGAACTTGACTTACCAAGTCGGACCGTCTTAAGGGACTTGAACACTTGGAGAAAAACTCTCGCGTTGTGAGTCCTCCAGAGGCGGTCTGGTCGGATTGACCCTTGTCCTTTGAGGAATTGGCTCCTCTGTTGGACGTATTGTTGTGGGGATAAGGATCCCTCCTCAACTCCATTAATGGGATGGTTTCCTGGAGAATAATCTTGTCGGGACCCCGGGTGTCACACAACCCCGAGACCCTCTGTGCATACCAAGCTAGTCCCATGATCAGTAGCTAGCTTGCACAGTTACAACAATGATGTAATCCTAACCATTCAACAATGAACTAATGAAGGGACAAAGTAATATTAATCAAAACAAAGAAAGACCTTATGGTCAAGGTTCTTACAAAAGTCGCCACAGGGGCTTAACCACAACAGAGTATCCGCAATGGAAATCTCAAAAATACGTGGAGCCCAATCGACATGCCCACAGGCAATCGAGTGGAGGACGCGACCTAGTTCGCAAAGTCTTCAAAGTAGCCTTCTTCATAGTACTCAACATTTCCTGGTTCTTCTGCTGGGACTGATCAACAAAGGGCATAAAGCCGTGAGTACATAAAGTACTCAAGAAGTCGAGAGAAATGTATGCACATAGTATTCATGTCAGGCTTAAGCAAGGATGGCTTTATGGTTAATTTGCAGAAAGCAAGTTTAACAGTAAATACAATAATTAGATTGCAAAGCGGGATTTTAAAAGAATAATACATAGATAACCAAGTTCTTTTGAATTAAACAGTGAACATCCCGTTCACTTCCCAACCATTCCAACCAAACGCTTCCATCGAACCAAACCACATTTTTGAAAATACTACCCCTTGCGAAATCACTGGGCATGTCGTAACGAGGGACACGGCTATTGAATAGATTTTGACACTCTGCAGAGGTTGTGCGACTTTACCCACAAGAGATAAATCACTTGCAATGTCCGTCTGACACACTTCCGAGGGTGTGCGACTAAGTGACTATCACAAGGCCTTTACAAAGTTCCATTTTGCCTCGGTTCTGCTCGCTAAGGTTTCGCCATCACAGCCCCCTCTTGCGCCAATAATCAACCCTAACAGAACCGACTCAAAACTTCCCTAATTAGTTGGCCAGGTCCGTCCCATACCGGACTTATGGTTGCACGAGGTGACCCAGATCAATGACTTGCAAAGTTAAGTCCTTAGTTGGCTGCTCAGACAAGTCTACCACAACCCAATGTGCATCACACACCCACTCTAGCTCCCTACCTCAAGCCCGAGCATAAATCATTTTTGTTCATTCCCGACCAAATGGCAATCCCTGCCATGGCACAACATCTTTTAATAAAAGTGGCCTCACACCACTGTTCCATAGTTCCATTAGTCAAATTTCATTCATCATTGAACAAGTGATCGAAAGTCTTGCTGAGTAACTAGAGCATGTCTAAGCAATAATACGCTCCCAAGTTGGTAATACAATTATGTCCAACTAGTATTAACCATCCTATGGTGTCCAAAGATATATGTCATTCAAGGAGACATTTCATTTTCAATTTATCAAGGAGGCATAATGGCAATTTGGTAATTATCTACTCCCAAAACCATTTTTAATAAAACTAGCCATGCATGATAATTTAATACAATATACATTTGTAAAATGGGTTCAACATGGTCAAAGGCCTACGACTTGCCTTCGTTGTGAGGAGAGGTCTTGATCGTCGGTCGAAGAAATCTTCCAAGCGCGGAATCTACACGCGAGAATAGCAACAAATAAATAAAACAGCACCAAATGAACTCCAAAAATTACAAAACCAGTACCAAATGAAAGAGGATGAATTTATATGAATTTAGAAATTTGGATCACCCAAATCGGAGTTCGGATGTGAAAGTTATAGCCAAAAGAAGTTGAAAATCACATAAAATGATAGAATTAGGGTTTTCGGATTTTGAATTATTTTCCAACCGAAAACTCCGGTTTTGGCGTCGGCGCCACGTGGCGCCAAATGGACTGCCACGCGGGAGGAGGTGCGGACGTGGCGCTGGCGTGGTGTCACTGTTGGCAACCACCTCGGAGAGAGAGAGAGAGAGAAAAGAGAGAGAGAGGCTCTGGCGGCCGGAGTTGGGGAGACGGCGGTGCAACGAGAACAGCGGCGGCGCCGGGAGACGGCAGCGGCGAGGCGGTCGGAGCGAGGAAGAAGACGGAGGGAGCGGCGGGGCGGAGCGGCCGAGAGAGAGAGAGAAAGAAAGAGAGAGGAGGCAGGCGCGGTTTTATAGAACTTCGCGGCGACGGGCCAGCGGCGATGGGACCTTGGCGTGGCGGCGCGCGCGAGGCGGGGCAGGGCACGCACGGCGCGGACGCGACGGAGGCGCGCGACGCGACAGAACGAAGCGCGAGATTCGCGGCGCGCGCGCGCGGGACGTGGAGAGAGAAGCGGCGCGCGGAGAGCGATGATCGGGAGCCGTCCGATTCGTCGGACGGTGAGGCGAGCGAGGCGCGGTGAGCGAGCCGTCCGATTCGATCAGACGGTTGGGAAGTCAAAAGCGCGCGAGGAGGAGATGACGGGCGCCGTCCGATTTCGTCGGACGTGGGAAGCGGAAGAGGCGCGCGAAGCGGACGAGCAAGCGCCGTCCGATTTCGTCGGACAGTGGGAAAACGAAGGCGCGCGGCGAAGGCGTCGTCCGATTTCGACGGACGGCGGAGAAAGAAGAGCGCGCGCGACGCGAGACGCCGGATCGCGATCGGACGGTGGCGCGAGGAGAGACGCGGTGATCGAGAGCCAACGGATGAAGATCAATGGTCGGGAGCGATAAGGTGGCGCGGTGATCAGAACCGCGGATGGGGATCGGACGGTTGAGGCGAAGGAGACGCGCGCAACGAGGACGCCGGATCCGTCGGACGGCGAGCGAGTGAGGCGAGGCGGGCGAGCTAAGCGTCGCGGAGGAAGCGAGCCGGGCGGGAATAGGAGATGGGCCGAATGGATTCGGCCCACAAACAGTAAAGGGGAAATAAAATACATTTTCGATTTTTCAGAAATTCAAACAAATCAAAAAGCAATTTAGAAAATAGCAAATAGACTCCAAAAATTCTAGAAAAATTCACAGAAATTCCTTGAATTATTATGGACTTAATAAAAATACTTTTAACTTTAAATTTTCTTTTTCTTTTGCAAATAAATTAATTTTTAATTTCGGGAAAAAGGAAAATGAATTTCTAAAATCCAATAAATCCAAGGAAATTCTTAAAATAATAATTTTGATTTTTAAATTCTAGAAAACTCAATTAAACCAACTTTAATTTAATTGAAGTTTGATTAACTCATATTAAACTGCAAATGGATTTTTCTGAAATTTCAAAATTAAGCTTTGGGCAAATAGAAACAAATGGTTCTCCTTTAAAATTTTCAAAAACTCCGAAAAACGGGACGCTACAAACCTACCCCTCTTAAAGGGAATCTCGACCCCGAGATTCAGGCTGACTAGAGAATAGGTTGGGAAATTCAACCTTCAAGTCATCTTCTCGTTCCCAAGTGGCTTCTTCTTCGGTGTGGTTGCTCCACTGGACCTTGCAGAAACGGATGATCTGGCTTCTTGTCACTCGCTCTGCTACTTCCAAAATCTTGATGGGATGCTCCTTGTAGGTGAGGTCTTCTTGCAGGGCAATTGCTTCCACTGGCATCTGCTCTTCGGGGACACGCAAACACTTCTTCCGCTGTGACACGAGGAAGGCATTATGCACATCTGACAGCTGAGGTGGGAGCTCCAACTGGTAAGCGACTTCTCCTCTTCGGGCTAGAACTGGGAAAGGTCCGATGTACCTTGGTGCAAGCTTTCCACTTACTCTGAAACGACGCATCCCTTTGAGAGGCGACACCTTCAGGTACACAAGATCACGGTCTGAAGCTAGATCTCGCGGCGGTTATCGGATAACTCTTTGCTGTCTGTGGTCTTTGTTTTGACCTTTCTCCGATTGATCGAACTTGCTCTTCGGCTTTTTCCAAAATATCTGGCCCAAACATTTGTCTTTCACCTACTTCATTCCAATACAAGGGTGTTCTGCATTTTCTTCCATAAAGAGCTTCAAATGGAGACATCTGGAGGCTTGACTGGTAACTGTTGTTATAAGAAAACTCTGCATAAGGTAGCATTTGATCCCAACTGGTCTGATTTGCTAAGGCACAAGCCCTTAACATATCTTCTAGGATTTGATTTACTCTTTACTGTCGACCATCCGTGCAGGGATGACAAGTATCTTGAAATTTAGATTAGTACCCAAAACAACTTGTGCAACTTCTCGCCAAAACCTTGAGGTGAATCGGGATCCTCGATCGACACGATCTTCTTGGCACTCCATCTTTGGCACACTATCTTTGCCATGTACAATTACGCGATCTATCACGAGTAAGTAGTCTTGGTGGGAGAAAGTGAGCAACTTTGGTTAGGCGATCCACAATTACCGGATAGAATCATATCGACCTTGTCCTTGGCAAACCGGTGATAAAATCCATGCCAATTTCTTCCCACTTCCATTCGAGGCACTTTCAAGGGTTGCGAGGAATCCAAAGAGGTCTTTGATGCTCGGCTTTAACTCGCTGACAGACATCACATTGAGCTACATACTCGGCAATCTCACGCTTCATGCTAGGCCACCAATACATTTCTTTAAGGTCTTGGTACATCTTTGTGCTTCCAGGGTGAATGGAGTACAAAGTTTCATGGGCTTCCTTGAGTATCACCGCTTAAGCTCTTCGATCTGGAACATGATTCGCTTGTCAAACCAAATGGTGCCTTGCTCATCTTCTGAAAATCTCAGGGCTTTACCCTTCTTCATGTTGCTCTTGATTTCCTTAATATTGGCATCTTCAACTTGAGCTTCCTTGATCTGATTCCGCAAAGTGGGTTGAACTTCTAGGGCAGCTAGATAACCTTCTTCAACCAACTCTAACTTGAGCTTCTGGAATTCTTCATGAAGGGCTGGCTGATTTTCCTTGATCGTCAGGGTATTGCAGTAGACTTTTCTGCTCAAGGCATACGCCACAACATTAGCTTTGCACAGGTGGTAATGGATTCCAATATCATAATCCTTGATTAACTCTAACCACCTTCTTTGCCTCATATTAAGATCAGCCTGAGTGAAAATGTACTTCAAACTCTTATGGTCCGTGTAGACTTCACAGCGATTACCAATAAGGTAATGACGCCATATCTTTAGAGCATGCACTACGGCAGTTAACTCCAAGTCATGAGTGGGGTAATTCACTTCATGAGGCCTCAATTGACGGGAAGCATAAGCTACAACCTTCTTTTCTTGCATCAGGACACAACCAAGTCCTTGGGATGCATCACGAGAAAATCTCAAAATCCTTAGGACATCGGCAAAATCAACACCGAGCTTTGTTGTCGACGCTTCTTCAACTCTTGAAAACTTTGCTCACAATCATTGTCCAAGCAAATTTCTTTTCTTTCTTCAACAGCTGAGTGAGGGGACTTGCTATTTTGGAGAATCCTTCTATTGCGGCTCAACCGAGCGCGTTGCACATCTCTCGGCAAATGCGTGTGTAGTTCCAAGCGAGAAAGCGATGCCAAGCTGCGGGTTTACAACTATGTTACGAGTGCCAACTAAGAAGCTATCAAACTTATCTTCCAAATTCTGAATCAATGCTCATTATTATCGAAATCTACCAATCCAGCATGTCATAAGGTCACCCAATTACAATCCAATCATTTAATCCCACTCTCGATACACCAACATGATTCACACATCCTTCTTTGGCATAAGTTTAAAATAATCCAACAAATTCACCACTTTGATCGCAAGATCCCTTTTCTGCACAAATCCACAAAATCCACTAGCAAAAAGCACATCTTCCGATCCGATAAACTCCAAGATCATGCTAAACTCTTTTTATCCTTTTTGAAACAAAATCCTCCAGAGATTATATTCACGCAATTGCTTCCTCCAAAAATTATTGACTAAATCCACAATATTATCCACTAAATTTCCTCAAGCAAATTTATCAATTGCAACCCTCAGAATTTCTTTATACCAATCCAATATCTCAATTTTAGAACCTTCCAAAGGACTGCTTGCCATCCCAATTTCAAATTTAATCCGCCAATTATTGTATCACCATTTATCCAACCTTCATTCAGTCCAACCTGTAGATATTCATCGATCCAACAATTATTTTGGACCAACTCCGATATCAGTAATATATCCGTCAATCATAAATTCCAATATCCAACAATCATCTGTTTGCATAATCCAATCTCCACAAATACGCAATTCTATGATCCAATCAAGACATATCTTTATAATCCAACCAAAATTTCTTTTAAATCCCAACTTCTCTATTCAATCATATCCAATTGAATCCAATGTGACCAACAAACTCAATTAATTCCATTCTTCTTGATTCAACATAATCCACCACAATCATCGTCAAGAATTGGCGATCATATAATCCAAATCCTTAACAATCAGGTAATCCTTTAATCCAAATCCAATCATAATATATTCTGTAATCCATCATCTAGCAAATCAGATTTCTATAACCCAAATTCCACAATCATATTTCCATAATCCAATCAAGATCCATTTCTGTAATTCATCCAAGATACTTTTCTATAATCCAATCTTCCATAATCTCATATCAATAATAATTTAATTCCACAATCTAGTAATCATGTACTTCTACAATCCAACCAAGTTCCAAGCAATTCTTCCAAAATTAACATCATCAATCGATATGAAAAATCCAATTCTCTTCGCATTCTACTCTGTGCCTCTTCTGCACAATTTCTCAATTCCAAATATCCAACCGACATTATAACCAGCTCAAGATTCAATTTAAATACAACTTCTCCTAATAATCAAATCAGCACTTCAGATTCTTTTATCCTTCAAGATTAATCAAGATTTTCCTCTCTAATCACTTTACTCCACGATTTATATAATCCATCAATATGCCATTCTTTAAACCATTTATAATCAAGGCATACCCATTATCATACTCTGGTATCCACAGTAACTTCTTGCATATACCCGGTTAAATCTCAAAATCGGCCTTATCAAAGATTCTCCAAAGCTACCTAAGTTGGCATCAAAACACAGAGGTTATTTCCAGCAAGAGTAGCTTCCAAGGGACTTACGGGTTTGATCCATTTTGCAACAATTCTTCACAAGTTTCATAGATGAGAGGGAGAAAGCACAATAGGTGAGAGGGAAAAGCATTCAGATGAGTAAGAAACAAGGGAGATAGATGGATCAACCTAATGCGGACAAAGTTGGTTTTACCCAACGAACGGATAGCCGGAAAGCTATCAAGAAGCAAACAAGAAAGAGACACTCAA
The DNA here is from genome assembly GCA_036346395.1 of Hsuehochloa calcarea. Classification (NCBI taxonomy): domain Eukaryota; kingdom Viridiplantae; phylum Streptophyta; class Magnoliopsida; order Poales; family Poaceae; genus Hsuehochloa; species Hsuehochloa calcarea. The sequence goes on from CM070610.1 coordinate 37,265,591, forward strand.
GCACGAAAGCACTATTACGCAGACTAAACGACTCTAAAACTAGGGAGGTAGCTACCAATCTAATCTTTATGGAGGGTCAACTGGGAACAGACGGCGGAACTTGAGCTTAGAGACTTCCATTGCTTGATCTTGAAGGGTTCGATCCTAGGGATAATCCAGAGATGAGGGAGTCAATTTAAATTTGAAAACCAAGTTCCAGAAAAGATAAGATGAAAGAACTCAAGAATGATATAAGAGGGTAAGATGAGAAGAAAAGAATAGAACAAGGTAAGAAAGAACATAATAAGATGAGAGAAGAATATCTAGTCAAGTTAATTGCTTGGTTTGATTTAGAAAATATATTTTGAATCTTTGACTAAGACGACCAATCTAGCTAAAGGTTCGTCCTCGATCGATATGGCTCGATACCATCTCTGTCGGGACCGGGTGTCACACAACCCCGAGACCCTCTGTGCATACCAAGCTAGTCCCATGATCAGTAGCTAGCTTGCACAGTTACAACAATGATGTAATCCTAACAATTCAACAACGAACTAATGAAGCAGACAAAGTAATATTAATCAAAACAGCAAAGACCTTATGGTCAAGGTTCTTACAAAAGTCGCCACACAGGGCTTAACCACAACAGAGTATCTGGCAGCGGAAATCTCAAAAATACGTGGAGCCCAATCGACATGCCCACAGGCAATCGAGTGGAGGACGCGACCTAGTTCGCAAAGTCTTCAAAGTAGCCTTCTTCATAGTACTCAACATTTCCTGGTTCTTCTGCTGGATGATCAACAAAGGGCATAAAGCCGTGAGTACATAAAGTACTCAAACAAGTCGAGAGAAATGTATGCACATAGTATTCATGTCAGGCTTAAGCAAGGATGGCTTTATGGTTAATTTGCAGAAAGCAAGTTTAACAGTAAATACAATAATTAGATTGCAAAGCGGGATTTTAAAAGAATAATACATAGATAACCAAGTTCTTTTGAATTAAACAGTGAACATCCCGTTCACTTCCCAACCATTCAACCAAACGCTTCCATCGAACCAAACCACATTTTTGAAAATACTACCCCTTGCGCGAAATCACCAGGCATGTCCGTAACCAGGGACACGGCTATTCGAATAGATTTTTGACACTCTGCAGAGGTTGTGCGGCTTTACCCACAAGAGATAAATCACTTGCAATGTCCGTCGACACACTTAGGGTGTGCGACTAAGTGACTATCACAAGGCCTTTACAAAGTTCCATTTTGCCTCGGTTACGCTCGCTAAGGTTTCGCCATCACGGCCCTCTCTTGCGCCAATAATCAACCCTAATGAACCGACTCAAAACTTCCCTAATTAGTTGGCGGTCAGTCCCATACCGGACTTATGGTTGCACGAGGTGACCGGATCAATGACTTGCAAAGTTAAGTCCTTAGTTGGTCGCTCGGACAAGTCTACCACAACCCAATGTGCATCACACACCCACTCTAGCTCCTACCTCAAGCCCGAGCATAAATCATTTTGTTCATTCCGACCAAATGGCAATCCTCGCCATGGCACAACATCTTTTAATAAAGTGGCCTCACACCACTGTTCCATAGTTCCATTAGTCAAATTTCATTCATCATTGAACAAGTGATCGAAAGTCTGCGAGTAACTAGAGCATGTCTAAGCAATATCGCTCCCAAGTTGGTAATACAATTATGTCCAACTAGTATTAACCATCCTATGGTGTCCAAAGATATATGTCATTCAAGGAGACATTTCATTTTCAATTTATCAAGGAGGCATAATGGCAATTTGGTAATTATCTACTCCCAAAACCATTTTTAATAAAACTAGCCATGCATGATAATTTAATACAATATACATTTGTAAAATGGGTTCAACATGGTCAAAGGCCTACGACTTGCCTTCGTTGACGAGGAGAGGGTCTTCGGTCGTCGGGTCGAAGAAATCTTCCAAAAGCAGGAATCTACACGCGAGAATAGCAACAAATAAATAAAACAGCACCAAATGAACTCCAAAAATTACAAAACCAGTACCAAATGAAAGAGGATGAATTTATATGAATTTAGAAATTTGGATCACCCAAATCGGAGTTCGGATGTGAAAGTTATAGCCAAAAGAAGTTGAAAATCACATAAAATGATAGAATTAGGGTTTTCGGATTTTCGAATTATTTTCAACTGAAAACTCCGGTTTTGGCGTCACGCCACGTGGCGCCAAATGGATCTGCCACGCGAGGAGGAGGTGCGGACGTGGCGCTGGCGTGGTGTCACGCTGGCGACCACCTCGGCTCGGAGAGAGAGAGAGAAAGAGAGAGAGAGAGGCTCGGCGGCGACCGGAGTTGGGGGAGACGACGGCGGTGCAACGGGGAACGGCGGCGACGCTTCGGGAGACGGCGGCGCGGAGGCGGTCGGAGGCGGGAAGAAGACGGGAGGGCGGCGAGCGAGCGAGAGAGAGAGAGAGAAGAAGAGAGGGAGAGGAACGCGCGGTTTTATAGAACTTCGCGGCGGACGGGCGCGCGGCGATGGGCAGCGCGGCGTGGCGAAGCGCGGCGGAGGCGGGACGAGGCAACACGGCCGAGACGCGACAGGAGGCGCGGCGACGCGACGGACGCGCGAGATTCGCGGCGCGCGATTCGCGCGGACGTGGGAGAGAGAAAGCGCGCGGCGGAGACGATGATCGGGAGCCGTCCGATTTCGATCGGACGGTGGGGAGCGAGGGAGGCGCGGGTGAACGAGAGCCGTCCGATTTCGATCGGACGGTTGGGAAGTCAAAGAAGCGAGAGAGAGAGATCGAGGCGCCGTCCGATTTCGATCGGACGTGGGAAGCGAAGAGGCGCGGCGAAGCAGGACGAAAGAGCGCCGTCCGATTTCGATCGGACAGTGGGAAAACGGCGGGCAAGCGAAAGGCGTCGTCCGTTCGTCGACGGACGGAGAGAAGAAGAAGGCGGCGGCGAACGCGAGACGCCGGATCGCGATCGGACGGTGGGCGCGAGGAGAGACGCGGCTGATCGAGAGCCAACGGATGAAGATCCAATGGTCGGGAGCGATAAGGTGGCGCGGCTGATCAGGAACCGCGGGATGGGGATCGGACGGTTGAGGCGAAGGGAGCGCAGGCGCAACGAGGGCCGGATGCCGTCGGACGGCGAGAGCGAGGTGGTCGAGGCGAAGCTAAGCGGGCAGCGGAGGCGAGCGGGCCGGGAATAGGAGATGGGCCGAATGGATTCGGCCCACAAACAGTAAAGGGGAAATAAAATACATTTTCGATTTTTCAGAAATTCAAACAAATCAAAAAGCAATTTAGAAAATAGCAAATAGACTCCAAAAATTCTAGAAAAATTCACAGAAATTCCTTGAATTATTATGGACTTAATAAAAATACTTTTAACTTTAAATTTTCTTTTTCTTTTGCAAATAAATTAATTTTTAATTTCGGGAAAAAGGAAAATGAATTTCTAAAATCCAATAAATCCAAGGAAATTCTTAAAATAATAATTTTGATTTTTAAATTCTAGAAAACTCAATTAAACCAACTTTAATTTAATTGAAGTTTGATTAACTCATATTAAACTGCAAATGGATTTTTCTGAAATTTCAAAATTAAGCTTTGGGCAAATAGAAACAAATGGTTCTCCTTTAAAATTTTCAAAAACTCCGAAAAACGGGACGCTACAAATCTCCGGAGGCAACATCACCATCAGCGGATGCATCACTCGGCTCGTAGTCGAAACCGGCATCCATGTCGACGTCTGCGTAGTCTGCCAAGTCAAACCAGTTCTCCTCGTTCCATTCTCCTGCCATGATTGCATGAGATTGGAAAAAGAGAGTATGTTGACAAGAGATTACCGGAAGATCCCCACGGACGGCGCCAACTGTCGGTGTATTAGAACCGATCTTACGTAAAGATTGTTTGATTCGGGGGGTCTCCTAGAAATGAGATCACGCAGAGTGGATTGACACGGGATGTTTAGACAGGTTTAGGCCTTCTCCGGAGAGAATAATAACCCTAATCCTGTGTGTATGGTATTCTTGATGATCAAGTAAAGACTAAGACTCTTCTGATGAATAGCACTTGTGTTTCTACTTGACTAGCTCTTGTTATTTTGTGTCCTCCTCTCTCTGATAGATGCCCTTATATAGTCGTGAAGAAGTAGCCGTTTTGTCCTGCGGGAGATGCGCCTAATTAATCCAGTAACGGGCGCATGATGGCAGTAATTACCGACGCCTCGGCTTCTTCACGCCGTCTGGCAATTATCTTCCAGAGATAATGGGGTAGTTACACACCATTAATAAGCGGAATAATAGTGCGTGTAGACCGTTCGATTCCTTAATCAATTGGACCCACTCACTTTGTAGGTTTGATTATAAGGTGGTCGAAGTTTACCGGTCGTAGAAGAACTTACGACCGGTAGCGATCGAAAAGGACTAACGACTGTGCTTGATCGAGAAGGACTTACAACTATGTAGTGGTCGTAGAAGGACTTACGACCATGATATAGTCGTAGCAAGACTTACGACTATGGGGGTGATTGTAGAAGAACTTACAATCACTTGTTGGGCTTCTCCCTTATAGATATAAGGGGTACTTCTGGGGACTATGTGACATCATATTTACCCATAATAAGAATTATAGATAAAAGATAAAATGAGGATTATTAGATCCTCGTCACACCTAATTGATAATAAGAACAAATTGAAATAAAAGATGATAATTAAAAATTCAAACTTAGCATAATTGCACTGAAAATAACATGGGGAATTAATTAAAGCATGTTTTGCAAATTTTCCTCAAATCAAAGAATGAAAGTACAAGCATACTGCAACTTGAAAGATTTTTAGAGAAAAGTATAGAACAAACAAAACACTGAAAAATTATGCACGGATCTACACTATGCCAAGAGCCTCCTCTAAATTTTTCATAATTTTAAAAGCTAAATTGCTATGTCTAATATTTTCCTAAAAACTTAGCATTTTTAGGTTTTCGGAAAACCTAATCTCTCTCTTCGCTCCCGCTGATCGGTGGATCCCACTCGCAGGGTTCTTCCTCCAGGCGCAGCGCTAGCGCTAGCGCCAGCTCCGTCCACTGACTTGGCTACGCCCATGGTTTTACCGCATGGCCCCGACAACGCTTGTTTTCTTCCCCAACTCTAGCACGGTGTGCCCCTTTGCAATTCGTTCCTCCTCGACCATCTCCTCACCTCCCTCGTGCTTTCCCAATGATTCACAGCTTCCCTCCTTGCTCAGGTCGTCACCTTCACGGTAAAGCACCGCCACTGCATCAGATCTTCATCACCGGCCTCACTCCGTCCACCTCCGTTCTCCCTCTCATCTCTGGTGAATTCCTAGTGCATGTAGGAGCTCATGTGTGCCCTAGCACGCCTTTGTTTTGTCTGAAGAACGTCGCCGGTTTGCAAAATGGCATAGTAGCCACAGCAACCCCACCGCCAAACCTCGTTGCGTCACCGCTGTGGGTCATCGTAGCCCTCACCGCTAGTACCTATAGGACCAACTGCCTGGTGGGATTCCATTTTGGCCTTCCTTGGCCACCGCTATGGACCGACTTATCGGCAACAAGCGTGGGCAGCAGTGCCCTAGCGCGCCTCTGTTTGTTTGAAGAAGACAATAACTGTAGTGAAGTCATTAATTAATCGAATCTTTGTCCTAAGGGTTAATCGCACTAGCTTCAATGACGTGTGGACCCGAGGATAGTTAATGAGGTTTGTTACTCAGGTTCCTCACTGATAGGACAATGACGTGTGGGCTCAAAAACTTTAAGTGTAGAGTAGATCAACCCATGGACCATGCACTGTGCTCGTGGACCTTGGTCCATACACTGTTCCTAAAAACCAAGTCACTGATAGCTAGGTCCCACATGTCAGTATCCTTTTTCTTTAAAAATTTAAATGAAAAATAAAATAAACACTGTGCACATGGACCCCACCTGTCACAGAGATTTCTCTTTTTAATTTTCAGGATTTTCAAATCAACCCAAATTGAAACATTAATAACTTTTGCATAAAAACTCCAAATTGAATTATTCTTGCCTATTATCTTGTTCTTGCTTTTTCTTCGATTGCATGCAGGAATAGACATTTGCGGTCAGGTCGATCGTGTTTCTAGCAAGGTTGGTAACAATCTCGGAGTTGGTTCAGCGATTGCCAGACATATTGGTCGTGTTCGATTGGTAGCTGAATCGTGAGAGTCGTCTTCACCAAATTGGGTTATCGTTCTTATCGAAAGATCGGGACACATATTGTCGCATCAGCTGGTATTAGAGCACAAGTTGACCGGTGAGAATTTTCTTTTATCTACAGTCCACAAAAGTCACAAAAAATAGGTTTAGTTCATCATGTCCAAACTAATCTGTGCTTTGCAATTTTATTTTTAGTAATTTGCATTGTTGAATTCTTGGTTGCATCATCGCGTCAAGTGCTAGTTTCTAGTCCTAGTTGATCTCCATTGCATCTCGTGTTTCCTTCACGCTGCTTGATCGTTCTTTTAGGGGTCTTAGTTTTTGTTTCTAAAATAAAAAAATTCATGGGTTATAACTTCTCTAATCCGCACCAAGAAGAAACATCATAATCTGAAAATTATGGTTTAGACTCCCTAAATCACAACAAACCATTCCCTTACCTTGTTTGAGTTGTTGGATCTCCTAAAATCCAAATCCGGTGTGGTTGTTTTTTCCAATTTTTTCATCTATTGTTATTTGCGACTTGCGGAAAACCCTAGGGCCGACCAAATCATAGAAGGATAAAGAGGCCTCCGCATAGAACAAAAGCTGCGGTTGGATTTGCCGAAGAAGGGTCAAAAAAAGAGAAGAAAAACAGAATGACAAAAAAAGAGTGTCCACCTTCCAAAAATTGACAAGTGTATCAAACTTTCGTCAAAACTAGTGAAAATTGGTGGATACCTTCTACATATAGCCACAAGATTCCACAAAAAAATTTAGCAAGATTGGCCCACGGATTTGACATATATAGCAGTTTCAAATTTGAATCCGAGACGGTTTCCAGTCCGAGTAGGAGTCCGTTTCCGAGACACCTTCAGTAAAACGGGCATAACTTTTGCGTACAATGCCCGTTTTGAACGTTCTTATTCTTATTGGAAAGATAACGACAAGGCACATCCAAAAAGACCAATTAGCTTTAGCTAGTTATCTTCCAGGTGCCCCAAAATCATCCATCTTCGGCCTCAAATTCGGGTCGCAAGTTTTTTGTGTCTGTTTTTGTTGTTTCTTTCGGTCTTCCCTTCGGAATTTGGGCTTCATCTCAACTGCAAAGTTGTAGATCTCGTCGAAAACCTTTCAAACGAGCATATATATAAGCCATATAAAAATTTACTTTTTTATCTTTTGAGACTAGCTGTTGTTTCTACTTAAACTAGAGGGTTGTTTACATTGCATATTATTTCATTTTTTGTGCTCTACATCGTGTGAACAATCTTGTACCCCTTCAAAGAAGTTTGAGTAGTTGGCTAGCATCTCTTCTAGCACTTGGTGTGAGGTTTTTCTTTGCTTACATTATGTCACATTGATCTTTGTGTGTGCGTGCATACACTTCTCTTAGTAGGTTTTGATTAGCTAGCTTTGATTAGGCTAGTATCAGTAAAATTCACTAGTACTTTGAATAATTTTTCAACTTGCATTTACTGATTTGATTTTTGCTTTTCATTACTACCATATTGAAGCCTGTCCTAGCTCCACCGTTTACCATTGCACATGTACCAATTGCTTGTAATTGCTTTGTCAATCTTCGAAGAGCATTTGACATCGATACTAGTTGCGAGTCACTGCCTGTTTGCTTGGTAATAATTGGTAAGAACATGGTATGAGCTTGAGCATGAGTGAATTTGAGCCTCCAGATCCTAGTAGTTGATAGAAATATGTACTTGTAATTTATTTTCTTGTTTTCTACTAACTATAGCAGGTTCACATAATGATTACAAGATAGATCTACATCTTCTTCGATCCATTGAGCGAGAGCGCTAGAAAGTCTGAGAGAAAGATGCAAGCTTGAGACAAGATTTTCCACCACGGGATATACATGATCGTGATTGTATGTCTGGTAAAACTAAACTCGTTGTGCCATCCATTGCTGGTAGATTTGGTCATGATGCACATGTTGACTGGGAGATAGCATTAAATAAAGAATTTAAATATTATGATTAGTCTGATAGGCAAAAGTGCCACTAGTGTTTTCATAGATGATGCAATACTTTTGTGGAAGTATCTTGGTAGACATGAAAGAGTGCCTCAAACTTGGAAGGCATTAAAGAAACTTTTGAGAGATGAATTCATTCCAAAATATCATGTTGATTATTTGCTAACTAAATTGCAACATTTAAAACAAGGTAGTGGAACTGTAGGGGAATACTATTATGAATTAAAAACTCGTTTGTTGCGTTGTGGCTTAGAGGAACATACTGAAACTACAAAGAATAGATTCTTAAGTGGGCTTAATTAAGAAATTCAGGACCTTCTTGTTCACGAAGAATATAATTCTCTCTCTCATTTGTTTATACTTGTCTGTAAGATTGAACGTCAGATTAAGGAGAAATTGAGAATGTTTGATGATAGGGAACATAAGAATAAATCCATGTTTGTATCTTTTTCTATGACTAAGAACTTGTAGGAAGTTGAGAACCACACTGAAGAGGGGAATAAGCTGATTGAACCACCGATTCCATTGGTTAAGACGGAAGATGAGGGGATGGGTGTACCTACATCATCTGAGTAGAACCAAAAAGGTATAGATCAAAGCACTATCATCACTCATGCTTGTGAAGAACTACAATTGTCCATGTTCATGCTATTTTAGAGCAAAAATTAGTGGAAAATAATTCTGATATGCACATATTTCACTTAGAGAATTTAGACTACATTAATTTGAGTGCACCATATGATAAACTTGTTGATTTATTTGTTGACTTAAGTGCACCATGTGATAACATAATTGAATTACCTACTGTTTTGAGTGATTCATGTGATAAGTCAATTGCATATAATGATCATGCGGAATTGGTTAGGCATAAAGAAGTTTTGACTATAATTTCTTCTGATGATTCTTTATGTTAAATTATATTGGATCCACCTATGAAATTCTCACATGCTATGGAGAAATTTTCTATAATTGCATGTTCGAAATCCTTGTTTAGTGCCTACACCCCTAGATATAAGTTTAATTTGATTGGAGATTATGGTGTAGATAATTAATTTCTTGTAGATCGAATATGCATAACTTGTGATCACATGGATAAATTAAAGTTTGTTGTTTTGAACAATAATTCTTGTGTGCTGAATTTTGTTGATCATCCAATGTCTATGTGTTTATCTCTTATTGCATCATCTAGTATTCACAATCTGCATCATGATGTTGAAGTATGGAAGAACTTACCAATCTTTTCACCCTTACTAGATAAATTTACTATTGCTCGATTGAAATATGATTATATGGATGAGCTTTGTTTGATTCCAAAAGTTGTAGCTTTGCCCATATATGCTACTACTGCAAGTTTACAACTTCAAATATTTGAATTGCATAAGTGCTTCACTTACAATTGCAAAACTACTTGCAATAATTGTTGTGTGATAAATTATGTTTTGATCATTAACATATAGGATTATTCTTCAGGTAATAATACAATGACCTTGTATGATCGCTGTTGTTTTATAACATTAATTATGCAAACTAAGAATCATAAAAACGGATGACATATACATATACTATACATACACCTTGACTTCTTTATTACCCTATTTTCAGCTTATCAAAAGCCAAGAATGGCTTTGTTTTCAAGAAGGGGATGATGATGAGGACATGAACCCTATGGATACAACCATATTTGCTATGCTTATTGTTCCAATTATAAGAGCTTGTACGCTTCCTTGAATTATCATATGAGCTCTTTTTAGGAGTGTCTTTATATTATACGAACTATATGATGCTACCTAATGATTAAAAAAAATATTTTTGCATCACCACAGCTCTTTTTGTCCAAGCCAAGCAAGAGATCGAGCTAAACATGTTTTGGAATCCAATTCTGCCTCCCGAGATAGCACTGACTTCAAACTTTGATAACTTTCAGAGCTCTACGAGTACTTGATGGAAAGCTTATCTCGTCCTCTTTCCAAAGGATCTAGCTCCACCTCCAAATTCCTTCTGAGTGCACTGTAATCGCCAAAGTAGTCTGACCCTGATTATGATTCTGAGAGCAAAGGTGATGAACCACCTCCACTTGAGCCCATGGGCCTTGTTGTAACACCCTGGCTATTCGGAAGCCAAGATGCCACCTAAGGATACAACATATGAACAATTTACGGAATAAGATTCAATATGCATCTATCCAAATATCAATAACAGGATAACGAGGTGAAAGTAGCCAATACATCAGTGGCGAACAATCAAGAAACTAATCATGGAACGACATGATATGAAGTTTAAACATTACTTAATACAGTCCATCTCTCATCAAGGAATATCAAAGTTGAAACCATTAATGAAATTATCAAGTAATGTTCTGTGTGCAACGTGTTGGTCTACTCCCTTCCCAAAATCATCAACATCAGGGTGGATCACCTAAATAACATTGAAAGCAAGGGTGAGTCGAAACTCAGCAAGTACCATATTAGAATAATCAATCAAATAGTGGACAAATCAATTCAATTGAATTATGAACAAATCTTGCATCACATACATGATTGAATGGAATGAATACATGAATGGATGGAATGAAAGAATGCTTGAAGGAATGGACTAATCACGACTTATACCAGGTATAGCGAGTGTAACACCCGTCGGTGTTCACTTAAAGTTACCGTATGAAGAACGTTTTATACGGGTGTTCAACGTGGCCCACATTGGAATGGTGGATCACACGTACCCATTCTGGAATTGATGGGTTTTCAAATGCCCATACTGGAATTGATGGGTCTTTCAAAATTCCACTCCCGTGGACGGAAATTAAAGCATGTATGAATGGAATGAAACAAGTAATATGAATGTCATCATCTTTTCTCAATTATCAATTTGAAACATATCAACATCATGAACAAGTGCAAGAACATACACGTATACATCACATTATCATGCATTCAATTGAAAACACCACAAGTTAATATGCAGTACTTGTCTGTACTGGAATATGAATGTTGAGTACTTCGTTGATTGAAAATATGAATCATAGAAACATTAGCATGAACACAAACACATCATTGTAGCGTCCCGTTTTTCGGAGTTTTTGAAAAATTTTAAAAGAGAACCATTTGTTTCTATTTGCCCAAAGTTTAATTTTGAAATTTCAGAATTCAGTTGCATGATTAATATGAGTTAATCAAACTTCAATTAAATTCAAGTTGGTTTGATTGAGTTTTCTGGAATTTAAAATCAAAATTATTATTTTAAGAATTTTCTTGGATTTATTGGATTTTAGAAATTGATTTTCCTTTTTCCCGAAATTAAAAGTTAATTTATTTGCAAAAGAAAAAGAAAAATTAAAGTTGAAAGTATTTTTATTAAGTCTAGAATAATTCAAGTAATTTCTGTGAATTTTTCTAGAATTTTTGGAGTCTATTTGCTATTTTCTAATTTGCCTTTTGTTTTATTTGAATTTCTGTAAATTAAAAGCTATTTAAAAATCCCTTTTCGGTTTTGGGCCGAATCTCTCCCGGCCCAATCACTGTTTTCTCGCGCCCGGCCGCTCCGTGGCCCGCTCATGTGCGCCGCGCCTCCTCGCTCTCGGTAGTTGGATCGAGATCCGCGCTCCGTTCGCCGCGCCCTCCATCTTCCACCGTCCGTCGGAATCGGACGGCGCCTCGTTCCTCGCGCGCTCACCTCTCTTCTCCGCCGTTGGATCGCGATCCGGCGCCTCCGCGCGCCGCGCGCCCTCCTCTTCCAACCGTCCGATTGAAATCGGACGGCGCCCTCATCTCGCGTCGCGCGCCGTTCATCTCCCACCGTCCGTCGAAATCGGACGGCTCTCGTCTCCGCGCCTCCTCGCTCCGCACCGTCCGTCGCAATCGGACGGCGTCCGATCATCGTCCCGACGCGCGCGCGCTCTCTCTCTCCCACGTCCGCGCGCGCGTCGTCGCGCCCGCCGCCGCGAATCTCGCCGCGGCGCGCCCGTCCGTCGCCTCGTCGCGCCCGCCGCACCGCCACGCCGCGCCGTCCGTCACCGCGCCTCACGTCGCCGTGCCTCCTCCTCGCCTATAAAGCGCGCGCGCTCTTCCTCTCCCTCTCTTTCTCTCTCTCTCGCTCGGTTGCGTTCGCCGCGCCTCTCCCTTCTTCCCGCCTCCGGCGCCTCGCGCCGCCGTCTCGGCGTCGTCTCCTTGACCCGGTCGCGTCGCCGCCGTCTTCTCGGCTCGGCGCCGCCGCCGCGCCCGTCTCTCTCTCTCTCTCTCTCTCTCTCGACCGTGGGCGAGCCACGCGTGGCCTGCGTGGCCACCCACGTGGCGCCACGTCGGCGCCCGCGTCGGCATCTGCGCCGCGTATACGCCACGTGCGCGCGCGCGTGCGCTTGCTTGCGGCGGCGCATTTCTTCGGTTTTTCGGTTGAAAAATAAATCCGAAAATCCGAAAAACCCTAATTTCATCATTTTATGTGATTTAAAACTTCTTTTGGCTATAACTTTCACATCCGAACTCCGATTTGGGTGATCCAAATTTCTAAATTCATATAAATTCATCCTCTTTCATTTGGTACTGGTTTTGTAATTTTTGGAGTTCATTTGGTGCTGTTTTATTTATTTGTTGCTATTCTACATGCGTGTAGATTAGGCGTTTGGAAGATTTCTTCGACCCGACGACCGAAGACCCTCTCCTCGTCAACGAAGGCAAGTCGTAGGCCTTTGACCATGTTGAACCCATTTTACAAATGTATATTGTATTAAATTATCATGCATGGCTAGTTTTATTAAAAATGGTTTTGGGAGTAGATAATTACCAAATTGCCATTATGCCTCCTTGATGAATTGAAAATGAAATGTCTCCTTGTATGACATATATCCTTGAACACCTTAGGATGGTTAATACTAGTTGGACAATAATTGTATTACCAACTTGGGAGCGTATTATTGCTTAGACATGCTCTAGTTACCCGCAATACTTTCGATCACATGTTCAATGATTATTGAAATTTGACTAATGGAACTATGGAACAGTGGTGTGAGGCCACTTTTATTAAAAGATGTTGTGCCATGGCAGGGATTGCCATTTGGCCGGGTATGAACAAAAATGTTTTATGCTCGGGCTTGAGGTAGGGAGCTAGAGTGGGTGCGTAATGCACATTGGGTTGTGGTAGACTTATGCGAGCGATCAACTAAGGACTTAACTTTGCAAGTCATTGATCAGGTCACCTCGTGCAACCATAAGTCGGTATGGGACGGACTGGCCAATTAATTAGGAAAGTTTTGGGTCGGTTCTGTTGTGGTACATTTATTGGCGCAAGAGGGGGCTGTGATGGCGAAACCTTAGCGGGCAGAACCGAGGCAAAATGGAACTTTGTAAAAGCCTTGTCACGTGCTCTAGACTACTCACCAAAGGAAGTGAGCGGTGGTATCGACGGATGCCAAACAAACTAGAGAATTCGTGTCTTGTGGGTAAAGTGTACAACCTCTGCAGTGTCAAAATCTATTCGAATAGCCGTGTCCCGATTACGGACATGCACAGTGATTTCGCGCAAGGTAGCATTTTCAAAAATGTGGTTTGGTTCGATGGAAGCGTTTGGTTGGAATGGTTGGGAAGTGAGCGGGATGTTCCTTTGTTTGATTCAAAGAACTTGGTTATCTATGTATTATTCTTTTACAATCACGCTTTGCAATCTAATTATTGTATTTCTTTGTTAAACTTGCTTTACGCAAATTAACCATAAAGCCATCCTTGTTTAAGCCCGGCATGAATACTATGTGCATACATTTCTCTCGACTTCTTGAGTACTTTATGTACTCACGGCTTTATGCCCTTTGTTGATCGGTCAATGAGAAGAACCGGGAAATGTTGAGTTCTATGAAGAAGGCTACTTTGAAGACTTTGCGAACTAGGTCGCGTCCTCCACTCGATTGCTGTGGGCATGTCGATTGGTCTCCACGTATTTTGAGATTTCATTGCGGATATACTGTTGTTGCTAAGCCACGTGAGGCGACTTTTGTAAGAACCTTGACCATAAGGTCTTTCTTTGTTTTAATTAATATTACTTTATTTGCTTCATTAGTTCGTTGTTGAATGGTTATGAATGCATCATTGTTGCTCTTGTGCAAGCTAGCTACGATCATGGGACTAGCTTGGTATGCCTGAAGGGTCTCGGGGTTGTGTGACACCGGGGTTCCGACAAGAGATGGTATCAGAGCCATATCGACTGTAGGACGTAACCTTTAGTTAGATTGGTCGTCTTAGTCAAAGATTCAAAATATATTTTCTAAATCAAACCAAGCAATTAACTTGACTAGATATTCTTCTCTCATCTTATTCTCACCTTGTTCTATTCTTTTCTTACCATCTTACCCTCTTATATCATTCTTGAGTTCTTTCATCTTATCTTTTCCGGAACTTGGTTTTCAAATTTAAATTTGACTCCCTCATCTCTGGATTATCCCTAGGATCGAGCCCTTCAAGATCAAGCAATGGAAGTTTTGGAAGTTCAAGATCCGCAGTCTGTTCCCAGTTGACCCTCCATAAAGATTAGATTGGTAGCTGCCTCCCTAGTTTTAGAGTCGTTTAGTCTGCGTAATAGTGCTTTTGTGCTTAAGTGTCCCTTTTGGTTTGCTTCTTGATAGCTTTTCGGCTATCCGTTCGTTGGGTAAAACCAATTTTGTCCGCATTAGGTTGATCCATCTATCTCCCTTGTTTCTCGCTCATCTAAATGCTTTCCCTCGCATCTAAATTGCTTTCTTCTTCTCGTCTATTAAACCAGTGAAGCTTTGTCGCGAGATGGTTCGGACCGCAACTCATAAGCCGGATGAGACTCAAGCGCCCGATGTCCGTCTTCCCGAGCCGCCGGTCAGATCCGGGTTTGAGTCGGTTCATGGCGGCCAGACGCGGTGATGAGCTCTTTGATGCGAATATGACCGGATGATGAATCGTGAGAACGGACCAGCTGCGCTTTGCCTACTCGCAATGATGAATCGAGCGATCAAGCGGTGCCACGCCCGCTGCTCCACCCCAGTGTTTCCTCGGTCTAAGTGGCGAGTTTTGAGACCCATCCGCCCACTTTCTCCGGCTCCTCGGAGCCATTGGGCCTGAATGGTAGTTACGTTCCATGGAAAAAGCTCGCTATCACCGTTGTGATGATCGCGAGAAGGTTACATATGCCACTCACCGGCTTGAAGGTACGGCTGCGAGAATGGTGGGAGAACTATTGTGCCGCCATGGAAACCCGAGAGTATCACTTGGGCGAGTTTTGAGGAGCTTTCCGCCACTCCCATATCCACGATGGAAAGGTGGAAATGAAGAAGAATGAGTTAGTGAGTGCGGCAAGGCAACACGTCGGTGGTGAATATCTTAACAGATTCACTCGGTTGTCCGTTATGCCCGAGAGGGCGTTGCCACAGATGATGCCCGCGAAGCGCTTCAGAGAGGACTCAACCCGGTTTGAAGGTGCAAGTCATTGGGAATGACTATTGATTTCCGGCACTTGGTGAACAAGGCCATGCTCATCGAGAATCCGCCGTGAACTTGAAGAATCCGCAAGAGAAAGATGATGCGGCCACGGTGCCCATCGGTCTCACTCCCGAGAGTCGAGAATGAATGTGCGCCTCACGCCGTGTTGCTCCACTGTCACATTGAGCCCTGTGCGGCACCTCGCCCGGCCAGTTCGGTGACGCGGCTTCAGCGGCTCCGGCAACGGCCAAGAAGTGGCAACCTGCGGCGGGATCACTGCTTTAAGTGTCATCGGTGGGGCACCGCCAATGATTGCCGCAGAGGCAAGGCCCTTCTCTGTTCGTTTCAACATGGGAGCCACTCAGACCGGGACCCCGCTCCGAGTCGCACGTGGAGCTCCTCGGACTCCATTTGCACTGTCAAGACTCCTCGGCCTTTTGGAAGAGGTCGTGTGAACCACACCCTTGTGGAGGAAGCCCGATGACCCGGACGTCGTCTTTGGGTAAGTTCCTTGTCAATTATTTTTGCCCTTTGTTTTGTTTGATTACGGAGCTTCGCATTCGTTTGTTTCTCGGAGTTTCTTTGAAAGGCACCGGTTGGAAGTTTTGCCTCTTAAAAGTGTTTTGTTGGTTCAGTCTCGGTTGAATTGAGTACGAACCAAGGTTGTCCTAAGGTTAAAGTGACCATAGAAGGGTAGAATTCCTTGCCAATCTCATCATCATAGACACCAAGTCTCTTGATGTGATTTTGGGAATGGATTGGCTTGCCAATCACCAAGCCCTCTTGGATTGTGGTGGTAGAAGCATCACTTTGGTCGATCCGGATGGAACCAAGGTAAAGTTTGAAGCCTCCCGGAGAAGCTATTTGGATCTTTAGTCTGCGATGCGGTGTTGTGTCTTTGGAAGAAGTGCCGATGGTCGAGAGTTTTGGATGTCTTTCACGATGACCTACGGAATGCCGCGGACCGAGACTTGGAGTTTGTCATCAATCTTGTTCGAGGCTGCTCCTATTTTCAAGAGACCCTCTGATTACTGTCAATGATTTGGTTGGTGAAGAAGCAAATTGAAGAAATGCAAGAGAAAGGTTTTGTCAGGACCAAGTTCTTCACCTTGGGGAGCCCAGTGATCTTTGTTGCAAGAAGGATGGCACCCAGCGGATGTGTGTGGATTCAGAGCCCTCAATGAGGTCACCATCAAGAACAAGTACCCTCGCCGGGATCGATGATTTGTTTGACCGGTTGAAAGGAGCGGTGTGTTCTCCAAAATAGACTTGAGGTCGAGGATACCACCGGTGAAGATTCGTCGAGAAGATATTCCCAAGGCGACTTTCTCAACCGGTATGGGTGTATGAGTTCACGGTCATGTCGTTTGGATTGACCAATGCCCACGCTTACTTTATGAACTTGATGAATAAAGTATTCATGGAGTATTTGGATAAGTTCGTCATTGTCTTCATCGGCGATATTTTGGTGTATTCAAGAGTGAAGAAGAGCATGAAGAGCACCTCCGTTTGGTCTGAATAAGCTTAGAGATCATCAACTCTATGCTAAATTCAGCAAGTGTGAGTTTTGGATGAAAGAAGTTACTTTCTTGGGACATGTCATGTCTGCGGAAGGAGTGTCTGTTAACCCTAGCAAGGTTAAGGATGTGCTTAATTGGGAGTCACCCAAGTCGATTGCCTCAGTCGAAGTTTTCTTGGAATGGCGAGGATACTATCGTCGATTCATAGAAGGATTCTCCAAAATAGCAAGACCCTCACTCATTTGTTGAAGAAAGAAAAGAAATTTGCTTGGACAGCAGTTGTGAGCAAAGTTTTCAAGAGTTGAAGAAGCGTTGACCACGGCTCGGTGTTGATTTTGCGGATGTCGGAAGGATTTTGAGATTTTACGTGATGCATCCGGCAAGGACTTGGTTGTGTCTGATGCAAGAAAGGAAGGTAGTAGCCTATGCTTCCGTCAATTGAGGCCTCATGAAGTGAATTACCCACTCATGACTTGGAGTTAGGCTGTAGTAGTGCATGCTTTAAAGATATGGCGTCATTACCTTATTGGTAATCGTTGTGAAGTCTACGGACCATAAGAGCTTGAAGTACATTTTCACTCGGTGATCTTAATATGAGGCAAAGAAGGTGGTTAGAGTTAATCAAGGATTATGATATTGGAATCCATTACCACCCGAGCAAAGCTAATGTTGTGGCGGATGCCTTGGCGAGAAAAGTCTCTTGCAATACCACATCGATCAAGGAAAATCGGTGACCCTTCATGAAGAGTTCCGAAGCTCAAGTTAGAGTTGGTTGAAGAAGGTTATCTAGGCGCCTAGAAGTTCAACCCACTTTGCGGAATCGGATCAAGGAAGCTCAAGTTGAAGATGCCAATATTAAGGAAATTAAGAGCAACATGAAGAAGGGTAAAGCCACGAGATTTTGAGAAGATGAGCAAGGCACCATTTGGTTTGACAAGCGAATCGTGTTCCAGATCGAGAAGAGCTTAGCGGTGATACTCAAGGAAGCCCATGAAACTTTGTATTCCATTCACCTGGAAGCACAAAGATGTACCAAGACCTCAAAGAAATGTATTGGTGGCCTAGCATGAGCGTGAGATTGCGAGTATGTAGCTCGGTGTGATGTGCATCGTGAGTTAAAGCCGAGCATCAAAGACTTCTTTGGACTCTGCAACCCTTGAAAGTGCCGAATGGAAGTGGGAAGAAATTGGCATGGATTTTATCCTTTGGTTTGCCAAGGACAAGGTCGGGATATGATTCTATCAGGTAATTGTGGATCGTCTAACCAAAGTTGCTCACTTTCTCCCGATCAAGACTACTTACTCGGTGATAGGTGGCGAGAATTATACATGGCAAAGATAGTGTGCCGGCATGGAGTCTTAGAAGAAGATCGTGTCGGATCGAGGATCCGATTCACCTCAAGATTTTGGCGAAGTTGCCTGTGTTTTGGGTACTAATCTAAATTTGATCTGACTTATCATCCCAGACGGATGGGATGACAGAAAAGAGTAAATCAAATCCTAGAAGATATGTTAAGGGCTTGTGCCTTAGCAAATCGAGACTAGTTGGGATCAAATGCTACCTTATGCGAGTTTTCCTATAACAACGATTATCAGTCAAGCCTCGGATGTCTCCATTTGAAGCCCTTTATGGAAGAAAATCAGAACACCGTTGTATTGGAATGAAGTAGGCGAAAGACAAGTGTTTGGGCGGATATTTTGGAAAAAGCCGAAGAGCAAGTTCGATCAATCGAGAGAAAGTGAAAGCAGCCTGAGACCGAGCGAGAAGAGTTATCGCGATGCAGTCGCGAGATCTAGCTTTGCACTGGTGATCATGTGTACTGAAGGTGTCGCCTCTCAAAGGGATCGTCGTTTGAGTAAGTGGAAAGCTTGCACCAAGGTACATCGGACCTTTTCGATTCTAGCAGAAGAGGAGAAGTCGCTTACGGTTGGAGCTCCCACCTCGGTATCGGATGTGCATAATGTCTTCCACGTGTCGCGATTGAAGAAGTGTTTGCGTGTGCGAAGAAGCGGATGCGATGGAAGCAATTGCCACGCAAGAAGACCTCACCTACAAGGAGCATCCCATCAAGATCTTGGAAGTAGCGAGCGAGTGACAAGAAGCAAGATCATCCGTTTACGCAAGGTCGATGGAGCAACCACAGAAGAAGAAGCAACTTGGGAGCGAGAAGATGACTTGAAGGTGAGTTTCCCCACCTATTCTCTAGTCAGCCTGAATCTCGGGGTCGAGATTCCCTTTAAGAGGGGTAGGTTTGTAGCGTCCCGTTTTTCGGAGTTTTTGAAAAATTTTAAAAGAGAACCATTTGTTTCTATTTGCCCAAAGCTTAATTTTGAATTTTTGAATTCAATTGCATGTTTAATATGAGTTAATCAAACTTCAATTAAATTAAAGTTGGTTTGATTGAGTTTTCTGGAATTTAAAATCAAAATTATTATTTTAAGAATTTTCTTGGATTTATTGGATTTTAGAAATTGATTTTCCTTTTTCCCGAAATTAAAAGTTAATTTATTTGCAAAAGAAAAAGAAAATTTAAAGTTGAAAGTATTTTTATTAAGTCTAGAATAATTCAAGTAATTTACGTGAATTTTTCTAGAATTTTTGGAGTCTATTTGCTATTTTCTAATTTGCCTTTTGTTTTATTTGAATTTACGTAAATTAAAAGCTATTTAAAAATCCTTTTCGGTTTTGGGCGAATCTCTCCGGCCCAATCACCTTTTTCGCGCCCGGCCGCTCCGCTGCCCGCTCATGTGCGCGCCGCGCTCTCCTCGCTCTCGGCCGTTGGATCGAGATCCGCGCTCCGTTCGCCGCGCCCTCCATCTTCCGCCGTCCGTCGGAATCGGAC
Organism: Hsuehochloa calcarea; assembly: GCA_036346395.1. Lineage (NCBI taxonomy): Eukaryota > Viridiplantae > Streptophyta > Magnoliopsida > Poales > Poaceae > Hsuehochloa > Hsuehochloa calcarea. Next base: position 37,285,526 of record CM070610.1, read on the forward strand.
GGCGCCTCGTTCCTCGCGCGCGCTCACCTCTCTTCTCCGCCGTTGGATCGCGATCCGGCGCCCTCCGCGCCGCCGCGCCCTCCCTCTTCCAACCGTCCGTTGAAATCGGACGGCGCCCTCATCTCGCGTCGCGCGCGCCGTTCATCTCCACCGTCCGTCGAATCGGACGGCTCTCTCTCGCGCCTCCCTCGCTCCGCACCGTCCGTCGCAATCGGACGGCGTCGATCATCGTCCCGACGCGCGCGCTCTCTCTCTCTCCCACGTCGCGCGCGACGTCGTCGCGCCCGCCGCCGCGAATCTCGCCGCCGCGCGCCGTCCGTCGCCTCGTCGCGCCCCGCCCGCACCGCCACGCCGCGCCGTCCGTCGCGCGCCTCCACGTCGCCGTGCCTCCTCCTCGCCTATAAAGCCGCGCGCCTCTTCCTCTCCCTCTCTTTTTCTCTCTCTCGCTCGGTTGCGTTCGCCGCGCCTCTCCTTCTTCCCGCCTCCGCGCCTCGCGCCGCCGTCTCCGGCGTCGTCTCCTTGACCCGTCGCCGTCGCCGCCGTCTTCTCGGCTCGGCGCCCCGCCGCCCGCGCCCCGTCTCTCTCTCTCTCTCTCTCTCTCTCTCGACCGTGGGCCCCGCGTGGCCCGCGTGGCCACCGCGTGGCGCCACGTCGGCGCGCGTCGGCATCTCTGCCAGCGTGTGCGCCACGTGCGCGCGTGTGCGCTTGCGCTGTGTGGCGCATTTCTTCGGTTTTCGGTTGAAAAATAAATCCGAAAATCCGAAAAACCCTAATTTCATCATTTTATGTGATTTAAAACTTCTTTTGGCTATAACTTTCACATCGAACTCCGATTTGGGTGATCCAAATTTCTAAATTCATATAAATTCATCCTCTTTCATTTGGTACTGGTTTTGTAATTTTTGGAGTTCATTTGGTGCTGTTTTATTTATTTGTTGCTATTCTCATGCGTGTAGATTAGGCGTTTGGAAGATTTCTTGACCGACGATGAAGACCCTCTCCTCGTCAACGAAGGCAAGTCGTAGGCCTTTGACCATGTTGAACCCATTTTACAAATGTATATTGTATTAAATTATCATGCATGGCTAGTTTTATTAAAAATGGTTTTGGGAGTAGATAATTACCAAATTGCCATTATGCCTCCTTGATGAATTGAAAATGAAATGTCTCCTTGTATGACATATATCCTTGAACACCTTAGGATGGTTAATACTAGTTGGACAATAATTGTATTACCAACTTGGGGCGTATTATTGCTTAGACATGCTCTAGTTACATGATACTTTCGATCACATGTTCAATGATTATTGAAATTTGACTAATGGAACTATGGAGCAGTGGTGTGAGGCCACTTTTATTAAAGATGTTGTGCCATGGCGAGGATTGCCATTTGGCGGGTATGAACAAAAATGTTTTATGCTCGGGCTTGAGGTAGGGAGCTAGAGTGGGTGCGTAATGCACATTGGGTTGTGGTAGACTTATGCGGCGATCAACTAAGGACTTAACTTTGCAAGTCATTGATGGGTCACCTCGTGCAACCATAAGTCCGGTATGGGACGGACTGGCCAATTAATTAGGAAAGTTTTGGGTCGGTTACTGTTGTGGTACATTTATTGGCGCAAGAGAAAGTGTGATGGCGAAACCTTAGCGAAGCGAAGCAAGGCAAAATGGAACTTTGTAAAAGCCTTGTCACGTGCTCTAGACTACTCACCAAAGGAAGTGGCGGTGGTATCGACGGATGCCAAACAAACTAGAGAATTCGTGTCTTGTGGGTAAAGTGTACAACCTCTGCGAGTGTCAAAAATCTATTGAATAGCCGTGTCCCGATTACGGACATGCACAGTGATTTCGCGCAAGGTAGCATTTTCAAAAATGTGGTTTGGTTCGATGGAAGCGTTTGGTTGGAATGGTTGGGAAGTGAGCAGGATGTTCCTTTGTTTGATTCAAAAGAACTTGGTTATCTATGTATTATTCTTTTACAATCTGCTTTGCAATCTAATTATTGTATTTCTTGTTAAACTTGCTTTACGCAAATTAACCATAAAGCCATCCTTGTTTAAGCTGGCATGAATACTATGTGCATACATTTCTCTACGACTTCTTGAGTACTTTATGTACTCACGGCTTTATGCCCTTTGTTGATCGGTCAGTGAGAAGAACCGGAAATGTTGAGTTCTATGAAGAAGGCTACTTTGAAGACTTGCGAACTAGGTCGCGTCCTCCACTCGATTGCTGTGGGCATGTCGATTGGTCTCCACGTATTTTGAGATTTCATTGCAAGATACTCTGTTGTTGCTAAGCCCTGTGAGGCGACTTTTGTAAGAACCTTGACCATAAGGTCTTTCTTTGTTTTAATTAATATTACTTTGTTTGCTTCATTAGTTCGTTGTTGAATGGTTATGAATGCATCATTGTTGCTCTTGTGCAAGCTAGCTCACGATCATGGGACTAGCTTGGTATGCACGAAGGGTCTCGGGGTTGTGTGACACCCGGGGTTCCGACAATCATTCATCAATGTAAAGGATTCAATGTACTTGCCTTTCGCGTTGTGACGCGCTAGCAAGCAATGAAGGTGTCCCCACACGCGATGCCTCACCGCCTACACAAGTGTTCCCGAAATAAGAACAACGTGGAAATACATTGCTACGGCGTTCTACAATATCTCTCGACTACCCAATATACCGCCTGGACCGAATTGAAAATAAACTACTCGGCGATTTGACGCCGAACAGCGGTACGAGAAAAAGTGTAATTAAATATCCGTAACTCATAATTAATTGAAACTAGTGCTCAAATAATCTTAACGCACCAGGCTACAAAACTCTAGTTGGTAGAATCCTTTGATTCGGCCAAAAAAAGTGGCCTAAACAACAGTTGAAAACACTAATGATATCGCCTGATTTGAGCAGTGGTAAAGAAAATGATGTAACTTTTATTCTACTGATCCAATGGAGGTGATCTTTATCAACTTGGAAAGATAATTAAAGTGCTACAATAACCTATTTGGGTGGGAGTTCTCAATCTGACTGTAACTATATCAAAACCGAGGAGCAACCTACAGTCTCCAAAATCTCTGACAGACAGAGTAGTGTGCGGTTAAAAATTCATATCTCCTAAACCACAGGGTGGAATCTCGTGATCTCAGTGCCAAAAGAAAGCTAAGGAAACCAGGAACATAACTCTAGCAGACGAAAACCCGAGATTCGGCCTCTAAGTAATTCATAATGGCCCGACAAGAAAATCTGCCAAAATACGTCAGCTGTCCTGGACAGTCGCGGTAAAACTACCATATCTCCTAAACCGTAACTCCAAATCAGATGATCTCGGTGCCTAAAGAAATCTAAGATCAAGGGCTACAACTTTCTAAGAGGTGGGAAGATCAGGAAACGTACGGAACGTACCCAAATCTGACGAACAAATCTGGCGTATGACAGGGAGGAGGGTGGCGGCCGGTTGGAGAGGGGGAGGAGGGGGTGGCGGCTTGGGGAGGGGAGTGGGGAGAGAGAGAGGATAGGCTAGGGTTTGGGGATGAGGAAAAAACCCCCCCTTGGCTGGCCCCTCTCATGGGCCCCTCCTGGGCTGCGGCCCAGGCCCAGGTTGTCGGAAGATCGCTGAAAACCCCCCGCCGATTCAGAAAATTTCAGTTCTTGTTTGCATTTTCCCTCCCCAGCTGCTTTTCTAATTACCCGATCCAAATCCGGGGTATTACACTTGTAACCCTATGTGAGAATCCGGGCGATTTAACTTGTAATGCTTGACCCACCAATTGGTCCTAGCATCACAAATTAAACTTTCTTCTCTAGGAGCGGTACACATACACCATCACAAGCATCAATATCAATCCACATACAAGTTCTTACAATATCGAAACTTCATAATTTACAACATATTGAACTTACAAGGTTCAATTTCATACAAAAGGGTCGACCGATCAAATAACAAGATAAATATCAAATATGAAGTGGAAAATAGTAAATAAAATAAAATAAAACATGAATTAATCATAAATAAAGTCCCAATGGCTTGCCATAACCCGCAGGTATGGCTTAGTTCCTGGGTCAGCTATTCCAGATCGGATGCAAGAAGCACAGCTGCATGATCAGATGCTCTAGCGGGCGAGGAAGCGTCTAGATGAGGGCAAACAAGGTCATTTCAGCATTGACGAGTCTAGCACGTTGCAGTTTAAGGGCCACCTTTGTGTACCATAGGGAGCCCAGGTCAAGGATGACATTCTAAGGGAAGCCCATTGTACTCCCTACACTGTATATCCTGGCGAGACTAAGATGTGTAAGGATTTGAAAAAGAGTTTTTAGTGGAAAAGAATGAAGGTTGATATTGCTCAGTATGTGGCATATTGTGGTATTTGTCAGCGAGTTAAGGCCGAGCATAAACATCCAGCCGGATTGTTGCAGCCTTTGGATGTCCCAGTTTGGCCGTGGGATGATATCTCTATGGATTTTATGGTTAGTCTACCTTCCACGTAGCGAGGAAAGGTTGCTATTTGGGTTATAGTGGACCGGTTCAGCAAGTCTGCATATTTCATTCCCATTCGTACCACAAATTCAGCAAGTAACTTGGCTCCTTTCTATGTGCGAGAGATAGTACGGTTGCATGGTGTGCCTAAGACTATTATATCTGATCGTGATGCCAAGTTCGTCTCTAAGTTTTGGGAGAGTCTGCGGAGTGCCTTGGGCACGCAGCTTCGTCTTAGTACCGCATTCCACCCTCGGACAGATGGCCAGTCTGAGCGCACAATTCAGACACTTGAGGACATGCTCAGGTTTTGTGTTATGTCTTGGAAAGGAAGTTGGGATGATCATCTAGCTCTGGCAGAGTTCGCCTATAACAACAGTTATCATGCTAGTATTCGAGCTACACCATTTGAGGTCCTCTATGGGCGAAGGTGTAGATCCCCGTTGTGCTAGGATGCGGTTAGAGAACGAGCAGTTTTAGGTCCCGATTGGGTTCAGCAGACTGTGGCCAGAGTAACAGAGATTAGGAAGAATATGTTAGCTGCTCAGAGCCAACAAAAGAGTTATGCGGATGTGAGAAGGCGAAATTTAGAATTTGAAGTGGGGATCAGGTTCTACTGAGAGTGTCTCCTACCAAAGGCATCATGCATTTTGGTACCAAAGGGAAGCTTAGCCCGAGGTGTGTTGGACCATTTCCAATCGTGGCAAGAATTGAGAAGTTGGCATATCGCTTGGACCTTCCCGAGTCCATACATGGCGTGCACAATGTATTCCATGTTTCCATACTAAGAAAATATTTGAGAGATCCAGAACATGCTATTCCATTAGAGCTATTGAGAATTGAGTAAGATCTTACCTTCGAGTCCCAGCTAGTGAAAATTTTGGAAGAGTTAGAGCGAATTCTGGGGAATAAGACGTTGAAATATGTTAAGGTGCTTTGGTCTCATCAATCAGAGAGAGAGGCTACCTAGGAACTAGAGTCTCACATGTGTGCACAGCAACCAGATTTGTTCACGATAGGTACGTGTTTATCATTGTTAAATTCCAGTCGCAGTTTTCTTTCTAGTAGATCGGTGTGTAGATTCATGGTCGAATCCTGTTAAGGGAGGTAGAATGTAATACTCCGAATATTTCTTAAGCAAAAGAGGGAATAAAAATATTTATAAATGTTTTTTTTTGTGAAAATCCGCCATCCTAGGCCTCGGGCCATGTCCCAGGAGGCCCAAGTGGGGGCCAGCCAATAGGGGGCGCCTCCCTCCCCCCAAAACCCTAGCCCCCCTATTCCCCCTCTCCCATCCAAGCCGCCACCTCCCTGCCCCTCTCCCCTCCCCTAGCGCCTCCATCTCCCCCAAGGCCGCTTTCCCCATGACCAGCAGCCTCCCAGCGTCACTTCCCTCCATTGGTGCCTCCTCCTCGCTGCTGCCCTAGGCTAGGAAGAAGGGAGAAACCGAGGCTGCGCCAACCAAAGGTGAGAGGAAGGAGAACCGGGAAGACGGAGTTCTTCGAAAGAGATCTTTAGCAAGTTTATGTAGCATCTTCAAGGGGTAATAATCATCTCCCCGCTGTTTGGAGCCGGTTTGATCTTTAATTTTATCGATTAGAGAATTGTTGAACTGCTGCGATTAAAATCAGTAATCTATATTCTTCTTGTTCGTCAGTTTTTGCATAGTTAAAGTCCAAATTCGAGATTAGGGTCTGCAAGAGAGTTGTGGGGTTTGTTCTCAGATTTTCATAGAGTCTGAGATCACCCAAATCGGAGTTGCAGTTTGGGTGATACGTTAGTTTCTTTACTGCTGTCCAGAAACCCTGACAAGATTACTGCAGTCGTCGTGTTTAACAGATAAGGTTTAGATCATGGCCAATTCAGGGGGTCTCCCAACAAAACGTTCGTAGAAAATTTTATTGGCTTTCCGGATTGATAAAGATCATGAATTTTTGTTTAGTCATTTGAAAGATATGGATTTTTCTTGTACTGCTGTTCTTTCGGACTGTCACATTCTGACTTCAAGTTGTCAACTGTAGATTAGATCATGTTAATGAAAGAATTAGAGAATCTCGCCAACTAAGTTATTATAGATAATTTTGTTATATTTCCAGAGAGTCCTATACCATTGAATTTAGAAGTACAAAATAAAAGTTACAAAATTCCCAAGTCAGTAATACCGAAGATGATATAACGGTCTTCGGGACTAAAAACAAAGGATCAGATGGGGTAGTTTGATCTTCTGGTCACCTGAGAAGTTGTAGCCACACTTGTGTAGATTCCATGAAAGTTGGATTCATGACTTTTGGAGTTTTTACTCAAAAGTTATGGATTTTCCTTTTCCAGCTGTCTGTTTGGATAGATTGTGATTTGGAGTGCATCGGATAAGTTCGGGTTGCGATTAGAGCGATTGATTTTATTTTGTTCCATTGCTATGCCATACACTTTTTGAATAGTATATTTAATATACTTTATGGTTGCCAGGTGGCGGTGAGCACCGGGGTTGAAGGTTTCCCGTCGTCATCGTTCCTCTCACGATTAAGGTAAGTACAAATAGTATTGAATGAATTGGTTTGCATCATTCATAATAAATGCCATGGTTTAGTTATGAGTTTTACTTCTATGCTAATGTCGTTGAATATTATACTCTCATGATGGATTGAGATTGTGAAGTTCAAATTGCATCATGGCATTCATTCTTAAACCTTGGACTACGTGGTAGCCAATGGTTGTTTCTTTTGAGGTCCTCATCATACATTAGATAGGCGTGAGATCCCTGTCATGTATTGGACGGGCATGGGTCCCCGCACTCGTGGAGTATGGGCTTGAGGTCCCTGTGCCTGAGGGCACAGGCTTGGGTATGCATCGACGAATGCAGTACTCGGCATTATTGGTAGTTGCAAAGAAGAAAGACAGGGCATTCATATCATATGCATTACACTCCAGTGTAAGAGATTTGTTTATGGTTCCTTGCTGATGTTCAGATGATGAATTGATATCATTGTTGTCTACTCATGATGTTTTGTTTATTATCCCTGTCGTATTTTGTTGAGTCGTGGACTCATATTTGTTGTTATTTTTTTAGGTACCTCTCAAGGCAACGACATGCATCGGAAGGAGTAGTTTGGTGCACATCACTTATATTCACTCATGGAAAATAAATTAGATTGTTTACCCAAGTCTCATACTCTTGCTAATACTTTCATATTTCGGACTGAGTTCACCCTTCGCGGTGATGATTTTATTTGTACTCGTAGTAGCCAAGGATTTTGGCAGATGCTTCAGCTGATGCTTTAATCTTAGTTTTTAATTTGTTAGTTCCACTCGATAGAATAACATGAACGTCTCGATTAGTTTTATCCCTCGTCTTTCTGGCGAGTCTTGATGATTTTTATTTAGTTGATAAGGAGCTACTCTCATTATGTTCCTTTATCCTTAGTGTTCGGTTTGGATGAGGCATAGCTTAAGCTATGCCTAAGTTTTCATTAGTTGACTTGTGGTAGTCATATTCCGATCTATTTGAAGCTTGTGCTGGTTTTGTTGATTTAAATTAAGTCATTCACAGTTGCATGTTTTTTTGTAAATTGAAGTAAAATGTTGTCATAAGGTTGTTCAGTAGCATCTTAGGCCCTATGCTGGGCTGGAGTGTTACAATATCCAAGTGTGTTCATAACCTAGGATGAGGCTATTCGAATAGTCTATACGCTGCATAGGTGTACAGCTTTACCCACATGTCAGGCCGCTCCTTATGCCAAGCTATTTAGAACACTTCCTTAGGTATGTCGGCAGAGCTAAGTCCTACGAGACGTTTTCCAATATAATGCATTAACTATGAGTCACCCGCATGAGTGAAACCCTCGGTAAATCGCCCTTGTGTGTATAGGGCTCCCACAGAGGACCCACACATTATGCCGGAGTTGCCAGCAGCGCGAAAGCATACCACCGATGCCCCTCGGTGTGGAGAACCTAACGGGAACTCCACCACCTCACACCCAACACACGGAACATTTTTTTAACACAACACACACAACCTCCTGCGACTCGGAGTTAACACACACCAAAGTACTAAGCCAAGAGATGTCCCATATCCCTCTCATGTGGTTGCACGCAAAAAAATACTCGGTACGGTGGCGCAAGTAATTCGGTCCTTGTTGACTTGGGAATAAATCATTCACACCTGATAATCACACCATGCATACCATTTGCCTAAGTCCGAATTATTTTATTTTAAGTTTTAGCTTTTCAAATATAATAGTACAGGGTGCTACATATAACATAATAAAAATGATTTATATTATCAAGGTTATCGACAAAGTCGACAACCGACCAATCTACCGGAAGCTAAGCACTGCTAAGCATGACATCGCATAAGCATAATTAGACCATATAACTTCCACCGGGCTGTAATTCACTAGCAGAATTATTAACTTAGACTAGTGGCAGGGGTTGAACAATTTTAGGGAATTCATACAATAGGATTAACTACCTTTAATCGTAAACATAACTTGACAAATAAAGCATGTATACATACAGTTGCAAAACAAAATAATAATTTTTGAATGCAATAGGATCAACATGCATCAATGGAATGAGTGCTTGCCTTTGCTTGCTGTTACTCTGGACATTCGCACGATCATCTCTGTTGCACTCCCGAATCATCGTCATCTAACGATGTGGATTTCATGGGGATATGCTCCAGATCTTAGGATGATGTGACAATTGGCAATGGTGTTTACGGTTTGTCGTTTCACGTGTTTTCGACAAAGCTACAGTGTATTACGACAGGGGCGGTCCGACCGGTCCTTGCACGCAGTGGTCCGAGCCGGTCCCAAATCGGTCGGACCGGCCATGTGGGGCGGTCGGACCGGCAGTGACCAAAGTGGTCAAAATGAGCTGAACCAAAAATAGGTGTTGTAGGCAAGTGAGGGGATCCCAATGCACTTGGTCTCATAATTTTGGAGTCTCGAAGAAGTTCTATTGGATTTAAGTTTCCGAAGGTTTGGATTTTGGGGTTGAAATTGGCTAAGTCCACGTGGCGGTCCGACCGCTCACGAGGAGCGGTCCGACCGCCAAGGGGCGATTCCACCGGCTCACTGGAGCGGTCGACCGGTTTCTACTTGAGCGTCGGCCAACCGTGGCGATGTTGATTTGTTAGGTCAAAGTCTTTGGTTTCATGGCATATGATTTGCATGATGCATGTTTTGACTAACATGGGTCAAGTTGTGAAGAACTTGTTCCGAATTCGTGTTTTCTTGTGCGTGGTTGTGCGGTAGCTTGGTGGTCAACGACGGTCAGCGGCGAGGAGAATCGGGACTAGACTTGAAGAGTTGAGGTCGAGCGATCGACGATGCGGGTGAGGTCAACGACTCAAGTGTGACACAAGATGGACAAGGGTGATCTATTGGCGAATCCATGACGCATGGTGAAGCGGTTTAGGTCAAAAGTTAAAGACGGCGCTAAGCGGCGTGCGTGTGTGACCCGCTTGTTAGTGGGCCTTAACGGGAGCCCAATTAAGTCAAACCCTAAGAGTTTTAGGCCTCCACTATAAATAGGAGGAGATGGTGGCTGCACCTCTCTCTCTCTCTCGCCTCTTTGTGTTTCAAACCTTAATTGTCTTTAGGGGAGTTGAGGTGGAGGCTAGGGCTCTTGATGGTTTGTGGTGAATTTTGTGATCCTTGATTGTCTACTGATCCATGATGGTGTGGATGTAATCCAGCTTCAATCACGAAATCAATCTATGCAAGGTTTGCTTGAGATAAGTCTCTTTTCGTTCTTGCTTTCAATTTGGTGATTTTAGGGCTTTCTTTGATCCGCGAGTTTGTGATTGATTCTTTCACGTGAATTAGCTTGCTGTGATATGTGTGAATCTATCTAGCATCATCTTGATCATCAATCTCTCACGAACAAGCTTTAGGATCAAGTTTTCGTTCTTACCCGGTTTTAGACCTTCTGTTAATCAATTGACAATTGCTCAAGATCGTTCTAAGAATTATCATAATATTCGATTGGAATAGGTCCTCAATAGCATATAGAAGGTGTGTGCAAAGTTTCATAAAGATTGGAGTTGAGAATCAAAGTTTCACCTAATTGCAACTTCGTCATCGGTGATTTTCTCTGTTGCGATCGGTTCGAGTCGGCGGTCGACCGCCCGTCATCACCGGTCAGACCGATTTTGGAGCGGTCCGACCGCCAGCACAACGCCGGTCAGACCGCCCAGCAATCGGTCCGACCGGTTGAGTATAACGGTCAGACCGCCCGTGCTGTTAGTCTTGGTAATCATAGTTGATTTTGTTATATTGCTTAGGGGTTTAATTGGATTCAATACTAGTCTTCCATTTGATCTTGGTATATTGATCTTCATAGCCTTCTAATAGCTACTGGAGTTAAATTGTATTGAGTTCATAATTTGTGAAAAAGTGAGCGTGCTCCTATTCACCCCCCCTCTAGTCGCCTTTACGGTCCAACAAGTGGTATCAGAGCCCGGTTAGTTCAATCTTGATCTTAACCGGTCACTGAACTTTGGCGATGGATAAGTTTTCTACTAAACCGCATATCTTCGATGGGCACGACTATGCCTATTGGAAGAATCGTATGCGCGTCTTTCTTGAGAGCGAGGACAAGCTATTTGGGATGTTGTTAGAGCCCCATTGGTTATTCTGAAATTGCTACACACGCTTCGTAATTCTTTTGGCTAACAACAATAAGGCTAAGAATCTTTTATATGGTGCACTTGGTAGACAAGAATATGATAGAATTTGCAATCTTTCAATCACAGCATGAAATTTGGAACACTCTCGAAACATATCATGAGGTTCGTCCCAAATCAAAAAGGTGCGTCAAGCATTTACAAGCGTGAATACAATAAATTCGAGATCGTCTGGAGAGAGCATCGATGACATTTTCGATCGCTTTAATAAAGTAATCAATCAAATGAAAGTCGTTGATATTGAATATTCTCAATCTGAAAATGCCACCCATCTCTTGGTGCAATCAACACCAAGGAGTGGGAGATGAAGGCTCTTGCTATAGAGGAAAATGTTGATCTTTCAAGTCTTACTTTAGAATTGCTTTATAGTAAACTCAAGACTCATGAAATTAAAAGAGTTGATCATCCCAAGAAAGATAATTTAGCTTTGGTAGCGATCCTCTCAAAAGGCTTTTGATGACTCTTTTGAATCTTCTTCGGATTTTCATTTGCTTTTTATCGCTATTCATGAAGAGGAGCTTGAAAGTATTCACAAGCGAGTTAGCTCTTCTAGCTAAGAAATTCACACGGCCTACAATAATATGAGAAACAAAAGAGAGGTGGTCGGTAACATGCTATGAATGTGGTGAGCTCAATCATATCAAGACAAATTGCCCCAAGTGAAAGGTAAGAGCAATCATAAGGAAGGAAAGCCGACTTGGAAGAAGCCTCCTTTCAACAAATCAAGGTATGAGGCAAATAAGCTTGTGAAGGTCGCTCACCGGGTCCTTACCGCTTTGAGGATCAATCCTTGAGCGATGTGGATACCGGGAGTGAGGAGGACAAGGAGGAGGAGATCCTCAAGGTAAAAAGAAAGGGAAGGCCAAAGACTTCAGCGGCATGTGATTCATGGTCGACACGGACGACATTGATGATAATGAGGTATCTTTTTCTTATGATGAGCTTTACGCTAAATATGATTCTATAGTTGAGCAATTGCTTAGTCAAGATGAAGCGCTTGAATTTGTTATGACAAAAATAAGAAATTAGAGTCAAAAATTAGCAAACTGAAAGTAGAGCTTAAAGCTGCTAAGACTCTTGAATCGATGAATGTTTTTCTTGTCATGCTATGCATTCAAATTACCAAGTTACAATCTGCTCATAATATTTGTGTACAACAACTTGAGAATGCTAAATCTGAACTAAATGAAATTAAAAGTGCTCCTTGTGAAAAATGTTTAGAATCTAGTAAATTGATTGCTTTTGATGTTTTTGATTCTAGCCCTTGCACTTCATGCTTAGAAAAAGAACGTGAAATCAAAGATATCTTAGAAGCTGCTAGAGTCAAATATGCTAAGCTTAAGGACAATATTGAAAATACTACTTGTGCTTCATGTTCCACTCTTAAGCTTGAAATTGCTTTGTATAAGGAAAAATCTATGGATAAAACTTGTGATTCTTGTGTTAACTTGAGAAAAGAAAATGCTTACCTTCATGATACATTAGAAATTTTTTCTAAAGGTAAGAAACAATTAAACATGATTCTTGACAAGTCTAAAACTCCTTATAAGAAGCAAGGTTTAGGATTCAATTCTTTTCAAGACAATTCAAACCCAAAAGTCATTCAAGTCTTCGAAAAAGGTTTAATTGAATTCAAAACCCAACCTGCAAAAACATCTTTTAAATCTGCAGGTTTTGCCCAACCTTGTATTAATTCAAATGGTGCGTCTTCTAGTGGTACCAAGTACCATTGCACTTATTGCAAAAAGGTGGACATTTGATTGAATATTGTTGGCGAGGTTGAAAAATGATAGGAAAAATTTTGATAGAATTTCATTCATGCAACCTAGAGGTTCTATGAGACATGGTAACACCGAAAAGAATAAACACGGATTAGGATTTTTATCTCATGCAAATCATTATGTTTCTAGACATCCTAATTCTAATGTGTATCGATCGCGGTCTGATCATTTGGTGGTCACCGATCGACCGTTTTGGTCACCGGCCCGACCGCCAAGACAAAGCTTCTACGACCAGCCATGGACAGATTCAAGTCTCATTTTAATTTAAACATTGCTCATAACCGAATGTTAAATGAAATCAAGGATAGTACTTCGGTTTGTATACTCCTTGCAGACGTGTGTCTCGATCTTTGGATTCCTAAATCTTGTTTATCTAGTCCCAGATTGAGACACATCGTTCTTTTGCTCCTTGATTTTTAGGATTACCGCGGAAAGGGAAGAACACGTGGTTCGTTGACTCGGATGTTCACGCCACATGACCGGAACTCAAAATGGTTCACCTCTTTCACGCGAGCAACGGTGATGACTTCATCACCTTTGGAGATGATACACAAGGGCGAATTGAAGGAACAGGATCAATTAGGGTAAACAACAAATTCATTCTAAAAGATGTCGCTCTTGTGGATAAGCTTAGGTATAATCTCCTTCATTTCTCGACTTCTTGATGATGGCTATGAGACTATTTTTAAGAAAAATGCTTGTCGTGTGCTTGATTCTCTTGGTGAGCTTGTGTTTGGAATCTCTAGAGTTGGTAGATTTTTGGAGTGATTTTGAGAATCTCTTCTTTGGATCTCTTAAATGTTTGCTTACATCTTCTTCGATTTCGGCTTTGGCATCGACGTTTGGGGCACATTGGTTTTGATCATCGACACGAGTTAGCAACCTTGATCTCATGAGAGGTTTGCCCAAACTCAAAGCATCAAGGATCTCAGATAGCGCCACAGTAGGCATGGCAAACAAGTTGCCGCCTCACACCTTCTGTGACTATGGTTATGACCGACGGACGGGACGGTTGCTTCATATGGATCTTGTTGGTCTGCTAGAGTCCGTCGATCGGTGGAAAATGGTATATTCTTGTTATAGTTGATGATCTTTCTAGATATACTTGGGTGTTCTTTCTTACTTCAAAAGATGAAGCTTTTGGTTATTTTCATGACCTTGTTCTTCGTTTGGCTTCGAGCTTCACGGTGCTTTGAGAGCGATTCGCGATGATAATGGCACGGAGTTCAAAAATGCTTCTTTGCTTCTTTTGTCTTTGGCGTGGTATTGAGCATCAGTTCTCCTCTCCACGTTCCTCAACAAAATGGCGTGGTGGAAAGGAAGAATAGGACCTTGGTCGAAATGGCTAGGACGATGCTAGATGAGTATAGCACACCGAGGAGATTTTGGGCCGAAGCTATTGCTACTGCTTGCCATATTGCAAATCGTGTCTTTTTGAGACCTATTTTAGGCAAGACTCCTTATGAGCTTCGTTTTGGTAGAAAACCCTCTGTTCGCATTTTGAGTTTTGGATCAAAATGTTTTATCCTTAAGACAGTAACTTAGATAAATTTGAATCAAGAACTTTTGATGGGGTATTTCTGGGTTATCCTGCTCATTCGAGGGGTTTTCGAGTTTTTAATACTGAGACTAACATTATTCAGAGACTTGTAATGTCACTTTTGATGAGACTAGCCACGAGCTAGATCTATTGCTGAGATGATTTACTGGTGAGAGCATTTTTGTGGAGGAAGATGAGGACGAAGCTAATATCATTCCTTCATCTGCTCATCAAGCGCCCATATTGATACAAGAACACCTCGTCTACTTCACCTTCGTTGAGGCTCTGCGCATCTTCATCATCAATGAGACTGCGGAGGTCGAAGAAACGATATCTCACCGGGCGCCCACGCCGCATTCAGAGACGGCATCCTCCGAGCAGATAATAGGTAATCTACATGAGCGAGTCACTCGCTCCAGGTATAATGATCCAAATCTCTACTCTCATTCGGCTTTTGTTGCTTCTTTTGAACCCCGCGATATATCACATGCTTTATCTGATTCTAGCTGGGTAAATGCCATGCATGAGGAGTTAGAGAATTTTGAAAGAAACAAAGTTTGGAACCTAGTAGAACCTCCTAGTGGTCATAATGTTATAGGAACCCGTTGGGTGTTTAAGAATAAACAAGGTGAGGATGGTTCTGTGGTTAGAAATAAGGCCAGATTGGTAGCTCAGGGTTTCAGCCAAGTTGAGGGGTTAGATTTTGATGAGACATTTGCTCCTGTTGCTAGACTAGAAGCCATTCGCATTCTGCTTGCATTTCTTTGCATCAAAAGGTTTTAAATTATATCGATGGATGTTAAAAGTGTCTTTTAAATGGTTTCATAGATGAGGAAGTGTATGTTAAGCAACCCCCTGGTTTTGAGGATCCTAAATATCCAAATCGTGTTTTCAAGCTATCTAAAGCATTATATGGTCTTAAACAAGCCCCTAGAGCCTGGTATGATAGACTTAAGACCTTCTTGCTTAAAAATAATTTTGAGATGGGTAAAGTGGATAAAACTCTATTTATTCTTAGGCGTGGAGATGACTTCTTGCTTGCTCAAATTTACGTGGATGATATTATTTTTGGTGGTTCCTCTAATGCTCTTGTTTCGACTTTTACGACACTATGTCCAGGAATTTGAGATGAGTATGATGGGAGAGCTTAATTACTTTTGGGACTTCAAATCAAGCAATGCAAGGAAGGAACTTTCATCCATCGACGAAGTACACTAAAGATCTACTCAAACGCTTCAACATGGGTGATCGCAAGCCAATTTCCACTCCCATGGCAACCGATTATTTTGGATCCGGATGAGGAAGGAGAAGTCGTGGATCAACGCGATACCGCAGACATGATCGGCTCCTTCAGTATTTGATCGCCTCGAGACCGGACATTCACTTCACGGTATGTCTTTGTGCAAGATTTCAGCGTCTCGAGAACTTCCCATCGCCAAGCCGTTAAGCGCATATTCGGTATTTACACTCTACCCTCTTATATGGCATTTGGTATTCTGCTCTTGACTTTGTCCATTAGAGGTTTTGATTCGATTTTAGTGTCGGTTAGATAGGAAGAGTACCTCGTGCACACTGTCACTTCCTAGGCACTTATCTTGTATCTTGGTCTTCTAAGCGGTCTTGTTGCACAATCCTTCTTCGAGGCGGAGTATGTTCTCGCCGCTAGTTCTTTGTAGCTAGATTTTGTGGATAGCGTCCACTTTGAAAGATTATGGGTTAAACTTTGCTAGTGTTCCTCTTTTCGTGATAACACTTCTGCTATTAATATTGCTAAAAACCCAGTGCAACATTCTAGGACTAAGCACATAGACATTCGCTTTCACTTCTTTAAAGATCATGTTGAAAAAGGTGATATTGTGATGCACTTCGTAGAGTCCGAAGCTCAATTGGCAGATATTCTTACCAAGCCTTTAGATCAAACCAGATTTTCCTCCTTAAGAAGCGAGTTAGGGGTAATTTATCCTTATGGGTTGGTTTGAGGGGGAGTTTGATCTTTTTCTTATCTTTCCTTGTTCTTTTGATCTTTTATTGTTCTTTTTCTGAACTTAGTGATCTTTTGAACTTTTTAGGTTTTTAGGCTTTTTAATTGCATCTCATTGTGTCATATTGCATTCATATGAAAACTCCAACAAGTGGTTACAACAAATGGTATGAAAAATCCAAAAAGATGCATTGTAATATAAGATTTTCTGCTTATTTTTTAAAAAAATTGATGAAGCTTTGCCTATTACCCTTTAGAGCTTTTGTATTTCAATTCTTGCTCAATGTCATGTCTAGTTCTTTGACTTGCTAGAATTATCATGCTTTTACATGTGTAGCTAAGTCTTTGCTATATGAGCTAGAACCTTTTAAACAACTCAAACTAAGAAATTGCAATTTGTGGATGTTTTAGCGAGTTGCGCAATTAGTGCTCCTCTTGTGACATTGGCCCTGTCAGAATTGCTTTGTTAGCTCTTTGATCTAAAATTGACCATTACTTGAGCTTTTGTGTTCTTGAGATTCTAAAACCGCTCATGTGAAAAATGAAAATCAAGATTGTCTTATGCTTAAATTGTGCCAAACTATTCTTACGAGACTGCTTGTCAAATGACATGAACTTGGAGATAGTTTGATGAACCAGACGATCTCATGGGGACTGCTTGTCAGAAATGACATGAACCTCAAGATTTGTCGACCCGGTAGAAGCTTAGAAAGAGTTTGTGGATGGCTCCTAGTTCAGGATCTTCTTTACTAAGATATACCTTTAATCAACTTTTGGTCGAAGCTTAGGATGAGTTTGTGGATGGCTCCTAGTCCAGGATCTTGTCACTAAGTTAGATCATTAGTCAACTTCCATATTCAATGCAAATGAGAAAAATGTTGACAAATGGGTGTTTACAAAATTTTGAGCAAAATGATTCAATACGGGACTTGATTGACTCTTAATGTGGTCTTTGTTAGATTTTTGATCTCACTTTGACATTTTGACATGGCCAATTTCACTTTAGGATCCATGTTGATGAACTTGCTGAATTTGAAGCGTTGCTTAAATTGATCAAATCTACTGCTTTACTTTTGAGCCTTTGTGCTTAGCTTTGATATATATGTCTTACCATGATCTTGCTAATATTCATCGGGCTTGATATCTTTGTTTGTGCAATATTCGAGATACTAGCTTGTTCTTTTGGGTAATCTCCAAAGCTTCTTGTAATCAAAAAATTGAAAAATACAAAAATTGAAGCCACTCCATTGCACTTCATGCATATTCCTCTTTATGCTTCTTTTGTTTCTGCTTCTTTCTTTATTCTCTATTTGTTATCCCTGGATGAGAGGAAGGCGTGATTCCTTGATGAATCCATTGTCAAAGGGGGAGAAGATGTGTTAAATGAAAAGATATTTCTTTGCTACTCTTATTTGGAGAAGATGTGTTAATGAGAAGATTGGGGGAGAAGTTTATACAAAGGGGAGAAACTGAAAATTTAAAATTTGATGATCATAGTGAGGGGGAGTTCTTGAGTTGCATTCTTATTGTCTTATTGAATATTCTGAACTTGAATTGCATTCTTTTATACTCACAATGATCATAGGTCAATTGAACAATTGTTTATTCATATGGACCTCATGTGAGAATTTTGACCCTTTTCTGGAAATCAAAGTTTTTGTGCTTTCTTTTGCCTTGTCTCACATGCCTATATTATTCTGATGCCAGCTTGGTCATTTACATTGCTTTTTCTTGCTTATGGACCAAGTTGTGCCTTTGTCGAAGCTGCTGAGTAAACTTCGTTTTCAAACCTCTTACTTACATTTTCTAGATAATTTCCAATGTGTTCATCAAGGGGGAGATTGTGGATTTCATGGGGATATGCTCCAGATCTTAGGATGATGTGACAATTGGCAATGGTGTTTACGGTTTGTCGTTTCACGTGTTTTCGACAAAGCTCTGGTATTCAGACGGGCGGTCCGACCGGTCCTTGCACGGCGGTCCGAGCCCGGTCCCAAATCGGTCGGACCGGCCATGGGGCGGTCGGACGGCGAGTGACCAAAGTGGTCAAAATGAGTGAACCAAAATAGGTGTTGTAGGCAAGTGAGGGGATCCCAATGCACTTGGTCTCATAATTTTGGAGTCTCGAAGAAGTTCTATTGGATTTAAGTTTCCGAAGGTTTGGATTTTGGGGTTGAAATTCGCTAAGTCCCATGGGCGGTCCGACCGCTCACGAGGAGCGGTCCGACCGCCAGAAGCGTCCGACCGCTCACTGGAGCGGTCGGACCGGTTCTACTTGAACGTCGGCCAACCGTGGCGATGTTGATTTGTTAGGTCAAAGTCTTTGGTTTCATGGCATATGATTTGCATGATGCATGTTTTGACTAACATGGGTCAAGTTGTGAAGAACTTATTCCCGAATTCGTGTTTTCTTGTCTGTGGTTGTGCAGGTAGCTTGGTGGTCAACGACGGTCAACGGCGAGGAGAATCGGGACTAGACTTGAAGAGTTGAGGTCCAGAACGATCGACGATGCCGGGTGAGGTCAACGACTCAAGTGTGACACAAGATGGACAAGGGTGATCTATTGGCGAATCCATGACGCATGGTGAAGCGGTTTAGGTCAAAAGTTAAAGACGGCGCTTCGCGAAGCGTGCGTGTGTGACCCGTTTGTTAGTGGGCCTTAACGGGAGCCCAATTAAGTCAAACCCTAAGAGTTTTAGGCCTCCACTATAAATAGGAGGAGATGGTGGCTGCACCTCTCTCTCTCGCCTCTTTGTGTTTCAAACCCTAATTGTCTTTAGGGGAGTTGAGGTGGAGGCTAGGGCTCTTGATGGTTTGTGGTGAATTTTGTGATCCTTGATTGTCTACTGATCCATGATGGTGTGGATGTAATCCAGCTTCAATCACGAAATCAATCTATGCAAGGTTTGCTTGAGATAAGTCTCTTTTCGTTCTTGCTTTCAATTTGGTGATTTTAGGGCTTTCTTTGATCCGCGAGTTTGTGATTGATTCTTTCACGTGAATTAGCTTGCTGTGATATGTGTGAATCTATCTAGCATCATCTTGATCATCAATCTCTCACGAACAAGCTTTAGGATCAAGTTTTCGTTCTTGCGGTTTTAGACCTTACATTAATCAATTGACAATTGCTCAAGATCGCTCCAAGAATTATCATAATATTCGATTGTAATAGGTCCTCAATAGCATATAGAAGGTGTGTGCAAAGTTTCATAAAGATTGGAGTTGAGAATCAAAAGTTTCACCTAATTGCAACCGTCATCGAGGTGATTTTTTATTGCGGATCGGTTCGAGTCGGTACGGTCGACCGCTCGTCATCACCGGTCGACCGATTTTGAGCGGTCCGACCGCCAAACTAACGCGGTCGACCGCCAAACAATCGGTCCGACCGGTTGAGTATAACGGTCGACCGCCCGTCGTTGTGAGTCTTGGTAATCTTAGTTGATTTTGTTATATTGCTTAGGGGTTTAATTGGATTCAATACTAGTCTTCCGCTGTACTGGTATATTGATCTTCATAGCCTTCTAATAGCTACTGGAGTTAAATTGTATTGAGTTCATAATTTGTGAAAAAGTGAGCGTGCTCCTATTCACCCCCTCTAGTCGCCTTTACGGTCCAACAAACGATAAGTACCGACAAAGCGAAAGCACCGAATAAACACCAAAATTGCAAAAGTCTTCAAAAATTATAAAATTAACACAGAAGGTATATTATGATTTAATATAAATTTAGAAATAAAAATTATTCTATTTAGAGTTCGTAAATGAAAGTTATAGCCTAAATTGTTTCTGTGAGAAGGAAAAATCCAACAAATAGGTTTTGGGTACTGTTGGCTTCGAGTACTGTTTGTTTCGAGTACTGATTGTTTCGAGTACTGAACAATGGAGGTTCAACTACAACCTGGTCGAAAGAAGGTTTCGACTACCTGGTCGGAAGGAGGTTTCGAATACAAGTAGTAGGAAGGAGTTTCGTCTACATGACTACCTAGTCGTAGACCAGGTTGTAGCCATTGTCGTAGACATGTGGCGCAGTTACTGGTGTGGGACCCGCCCGTCGGTGACTCTAAAGAAAACCCGGGTATTATCTCTAGGGCTTACTATTTATCAGACCCACACGACAGTGAAACAAAGGGGTATTTAAAACCGGATTTCGATGGAAATTAATGTCAAGATAGAGATTTGGTGGGGTAATCATGTTGCTACAGTGGTATCTGCGTTCTGACAAAACAAAGCTGCTCGGGCAGTGAAGTTCTCTAGCGTGCCGTCGATGAAGGAGGCTATGGCGGCCCTGGACAAGTGCTAAAAAAAGGGACCCCTACCCTATTGCGCACCCGAAGGTGGCCGGAGCTCCGCTGGAGATGGACAGGAGTGGCGGCGCGACTGAGCAGGGCAGACGAAAACTTACGGTGAAAATAGCAATGTCGATACAGCATTGCTTTCAGCAAAATGGCAAGCGCACAAGCAGTTACCAGGTCCTAGGAACATACCGGAAGGGAGAGGAGAACACGAGCTAGTCGGAGGAGGTCCGGTGATGAAAACCCGATGCGGCGGCAGCGCTTCAACGAGGAGGTGACGACCTGAGGAAGGAGGGAGCAAATGGGAGGTAGGAGAAGCATAAGCAACGTTAGTAGACAGGGATATCACGAAGAATCGACGGGAATCTTACCAGAAAGAGGGCAGCGGTAAAAAGGGGCAGATCGGCCGGAGACGAGGAAGAAACCCAATTGCGGTGGCTCTTGTGAACCACAACTGAATCAAGTTAGAGGATAGGGTCCTTGTGCTTAGGAACATAAGATGACACTAAGAGAATGGATAGAGCTCCACGAAAATGGCGGTGATGAAGAGGTGTCGCCTTGGCCGACAATGGCGACTTGCTCTCCTCGGTTGTTTAGCTCTGTAAGAGTGGACAAGGAAGGAGAGAATAGCTCTGGGTGTCGAAAGGAAAGAGCTCTAGGGTTCTTATTGTGTCCGGGGTGGAGAAACGCGAGGAGAGGCCAGAGGGGGTGAGCTCGGTCCATGGGCGAGCCGGGGTGATTGGGAGGTGACGGTGAAGGGACGGAGGCATGGGCGACGCGGATGATGCGGCCAAACCACTCGTGCTCGTTGCAAACCAGGTACGGGGCAGTTGGCGCTGACATGGGTGGAGTGACGCCATGACAAGCGCGGGCGAGCTTGCTTAGGGGTAGCCGCGACGTGGAGATAAAGAACAGGCAAGTGGGCCCCATGCGTCAGCGAGGGAAAGAGAAGTGGCTCAGTCAGTTATGGTCGAACGGGTGGGGTCAGACCAAGTCGGGCAGGTTGGGCTCGGTCGGTTTTGATCGAAACGGCAGGATCAGACCAAGACAGGATCGAGCTCAGTCGTGTCTAGTCGAACGGGTCCGGTGCGGCTGGGACGGGGTTGGGCTCAGTCGTCTTTGGTTGAACGGGTTAGACCGAGTCAAGTGATCCAGGTCGGTGGAACAGTGGTAGGAGGAACAGTGGAAAGACTAGGTTTTGAAAAATAGGTTGACTCTTTGAGGAATTTTTAGATAGAGTTACATAACTCCAAAAATTATGAAATGTTTACAGGAGGCTAACGACTCTATGATCAAACTTGTGTAAAAATTTTAGAGTTTTTCATGAAGTGAATTTGTCTGTAAAATTCTATCAATTATCTAACTTGGGAGTTTGACTTGGGATAGCCAGGTTAGACTGCCCAATTTAAAATAGTAAAAAAAATTCTAAATTTTTTTGAAATTTTTAGGGTGAGTGTACAATATGTTCCAAAACCTAGGAAAAATATTTTCATGCACTGTTCACTTGATTTGTTCATAATTTAAATTCCAATTCAAATTGAGCATGCAAATAAAATGAAAACCAAATAACCTCCAAAAATTCCAAAAAAAATCTCAAGAAGCAACAGGGCATATAAAATCTAATCACAATATTCCTAGCTATAGGTATTACTATACTTTCAAAATAACAGATAGTTTTTATTTCAAAGATAGAGAATATATATTTGCAAATTGAATTTTGGGATTTCTTTTGAAAGTACCTCAAGCATCCTAGGAGCATATGAGGTTTTACTATTTATAATTTGAAACCTAAAATAAACATTCCCATATTTTAAATATTTTTTGTTTTACCCCAAGTTCAATTTGAGCTTTTGAATTAGAGGAGGAGTATTGGATTACTAGGTTTCAATTCTAGTCTTCAAAATCAAAGAATTTTTAACATAGGGTTTATACCCCATTCTGAACCAAGTTTCAATTTCTTGACAAACTTTTATTTTATTTTAGAAATTTCATTTTTTTGGTATTGGAAAACCCAGTTGTAACCCATTTGCTTTGCCACAAAAAGTTTTAAAAAGGTTCAAAATTTCATAAATACACAATAGATGCTTAACTAATCCAACTTAGGATTTTAATTTTTATAATCAGAGGCCCATACTGTTCACATGAACAGTGCCACCGCCCCTCTCTCTTCCTCCTATACATAGTAGCCGCCACCCTTAGGGTTCGTTGGATTTTATTTTTGTTTAGTTAGCCTCCGTTGCAACTTGTATCTTCTGCGTGTGTCAACTAGACCACCCGGTTAAGATCCTTATTTGGAATCCCACCATATTGAGTATTTTAATCCTATGTGCAATTTCAGATTGTTTATTATGTTGTTCTTGCTTGTTCTTCGATTGCATGCAGGAATAGACCTTCTTGGTCAGGTCGATCGTGCTTCTAGCAAGGTCGATAACAATCTCGGAGTTGGTTGAGCGATTACTGGGATTATTGGTCGTGTTCGATTGGTAGCCGAATCGTGAGAGTCATCTCCACCAAATCAAGTTATCGTTCTCATCGAAAGATCAGGACACTCATTGTCACATCAGCTGGTATGGGACGACATTAACTAATTAAATCATTGAAAACTAGCCTTGTACGTAGGTAGGCCGTAGTAGTGCGGCATGACCGAATGTACTGGCATGTCTAAAGGGGCAACCTTCACCGAGGCATTGGGAACAAAGCTTACGACACAACTGCGAATGCCTCATTGAGACAGGGGTGTAAACCTGAGTAAAGTGATGGTACACATTCACTGGGCTAGTGCGAGGGAAGGACTATATGATGTAAAAGCTTTGACACATGCTCTAGACTGCTTACCAAAGGATGTGAGTGGTGGTATCGATAGATGCCAAACAACCTAGAGAATTTGTATGCTGTGGGTAAAGTTGCATACGTCTGCAGAGTGTAAATCTATTTAAATAGCCGTGCCCGTAATCATGAGCATGCTTAAATTGTTGACTTAATGGGTATAGTCTTGGTTTCCACACAAAAAAAAAATTCTTGATGGAAAATGAAGGAATGATTTATGATTTATATTTGAGTTAACTGCCATGTTATGACTGAAAATGAAATATTACTCGCAGCCGAGGATGGTTGTGAGTTATTGTTGTTATTATTCATTCCATTATTTACTTACTGTCATGTACTTAACTGCTCTTTTAAACTTCCGATGCAAAATACTATGTATGGTTATTGCAAATAAAACTGGCTTAAAGCAAAAGCACTTGTAGAATAGAGCATCATCCTTTGTTAGCCTTGCATTTATATAAATTTTGTGATACACTACAAGCCTTGATGAGTACACATTGTACTCAATCTTGCTTACATTATTGTTTAGAGTTTGAGCATGAGCCAATGCCTGACGACCATTTTTTCACACCTGGAACCGGAGGGTTCGGTGATGGGTCTATTTAGGCTTTGTCTCTTTGTCGGTTGCTTGAGGGTTTGGATGGACATACCGCTAGGATTTTTTTACCTTCATCACTTTTGTTTCTATTTCTACGTTTACTCTGTTGATACTTGTTTATATTTCGACGGTCGGTCTGTGAGGTAATAACCTTATCGTTTAAGTTAGGTATAAGTCTACTTTACTTTGTACATGTTAATGTATAGATGTGAATGTCAAATGTTGTGAATGTGTGTACTAGCCACTAATCATGGGACTAATACGGTATACGTATAAGGTCTTCGGGTATTTCACGCCAAAGGGTCTAACAAAAAAACCTCCAAAAATTTCTTGGGCTGAAACATAAAAATCCCAATGTGTCTCCCCTTTTTCCTCTTTGCCTTTCCCTTTTCTTCCTTTTCCCGGCCAACCCACTCCTTCCCTTCTTTCCCCCTCAGTCCACGTCGGCCCAGCCCGCCTCTTATTTCTCTACCGCTGTAGCCACTCCACTCCACTCATCGCCGTGTTGTAGCCACATCATTTGTTGTCGCCTCACCTCGTCGCCGACATGCCCGATTGCGCATTCGCCATGGCGCTATCTCCTAGTCACACCATCGATCTGCACTCCACGCCGCGACGTTGTAGGCGTCTCCGCGATAGTGTTGCATGCTCCGCCGTCGTGCATCACGGACCAGCGCCACTGCTTTTGCCGAGTTTCTCCCCTCCTTTCATGTCAAAGCATGCTCCGGATCTCCTCTGCCTTCCCTTAACCCAATTTAGAATCCATCCGCAGGAGCTCACCGACGCAGTCGTCTTCCTTGGTTCCGGTCAAAACCGCCACCACCGTCTCCATTTCTTCTAGGGTGACCTCCGTTTCAATTCCTCGCAACTAGAGCACCCCCACCTCTCTTGCTACCTTTCCCCATCCTTATGGTGGCTCCATTCGTCCCCCAGATCGTCGTCGCAGATTGAGCACCACAAGAACAAGAAGACCGCGAGTAAGGCGAGCCAATTATTTGTCCATTTTGCTTCCACATATATTTAGAATGTATGTTATTTTAAATTATCAAATTACATGCTTTACTTTAATTACAATTATGTTATCATTAATTCATAGTTAATGACATACTATCAATTGTTTACTAAATTCCATTCCTTGACTTTAGGCAGAATACCTTGTCTTCGTGATTTAATGGTATAGATAACTAGTTGATAAATCTGTCACTAAGTGTCAAACTTAGCCTTGCTTAGATATGTCGCCATATAGGCAATAATTTACCTAAATACTATTCATACATCAAAACTTAATTTGGGCTGCCATTGGATGGTGATGGCGGGTAGGTTGAACTTAGTAAATATTTATAAAACAAAAACTTAAAATTTGATTCGGACTTGGGCAGATGATAAGTAAGGCAAGTGTGGACGGAACACAAGAATTTGTAATGTGATAGTTCCGGCCGAGTCAGTTAAAAATTGAATCTTGTGATGACCTCCTGGGCACAAATAGTGCAACCACAAGTCTATGTGGGTATAACATGGCCAACTAATTTGTGTCGTCTCAGTGTTGGTTATGCCATTCGGTAGAATACGGGGACTGTGTTGGATGTAGACCTCTTTCCGTATGGTACACTAGGGGGCCTTTGGCTCGAGTGGATGTAACCCCCCGACGGTTGAAACCTTAGCGGGCGTAACTGTGTTAGGGTGGTGCATTGTAAAGGCATTGTGATGATCCCTTTAGCTGAACGCCAACGGTAGTGTGTATGACAACATAAGTTAGAATGCCTCTTGTGGATAAAGTTGTACAACTTCTATAGAGTGAAAACTGTCTAGATAGTCATGCCCACAGTTATGGGCGATGCGTGGGAACTTGCTTGGTAAGTCTCAATTTTATAACAACAATTTGTGGGTGGGATAAAACTGTTGGGTGGATGGAACCTGAATTTTTCATCTTAGGTGGATGTAAACCAGTAGTTATTAGTTAGTAGTTGGAACCCGAAAACTGATATAGGATATGGTGGACGAAACCAATCTCTACCCGTAGGTGGATGGAACCTTCGGGGACCATTCTCTGTTAGCAGGTGGATGGAAATTCACTACTACTATACAACCATTACTCAATTTGCGTTAAAACCGGTTTAGTTCAAATACTAGGTCTCAAGTCTTTTATCTAATCTATTTGAAATGTGCATTTTGGCAAATAAAAGAACCCAAAGCCTTCGTTTGATTAGCTTTGCATCTTTAACAATTGCATTATGTATGTTGGCTCGTGGAGTACGATGATACTCACACTCGCTCACAATGATTAAACTCAGCCTTCTCACAAAGACAGCTACATCTGCTACGTCGTGTCTGGACCAGATAGGGAGGATGATGATGAGATGTAGGTCGGGACCCAATCGCTTGCTTGTCGGCGGTACTGATAAATCTACCTTTTGTTATCTACGTCCGCACCTACTTCTACTTTTTGTATGAAACTCTGAGCTAAGTATTTGGCCATTTCGGCTTGTATTGCAAGACAAATGTACGTATGGACTATTTATCCTTGTGTAATATTAAATATTGCATGAATATTTGTGATGTGTGTGTATGATTCAATAATGTATTTGTATGCACTATCTACTGATCTAAGGAATAATGCGGTGAAACATACAGGGTTTCGAATCGGTAATCATGTCCCTTCAGATTTGATGGTTAGAATGTATTTTTTGGGGGGGAAAGATAGTCTGATTATTAGAAAAATAAAGTACGAGTACAATGATCTTTTCTTTCTTTGGAAAATCTATCCGGTTCTTTGCATTTCCAACGGGACAACAACTAACCATTCCAACTTATGTATCCTGTTGGGAAACTATGGGCTCGGCCCAGCAGCTGGCCCATATATGGGCATTCCATCTCAAACCCTATTAGGGTCTGTAGATTATAAATAGAGGGTGCTAGTCATTGTAAAGAATTGATCGTATGAAGAGCAACAAAGAGAAACAAGAAGCCACCGACATCTCTGTGTTCAATCTATGTTCTTGTGTCCTTACATTGTTTGATGTGATTCTATGTTTGTCTACGAGGTTATCGTTCGGACTGGACTCGCCAGCGACGGTTCCTCAATATGTTATCAGTACGACGTACTCTCTTCGCATCGAAAGGTAACCATCGAAGAACGACACTCGTAAATTGAATTGTATTTTCTAGATCCCTTTCAATTCTACAAATTTGCTTTCCAGATTGATTTTCTACGGTGCAAATTCATTCTAATCTACCGCGAGACGACTTGAAGTCGACAGCACAATATCGATCGATAGATTGCATGAAAGATTGGATGTCGATTGTACCGTAGATTGAATTTGCAAATCCGTTCTAACCTACCGCGAGCCGACTTGAAGTCTCCGGCAAAGCCGATCGGTAATTGCATGAACGATAATTGTAGGAACGTTAATTGCATCCATCAACAGTGCACACATTGTATGAACAGTACACACAAAAAAAATCGGCCGACGCACCGCCTGGAAGCTGTGCGCTGCCGCCTAGCGCCGCCCCGCATGGCCCCTGCCTGGCGATGCACAGCCGACTCCACCGCCGGCCTGCAGCTGTGATGGCGACCCCGCACAGCACCATCCAAAGCAAAGAAAAAGAAGATAGAGGGGTGGGAAGCGCCGCTGGCCTGAAGCCGCCACCGCCGCATGTGGCGCCACCCCAACCGCCCCCGCCACGGCGCCGCCACCAACGGCTAGCGCCGCCCGCCACTTAACCCAACGAAGAAAAACAAAGGGGAGGGGGAAGAGCCGCCGACCATGCAGACGGCCGACCACCTCCTCGCGCCGCCAAGACGGCTTACCGCCTCCAGAGGCGACACCGCCGCGCAAGTAGTGCGCCGCCCGCTTGCTTGTGGCGCTTCGCCGCCCGCTCCGCATCCGTCGCATTGAAAGCCGCCCGACGATGCGCCGACGCATCTGGCCGTCGGCTACGCAAGGCGCACCGGCGTGACGTCATCGCTGCAGCGACCTCGCTCGACACTGCGCTGCACCGACCGCGCTCAAGCACCATCGTCGGGACCCCGCCAGGCCGCCGCCGACCGCCATCGCCACCCGCGAACCGCCCGCCGCCACTTGATAGTTGGGGTAGGGGGAAACCCTACCCCGAGCGCCCCTCTTTAACCAGTCGCATCGGCAATGTGGGACGGCTGGAGAGGCCAAACGGGCCGGGCGGCGCGGCCCAAAGAACCGACCAAAAGAAAAAAATGAAACTCCTGATTTTTTGTAAAAGGACCCTCAAAATTTCAAAAATTACGTGATTTTTTTCCAGAACTGAATTTTTTGCATTTTAGCCCCTGAAAATTGTAAAATTTGCCAAAAATTCATATTCAGTAGAAAAGGGCCTCGGAAATTCAATTTTTGAATCAGTTTTTTTGCATTTGAAGCATGTTTCACTTTGTTATTGTTATTTCTATACAATTTTTGCACTGTATTTATTGTTTTTAATTATTTATGATTATTTATATTATTTTTAATCACTAAAAATAGCAGTAAATCATGAAAAATACATAGAAAAATAGGGAATCACAAATCAGGAGTTCGAAGAACATCATGAGAATTTTACAACTATTTTATGCAGATTACTAGTAGTAATCTTATGAACACTTTGCATGAATATGAAGATGATAGCATCACGAACCAAAAGTTCGATGAACTGACCTAGCATGGCCAGAATTTGTACAGAATTGGTACAAGTCTTCAACTCTGTGATAATGTAATCACGGATGAGTAGAAGATTGAGCAGAAGATTGAGAAGACTCTCTCTACCTTTCACCCAAATGCGGTGCAATCCGCATGCAACTATTGTCAGGACGGCTACAAGGAGTATGCCGCATTAATTGACACCATGCAAGTTGCGAAAGCTCAAGATGATGTTCTAAGTAAGAACTACATCTCACAGTCACCTAGTAGCAATTTTAGCCATGAAATCGATGCTAGCAGCTACAAGGTGATGTAGCCTCTCACGAAGGAGAGGGGTAAGAAGGGTAAGGTCGTGGATCGCACGTTATTGAGTGTTTTCAAGTCTAAGAAGAAGGGCATAGGACATCATGATCTACATCCATTAGTAGCACTCATGGATGTAGACATCCTAATAGCAGCCCCCATCATCCCTCCTTTTGGACATCGCAGCAGCCGTAGTCATAGTTTCCCAAGAGGAGAAGATCGTCATGGAGCAGATTGAGGCTAAAGTTACTGAGTACTTCATTGATTCGATCTAGTGCACGCATTGCACTTGGATCTTTTTTCCCTTGATGAGTTTTCCTAAAGTTTATCAGTTAAGGTTTTTAACGAGGTAATTCGTGCAATGCAGCAGAACGTGTGTCATGTACTCTTTCTCCAAATTTTTTCCACTGGGTTTTTATTGAGTTTTGACGAGGTATGAACATGTGAGGATGAGTGCCCAAGGGGGGTGTTGGAAAACTATGGGCTCGGCCCAGTAGCCAGCCCATGTATGGGCACCCCATCTCAAACCCTAGCAGGGTCTGTAGACTATAAATAGAAAGTATTAGTTGTTGTAAAGGATTGATCGTATGAAGAGCAGCAAAGAGAAGTTAGAAGTCCCCTACATTGTTGTATTCGATCTACTATTCTGTTCTTATATTTTTACATTGTTTGATACGATTCTATATCTATCTACTATATTTATCTACTAGATATATCCAACGTATGTCTGTCCTCTGAGGTCTGCGTGGCCTCCCACGACACCGAAACCACTCAACTCTGTTGCTTGGTCTGTCTTCCTCACGAATGGTCTTTTTCCCCAAAATTGCGGGCAATGTCTCCTCAAATCGATTCTGCCACCACTCTCCTCCTCCTTCCTCCTCTTCGGCACTGTTGATTCGTGGCCGCACCTCCAAGTATACAGATCCGCATGCAAAAGGCAACCCAAGCGGTGTAGCCAGATGGCAGAGGAGGTCGACGAATTGACCAAGGTGAGTGGAGGGGCCGACGTATCAAGCGCGGAAGCTCGCGGCCTGTCGGTGTCCTTTGTTGTTGGTGACCTTCCTGGTGGCTCCACGACGGTCTCCGTCGAAGATGCAAGACTATTGCCACTCTTGCTTATTTTTCTACAAATTTGCTATTTTGTTTGAAACTTATCTGATTTGTTGTGAAACTTGACCGAACCTCCTGCTCGAAGTTTGAAACATTGCTGAAACCCTCTCACTCTCCCAAACTGAACGCCTCCAAACGTGTCGCTCACCCCGAATGCCGTTTCGGCAGGCGTCACCATGCGAGCCGACGCCGACGCCGACGGGACAGCTTGGTCGATCACCGGAGTCTATGGCCACCAAGAAGATGACGCCAAGGTAGCCTTTCCTCCAAGAAGTACGCGGGATTTCCCGAGCTAGCCTAACAGAGTGGATCATCAGAGGAGACCTCAATTTAATATACCAAGCGGCTGATAAAAGCAACTCAAACCTCAACAGGAGGTCATCCTAAGATTGCATATCGCACAAAACAACGCCTGCTCCACCAAGAAGAAAGAACACTCCACAAAGCCTTGAAACAAAAAATGTTTGGGTCAAGGCTCACCTGGATCAAACTAGGGGATGCAAACACAAAATTCTTCCAGCTAAGAGCCACAGAGCGCACGAGGAAAAATTACATACAATGCCTACAAACTGAGCAAGGCATCGCCTTCCCTTCTCCAAAGAAGCAAAAGAGGCACTGTAAACATCGTGCGGCAGCGGCACAACCTAAGGAGCGACGGATTTTGAACTCATCAACACTGTAAACATCGTGCTCATCCCAAAAAAGTGGAAGACTTACACGTTAACGACTACAAACCGATCAGTCTAATCCATAGCGTGGCTAAAATTTTCTCCAAATTGTTGGCCAATAAACTCGCAACCTGCCTTGACAACCTTATTTCCTCCTGCCAAAGTGCCTTCATTAAAAAGATAAGCATTCAAAATAACATCCTTTACACACAAAATGTGACAAGGGAACTCTTCAAGAAGAAAATACCTGCACTCTTTCTTAAGGTCGACATTGCAAAGACTGGGGCTAAATCCTAGAAACCATGGAAAGGCTAGGTTTCGGTCATCGTTGGAGAGAGTGGATCTCCGTTCTCTTTGAAACCACGACATCAGAGAGGATGCGACTGGGGGACATTGTCTTGTCAATTGGAAGAAAGTCTGCAGACCAAAGAACCTTAGAGGCCATGGCATCACAGACCTGGAAAAAATTGGTAGAAAGCTGTGGGTTGGTACAGAGATCTCCTGCGATCAGATCGACAAAACAACTTTTCTACGCCTCCACCGTAGTACAAATTGGAAATGGAAAAATAACATCCTTCTGGCATCACCAGTGGCTGGAGGGAGATGCTCCAAAAAACCTAGCCCCCAGCCTCTTCAGTCACAAAAGGAAAAAAAAAACGATCGGTTCAAGACGAACTCCAAGGCAACAATTGGATTAAGGCACTTAGAGGAAGAATCACGAACGCAACTCAAATAGAAGAATTCGTTGCACTATGGATCCACCTACAACACATCACTCTTCAACCAGACACATCAGACACTATCACTTGGCGATGGACAACATATGACCAATGCACGACCAAATCGGCATACCTTGCCCAATTTCAGGGTAGTTTCAAGACATAGAACACAAAGATTATATGGAGGGCAAAGAAGGAAAATAAATTCAAATTCTTCGCTTAGACACTAGTCCAAAACAAGATTGTCAGGGCGTACAACATCTCAATCAGGGGATGGCCCCACCAACAGACCTGCCTGCTCTGCAACACTGCCCAAGAGACAAGACTTCACCTTTGCTATGGAAGTTTGGTCAACAGTATTTGATTTGAACAATTGGTTAGTAAAACGGTTTGCAGGGTCTACAACGACTCTAACTACTCAAACTGCTACGACAGCATGACGGGAGATGGACCGAGGCCGCGGTGCGACGGCGATGTCATCGGCAACACTGTTGCTGTTACGGGCAACTACTCAATGCAGCTAAAAACTAGTAACTGAAGCAAAATGTTGTAGAAAAGTAGGAAAACCCCGGGTCGGTTTACTGTAGCAGATCAATGCAGCAAAAAAATACCACTGTAGCACTTGATCTCGATATTTCAACTTTTGAGTTTTGATTGAAGGGTGGAGATCGCTCCTAATGTTATATACAGTAGATTTCAATGCAAACTACCTCAATCCCTTTATCCAATCCTTTTTACAGTTCTCATGATTTGGCCATACCACCCCGAGGTGATATTGATGGATGCAGACTAGAACCGGTCACTTTATAAGAAACAAGAGGCTGCTACATGGGAAACAATCACGTAAAAGATTAGTAATTGGGTTCAGGCTTTAGAGTGTTATTACCTTCTATGGAAAACTACTATATCGAACATGCAAACATGCTAGCCCAAAATGAGAACCATCCACTGTACTCCACTACTAACAGTGTTGCTTCAAGCTATATTAGTGCAATTTTATTTTTGAGAGAGGATGTAGGCACTATTTATAAAGTTATTTTTGAGAGAGGATGTAGGCGCTATTCATAAAGTTATTTGGCGGTGGAGGCGGCGCCATGTGCAAAACTGGCGCCTCCACGTCCACCCGCCGCCGCCCCGCTGAGCGCTCCTCTGCGCCGCCTCCGCCTGGGCCACGAGAGGCCGGTGGCGACGCTTGGCAACAGGGAGCCGGGCCACAGAGGCCGGTGGCGGCGCTTGGCAACGAGGAGCCGGGCCATAGGGGCACGACTGGACCGGAGGTGGCGCAGGCGCAGGGCGCGCGTGGGCCGAGCCGCCGGTAGGGAGGAGGTGCCATGTGGAAAAGCTTCAATCGGCCATGAGTAAGAACTCCAGGAGAAAGAGGATGGGGGAGGAGGTGGGGCGCTGGTGCGGGAGGAGGAGGGTGTGGGAACCGGAGAAGGGAATCGCAAGATCTAGATCTGGCCAGGGCCGAGGAA
The DNA here is from genome assembly GCA_036346395.1 of Hsuehochloa calcarea. Lineage (NCBI taxonomy): Eukaryota > Viridiplantae > Streptophyta > Magnoliopsida > Poales > Poaceae > Hsuehochloa > Hsuehochloa calcarea. Next base: position 37,318,626 of record CM070610.1, read on the forward strand.
GGAGGAGGTCGTCGGGGAGGAGGGAGGTTGGCAGAGGAGGAAGGAGGAGGACGACGGCGCCGTAAACGACGAGGAGGAGAAGGAGGAGGGAAGGTGCTGGGTGCGGGGGGAGGAGAGCTGGGTGCAGGGAGCTGCGGGCGTGCTAGGGCCAAGGGGTGCTGTGCAGGCGGCAGGCATGTGTGAGAGAGGAGGAGGCACATGAGTCGGGAGGCGCCGGGTGGGCCAGAGGCGGCAGCGCTAGGAGGGAGAAGGCGCCAGGAGGAGACAGCGGCATGGAGGAAGTGGGGAGGGATTACGGGGAGATTGGGGGAAAGATATGAATGAGGGGGAGGAGAGCCAAGCGGCGCGGGGCCATGTAAGGTTAGCAGCGCAAAAAAAAGGCGCGGTGGAAAAAAAATTACACGGTTTTCTCTCCTGGGTGTTTCTATTGTTTACACTCGGGATTATACTTTTATTTCCCGAGTGTTATAAAAAACATTCGGAAATCATCTTTCTACCGAGTGCTAACTTTTTATCCCGAGTATCCTATTAAACACTCGGGAACTGTCCGAGTGTTTTCATCCAGACACTCGGGAAATAAACGATTTTCGGTAGTGCTCGGATAACCAAAAAAAAATTACAATTTTAAACAATCATACGGTTACTTCTTTTTGAAATTTGGCCATGAGCTTTGGTTTGGTTAGGAAGAGGTAGGCACCTAGGCCGAATCCTACCTTTGAACTTGTGTGGACATGGTCTGGGTGCTGCCGTCGTGGCTCTGTATCTCGAGGAGGTGGATAGGGTTCGAACACAAACGCTGTGGTGGTGACAACAACTTGTCCGCGACAGACCTTGAGATGATGAACAGTACCAACCATACGAGCTGATTAGGCGGCGAGAGAGTGAGCAGAACGCATTGCCCAGGCCCAGGGAACGGAGAGAGACATAGCAGGCCACTGGAAAATGCGGCCCACAAGTGGTTTTTGAAATTGAAATGATTTCAATTTGGAAATTGCTCAAGAAATTCTAATATATTCGGAAGAATGTCAAACCAACTCCAAAAATCCAACGGGTCATGTTTGAATACGATGAACTGAATTTTAAAATTTTTCAAATCAATGTCAAGATTCAATTATTCGAATTAAACCCCCTTTTTTTGAATTATTAAAATTCATAAGTTTTGATAAATTCCAGAGATTAAGGAAAATTCATATGTATCATCATTTTATTATACTATAAAACCCCAAAAATTTGGAGTGTTACGGTAAGATTGGTAACAATGTTCAAAGTTTCGCCATCCTGTTGGGGGTCGCCTCTCGCTGCTTAGCCTGGTCTGCCATTCAGAGCTTCGCCGGTAATCCCATTGCAATTTTCTTTTCTGATGTTTTGTCGAATTTGAAAGCGTTGCACTGTTAGCAATTCCCTTTCTACGTTGGCTCGGCCTCAAGGAGTTACAAATATTAAGACCGGCCCATCGATCCATCAGAGTAATTATTTCCAACTTAAAAAAATTAGCACGGCTTCTCAAGCATCAAAGCCGAAATACGTAATCGTAAAAAAGCCGAAATACATGGTACATTAATCATTATCCACCAAACAGGGACAAGCTAACATCTTGCATTTTCATCCCAGTTCCGACTCCGGCCCAACAGCAAGAAAGCCCAGCTGCTAGTCTCCCTCCCCTCTCGGCGGCCGGCGGCCAACGGGCATCGGCGACTAGTCCCCGGTCTCTCATCGCGTGGCGGCCGTCCGCATTCGCCGAGCACAGCCTCGCCGACCGCCTCCGCCACCGTCCATTCATTCGTTCTCAGGTCATCCTCAAACCTTGCCCTTGTTTAATTCAGAACTTGTTTGGGATCAGGTTTGCATCGTGTATTATAAATGAAATACGAATCGATTGGGAAAAATCGAAAAGAAAAGGGTGGAGACTCGTTGATCTCAACTTGGCCTATCCTCTTGGTGTTGCGTTGTTTGTTACATTACTTTGCCGTCTAATTAAGTGCAGAGATTATTGAAAGAGGGAGGTTTGTATGCATCTCTTGAGTGAGAATAGATTCTCCCATTTATCACCTTTGGATTTAGTTAAACATTCATTCGTACATTAGATTTCAATTGAAAAGAAGAGTAAATTACCACAAAACAAACCATAGTTTTATGGTCTCTCTCTAAGCCGGATATTATATTTTAATAGGCAGACTATACACCCGCGAATAGCCATCAAAATTTAGTGTTTTTCAGCAAAAAAACAAAAACCCAGTATCATGGAGTAAATGGCACCAACTTGAGTGTCCTTTAGCTAGGGGTGGATATTGAGTCACGTGCTCGTCTTGTTGAGCTTTTCCCGAAATTGACATAATTTGATTTAATATCATTTCATTATTAGTTTGAAAGTATTTTTAGAACTGAGCTAATGAGCCGAGCCGAGTTATAGCGAAATTCAATTTCATTTGAAATCGACTCATTTCAATGTTTAACTAATTAACAAGTGTAATTGGAGTAATTTTGAGCTAATTCAACGAGCTCCACTAACGAACATTTTTTTCACCCCTACCTCTAGCCAATTTAAATGTTGGGAAGCAGAGTACTTTTTTTTTCTACAGGTAGCCATATTTTCGGCATAGATGTTCGAGTGATTTGGAGAATAGATGTAAGAAACAAAAATGAGTTTGAGTTTAAGCTTTGTGTGTTGAAGGTCTCATTAATCCAAAAATCTTAGGGAAAGGTGCTGATTAAAATACATTAAAGTTCATGAACAGAGTCCTCCTTGTTAGGTAAATAACGTCAGCTATGTTGACTTTTAACTAGATCTATTTTATTTAGAGTTTTAAAAAGTTTACTAATTAGGCAAATGAAACAAAGTACATTTCGGAATCAAACTTTTTTGTTTGCCAATATTTAACCAATATCAAGATACAAAACGTGACATATGAACCATAGCAATGAAAATGCTGAAAGCCACAATACAAGATTATAAAAACTGAACAAGTCAGCTACATGCTCATATCAACTAAGAAATGTTCAACAAATTGGAGATAAAAAACGATCCCTTGAGAATGCTTTATAAGAATAATTTTTCAAGTATGTTTGGCCAATGAAAAGCTACCTAAATACTGACATCAAATTCCTACTTCTCTAAAATTCTTGCCCAAACTGCTAAAAAAATGTAAATTAATGTGTACTATAATTTTACAACAATAATAATCATGTCCTAAACAATTGCGTGGGGACAATTGCATCTGCCCTTAGCAGTAGGAAAAACCTCATTCAACCAAATTGGATCAGATGGTTCCTTGTCAAGTTGAGTACCTCTGAGAAGTGAGAACCCTTTAATCTTTTTGCAGTTTTTCTTTTAAATTCTATATAATCAAACAAGTAGAAATTTACAGAAGATGAATATACAGATGAATGTAGTGCAACACTGTCTTTCCTGAAGCCACTAGGGCTTTCACTACTCGTAGGTGCGCAAAGTTACAATGAAGCAAGAACCTCCCTCCAAAACTTCATCATTTGCTGCAATTTAGCTTGCTTCGTGGTGATGATGTTACCAGTTGCATAGCATGGTGTATTTTTCACTTTAGCTATGCATATGAAAAATCTTTCCAGTAAAATACATATATTTAAGACAATCCAGAACTATGAAGTATGAACATTTCACTCTTGTGTTTCATCTACAACAAGTTACATTACAGTTAAGCACTTGGGCTCTTCTATGTATCTAATAATCCACACTTGAGGCATTTCCACAGGTGAAATAGACGTGCGGCTTGTGAAATATATTTTTAACTTTACGAAGTGCATTCTAAGCAGCTCTTTTAGCTTGAATTGGAAATATCTTCCATTTTGGAATTCATTCCAAACAGTTACCAGTCTGCAAAACACGTTTAAATTGTTTATGCTGCAAGAAAATAGGTAGAAAAAAGATGACAAGTTCACACTACTACTACATTTAAAAACTGGTAACATAACTTAAGAATTTGATTTTACATGCTGAGAGTTCAAGCTGTACCAATAAAAAAGCAACACTTCAAAAACCTTAAATGAGCAAAACAAATCAGCACAGACTGTTCATACAGTCTGTGTGGGAAAAAAACTAAGGATTCAAAATACTCGAATAACTATTGCTCTTCAATATTGGTCATCAACCACGCCACAAAGTTTGTTTTATTTGGCAGTCTATTCAAACCGTGCTATACAATAACAGAGGACGCATGATTGAAAAAGCACCGATTCCGATAGTAATAGAAGCAAATACCACCATAATACATTATTTTGAAATAATATAAAAATAATCCATACATCTTTGTTGCTAATGATTTGACAAGTATAATCTTTTAAGCTTTATGCATCATTTACAGTTGGTCAATTCTGACAAACTGAGTTATGATATTTAGTTAATATTTCTTGAGACATATCTAGTACAAACCATAATTTAGGTGCAATCATGCATCCACTTTTGGTTTAATCTCCAAAGATCAAATCAACATGAAAAATTCCAATTACATTTGAGGAGATAGCCATTGGAGTATTACATTAACCTTTAAATGTCAAGTTTAAACTCAAAACAAGTTTGGTGAGATGAAAAAGATAAGATTGTTGTGAATAGTAACCTTCGGATTTTTATTTATCCATTCCTCTAATTTATAGTTTGTCAGGGTTTTGTTTCTCCCAATGTAAATTGAATTTGAACTTGAAATTTTAAATGGAGGTAACCTAAATTGAGATCTACATTCACAATTGTCGTTTTTTTGGAATTTTTCATGTTCATTTGGCGCTTACAGCAAAGTAAAATCATGTTTCACGCTAGACATGTTCCCATTTATGTTAGTAAAATGGTGATATTTAAATTTATATCAAATTTACTTAGCTTTTTTACTATATTGAAGAAAAGTGAATAATTGATGCACATGGCTCCAAATTTCGATTAAATCTTGTCTCTGTGCGAACATAGAAACTACTACTAATCAGATTTGCTTTATACGTTCTAATGAAAGGCTAAATGAGAGTGTATTCTGTATTAAGACTCAACATCTTGTTTGATCTAGAGAAATATATAGATTGCTTTTGTGTTACCACAGCTTTCAATTTTTTTATATCACTAGTTCAATACCTGTGTTTTGCTACTCATAAAACAACATATTAAAAATTACATTTTTTTTAGGCAAAGAAGTTTTCGTTTTAGCCCTTTCATATCTACAAATACGAACCCTAGAAACATAAAAGTAATTTCAACCACGCCCTTATCTCTCAGTTACAACCTTTCCCTGCTGCCCGCGCCACGCCCATCGCTGCCAACAACCTATGCCGCTCCTGCGCTCGCAGCTATTCGTGGCCGAGGTCCGCCACGACCCGCGTCGCGTTTCTCGCCATGCTGCACGAACATGGTGTTCAGTTGCGCGTACGCCGTGGATGGCACGGTGCTCGTCGCCCACATCCACAACAATTCACAGTAGGTATTCGCAGTAGGTATGGAGAAGTGTAGAATGTGGATGAGTGTTCGCCCACAAAATCTTCAATATCAAGTACAGATGTGCACACGATACTCCGTCTGTTTAAAAAATATACGACGTTTTGAACATCGATGTACAACTTTGACTACTACTTTTTATATGAATATGTTTATAAAACAATATATATTATTATGTTATGAAAATATTTTTTATGACTAATATAATGATACTATTTTCACATAATTAATACAAATAGTTTTTATATATTAGTGATCAAAATTTAAAAAGTTTGACTGTACATTTTTCTAAAATGTCATGTATTTCTAAACTGAGTAGCAAGTTAGCAATAATAGTGGAGTATAGGAAGTGTCGGTCTGGTTAGTTACGTGAGGTAAGGCATGATCCTCGATCCCATACCAATCAGCCGTAGCTAACCCAGGAAGATGTGATACGTGACCAGGCGCATATATCGGCATGTACACGTGAATTGTGCAGAGGAAGGGTGGTCCATCCTGTCGGCACAATTTTCTCTTGTGGACATTGTGCACGCACATGTGGAGGAGGGAGGAGGAGAGAATGCATCACTTACAAACTCTTTTTATATTAGTATGAAAGATGCTTCTAGTTATGTTGTTTTCTACAAATTAATTATGTAAAAAATAAGAATAACAAAACTATGCACTCTTGTAATATGATAAGAAAAAACAACAAAACATATTTTTTTCTACCATTACATCAAATAAAGACTTAAGAATAGGCACCACAATACTTGTCAATAAAGCATGGAATTACCTGTTGCAGCAAGAAAGTTAGTATCAAGATTCTTATCCATGTTTACAGCATCCAAGTCCTATGTTAGATAATAGCTCATGTATGGTGTATGTGCTCTAGCAGATTATGCAGCTTTGAGGGCCTCCTTCGAAATAATGGTTCAAGACGGAAAGAAGAACTACCATTTTTCAACTTTTTAGCATCGTACATTTCATTCCATGCTTGAACTATCTCATCAATCTTGAAGCTCAATCCTGCAGAACAAAGAAAATCTCTTAACAACTTATATACACCGTTAAAGGTAGTTGAGAGGTTCTAACATCTGAAATTTGTGGCATAAAAGAATTTTAAAGGTATAGTTCAACAATTGGTACTGAAACTGATTCTATTTTTTACCAGTGGTGAGGTGCAACATGACCACAAACAGTCCATGCAATCTGAGTTTATCAACAATAAATAGTTGTCAAGTTATACCGATGTTAGTTCCAAAATCTAGCATCACAAATTGTAGCACAATTGTTTGTTAGTTGTTACATACATAGTTTACCATCCGCTGAGAAAACTGATTTTCATTGGCTAGTGGCAAGCTATACACTCTGACAAGTGTAAATCCCATATATTTGTGTTTCCCAATTAGCATATTACTCTTTAGGAAAAAAATCTACTTTTGGTCCCTCTACTCTTCACGAAGTCTTTTTCACTATCGGCATCAAATTAGTTTACTTTTCATCCCTTATATGGTAGAATCGGTGCAAATCACATTCTAAGGCTCGTTTACTGGGCGATTTTTGCCATATTTGCCACATCATCAACTTTACCATGTTGGCAGACACGTGTCATCCCATTGGAAAAGATCCTCTGGTTGAAAGAGAGATTCTAAGAGAGATGAATAAAAGTGAGAGAATAAGAGGAAAAGGAGGCTGATTGTGGGTCTCATAATTGTTTCCTTGAATCATCATCAAGCCACGTTAGCTATGTGCCAACTAGGACAACACATCAGCCAAAACTGGGGTGGTTTAGGGTCTAAGCTGTGATTTATACCGGTTTTGACACTTAGGGGATGTAAAGTGAACGGTTTTGGAGTTGAGGGTGAAAATTTGATTTAGGAAGAGTTTTAGGACCAAAAGGAGATTTTTTTCTCCTCTTTATGTATTTAATGATTGAAACATACTATTTAGTGCTTTGCTTGAGAGAATCAGTAGTCATTTTATATCTACTGCTAATACAACTATCCATGTACTAATTTTTTAGTTAATACAAATGGTTCCAAAAAATTTTTTGTTCAAAGCTAGTGGCCTACAAACTTCTTGCGTAATGTACAGAAACCTGAACAGTAAAAGCAGTAATACGGACATGAACATTTTCCATACTAATTTGTTTTGCGGGAACAGTAGGGAGAACCCTACGGAGATATTATATTAAATTATAATAATTACAGCTAGTTTTACTACTATCCATAGGATCTGAAAGAACAAACCACAGGCTGATAGAAATCTAACAACAAAAGAAAGGAATAAGAACATTATCACCAGCAAAGAAATCAATTAGCCAATCCATACTAATTATTGAGATGCATGACTATTTTCGCATACATAACATAAATATACATGTTTTATAATAGATGATGTAGGAACACAGAAAGATAGAAATTGCACATAAAAAAAGCACAAATGAGTACATCATACCTTCTTGAGTTTTCTCATTCGCACAATGGTTCTTCATCATCACACTGATATCTGCTAAAGAAGCCCCACCGGTCTTAAATTTTTCAATGGATTCAGTGAGACTTTCCTCCCAGCTAGGAAGTCCTAACTTGAATTCTACTACTGAACGCTCATAAAGAATGGTACCCCAAGAAATGTTTAGCTGTGATCGCATATTTGAAGATTGTTCAAATGCTTCATCTGCTGACAAATCTTTTACATGCCCATTCAAACCCAAATTATTCAGTAGGATCTTCTCCTTTTTTGATTTAGATAGCCCTTTTACACGCAAATATTCTATTCCTTCCCACATCTCCATTCCCTTTTCCATATTATCCTCAGCATGGTTGAATAGTTCTAATACTTCAGTTCCCATGTCAACCTTACATGAATCCGCATAACGCCAAGAAAGCTTTGCTTGCTCAAACTGTTGTTGTCCAAGTGCAATAAGACCTTCATAAAAGTCTGGTTTTACATCGACAGCTTCTTCAAACTTTTTCCCAGCTTTGACATATTCGGTGCATGCCCATTGATATGCATTTTTGACCTGGGAAAGTATAGATTCTTTTGAAGCATCTTCTGATAAAAATAATCGCTTCCTTGCACGAGACATGTGGACATTGCCCCAATTAAACAATGCTAAAGCTGCCATTTCCTGAAATTTTGCCTCTGCGGCTTGAAATATTTCCTGGGCTTCTTCACTTGTAATGGTGTCTTCCATTGCTTCATAGTACAGTCTCATACCAAGGTCACGGAGATCCACATATGCATCAGAATCAAAGCCAACATGGTTCTTGAATAGACGAGCAAACTGCACCATCCAGTCATCAGCGTATGAGTTATTTTCAACGTCATGCCTAGAGCTTCCACTTTCAGAGATGCTATGATGATTTCTTTCTAACGCTGCAAAAGGCGCACTGGGCATGACAAGATCCCTAGTGATCTCAAGCTCAGGACTTACCTCTTTTATATACAACCGAACTGGCCCTTTCGGATTTAGTTCCTCAACCCATCTTAGTTCTTCACTTGAGGTAATTGTCACCAAATCACCCTCTTTGTCCTTAAATTTGAGAAGCACAGCCTTCAGGTGGGGATTGTACTTAAACCGAGCAATGTCCATCAATTGCATTAGACTACAATTTTCAGGAATTACAACAAACCTTATGTCGTCTCCAAATAACAAACTTTACACTCATTGTTCCTTTGTTAACATCTGTGTGATTCTCCCCGGTGTGTTCTTTATGCTTGTCTCTACCTTGACTTGCTGGTTTGATGGCAGTTCGCTTTTCCTGCTTGTCCTCAGCACGACTAATATGACTCGGTAAAGGATGTTTTTCTTGGTTGCCATTAGTATACCTTTCATACTTTTCCCCGGTATGCTTTTCTTGCTTGCTATGACTAGTGATTCGTATCTCCTCAATATCCTTTTGATGCTTGTCGACACTGCAGACTTTATTTTGCTTCATATGCATTTCCTGCTCATGCTGACCACCTTTGACCTGTATCTCTTTGAAATACTTTTCATGCCTGTCTTGACCGTGCTTCTGTTTGAAGTGTGTTTCTTCCATATCCTGCACTTCATTGCTTGCTCCTTGTTTGTACTGACCAGGTTTCACTTGGATCTCCCCAGTACACTTTTCATCCTCGTCACGATTATGCTTCAACTGCATGTCCTCAGTGTCATTTTCTTCCTTGCTTAAATCATTCCTCACATGGCTATCTTTATCGCACTTTTCTTCCTTGCCATGTTCGTCGTTCTCAAGCATCTCCTCATCATTAATCATCTCCCACACCTCTTCCTCCACTATGGAATTTCTAAATTTGCGGGAAACTTTCCTCTTTATCTTCTCTTTTGCGAAAATGGTCTTAGGCTCCTCTGGTGACACAAGATGTTTCTCCAACAAAACATCCTTCTCCTCCATCTCCTCCCTAATACACTCGGAGAGCTCCAATGCATTCAGGTTGTTTGGTTCCAAGCTCAGCACCTTTTGCACATCTCTACAAGCAAGATCCAGCCTATCCAGTGCTTCAAAGCATCGCGCCCTTTTCAATAATGCATTTGTATACTCTGGTGCTGCCTCCAATGCCGAATTGCACGCATCAATTGCGCGGTTATACTCCTCAGGATCCATGTGCATGTAACATGCTGAAATGTTGCAGTGAAGGAAGGCGATATCATCATGCTCCTTTGGCAAGAGCTTTATTGCCTCGTCAAACTTGAAGGCTGCCCCCTCATAGTCCCTCCTCTGGAATCGCCTCGTCCCCTCCTCCTTCAATTCCATAGCTAAACTGATAAAGACGGCATCATCCTCGTCCACCGCCTCCTTGGGAGTGCATTCGACGCTGCATCTGCTGTTCCTCGAGTTGCACCGGCTGTTGCCTGAGCTGCTTTCGCCATTGTTTGATCCAGCTTCGCTTAGTTTCTTCTTCCTCGGTGTCTTCCCCATGCTTCGAATTTTGCAAGCCTTCCCTTCTCCTAAACAAAGGAATGATTCGAATGATACACACACTACTTTTTTTCGGGCACCTTTTCTTCACTTGCCAAATCAAGAAACGGTGTAATGTTTTGCATCATCTTTTCAGATAAAATTGCAACGGGAACAAGAGAGAAATCGATGGATATGGGAAAGAGAGAATGGACCACAAGGATTCGCTCCTCCCTCTTTCCCGTGCAAATGGGAACCTTACCCTACCCTGGCAATTCCATTGAGGACGCAGAAAAAGAATTGGCACTGGAAATGGAGGCGGAAACGCTGAGAGTTGTCCTAAATTTGTCGAGAAAGAAAGCAGAGGGAAGGAAGCGAAAATGCTGGAAGAAGGAATGGAGCGAATGGCAAAGCAAATCATGGGGAAGCATGCTACGAGAATGGAGTTAGGGGTAGCATGGGGTGGGAGCCAAAGGGAAGCCACACACTTTTTCTGGGTAGTATCATCAGGGTGCCACCCAGCCATGGCCATCCATGTTTCCTATTTTTGGGTTCTCTCTGAAAGGTATGAGGTCCAGCTGGCTTGAAACTACTGTTTTGGACCTTTTTGCCTCCCTGGTTTGCACATTGGGGGCAATGAGGCGCTAGGTGCGCGTGGAAAATCATGTTTACTAAAGTTAGCGCTGTCAAAGAATAGTTTGTCCAAGAGTAGTTTGTTATTTTCTGCCGTACTCAATTGTTACAAATTAATAAGCACCAAATTTCAACAAAGTTTGTGACAGTCATCTCCTATCTTTTTAATTGGCTTCTAATCTACCTAGATATGGCATTCTGCATGTAAATCTACCATAAATCTGAAACGGAACCACCCAAGCTCTTTATTATCCTATCGTTCTATGTTTATGCCATCTAGCTGTATCCTTACTAATTAGAGGCTTGTTCGGGAACTTCCACGTTAATCCTAGCAGTAAACGGCTAGAAATTACCGTATTAATCTCCAAAAAGGAAAAATAATTTGAAATTCTCGCGTTAATGGTAGAAAAAGAAAAGATGTAATCCATTCTGTGGGGACCCCGAGTTTAATTTCATATAACCTGCATCCTCCAGGTCATACGAAATTAACTCCGAGTCTCTAAAATCTGAAATTCAATTTAATCCCAGTTAAGTATGAAAACCCGGTTGACATCAACCGGATAATCGACTCGCATACCACTCGATGGCGTATGCACCAAGTCGATTATCAGCAGTCTGGGTTCATACTTAAATGAATCAAATAGCAGTTCAAATCTTCGGATATGTGTCCCGTGTTAGCTCCCAAGGATCAACGGCAAACACGCACATATCCTCAAACAACATTGATCACAGTCATACACTAGGCATACATTAATATTACAAGCTGATATCTACAACTAGGACTTATGTCCATAATTTACAGAAGTGGCCGACTGGCCAAATTTAAACATCAACAGAAGTACACAACGGAAAAATATGTATCATAACAAACAATTCCAGCAAAGTGTGCACAGAGGCAATCGAGCGGGTTAGAAACAACGCTATTCGTTAGCGTCGCCATAATCGGCGCTAACGAACTGCTCGAGAGTGTAATTATCCTCACTTGAATAAGTGTACAATCCGGTTAAGTACAAAAGATACTCACAAGTCAACACAATAAAAATAAATTGTAAGCTAGAGGATGTCCAAAGGAGTGTAATTTATACATGATAGATGCTGATCAAAAGAGAGGCTGTAGTGACTTAGTTTTGCATAAAACACAACTATTTACAGTCCTACACATACTAGTTTGTATATGTCATTTATCAAACAAAATTTTATCAAAAGAAGTGCAATTGACATAAACATAGACATAAATCAAGCAATACCAAAGTGGCAGCCCACTTTGGTAAATTAAAATGCATGACAAACCGGTCATACCGATACCAACTTGTTCCCATGTCAATTTTAATTATGAGTCTAATGATGATGTCATGCAAAACCAAGTGTCGTCTGTAACCGTGGACACGTCTTTTAGAATGGATTATAACCCTGCAGGGGAGTACAACTTTACCCACACAACTCAATTAGTATGTAAGCTTCCGGATAATGACACACTTCCAAAGGTATGCCGGCCAGGGAGATTGAGATTCAATACTTTTTAGCAAGAAGACCCTATTGAGTGGAATCACCCTTGCGAGATGAACCCCAACTTAGTACAAGCTACTGACAGAACTTGCTAAGCAGGCACACAAGTTATGTTGGAAATGCCGATACAATGTACAAAAAGGAAAACAGTGCTCCCTTGAACATTATAGAAAATTGTATCGAATCCTATGAACATATGATCAACACATATGTCCTCACACCACCTGTGACTCAACCCCATAAAATCCTCCCCTTACTTGACCAAGCCAGCCCTAATCCAGCATGTGGATGTACGAGTGTTACATGGAATTGACAGTCCAAAGTTCGGTCTTTAGCGATCCAGACAAGTCTTTCCACTGAACCCAATTCTTGTGCACGAAGGCACCCACACTACTAGCCACTTGTTCAGATCAAAATCAATTTTTAATAACCAAATTTTAGACTAAAAATCCAGATTCAATTATCTGAATGAAAAGCGTAGAGGTAAATGGTTCAGTGTTTCCCACGTTCGACGAGATAACCCCGTCGACCGAACTAACATATCTACTAACTTGTAGGGCTAAGCATTCATATAAAGAATAAATACTATCACATGATATCTAACTTAAGCATGGTCTGTATGGAATGATTAAGGATAAACCATAAGGATTAGGACATAGCTAACTAGACTCACAAATTATTGATATACCAAAATAGCATGCAAGCAAAAATCATTGTATCTTAAAATACTAAATTAACCAAAAATGGGATCAATATGATGCAAGAGGATGCTTGCCTTGTTGAATGTCCACTTGTTCAACCTCTCGAATCTCATACATGCAATCACTCGCCTACCAATTCATAATCTAGAAAACATGTTATCGAATAAATACCGAGAAAAACTAAGAAAATTCAATGCAAAAAATGCATGATAACTTCACAGTAGTGAGATAATGATTTTAGATGAATTTAGGTGAAATTGTTAGCTCAATTGGAGTTCATTTCGATTTTCTATGAATTTTTCAAGGTTAAATGTATTAGTGTTCAAATATTTTGAATATCAAAATTTTCTATAACAGTAACATGTTTAAAACCTATTCCAAATTAAATTTCTGTAAAAATGGAAAGTAACAAAATTGATTTCACTCAATTTGGAGTTAAACTGAATTACTTATGAATTTTCAAAGTTTAAACCATTTTGAGTGTAAAAGTAATCCATTTCAGAATTTCTGAAAGTATGAAATACTTTTTATACCCAGGAGAATCTAGCCTCAGTCGCTTACATGAGGGGTCCATTGCACATTGTTTATCTTTTTCTTTTAATTCCCGAAAGAAATCACTACTGACATGTGGGTTCCACATGTTATTCTCTTGGTCCACAGTAGAGTGTATGGACCGAAAATCCACAAACTCGGTCCATGGTCCACGGATGGGGTGACTGTGTACTTAAGGAGTGGGGCTCGCATGTCAACGACTTGATACGAAAACCAGTTATTAACCCCCTCGTTTTCTGTTCATGGGACCCAGCGTCATAGACTCACAGCCATGGATGAAAATTCTACTTACATTTCGCTTTACGGCTTGGTCCAGAATCGGAAAACCCTACGTTTTTCCGGTTTAGCAAATTCAAATTCTATTTTTCAAATTTTAGCTGGTTTTTAAGCAAATTCTAACGACTTTTATCTGGTTTTTTTCAAGAATCCAGAATCCACGGTTATCAGCACGCCACCACCCAGAACCGCCGATTCGAAGTTTTTATCCTTGCTCACAGCGATTAAATGGTCAATCATTAACATAGTTAACGACAGCTTTTCCGACAATAACCAGTAATTAAACACTAAACAACCGAGATTTGCATAATGATGGCACTACAGGGATTGTCGGAACTAGTATAGCAAGTAATGAAGCACTTACTTCTGGTTGTACGACATCATTATGTAGTCTTTGTCGTCCTGAGCAAGCAATCTCGTCGTTATGTATTTGATGACGTAGGATGCGTCTTCGTTGATGGTTTGCTCAGAGATGACTTGTGGGTCGAGGAAACCCACCGGTTCGTTCCGTCGATGGATATGTTTCATCATGTATCTATACATAAGCAACGAGTTATGATATTTATCGGTATTACGTGAGTGTAGAACTTGATTGTACGCACTTACAGCGTCCAGCATCGTAGAAGTGAGGCGTCGAGGGTAGCGAGATTGAATAGGTCGAATAAGTCATCGAAGCCCACGGCGAAGTGGCCCGGCTCATGGAAGAAATGTTCCTTCGTGTATTTGACGGTTATTCCAGTATCGCACCCCTCATGTTGGGTCTTTTGCATGTACCAAAGAATACAAAGATCGACTACCTACTCCAAGCTTGCTAGCATTGTGTCGGGGGCCAATGGACTCCCGAGGGAGTATTTCCCAGGCTTGGGAGGCGTCTTAATGTTCTTTGATTTCGATTTGGCCTTAAGTTGCCTGCGGCATTTCTTCCCATGAAACGACACATGAACTGATATGGTGACACGCTTTTCTCGTTCCTTCTTCAGCGTGTTCTCCACAGGAACTGATAAGGCGGCCTTCTGTGATATGTTGTATAGGGTTTCTGTGCGAAGTCATCACAGGCGGTTCCGCAATGTAACCGCTCGTGATATGAAACTATCACGATGGTTCCATAATAGAACCGCTCGTGATGACTTCGCATCAAATCAGAACCTCATATCACGACGGTTCCATAACAGAACCGTCTGTGATATAAGCACATCAGAGACGGTTTCAAAACGGAACCGTTTGTGATGTGTCGTATCAAAGACGGTTCTGTTATGGAATCGTCTGTGATGACTTATCACAGACGGTTCCATAAACGAACAGTTTGTGATAACTTCCTGACACAATTCCAAATCATTTGATTGTAAATTCATTTGTCTTAAAAAATTCATATATAATACAACTCAACTCCAAATCAAGTGAAACCAATTTTGATACTCCACATTACAATGAAGTCCACATTGACATCAATATCAGAGATGACAAGTCCATAACACATGATAATTCCACGTTAACATCAAATTGCAATGGAATAAATATTCTTAGTTAAAATATAGCCCTTCGTGATGATCGACGCACATATAGCTAGCTTCTTCACTGGGTTCTTCCTCGAGCCTGATGCCGTCTCCGAAAGGAGGCAATTCGTCAAATTGATTATACTCTTCCTCGTCCACGACATTCTCAACTCCGACAATTATTCTTTTTCCATGAAGAACTACGTGGCGGTTCTTATTTGCCAGGTCTGTTACATAAATTTTTTGAACAACTTGCTTAGCGAGTACGAATGGTTCGTCCTTATATCCGATACATTTGAGGTCCATAGTAGTGACGCCGTACTTGTCGACCTTCACGCCCTGCGGAAGTTTAACCCAATGGCATTGAAACAGGGGGATCTTGAAAAGTACGTAGTCGAGCTCCTAGATCTCCTCTACGAACTCATAGTAGGAGTTCAACCCACGTGCCCCAGCGATATTGAACTGCTTGTGAAACACATCTATGCGGACACCGCTGTTCTAGACTGTACTCTTCCTATCCTGAGCTGCCGTATAAAATGTGTACCCATTTATGTTGTATCCTTGCCATGTCATAATTGTAAATTTTGACCTTTTTGCCAACCATAGCAGCGTATCATCACTTGATGACCTCCCTGTGAATCACACCTTTAACCATTCGTTGAACTGACGGTTGTGCTCTCTCGTGATTCAAACCTCCGACCGGTTTGGATTCTGTTGCCGTACATTGTCTTTGTGCTCGTCGATGTACGGGGACACTTGGGTCATATGTTGCAAGACTGTCAAATGGGCTTACGCGTACGTATCTAGATCGGGAGTAATTGCTTTCCTTTCGATGGTCCCGATACCGTCCAGTCTTCCCTTATGACGAGATAGAGGCACACCTATCGGTTCCACCTCAGCCATGTAGTCGACGCAGAACTCAATGACCTCTTCGGTTGCATAACATTCGATGATGCTGCCCTCCGACCGAGATCGATTCCGTACGTACGACTTGAGAATTCCCATGTATCTCTCGAACGGGTACATATGACGTAGGAACACAGGGCTGCATATCTTTATCTCTTTCACAAGGTGAACAATGAGATGGACCATGATATCGAAAAATGACAGAGGGAAATACATCTCAAGATGACATAGAGTCGTCACCACCTCGACCTGCAGAGCATCTAATCCTTCAGGATCGATGACCTTCTGAGCAATTGAGTTGAAGAAATAACACAGCCTAAAGATTGCCACTCGGACCTTGTTCGGCAAGATACCCCTAATTGCAATAGGAAGCATTTGTGTCATCAGCAAATGACAATCATAAGACTTCATACCAAATAATTTCAAATTTTCCATAGAAACAAGTTTCTTAATATTGGCGGAGTAACTGGACGGAACTTTCACACCATGCAAGCTTTCGCACAGTTCATATCTTTCGACCTTGGACAAAGTGTAGCAAGCTGGGGGAAGGTACGTTCGTCCTTTATCGGTCTCTTTTGGTGCTAACTCGGTCCTTATGTTCATATCAACCAAATCACGCCGTGCATTAACACTATCCTTTGTTTTGCCACTAATGTTCAGCAAGAGACCAATCAAGCTATCACATACATTCTTCTCCACGTGCATGACGTCGATGCAGTGGCGAACTTCTAAGTGCTCCCAATAAGGCAAGTCCTAAAAAATTGACCGCTTCTTCCAGATGTTTTTCTGACAGGTCCTTAATTTACGTCCCTTCCCAAGCACAACATCGATATCCTTAACCATATCAAAGACCTCTTGACCTCTAAAAGCCCTTGGAGCTGAACCGTCTTCCTTATTTCTGTCGAATTGTTTCTTCATCTTGCGGTATGGGTGAATCCTGGGAAGGAACCTACGGTGATGCATATACATAGTTTTGCGCGAGTTGTTCAAACCATACACTCTGGTACCATCTAAGCAAAAAGTGACAAAGCTTTGACTCCTTTGTATCGAACCCGACATGTTACCAAGGGCAGAAAAATCATTGATTGTGTAGAACAACATGGTGCGTAAAGTGAAGTTCTCTCCTTTGTACGCATCCCATACTTATACCTCTTCGTTCTATAATGTCACAAGATCTTTCAGCAATGGAGCTAGGTACACATCAATATCGTTCCCAGGTTGCTTCGGCCCTTGGATAAGTAGTGACATCAAAATGTATTTTTGCTTCATACACAGCCAAGGAGGAAGGTTGTAAATACATAGATTCACGGACCAGGTGCTATGTCGGCTGCACATGTTACCGAAAGGATTCATTCCATCTGTACTCAAGCCTAACCTTATGTTCCTCGGTTCTGCACCGAACTCTTCGAAGCTCCGATCGAAGTTTCTCCACTGGGTAGAATCAGCAGGGGTGTCTTAGCTTTCCATCCTTCTTGTGCTCCTCTGAGTGCCAACGCATCAATCTTGCCTCCTTTCAATTCGCAAATAAACGCATCAAACGTGTGATCACAGGCAGATACCATAACATCTTAGCAGGAGGTTCTTGCTTCACCTTAGCAGTATTCTTACGCCTGTATCGGGATGCTTTGCACACGGGACAATAATGCATGTCTGCATACTCTTTACGGTAGAGGATACAATCGTTCGGACATGCATATATTCTTTCTACTTCCATTCCCAATGGAGAAAGAACCTTCTTGGCTTGGTAGGTGGTGCTGGGAAACACGCTTTTCCTCCGGAAGGATGTCCGCTAGGAGACCTAACAACGTCGTGAAACTCTTTTCGGACCAACCATTGCTTGCCTTCAATTTCAGCAATTCAAGCACGGTTGACAACCTTGTGTATTCCGGCCATACCAGGAATAAAGGTTTCCCTGAGTCCTCCATTAAGCCCTCAAATTTACAAAACTCTCTCTCATTGTAGTTCCCTTCTGCATCGCGTAGCATCTGATCCAGATTGTCATCATGCGACCTATCCTGTAATACCCCAAAAGTAAATCAGATTAGAAGAAGTCTGGAAGAGGGAGCTAATCGAAAATCTGAATTTCCTTTTTAGTCGGGGTTTTAGCTTTTCTCCAAGAACTGGGCTTGGGCCGCCGCCAAGTGGGAGGCCCATTAGTGGGCGCCGGCCAAGGGGGGAGGGTCTCCTCCCCCAAAACCCTAGAGACTCCCTCCCACTCCCCTTCCCTCCCACTCTCCACCTTTGAGCCGCCGCCCCTCCACCCCTTTTCCTTCCCAACCAGCCTCCTCCCTCCCAGCGCCTCCTCCTCCCTCGGTGCTGGTCACCGGTGATCGCCGTCGCCGCCTCCCAAGCACCAAGCAACTCCTCCCAACCGGCCTCTCCTCCTCCCTTCGGTTTTGGTGGCCAATCCAAGGGAGAGAGGGAGAGGGAGAAAGGGGGAAGATCTTCGGGAGGTGGATCAACATCTCCCTGCAGGTCTTCAAGGGTAACGAATGATCCAAGTCGTAGTTTGGTTCGATTTGGTTGCATAATTGTTGATTAGATTTAAATCGGTTCCTGTTCTGGAAATTCCAGAACACATCCGCACCTTGCGCGCCAGTTGCGACCCTTTATAGGCAGAATCTCGGTTTTCGTGTCCTAGAGTTTTGTTCCTCTGGTCGTTAGCTTTCTTTTGGCACTAAGATCACGAGATTCCGCCTTACGGTTAAGGAGATATGAATTTTTAATCGCGCGCTGTTCTGTCTGTCTTGGATCTGGAGACTGTCGGTTTGTTCCTCGTTTTTGATATAGTTAGAGTCATATTCAGAACTTCAACCCAACTAGGTTATTGTATCCCTTTAAATAATATTTCTAAGTTGATAAAGATCACCTCCATTGGATCAGTAGAATGAAAGCTACATCATTTTCTTTACTGCTGTTCTGTAATCTGGGCAGATGTCTGTCAGTTGCTTTCAAATGTTGTCTAGCCTACTGTTTTAGCCCAATCAAAGAACCCCATCAACTAGAGTTTTGTAGCCTGGTTCGCTAAGATTAATTGAGCACTAGTTTCAATTCGTTATGAGTTACAGATATCTAATTACGATTTTTCTCGTACCGTCGATCAGAAGGGCTGAAATATGGCGGAATAGTTAGATCGTCTTTTGGAGCCATTGTTTATGTGGGTTGGTTAGAGGGTTATGGTAAGACACTTGTAGTCACGTCATGTCTTGTTATTCTTATTTCGAATAATTATTTGTGTAGGCGGTGGGGCAGTGAGTGGAGAAACACCTTCGTTGCCTCCTAGCACATCACAGTGCGGAAAGCAAGTACCTTGTCTGATATTATTAAATGACGATATTGCTTGTGGCTGTACCACTAGACTTGTTTTCATATGTTTTGTATGTCCTGTGTTATTCCCTATTGATGTGTGATAGTCGTTCATTTCATAAAAATGCATAATATTCATGCATCAATTCATTTGGACCACGGAAGTGGAAATTTGTAAGTCCCATCAATTCCAGAATGGACACGTAAGACCCACCACTCCAACGTGGGCAATGTTGGACACCCGTATGAAATATTCTTCATACAGTATTTGAGATCCCCGTACTTTGTTAAGTACGGGCTTAAGTGAACACCGACGGGTGTGTCACTCACTATACCGGTATAAGTTGAGAGCAGTCCATTTCTTCATTGCATTATTCCATTCCATTCATATCCATATATGTTTAGAGATGTTTTTCATAAGCAGATTGTGATTTGCTTGTTCGCTTAATGTTTCTATCATCTGTTAAAGTACTTGCTGAGTCTTTGGCTCATCCTTGCTTTGTGTGTTTTATTTAGGTAAATGAGGAGGAAGGCAAGACCTTTTTGAGGGGTAGTCCAGCACGCTGTACATCACCTTTATCAAACCAGAAACAATATTGTTATCTTTCATTCATGTTAACTATTTGATAAATTTCCAAATTGTAATAATCCAATTTTTAGTATCGCCCATCGTACGTTTTATTATGAATGTTTCTATTCCTTCTCATGAAACTGTTAATCGTTTATCGTCGTTCCTTATGGAATTTGGTTAATTAAGCCTGATTTACCCATCAGTGTTGTACATTCTTAGTATTTATTAGATTTGCGTGACATCTTGGCTTCCGAATAGCCAGGTTGTTACACTATCCTCATCAAAAGCACAGTCCACATCCAACATATCGTTGACTTCGGCGATGTCGCCATTATTAACTTCTTGTATGATATGCTCTTCACCGTGGATCGGTCCAACATGTATACCTTTTTGAAACCCCTTCGAATCAAGTGAGCTTCGATCTACGCCGGGTTGTCAAATATTTTCATATTACCACAATCAATACATTGACAATACATAAATTTTATCCCCTTCTTCAACATATCCTGTTCGGCGGCTCTTCTAAAAGCAAACACACCATTAATGTACTCTTTACCCACACGGTTCTCAACGTACATCCAATTAACGCACGTAACAAATTAGTATTAAATTATATTAATAAACTACAAGTACTCTAATTATTAAACAAATTTATTAGTGATTATCCTAGAGCAAATATTAAGGGTTATATACAGATCGTTACCTCAGAGCTCACGACGAATATCCTATGAGATCTCCTCCCTTCCTTTTTCTCCCTGCCTCCTTTCTTCCCTTCCTTCTCCTCTCCAAGTTGGCACAGTGGAGGAGGCAGCAGTGGAGCAATGGGGGGGAGCAGCAGGGTAGCGGCTCAAATGATTCGAATAGGGTTCCATCGAGACCATGTATATATATATATATTAGTAGCATATCACAGACGGTTCTTATTAGAAACCGGGGAGGAACGGGTGGTAGCAACACGGTGATTCCTGCAGGAGGTCCCCGTGCATCCAGCACAGGCAAGTGGAGGCGACTCGGGTGGCGTCCACAACGCTGCGACGGGGTGCCTCGGCCACAAAGGTGTGAGGGGTGAACTCACCAATCCTGGCATAGAGGAAAACCTCCATCGTCCAGGACTCGCGGTCCATGATCCTCTCCATGCGGCCTCTGAAGAGAGGAGGGCGCGTGTAGCCGAGATACTGCATTAGCTGACGAAGGACGTCAGCAAAGTCTCCGTCGTGCTCTCCATGGGAGCAATGGTCCCATGGCCCAGCGGAGGGTGAGTTGGCCATGTACAAATTTTTGAAACAGAAGAAAAGTCAGAAAAACATAATGAATGTAGAGATAAGTACAGAACTAGGAGTGATGAGTAAAAGCAATAGGTATTCTATATTTTTGTCAATGTTTTGCTTAAGTTTTGAACATAGGACTCAAGTCCTTAGGCTCGTCTAGTTTAACTAAGGATCCTACAGTCGTATGCTCTGATACCACTGTGGGACCCGGAATTTTCAAATCCCGAATCCTCTGTGAGCAATACTATGCTACTCCCTGGATCAGTAGGTAGCACTCACAGGCTCATTGCTGAATCATTACATACATGGCGCGAATTGAAACATTTAAATATAACAGACATCAGAGTGACATAGACCACGTCGGGTCGAGTTTTACATAAGGGCCACCAGGCCAAATTGATTACATCATAAAGTAGCGGAAACGACAACGGAAGCAAAAGGGGGGTGAGGCACATCTCCCCACAGGAACGCGACTGGGGAAAACTCGTGTACATCCGATATTACCCGAAAACTCAGATAATATAGGATGCACATAAGTACCAGCAGAGTCAGCTAGACTGGGGCGAGACCTATACTACAGAATCTATACTACTCTTCAAGGTTCCCTTGGTCGTCAACTTCGGGATCCTCGTAGTAGGCGTAGTCTCCTTGCTCCATATCATCTGGAGGGTTTGGGGGGAAAGCGAGAGTGAGCACAACCATCGTGCTCGTGAGTCAACACACAGTATGCAATAGTATACATGCAAGGCTTAACAAGGATGGCCCCGATTCTTTTATTTGCCAAAGCATCATTTTCAATTACCATAAATACAAATCCCTATGACTTAGCATTTTAAACAAATTGCATTTCTTTAAAGGGAATAAGTGCAATATTAAGTAACGGTAGAGGTTATCTCCACCTCATGCTTAATTTTGATGACGGCTACATCCACCGACTATCAACACTGGGTAAGGCTACCCAGGAAAAATCCAAAATAAGGGCTAGATGAGCCCACTACATTTTCATTCTACCCACAAAGGTTTTCGAAATAGAGCTAACTCAGGTTAAGTTCCCATGTCCGCCTTTGACCGTACGCGCGGCTGTTTAAACAGTTTAGACTCTACAGAGGTTGTACACTGTACCCACAAGAGATAATCATACTCGTTACCCCACATGATTCCTTAGTCATGTAGTTGAGCGATCGTCACAGTAACGTTTCAAACTACCTTGCCCCTTCCGTCATCTCACCCCTATGGCCAATTCCATAAGTTGTGGGATGTTTACCACAACGACTAGCGCAGCTGGCCCCGGCCACAACGACTAGCGCAGCTGGCCCCGGCCACAACGACTAGCGCAGCTGGCAACTTCACCGTCCCCGGTGCCCCCTTTCAAGCTAGCATACGTCCTACCACTTGCACACTTCTAAACACCAGTTGTGGGATGACATTCAGGGTTCAACAATTTTACTAAGCCAAGTACATGTACGGGATTACGCTTTCTCCGTTATTTCTCATTTTCTCTGGATTTATTAAACCGAACCCTACTCAAACCTTAATAACTTTTGCTACAAAACTACTAATCGAATAAAATTTATCTCTAAATTCATATAAAATAATAATCTACCTACATATATAAAAATATTTAATTTTTGTCACTGCTGAATTTATTTGGTGTTATTTCATTCGTTCCGGCTCTTTTTGATTTAGATGTCGATTGTCCGAGTAATTATTTCGACGATTAATCCACGATATTTCTAGAATAGCAAGAGCAAGGCAACCACCTCTTTTGATCATGTTGATCTCAGTATTTTACTTATTGTACTTTATTTTATAAAATCTATTATGCATGCGTGTATGTTGTGTATGAAAATGCTATTATTGGAAAATTAGTTGCTGTAATCCTATTTGTTGCACATATCTCCTTGTGATATTGATCCCTTACTGTTGTAGCCATTAGAATATGGGTTAGACCATATATAATGTCATTTGAGAATTTTTTAGTGCGATTATCACATAAATGCAACTAGAACGATAGATTTTTCTGGAAAACTGATAAAATGATAATATGTTAATTTGAGAATTTGGGTTATTTTGAAAAATATCCAGAGGAGGTACCTCTGTTATTTTGTATGAAAATAAAATAAAAAAAATTAGTCTTTAGACGCGGGCGAGTTATATTGTATTCTGAAAAAGTGAGGACTGTTACTCAGTAGTAGCTAGGATGGAGATTCTCACCCGTGGTCGATTAAGAACTGAAGCCAGTAAATATGGGACTAAGACCTAATTGTACAACCGTATGTGCTAGGATGGGATAGCCGTAGCTAACTAAGTCATCGAATCATAGCCTTGCATGATTTGTAGGCAGGAGTAGTGCGAGCATGACCGGTTAGGCATGTCGTCACAACTGCGGATGCCTCACTTCGACGAGTTTCTATCCGGGTGAAGTGAGGACTCATTCGACAGGTTTCTATCCGGGAGAGTGAGGCTCCACATTCGATGGGTTTCTATCCGGATGAATGACGATAATGATTCGTGGGGCTAAGTGCAAGGTTAGAACTAGATGATGTAAAGGTTGCGTCGTGAACTCTAAACTACTTACCTTCAGTAGTGAGTAGTGATATAGATATATTCCAGGCAACTGGAATACCGCGTACTATGGGTAAAGTTGTACACCTGTCACATCCCCAATTTAATAATTGAAATTATTATGCATCTCATGAGTATACATGACATTCTTGAAACTTTTGCACCAATTATTGCATTGGGAAAATCTCAAACGAAGATTAAACCTGCACTTCAAAATTAAGCTCAAAGGAAAAATTGAGATAAAAATAAATGATGATCTTCTGAAAATAATTTATTCAAATAATATATTAGTTATCATGAATTAATATAATTTTTACTAAATTTTTGAAACTGAATTCAAACCTCAGAAAATTCAAACTCGGTTCAATGACCTATCCTAAGTTTGAATTTAAATTAAGAAAATAACCTCTAAACAGTGGGGTTTCAAATTTTATATTGATACTAGGTCATCCCAAGAACCGCTCTGATTTATTTCAGACTTTTAGCATTTTATTTGCTATATTTTGTAGCTCAGCCAAACTAGAATCAAATTTAATCAAGTTCACCAAACTTTTATCGCTGTTTCTGCCTGCACTGCACTCGGCTGCACCCTCATCGTTGAACTTGAGTCGACCGGCGAGCCGACTTGATCGAGCCGCTTAGTCTGCATCGGCTCGACCCAACGCACAAGCAAGCTGAGTCGATGCGTGGGCTCACCGCCGAATTGGCTACTACCTCCGCTGGCACACGCGAAGCATTGCGCCACGTCGCGCCGAGTCCGTGATCGCGCCCGGTGACGTCGTGGATCCACCGCCTCCATTAACCACTCGAGCCTTTCTACTTGACAATGCCTCCATTGTCGCCTTCTCCCAAGGATAATACCCCTCCTCGCCTTCATTCCTCTCATCTTTCCTCCTGTCCGAGAAAGGAGAAGCTCGCTTGAGTTCATTACTCTGTAAGCTTCCAGCCATGGCATCCCCTCTCCTCTACCTTCCATGCCAATTCTATTTTAGCTAATGCTAGCTTTTACCTTGCTTTGTAGCTCGGAACACAACCATGCTCACGGTGACCTCAGAGCGCGCCCCGAAGGCCATCCTTGTGCAAACATTGTCTCCGGTAGGTATTGTCCTCTCTTTGGCAAGTCACATTATGCCTCTATGCATAAGATTGACTTCCCCTCAATCATTTTCCTTGATGCTTCGCAGGAGCTCTCGGATTTTGAAGTTCCTCTTTTGTCGGCCAAAAACCCTAGCTTCGGCTCCAACACCGGCTTGGTGAGCTTTTCGTCGATTGCTTGTTATGACACCACCCTTGGGCCTCACTTAAGCTCCCTTGACCACGTATTGTCCTCCTTGTTGTCTAGGTAGCCTCCTCAACGTTGAACTCGTTGCCGTCGTGGCCATTGCTAAGTCGAGCCAGCCCCGAGCTTCGACAGCCCCTCTACCACCTTGGCAAACCTTTAGTGCACCTCGCTTTAGCTGTTGCACACACTTGTATGCACACCGCGGAGCTCAATTGACACATGCACGTACACCGTAGAGCAACCGCCACCCAACTCCGGCTTGCCGCCGTTCTAGGCCGGCTCAGCCGCGACCACCACTACTAGGAGGTGCGCCATGCTATTGTGGACCCATCCATGCCTTAGCCAGCGCCGCCGTGGTCAAAATCGCCGATGGAGCTCCAGCAAAGCCAGAGCTCCCTTGTCGGAACATCCGACAAGACTGTAGCAAAGTCATTAGGGCGTTGATCCAGTCATTTAATGGCTAATCATTGCTTATTATAGTTAATATTGTCTTAAAGAACTAATGAGTGTATTACATGTGGGCCCCGTGAATAGAAAATAACACCAATTAACAGTTTAAAATCAATGACATATGGGTTCCACAGACTTAAGTGCACAGTCGTAGACCCTATGAACTGGCCATAGACTCATGATCCATGCACT
This sequence comes from Hsuehochloa calcarea, assembly GCA_036346395.1. NCBI lineage: Eukaryota > Viridiplantae > Streptophyta > Magnoliopsida > Poales > Poaceae > Hsuehochloa > Hsuehochloa calcarea. Next base: position 37,344,653 of record CM070610.1, read on the forward strand.
ATTTCATGGACCTTCTTTATGACATGCGGGCCCCACCCGTCGGTTAAAAATTAAAATCTAAAGTTAAAATAAAAAATAGCACGGTTCATTAGGCCCCATCGGTCAGTGACTGTTGCTAGGTAAGTGTCTAGTAAGAAAAGTATTAATGCATTTATAAAATCCCGAATTGAATTATTTACACACTAAAAATTCTATTAACTTAAAAAATGCATAACTAATTCATTTTAACTCCAAAAACAGTGAAACCAATTATGATAATTTTCATTTTAAGTGAACCTTATTTTAAAATAAGTTTCAAACATGTCTCTATAGCAGATAATATAGTTTTGGAAAATGATTCATAACTCTATTATTTTTACAATAGAAAAAGGCTAATAACTTTGAAAATTCATAACTAATGCATAAAAACTCCAAATGACGTGAACCAAGTTATTTTGGTTTTATATTAATATTCTCTATCCATCCATATAATCCTTATACTCACCACTGCTCTGCAAATTTTTGCAAAAAAAAAAACTTAATATAAATGGATTTTTCTGAAATTTCCAGAAAATGGATTTTCAAACGGCTATAACTCTCTCATATAAAATCCAAATTGAATAATGTTTTAACCTAAATTCATCTAAAATCATCATCTAGCTTATGTAAAAATTTCATGCATTTTTTTGCACTTTGTATTTCTTACATTTTCTCGATGTTTACTCGATGTTGTCTTTATTTAGATTCCGAAGCTATTGACATTGTCTCATACGCCTCCGAAAGCGAGCAATTAATCTACCAGCAAGTCAAGCATTATTTCAGCTTTCTTTTGCATCATATTGATCCCAGTTTTGATAAGTAGTGTTTTGAAATGCAATGTTAATTGCTTGCATGCTATTTCGGTATATCAATATTTTTGTGATGTGTAGTTAGTTATATCCAAATCTTGTTGTCATCCTTGTTAAAATCCAGTACACATATATGCTTAGGAATAGATGGATGTGATGATAATATTTTGTGTATTGAGTGCTTAGCATTGCAAGTCTAGATTATACGTTAGTACGGTTGACGAGATTAACCCGTCGATCGTGGGAAACACCTCACTCTTATCAATTATAATTTTTGGTCCAGTTCATCGAGTCTGGTTATTTTGAGTATAAATTTTGTTGTTCCAAGTAGTTTTGGTTTAGACAAGAGGTTGCTAGTGATGGTGCCTTTGTGCACGAGATCGGGTATGTGGTTGACTTGTCCGGACCGCTAAGGACCGAGCTGATAAGTCTATGGCCCGATCTTTCGAAAGGTATTGATAAGTCAATTGTGGAGATCTCGATGTTGATGATCCAAAGGCTCTGACCAAACCGATCGAACCCCTCGCAATCACTACACTATTGCTCCGATGGTTATCAACCGTGCCGAACACGGTTGACATCGCCAAGAAGGCTATCTCCTGCATGTGAATCGAGAACACAAGCAAGAAAGTAGAAGATGCAATCTGATATTGTATTGCGAATATAGATGAAGCTCACAATATGGGGTTCCTCAACCGAACGTGCGGCGAGACTACTAAGCAGAATAATCTCAAAGAAAAACCCACTCTAAACTATGACGGCTACTGTATATATATAGGGGGACATGAGGAGGTCGACCTAGGGTTGTGCGGCCGTGGAAAGAGGCGACATTAACGGACTCGACTCGCCACGCTTACAAGGCCCAAAACGGTGACGCAGCACCTTATTTACTATTCATGTCGCGTATCTCTGGTCGAAGAACTGGTCGTAGGACTGGTCCTGGGGTGGTCTTGAGGAGTGCATTCTATCTCTGGTCGTAGATTGTATCCAACGAGTACTGTGCTCGCTTCTCTGGTCGTAGATTGCTCTCAACGAGTCCTGGGCTCACCGAGTACTGGTGAAACTGGCCGTGGGCCTTCATGAAGTGGTCGTAGACCTTCTTGAACTGATCGTAGTCCTAGATTCCTGGTAAATAAGTTGACGAGCACGAGCTCTTGTAATTGGAATAGCAAGCATAGCAAATGTGGTTGTATCCATAGGGGTCATGTCCTCATCACGAGCCATGGGCTGTCATTCCATGCAACTATCGTGCTACCACACGCGGGTTGGGAGCCGCTTGGTCAAGTAGGGGAAAGGTTTTGATTGGGTTGGGTCTCAGGTGGTTTCTGGTTATGTGAGGATAATTGTGTTCGATCATTTGTTCGTAGGAACCGATACAGTTTGCTATAATGTGCATGGGAGCACTATTTTTCTTTATTTACATTGTATCTCTATATCCAACATAACTTGCGAGCCCGCTTAGCAAGCGCTATCCGTCGTTTGTAATAAGTTTGGGGTTCATCTTGCAAGGGGGACCTGACTCATTACCACTTTCTTGGTGAAAAGTACCAAATCTCGACGTCCCCGGCTGACACACCATAGGAAGTGTTTTTATTCCGGTGACTTACGGGCTATTCAAGTCGTGTGTAAAGTAGTACACCTCTGCAGAGATAAATCTATTCGAATAGTCATGTCCACGGTCATGGACAACACTTGGTTTTGGGAGAAGTCATCGCTAGATTTTTCAATTAAAATTGGTGGTTAAAACTTGGTATTCGGCATGACGGGTGTTCATGTATTTTAGTGTATCAAAGTGAGCATCCCCTTTGGTATTTTTTTGATTCATTTGGTTATCAATGTATCACTTTATCACATGCTTTACTTCAACTTCAAATCTAATTTTAAAATGGCAATTGAAAACCAAGATGTGTATGTCAAAATTGTTTCGTATTTCGCAAAACTAAAGCCACTAATGCTATTCCTTGATTGACCATTATGCGTAACTTATTTTACCTTTGTGTAAGACTTACGAGTACATTTTGTACTCAACCCACTTGCTGCAATTACAGGTGAAAATGAACTACTGATCGATGAGTTCGTTAGCGCCGACTATAGTGACACTAACGAATAGTGCTATTATTTGACTCCCAGTTGGCTGCCTTGGGCTATGGGCACACCATGCTGGACCTTTTGGTTTATTTACCTTGCTTCCACTGCTACTTAGTACTCTTATTTGAATTTGGCCGGTCGGCTGTCATGTAATAGTTGTAGACTTAACTATTATATTGTATGTCTTTTGGATTATCAATGTATGTTGTTGTATGGATGTGATCAATGTTGAATGAGAGTATGAGCGTGTTGGTCGCTAATCTTGGGAGCCAACACGGTCTCATACCCGTTGTCATGAATTCCATTTTAACTCATTTGAGTTTGGACTTGGACCGTTTGGAGAACCGGTCATCATGTGGTTCTTGCAAAGGAGCAGTACGCATGATTACCGGGGCTCTAGTTTCGGTTGGGCCTTCTCACTTAGATGGAGTTAAGGTGGAATTCATTCACTTGAGGCCCAAAGTTATTTCCATAAGACCGGGAAGGCCTCGATCTTACAGAAATAACCCAGGGGTCCTCACAACACCTTTGCAGAGTGAAAAGAAAAATATATTTAAATAGTCGTGCTCGCGGTCATGAGCATGCTTAGTGCGGCTGGTATGGCTGAAGTCTTGTTTTCCATAAACTAGGTTGTCACAAAACTTGAGGAGTTAACTGCCATGTCTATAGCTGGATTACTATGTCTATAGTAGAATTGCAATGTCTATGGTGGGTTGCTATGTCTATAGTAGAACTGTCATTTCTATGGTTGAACATTAATTGGTCAGTACCATGTCTATGGTTGAAAATGATTATATTTTTTTCTTGCAACCGAGTAGGGTTGCAGGTGTTGTTATTATTTGATTCAATTTCTTACTTATCGTCATGTACTTATTTAAATTGCTCCTTCAAATTCTATTGCAAATTATCACTTATGGTTATTGCAAATAAAACTGGCTTTAAGCAAAATAACTTGTAGAGTAGAGCTTTATCTTTGATAGCCTTGCATTTAATATTACTTTGTGACACACTACAAGTCTTGCTAAGTACACAAGTACTCAATCTGGCTAATATTGTTGTTCAAAGATCGAAGATGAGTAGACGTCTGACGACGCGTTCTTTGCTTCCAACACCGAAGGGTTCGGTGATGGGTCTACCTAGGCTTTGCTCCTTGCCGGTTACCTGTGGGATTGTATGGGCATGCCGCTGGACTTTTGCTACCTTACTACTTCTTCCACTGCTATATTTTACTTTGACGACTGCTTTTATTTGGGAGGTCGGCGGGTTGTTGTAATAACTTGTAATAGTTTAAGTGGAGTACCATTTTCTTTACTTTTAGTTGTGATTGTATGGATGTAAATACCAAATGTTGTGAACATGTGTGCTAGCCACTGATCCAGGTACTAGCACAGTATACACATATGGTCTTTGGGTATTTCACGCCCGGGAGTCCGACAGAAACCAAAACTCCAATAATAAATTGGCAGCATAGCTCTTGGTTAATTATAATACATCACCCTCGCATATGAATGTAAACCTTTTTCAGAAGGATATATGATGATAAGCTTGAGAAGTACATAAATAATAAAAGAATTTATGTCAGACACTTTGGCTGCCCTATCATCAATCTTAAACTCTTGTACACACACTCCAGCAAGTTCCCTTTTGCCGGCAGTAATAAGATCTAGCTTGTCTTCCGTAACACGCGCTTTCTCAACTAACATTTATTTTTTAAAAGCTAACATTTATTAAGTCAATGGAATATATGTTCTCCCTAAAGACATATAGCTAAAGTTACACACACGCACGTACACACGCGCGCCCTATATTCGCGTAGCAATCGCGTGACTTGTGACTTACGGCGCATGACTGTGAACGTGTCACGAACCTAGTCCATATTTGTTTTGCTAACCGAGCATGTCTCTCTCTCTCGAAATAAAGTGGTCGAAACTCTGTGGTCGAAATAATATCATCAAAGCCATAGACCAATGTAGTTGAAACACTGTGGTCGAAATACTGTGGTCGAAGTCATAGACTAGTGTGGTCGAAACAATGTGGTTAAATAAAGTGGTCGAAACACTGGTCGAAATAATATGGTTAAAGCCATAGACCAGTGTGGTTGAAACACTATAGTTGAAATAAAGTAGGCGAAGCTATATACTAGTGTGGTCGAAACACAGTGGTTGAAAAATAGTGGTCGAAACACTATGGTCAAAATAAAGTAGTCGAAACACTGTGGTTGAAATAAAGTGGTTGAAATCATAGACCAGTGTGTTCGAAATACACTGGTTGAAGTTGTAGACCAGGGTGTAATCAGGATCTAATAAACACTACTTAATTACTATTAATTGATTTTGAATTAGTAGTTACCAGTAGTTTAATATGTGCTTTATTATGCAGTTAGTACAGAGTAATTATCTCGACCTTTAAAAGACCTAAAGACATCCACATCCGAAGAAATTGGATTCACTTCTATTTTTCTTATTCTTCCTATTTGTTTTACTATGCTGGAAAGTTGTGGTGTCAAACTGTATCATCGCAAATTTGGGCTTATTTTCAAATGTGTAAAAAATTAAACGTTTTAAAAGTTTTGATGCATTTTAATGACATTTGTTTTTTTTTGTATTCTTATGCAAGACTTTTGTCTAATTGAGAAATTAAGGATTTAATTTTGGAAATATAAAACCCATTAAGAATTTAAAATAAATTGAAAAAAATGATGATAAAAAATCCAAACATGGTGGAATTGTACTATTAATAAAATTGGGAATTATTTAAAGCATGTTTTGAAACTTTCCTCAAATCAAATAATAAAAATGCATGCAAATAGAAAATTAAAAGAATTTTGGAGCAAAATACATAACAAACAAAATCCTACAAAAATTACACAATGATCTACACTGTGTTTGAAGCCAACCTTAAAATTTCATAATTTTCAGAGCTAAATTTGTATATCTAAAAATTCTCCAAAATCTCAGACTTTTTAGAAATTTTAGAAACCAAATTTCTTTTCCTCCTAGCTGACGGGCCACCCGTCAGGGTTCTTCTTCCATGCAACGCAGCGCCAGCACCAGCTCGCCATGCACCATGGTCACGCACCTGGGAGCACAAAGTGAAGTCCTTATTTGACCCAAACAAAACTACCACTTAACCAAAATCTCGTGCAAACTACATCCGCCAAAGCAAGAACACTCGCACAAGTCTAAATCATTTACCTACCTAAAGTTGTTTACGCTAAGCACATAGTTGTTCACAGGGCAATTCCATAAATGATTAATCAAGTGTAAAGTTGCATTTCAAAATGATATCAATAACCCGACATGGCTAAGCATCATAGTACACTAACCAACCCACATTGGTGCTACAATAGTTACTACTAGTACTTATTCACAAAGTAGTAGGTTGACAAGTGATCATGGCAATACAATTCACAAGGTAGGCATAAATTAAATAGGTTGCATAGCTAATCCTAAAATAATAAAACATTTGATAATTGAATTTACATGCAATAATTTGAAACAAAATAATTTTGTAAAACTGGGTGCAATATCGTCAAAGCACAACTTGTCATGCTATATCTACGCTATTGTTCCTTATCTTCAGTCTTCGACTTCCATGACCTACAACTCCTTCGAGCGATTTCAGAACGCCAATGTCTAACAAGTGAGAAAGAGAGAGAGAAAGAAAGCGCAAATATAAAAAAAATTCAAAAAGACAATTCTCAAAAGGACAATTCAAAAAAAACTCCAAATGTAACATTAATGGTACTAGGAGGTAGGTCTTGATTTTATATGAATTTAGAAACTTGAACCGGTTCAATCGGAGTTCATCTGAGGAAGAACAGGCTCTAGGAAGTTTGGTCGAGAAAGAAATTCGAGGAATTGACAGAGGAGAGAGAATAGAGACTGGCATATAGGGTCCACAGTCTATGGACCAAGTCCACGGCTAAGGTCCGTCCATGGTGAACCAAGTGCACTAGGGCGGACATATGGAACCCACAAGTAGGTGAGAGAAGAGAGGGATCTAGTGTTTATGTTGTTAGGATGACGAGTGGGGCCCACACGTCAAAGAGAGAAAGGGAGATGTTCTTGCCATGCGGGTTGAGCTGAGGTGGCAGGGAGATGGAGGTGATGTGGCGAGGAAGCCAAGGCTGAGCGACGGCGATGGCTCAAGCAGGCTCAGATTTGGGTTTCCAGGGGTGTTGGGCTGCCCCGAGGTGCATCAACACCGTGTGGTGAGGTAGGCGCTGGACAGAGGAAGGAAAAGATTTGGTTGGGTAATTCGGTCCATGAAGAGATTGAATTAAGATTTGATTTTTAAAATTAAGAAAATACTAAAAATTCAATTAAATCCAAATAAATAACAAAAAAACTCAAAAATTTCCATAAAATACATTGGAACACAAGGAACTCAAATAAAAAAAATTGGATTTAATTGAAGTTTAATTTATTCATATTAAATCATTTTATTCTAGGAAATTTTTAAGTAAACTTTGTTAATTCAAGGAAAATTAGTGAAAAATTTCGATAACCCAATCTACTAAAAAAGCTTTTTTGAACGCTCGAAAACTGGATGTTACAGCGGCGCCCATTCAATCCGCCGCGGCGCCGTCCATGCATCACCGTCCTCTCTAGCAGGCCGCGAGTGGGCGCGGCGGCCACGTTGGAGCAGCAGGCACAGTGGGCGACGAGTCCGTGCAAAAGCTTCTCCCATGGACTCCAGCGAGGAGAGCAGCTCTGGCAGGCGATGCTAGTGTGCTCTAGATCTGGCCATCGTCTCCGCCATGTGCCGCCCTTCGTCATCTCCTTCGGCGAACTTAGGCGTGCGCAGTGCCGCCGCCGTGCACTGCCTCCGCCACACGCCGTCGGAGCACCGTCTGCCCAAATCCGGATCCATCGTCATGGTTCACCGTCTGCTCGTCGGCTTCCCGAGGTGCTCCTCGTCGGTACAGCGTGTCCCTATCTTCTTCCTCACTGGTAGCCTTCCGCGCGTGTACACCGCCCACCCGCATCACCCATCTTTTTCCACCGGTGCAGCTCCATGGCCGCTGGCGCCTCCCTGCGTACCTCGGCGGTGACAAACGGCAGGATCTGGCGGCCAGATCTTGCAGCCAGGGTGCGGCTTGGACGCGTGGGTGCAGCTTGACGCGTGCCGCCATTACCGGGGCAAGAAGGGAAAAAGAGAGGACGAGGGGAAGAAGGGAATAATTGTCAAAAATGACAAAATATGAATTGGCAACTCTATACAGTGACAAATAATGAATTGCACTCTATAGAGTGGCAAATCACAAAGTGCTACTCTAGGCAAATGATGAATTATCCCTTCGAAGTAATAGGTCATACACGAAATGCAGCAACTCCGACAAATACATTCACCAAAAGGACAGTAGCTCCATGGGGGCTGTATGAGAAGGAAGATACAAATTGCTGGTGATGTTATATCTCTCTTGACTGTACGATTGTTCAAGAGCACATTTGTCGGCTCAGAAACATACCATCACATGCGCACATGGCACAAAGAATTTGCGTCGTGGTTGAAGAAAAGCCTAAAGAGCTAATGTTCTCCATGATCTTCACGCTTTCCTGACGCTCTTTCCATAGTCTTTCCTAATCTCCCACAGCTGCTCTCCGACTTCCTTCATGGTCGGACGGTCCTCCCGCGTGGGAGCGGCACAATGGAACGCCAAGCTGAGCAGCTTCTCGACCACCTCGTCGTCCACATGATCCTCCAACAACGGATCCAATATCTCTCCTGTTGCCTTCATTAAATTTCTTGAAAGTCTACAGAAATACAAAGTTAAATGGACTCATTTTCTCATGATGGGCAAACAAAAAAAACAAGAGTTCATCTTACAGGTAATTGTAGTTAGAGGTTCTGTTTCCATGCTATTACATATAAATTGTAAAGTGAGCACAAATCTTAGAACAGTTATTATTTGATCAAAACAATGTCGAACTAAAACTAGTGTGATGTTAGCCACTCATTTTGCCAGAGTTGCATTAAAAAAATCATGGTCATTTATTTCAAAGAATAGCATAGAAGCACATCAATTCTACTAGGACTGAGTGGAATTGATTGTAATATACTACCTCCATACCCTTTTACTTGTCCTTTCAGACGCTGACACAGTCTCCGATACAAACCTTCGACCATTATTTGTTCTGATTATGTTACTAAACATTATAATGATATGAAACTATTGTTTATGGAAATCTAGTAATATCATTTTCACATGGTAAATCCAAAAAAAATTTTGTGTATATTAGCGGTAAGTTTTAAATAGTTGACGGCACACATTCTGAAAAGACATCTCAGAGAGAATGGAGGGAGTACAAACAACCCACACTTGCTCATAAGTGGAATTGATTGCCATTTGCCAAGAGTTGAGATGAAAGAAAAGTCACTCAACATACCCATCTGATAGTGATCCTCTCTTCAGCGGCCCGCTTCAGCTCTACTGGTCGGCGAGCAGAAAGAATCTCTACAAGTAATATGCCAAAGGAAAAGACGTCACTTTTAGGAGTCAGCTGGTATGTTCTCAGGTACTCAGGGTCCAGGTAGCCAGCTGTTCCTTTCACTTTCGTTGAGATGTGTGTCTTCTCTGCGTCACTGGGGCCACTTTTAGCAAATCCAAAGTCGGACACCTTGGCCCGGTAGCTGTCTGTGAGCAGGATGTTTGATGACTTCACATCACGATGAATTATTGTCTTCTCTGTTCACAATATAGAAGCTCTCAGTCCCTTTAAAAATATGTACAAAAACAAACTACAATTAAAATAGAAGTGTTCAAAATTGGCAGAAGTAGTAATTTTTTTTACTAAACTATGCAATCTTTTACTCAACGTAATTCATGTTATGAGTATTGTTTATATTCATTATGAGACCAATGAGTCAATATATATATATAAGTACAGGTGTAGTATATATGCAAATAACCCCTTATACAACAGGGGAAAATACACAGACAATAATATACATCTAACACCCCCCTCCCCTTCAAACTTATGATGGATCAACAACATTAAGTTTGGAAAGATAGAAAATGTGCTGAACTCTGGTCTACGTCTTTGTGAAGAAGTCTGTCAACTGAAGTTCTGAAGGCACATACTGAAGAGTAACAATCTGGTCCGACACCTGTATCCGCATGTAGGAAGCATCAACATCAATATGTTTTGTAAGCTCACGCCTCACCGGATTTGTAGCAATACTAATAGCATCTGATCGCCGACGAAAGAGGAGTGGTGTCAAACAAACACCAAAATTCTCAAGTAACCACCGTAGCCAAGTAACCTCCGCAGTCAACAAAACCATAGCTCGCAACTCAGTCTCAGCACTCAAACGAGAAACTGTTGTCTGCTTCTTAGTCTTCCAAGCAATGAGAGATCCACCAAGAAAAACACAATAGGCAGAAAGAGACCGGCGATCAGAGTGATCACTAGCCCAGGTAGCATCAGAATATGGCTGAAGCTGTAAAGAGTTGGAACGAGGGAAAAACAAATGACGAGTGATAGTTCCACGAAGATATCGTAGAACACGAAGAAGATTACTATAGTAAAGCTGAGTGGGAGCAGAAACAAACTTACTTAATATATGCACAGGGTACGAAATATCATGATGAGTGACACCCAGATAAACAAGACTCCCAACAAGATGACGATAGCGAGTAGGATCAGTAAGAGACTCACCATCAGTGGGCCGAATATGAACATTAAGCTCCATGGGAGTATCAGCGGTGTGCTTGATCCGTAAGAGAAGCAAGGTCAAGAAGATCATGGATATACTTTTCTTGGGACAGATAGAAGTCTTTAGGCGTAGAAATAACCTCAATCCCAAGAAAATAGCGTTGAGGACGAAATAAACTCAATCCTAAGAAAGTAGCGTTGAGGACGAAATAACCTCAATTCCAAGAAAGTAGCGTTGAGAACCCAAATCAGACATGAGAAATTGCTCATTAAGATGCTCCTTGACAAAAGTGGTGTACTGATAATCATCTCCTGTAATGATTATATCATCAACATATAAAAGGAGAAGCGTCTGACCACGAGGCGAAGTGGTAATAAAAAGAGCAGGATCATGAGCACTGGCAGAGAAACCAGCTGCAGTGACAACAGAAGACAAACGATCAAACCAAACACGAGGAGCTTACTTGAGGTCAGAAGAGATCGCAAGGCGACAAACCATACCCTCAGAATAGAATACCCCATGGTGGTCGTGATATAAACCTACTCACGCAGCTCACCATTGAGAAAGTCATTCTTGACATCAAGCTAAGAGATGGAACATGCCCGAACAGACGCCACAGCAAGAAGAGTGCATATGGTGGTCATGTGAACCATAGGAGCAAATATCTCATCATAATCACGACCATACTCCTACTGAAAACCACGTGCCACGAGACGAGCCTTGTAGCGCTCAAGAGAATCATCAAAGCGGATCTTAACCTTATAGACCCACTTGCACGTGATAGGAGTAACACGCGCAGGAAGAGGGGCAAGATCCCACGTGCCAGAACGCTCAAAGGCAGCCGTCTCCTCTGTCATCGTATGCTGCCACTCCTGATGAACAGCATCATCATGATAGAGTGACGATCACGAAGAGCATATCGAGGAGGAGAAGCTGAAGAAGATGATGCATCAGGAGAATCCTCAACTCGCGGACGACGAGTGTAGTAGAGATGATAAGAAAGAACAAGGCCAGGAGGAGCCTCTAGAGAGGGTGGCAGTGACGAAGGAGACGGTGGAGGAGGCACCGGAGAGGCCAAAAGCTATGATGGAGGTATGTTGATTATGGGAGTGACAGAAAAAATCAGGAAAGAAAAAGACTCGACAAGAGATGCTGGAGTGGTGGAAGGAGAAGAACGAGGATAGAAAGGACAAGACTCATAAAAAACGACGTCTCGAGAAACCCGTATCCGTCAGCCAATAGGATCCCAACAACAATATCTCTTATGCTCAGTGCTATAGTCCAGAAAAACGCATTCCACAGATTGAGCGGTCAGCTTGGTGCGCTCACGAGGGGCAAGAAGAACATAGCACACACACCCAAAGAGGCAAAGGCTCGAATAGTCACGAGTCTTGCCACAGAGGCGCTCAACTGGGATCCCACCGTGAAGAGCGGAAGAAGTTTGAATGTTAATCAAGAAAGTAGCAGTAGAAACAGCCTCAGCCCAGAAGTGTGGTGGCACAGCAGAAGCAATCATAAGAGCACGGACTGTCTCAAGAAGATGACGATACTTCCGTTCCACCACATCGTTCTGGGCATGAGCATCAGGGCAAGAAAACTAAGAGAGTGTCATGCTCAGCAAGAAAACCACGAAGGGCTCCTGACAAGTATTCCCCAGCAGAGTCAGCACGAAAGACACGAATAGGAGAATCAAACTGAGTACGGATCATGGTGGCAAAAGTCTTGTAGATGGATAAAACCTCACTACGAGAGAACATAAAATATATACATGTGTGGCAAGAAAAGTCATCAATAAAAATTATATAATATCGATGACCTCCTTTCGAAACGAAAGGAGCCGGACCCCATACATCAGAATAAATAAGATCAAAAGGACAACGTGACACTGACTCACTGGAAAGATAGGGAAGTTGAAGTTGTTTACCAATCTTACAACCTTGACAATTTAGAGAAACATCACCAGACACAAACCTTAAAGGACCACGGCGAAGTAAAGAAGATAGACGTGACCCGCAAAGATGTCCCAAACGATGAAGCCACTAAGCAAAAGACACAGCGGAGGATGCAGCAGAAGCGGCGGCGGCGGCGGAGGCGACAAGACTGGCAGGGGCAGCAGAATGAATATGAAACCAGTCAAACTCCCAGAGACGTTGTGAGTCGTTGTGAGTCACGACGGCGAGGGTCAATACCAACCAGAGTCCCCGTGCGTCGATCATGAACACAACAAGAATCAGAATCGACAATAACACGACAACCATGATCAGTGAGCTGACCGGCAGATATAAGCTGCAAGGTTTGTTTGGGACCATGAGAAACAGCATGAATATGAAAAGAGGAATTCGAAAGAGTGTCTTGTCTTGCGATAGAGAGGTACCATCTGCTGTCTGAATAATGATAAGAGCAGCTAAAGGACGAATGGAAGTGAGACTGGTGGAATCAAATGTCATGTGAAAGGAAGCACCAGAGTCAAGAATCCAAGGTGATATACCTGAGGAAGATGTAGAAGGTTGTCTCTCATTAGAATACTGTGCAGCAAAACCAACAGAACTGGATGGTGCAAGAGCAGCCATGCGACGCAGTAGTGTGAGAAACTACTGAGAATCAAAAGCACCAGAGCTCCTCTGAGAGGAGGAACCACCAGTTCCCTGTGGAGGGCGGCCACCACGACGTAAATCCTTCTTCTTCTTGTAGCAGGTCTGCTGTACATGTCCATGTTGTAGTATGTGTAGTGTAGTCCCCTACAAACAGCAGCTGTCACTGGTGAAGGTTCCACTAGTGAAGGAGTAGCTAGAGACGTAGCGGGTGTAGAAGCTGCCAGAATCGAAGAAAACGACGGTGACGACAGCAGACCCGCAGCACGAAGACGAATCTCCTCAGCACGAACAGATGCAAAGGCCTCCAACAGTCACACGAGGGTAGCGTACCAGCAACTGAGCACGAGTCTACTCATACTCAGCCCAGAGACGGGTCAAGAAATCGTAGATACAACGAAGCTCCAGATGAGACTGCTAATGCTAACAGCACTAACACGTGGGGCAAACATCTGGTCCCAAAGAGTCAATCTGACGCCATACCGCAGACAATTGGCCATAGAACTCGCCCACAGTAGCATCTCCCTGTTGCAGCGACTGCTCCTAATGCACAACAGAAAGATACAAGGAATCACTAGATGGCTCATAGCGGTTGCGCAGATGTGTCCACATCAACTGTGCTGAAGCCAAACCAACCACATCCCCAGTGAATTGCACCTCCATGCTAGCAACCAGAATAGCAGAGGCACGGATATCCTCATCAATACAAGTCTTGTAGGCAGCATACTGAGTCTGATAAGTCTCCACAGCATCCTCAAAAGCATCAGATGTCTCCTTACAAGCGTCTTCGGAAGTAGTCTTTAGGATCACAGGCTTAGCAGGTGGAGCAGGGCGAGACGGGCAAGGCAACTCGCCGGTAAGAGACTCCCAAAGGCGCTAACCACACATGTGGAGACGCATGTGCTGAAACCAGTCCTGATAATTGAGACCATCGAAGATCATCGGACAGCTGGAAACAAAAACAGTGCCCATTGGTAGGCGGCACTGGACGGCGCGGCGACCAAGACAACAAAGTCTAACAGGCGGCGCTGGACGGTGCGGCGATTAGAACGACGTACTCTTTTTTTCTTTTTTTTTGGGTCGGCTTCTTACCGAGCTGGCTCAGTTAAAACGGCCTGAAAGCGACAGAGCGCTCGGGGGAACCCTAGTTCCCCCTTGCTGCTGCTCTAGCGGCGGCGGCGGGACCGGCAAAGGGCGGCTCTCCAACGGGCACGAAAGCGACGGCCTCGTGTGGAGGGATCCAAGTGGAGGCACAGCAGCTCGGGCTGCTCTTGCGACTCCGACAACAACCGAAGACGAGCGCAACTCCTGGGCGGTGGCGGTGCTCCCCGGCGGCGACGCAGCTCCAGGCGATGCGAGGAATGAGATGGCAACTTTCCCTGATCCCAGCGGTGTTCGGGCGACTGAGCGGCACCGCGACGTCCAGGGGACAACCTCTCGGGCGGAAGATGGATCTGGAGCAGCGGCGGTCAAATCCGAAGCGACGGCGGCATCCCAGATGGAGTGGCAACGGCAGATGACGTGGCGAAGCAGAGAAGATGAAGACATCAAGCGGCGACGGCGACTGGAGAAAGAACCAGCTGCAGCGGCAGCTTGGCAACGACAAGCGCAGTGGAGGCAAAGCTAGGCAATGACGACGGCTGTGAAGTTGAGCCAGCGTCGGCGGACTGACGAAAACCCTAGTACGCGAAAACCCTAGGTACCGCTCGGATACCATGTTATGAATACCACTTGTATTCATTATGAGACCAATGAACCAATATATATACAAGTACAGGTGTAGTATATGCAAGTAACATCTTATACAACAGGAAAAATACACAGGCAATAATATATATCTAACAATTCAATCATATTAATCATTGGGTCCAACACATTTTGCGTCAACATATTTGAATTTTTATCTAAAAATTCGCTGTTTTATCTATACAGCTGCTAGATGATGAGTCTCTTTTGAAACAGAAATATTACTGTACTGGTAATTTAAGCTGCAGTTCTGGCACATCTCAAGAGTGTAAAACGATGGAATGCACGAAAGCACATCACATCAATATTTATGCAACCAAGCATGTAGATTACGCACCTGCATATAGATGGAGATAAGTGAGTGCATGAGCAACATCAATCGCAATTTCCATGCGCTGATTAAAATCCAGGGTTCTACCGTGTTGGCCTGCAGAACGGACAAATACAAATAAAGATTGAAGCTGTCCAAAATGAGAACTGAAGAGAACATAGCAGAAAGTGCAATTTACCATCCAGATGTTCTCTCAGAGTGCCATTTGGAACAAACTCAGTGATAATAATACGCTCATTTCCTTTATCAGTAGAACCCAGCAATCTCACCAAATTCCGGTGGTCAATCTTAGCAAGTAGTTCCACTTCATTGTTGAACTCATCTGTGGGACCTGCAAATTGATCCTGTAAAAATAGTAGAACCCATTATGTGTCGCTGGTTGAAAACCAAAGAAATTAATCCATTGTTGGCGCCTGATAAAATGCTTAGAATAACTGTGTAAGCTGTGCTTCATTCATCCCAAAAAAAAGCATAATGAACCCAAGAATGTGAATAAAACATCAACAACCAACACAATTTAATGAGGAATCAATAATTAGTAACAAAAAAAATATAAAACGTAGATAGCATGGAACTACCTTTTTAGCCCTCTTGACTGCAATAACCTGGCCATCTGGCAATACAGCCCTGTAGACAGTCCCAAATCCTCCTTCGCCTAACTTAAATGAAGGTGAGAAATTCTGAGTAGCCCTGAGAATCTGCTTGACGCTTAAGCTGACAGATCCAACTCTAGCTACTTGTGGAGATGGTGCGAATCTAGATGGACTTGGAGGTATTCGATGGGGAGTTGGTGGGACCTTCTCAGATGATGTGCTTACTTCAAAGGATGAAACGGATTCAACTGGAAAGAAACAGCTGGTTGTCAAGGACAAGATTCCAAAAAAGTTTTGACAGTGAATCACAATGGTAGTACTGCTGTCAGAACACATTGATCTTGCAAACAATTTAACAGTCAGAGGTGCATATCAAAATTGAGACAGTTCACACGCGATAGAATGCATTAAAATACTGAGCAAAGTGGTTTTTGTTTGCAAATACTTCGTTTGGTTCTTCTAGGCAATATTTTACTCCAAATAACCCTATTAATTGCTTATTGCTATTGGTGTTAGAGAGATGGACACAAATTAACAGGGCCAATATACATTTAAAAAATAGGGTGTTAATTTTTTTCATCGTTCTGTGTGCATAGAGCTGAAATGGCATGTGTTACGGACAGCTTTGTTGGGATTCAATTCCAGCGCAGGAAGAAGGAAAGTTTGAAACCGGCAAGTTCAAATATAGAAAGTTAAAGAATAGAAAGAGTTGAATTCGAGTTGTATATGTTATGAATATCGCATATATTCAATATGAGGCCAATGGGCCAATATATATACACAAGAAGATGTTACAGATAAGGAAAACAAATAATATCTAGAGTCCTATTCTATCTCTAATATATATCTCTAACACCCCCCCTCAAACTCATGGTGGATCAACAACACTGAGTTTGGAGAGATAGAAGCCATGTTGTGCTCGAGTCTGGGACTTCGTGAAGAAATCCGCTATCTGAAGCTCTGAAGGCACATACTGAAGAGCAATCACCTGATCATGCACACAAGACCTCATGAAGGAAGCATCAACACCAATATGCTTGGTGAGCTCATGCTTCATGTGGTCACGGCAATCGATAGCACTCAGATCGTTCGACAAGAGAGGAGTCTGTAGTAATGTAAACACCAAAATCCTCAAGTAACCACCGTAGCCAAGTAATCTCACGACAAGAGAGCCATAGCACGCATCAATTCACCTCTGACTCGAACGGACATCGCACTCTGTTTCTTCATCTTCCGTGCAATAAGCGAACCACCAAGAAAAAACAAGAAGCAGAGATAGACCGCGATCGAGGATCACGCCCAAGTAGCATCCGAATAAGCTCAAGTCAGAAGCGAGTGGAGCGTGGAAAGAAGAGACGGCGAGAGATAGTCCCACGAAGGTATCGCAGAACTCGAAGGTGGTCAGAGTGGACTCGAGTGGGAGCGTAAACAAACCGACTCGTAATGTGAATGGATAAGTGATATCCGGACGAGTAACAAAGAAGGTAGACAAGACTCCCAACAAGGTGGCGATATCAAGTCGGATCGTAAAGAGGCTCGCCATCGAGGGTTTGAGGTGAACATTGAGCTCCATAGGAGTCTCAACAGACGCCGATCAATGAGGAGGCGCGATCAAGAAGATCCCGAATATACTTCTCTTGGGACATAAAGAAACCATCCGGAGTGGAAGTAACCTCAATCCCAAGGAAGTAACGAAGATGACCAAGATCCGACATAAGGAATCGCCACTAAGACGAGCCTTGACAAAGGCAATGTACTCGAGAGTCATCTCCGTGAATGATCATATCATCAACATACGTAAGAAGAAGAGTCAGACCACGAGACGAAGTGTGGACAAAGAGCGCAGGATCATGATCACTTACTAAAAACCAAAGAAGAAGTGACTACAGAGGAGAAGCGCTCAAACCAGCACGAGGGCTTGCTTAAGGCCATAGAGAGAGCGAAGGCGCATGCACCATGCCCTCGTGAATGAATACCCAAAGTGGCGGATGCATGTAGACCTCCTCACGCAACTTGCCATTAAGAAAGGCATTCTTGACATCAAGCCGAGAATGCACCGATGGCGAGCAATGAGACGCCACCGAAAAAGAGCGCGGATAGTGGTCATGTGGGCCACAGAGCAAAAGTCTCGTCAGAGTCACGACCATGCTCTCGCTGGAAGCCACGAGCAACAAGACGCGCTTTATAGCGCCAAGAGAGCCATCGAGCGAGTCTTAATCTTATAGACCCACTTACATGTGATGGGACGAGTGAGATGGAAAAGGAAGAAGATCCCAAGTACCAAGACGCTCGAGGGCGCAATCTCTCTCGGCCATGGCATGTCGCCACTCAGATGAGTAACAAAGATCCCAGAGGAGGCAGCTCACAAGTAGCCGCACCAAAGAAAGGCAAAAGCAGGCGGGGGCCAATCGACCGGCGATCGCGGAGCGTCAGAGCGAGAAGACTGACCCATCGGGGAAGATGAAGCATCGTAAGAAGATGAAACATCGGGAGAAGTGGGCTCATCCGAAGATCCTCAACACGAGGTCGACGAGTGTAGACGAGTGTAGCGGGGAGCCCGAGGAGCCGCAGGAGACGGCAAAGCGCGATAATGGCGGAGGGCCACAGGAGAAATATGTGGAGACTCGGTGGGGACTCAAAGCGGACGAGGCAAGACAGAGATAGGTGTATCCGAAAAGTCAAAAGACAGAGACTCCACAGAGGAAGCCGAAGGAGAGACATGACGTGGGTAGTAGGGGACGAGACTCGCCGAAGCGACGCCCAGAAATCCGCGATCCGTCGACCAACAGATCCCAAAGACCGATAGCCCTTGTGCTCAGATCAGATCCCGTAAAGACACACTCAACAGATCGAGCAATCGGTTTGGTGCGCTCTCGGCGAGGAGAACGAGCAAACGCAAGCCAAACGACGGCGGCGAGTAGTCGGAGGAGACCACGAGACGCTCAATAGGGATTGCGCCAAGAGCGAGGTAAGAAGGCCGGATGTTGACGAGATAGGTAGCAGTGGAAATAGCCTCCGCCCAAAAGCGAAGTGGAATAGGCGGCAATCATCGTGGCACGGTGATTCAAGAAGGTGACGATGCTTGCGCCAAGAACACCATTCGAGCATGAGCACCAGACAAGAGAATCGAGCGAGAGTGCTGCTCGCCAAAGAAGGAAACTGCGAGGTGATGAGAGAGGTACTCGCCAGCAGAGTCGACGAAAAACACGAATAGAGTGGAGAAGCGTATGCGAACCATGGCGGCAAACTGCTTATAGATGGACAAGACCTCACTACGAGAAGACATGAAATATATCCAAGTGTGGCGAGAGAAATCATCTATAAATAAGGGACCCTTTGAGCGGACTCAAACATCGAATGAACAAGATCAAAAGGACGCCGAGACACCGACTCACTATGAGGATAAGGAAGTGAACTGCTTTGCCTAACTTACGATACCGACAATCTAAAGAGACGCCACCGAGACAGATCCCGTAAGACCACGACGAACTAAGGATGACAGACGAGATCCACACAGATGACCAAGACTAATGCCATCACTGAAAGAGCCAGAGACTGAGAGCCGAAGCGGAGAGCCGGCGGCGCGACGGGCGGAAGGAAGGTGAAGCTACCAAGCTCCTGAGACACCGAGAGTCAAGGCGCCGAGGGCCGAACCAACTAGAGCTCCGTGTGGTGGTCCCGAACACAACAAGAGTCGAGTCGAGAATGATCCGATAACTAAGGTCAGAATCGTCCAGCAGAAAGAAGTCGCATGGTTAGGCGAGGAACATGAGCAATGTAAGGAACATGAAAAGATGAGTTGCTAAGAGGTCCTCGACTGCAGACAGTAAAGAGAGGTACCATCGCCAGTAAGTACACCGCAGGGAATCAAGAGGTGTAACAAAAGATAAAGTGGAAGAATCGGAAGTCATGTGGAAGGATGCTCTTAATCAAGGATCCACGGGAGGTATCCGATCGTGTAGGAGGTGGTTTCTCGGTTCAAGAGTCATCGCAGAACTCGCAGAACACGCCGAGGAAGAAACGGCGGCAGTAGTCGCCGGTCCGCTATCTCCCGCCAATGAGAGAAAACGCGGAAGTAGTCGATGCAGACGTCGATGTAGAAGTACCAGTGCCAGTGCTAGGAGAAGAACGGCGTGAAATATGCCGCTGTTTCTTGTAGCACTGGGACTCAATGTGGCCGAACTTGTCGCAGTAGGAGCAGCGAGGACGACCACCGCCAGATGAAGGCGCCACCACCACCGTGGGCGACCATTGGAGGAGGCGAGTAATCGCGCGTGAAGCGATCGGTAGTGGGTACGGGCGGCGAGCACGTAAACGGTGCCCATTGGTAGGCTACCGATCGCGGCGGGCGATGGCATGGTAACGTAGTCTAATAGGCGCTACCGACGGCGCGGCGATTAGACGACCTTTTTTTTTTTTTTTCTTTCCTTTTTACCGAACCGTACCGCCCAAACGGCCCAAACAGCAGCGAGAGAGACTAGGTTTCTCCTGCGATGGCGGCGGAGGTCTTTTGCGGCGGCGACGGCGGCTCGCGTGTGGGGCGCGGCGGCAGGCGGCAATGGCGGCAACTTCAATGGCGGCGATAAAGAAGGCCTCGCGGCTTCCGGGCCGGAAAGGCGCGGCCAGTGGCGAGGCGCTTGTTCGGGAGGAGGCGCGGCGGAAGGCGCGGCGGTTCGGGAGGAGCGCAGCGACCGGGAGGAGGCGCGCGTTCGGGAGAGCAGACGCCGGAGGCGGCGGCCGAGAGATGAGCGGCGGCGCTCAGCGCTACTACGGAGAAGCTCCGAGAGCCGGAGAGGCCTGGGCGGCGCCGGGTCAGAGGCGGCGCACTAAGAGCGACGAGAGGCCCGGCACAAGGCGGGCACGTGGGTGCGGCGCGGCGGCCAGAGCATTGCAGCCGAGGTGGCCGTGCCTTCGAGCGTGGGAGGCGGCGGGCGAGAGCTCGAGACTCGGAAGTGAGTCGCCAAGGATGACGACGAGCAGCAACCTCCAGATTGGATCTGAGAGGCGGCGTGACAAGCGAAGCGACAGGAAACCCTAGGTATGCTCTGATACCATGTTATGAATATCGCATATATTCAATATGAGGCCAATAGGCCAATATATATACACAAGAAGATGTTACAGATAAGGAAAACAAATAATATCTAGAGTCCTATTCTATCTCTAATATATATCTCTAACAGTATACAAATAGGACTCTATTAGTCTCAAACATCAATCGGACTCTAGAACTATATAAAGAGTCTGGAGGCTTGTAATTTGGGAGAACCAATTATGAATCAATACAAATAGTTTCTTCCAAGTTCTTCCTCCTTTCTATCAAGTTCTGGCTACTCATCCATACACCCTGCGTTCTAGTTCCCGAAGATCCTCGGATCGCAACAATTTGGTATCAGAGACACCGATCCCGCCCACCATGCCACCCAAAAATGATTCGGCGTCGGATGCAAGGCTCGACGGATTGAACACGCCCAATCGAGCTACGGGCCATCACCGATCTACAGCAACGAACGAGCAACGCCGGAGCAACAACCGCTTCCGATCAACGCTTGACGGTTTGGCCAAAGAGACGCGCACCATGTTTGAAGCCCTCGCGTCGCCCAGCCGCTCCACCGGCGTGGCGAGACCACTCGCCCGCATCCCGCCGCGCCACACGAGAAAGCGGCGTGCTTCGCTCCCGATCGCGTTCGACGACGCGTCCGAACCACATCCGAGAGTCGGCTTCAACGCCGGTCGATGTTCATCGCGCACCAAAGCGGATTTGCGCTCACGGAAACGGCGACGATTGGATTTGCGCCCGCCATGGACACGGCGACGATTTCGACGAGCGCCAGGGGTACCAAAATAAACCCGAAGGCCCTCGAATGCAGCTCGACCGGCCCCGCCTACCGCGCCTTGACCTGCCGATTTATGATGGCTCAGTCGACCCAATCACATGGTTGACTAAATGTGATCAATACTTTCGCGCATATCAAATCCCTGAAGAAGATAAAGTCTGGATGGCCGCTTTTCACTTGTCAGAGGTTGCTCACTCATGGTTTTATCAGTTGGAACGCGATGAGGGCCAGATTCCCTGGGCAGTATTCAAACATTATTGTTCGATGCGATTTGGTCCAGCCATTCGCACGAACACGTTGGGGCTCTCAAGCATCCGCAATGTTTCGGTTCATTGGCGCAATATCGCCAGGAATTCACGCACCTCTTGTGCCATACCATCGGGTTGTCCAGACTCACCGGATCGAGCTTTTCACCGCAAGGCCATCGGAACCAATTCGCGACGCGACGTGGAGTTAGCGGGACCGACATCCCCGCAACAAGATCCGAACTTGGCCCGCATATGAACGGCTCAACCGCACCGTAGCGATTCCGACAAATAGGCCACAAAGCGAACAACCGGATAATGGGCGCTACTGGATTTCGCAACCTTCTCACGCCACTCCGTCATCCTAGGCACCATCTGTGACAACCGCGCAGGCCACGACCGGCGACCACAGAGACACGCCACGGAGTCTTTCGCAGTCGTCACGCCGAGATGGTCGACCGCCGACAACGCGGCTTATGTTTTAATTGCGACGAGCGGTTTGTGAGGTGACACCGCGCAAACGGTTGTTTTGGTTAGAACCCGACCACCGCGATCGACGACACATCGGAGGACTACATAGCAATGAGGTCGAACCGTAAATCTCATTGCTTGCCACATCGGTCTATGCTCGCCCAAACAATGCAAGTGGCGGTCAGATTGGCACATTCGAAGGCATTGCCTGCTTGACACAGATCCACTCACAATTTCCTCAATACGGCATGTTTATCTACGGCCAACCTCATCATCCAACCTCACAAATGACCGGTCAAGGTGGCCAATGGCGATGTGTTAGCTTTAGCCGGTATTTGCAAACAGACACCCATGACTATTGCACCGTCCGAGTTCGCCGTCGATTTCTATATTATACCATTGTCGTTTCGACATCATTTTGGGAATGCAATGGTCGAGCACGCTAGGACGGTAGATATGGAACTTCGCTCAAATGCAATTTTCTTATTGGGAGCATAATACTCGCATTGCTTGGACGGTGAATTACCAACCAATGTCTGCAGCCTATGGTACAAACCACGTAACGACCGAATTGTTGGCACCACTTTTGCCGAAGTTCGAGCATCGATTTTCGCGCCTACTGTGTTTGCTACCGCCCGATCCTCGCGATCATCATATTCGGCTAGTGCCAAACGCACTGTAAATCATGGTACGTCCCTACCGTTATGCACATATTCGTAAAGATGAAATTGAGCGCGGTGTGCTACAATGCTAGCCCAAGGGATTATTCTACGAGCTCGTCACCCTTTTCTTCACCTCTTCTTGTTCGAAAGAAAGACACATCATGGCGGTTTTGTGTGGATTACCTCGCACTCAACGAACACACAATCAAGGATAAATTCCCAATCCCACATGTGGACGAACTTTTGGATGAGCTGGAAGGAGCATGTTTTTTCACCAAGCTAGATTTGCGATCCTGTTATCACCAAATTCGGATGTTTTCGAGGATGTTCACAGCGGCGTTCCGGACGCACCATGGCCATTTTGAATTCTTGGTTCTTCCTTTGGTCTATGCAATGCTCCTCAACTTTTCAAGCGATGATGAATTCCATATTACAACCCTTCCTTCGCCGCTTTGTGCTAGTATTTTTCGACGATATTCGATTTATAGCAGACTTGACTGAGCATCTTCATCATGTTAAATCAGTTTTGCACCGCTTTCGACTCATCACCGCTTAACAAGAAGAAGGTACTCGAGTCATCTCCTGAATGATCATATCATCAACATACGTAAGAAGAAGAGTCCACCACGAGACGGCTGTGACAAAGAGCGCAGGATCATGATCACTTACTAAAAACCAAGCAGAAGTGACTCACGAGGAGAAGCGCCAAACCAGCACGAGGGCTTGCTTAAGGCCATAGAGAGCGACGAAGCGCATGCACTCATGCCCTCGGAATGTAATACCCAGCGGCGGATGCATGAGACCTCCTCACGCAACTTGCCATTAAGAAAGGCATTCTTGACATCAAGCCGAGAATGCATGACACGAATGGACGCCACCGAAAAAGAGCGCGATAGTGGTCATGTGGGCCACAGAGCAAAAGTCTCGTCAGAGTCACGACCATGCTCCTGCTGAAGCCACGAGCAACAAGACGCGCTTTATAGCGCCAAGAGAGCCATCGAGCGAGTCTTAATCTTATAGACCCACTTACATGTGATGGGACGAGATGAGATGGAAAAGGAAGAAGATCCCAAGTACCAAGACGCTCGAGGGCGAATCTCTCGCCATGGCATGTCGCCACTCAGATGAGTAACAAGATCCCAGAGGAGGCAGCTCACAAGTAGCTCGCACCAAAGAAAGGCAAACGGCAGGGCCAATCGATCGGCGATCGCGGAGAGTCAGAGCGAGAGAAGACACCCATCGAGGAAGATGAAGCATCGAAGAAGATGAAACATCGGGAGAGTGGCCTCATCCGAAGATCCTCAATACGAGGTCGACGAGTGTAGACGAGTGTAGGGGGAGCCCGAGGAGCCGCAGGAGACGGCAAGCGGCGATAATGGCGGAGGGCCACAGGAGAAATATGTGGAGACTCAGCGACTGAGCGGACGAGGCAAGAGAGATAGGTGTATCCGAAAAGTCAAAAGACGAGACTCCACAGAGGAAGCCGGGAGAGACATGACGCTGGGTAAGGGACGAGACTCGCGAAAGCGACGTCCCGAGAATCGCATCCGTCGACCAACAGATCCCATAAATTCCCAATCCCACATGTGGACGAACTTTGATGAGTCGAAGGAGCATGTTTTTTCACCAAGCTAGATTTGCGATCCTGTTATCACCAAATTCGGATGTTTCGAGGATGTTCAAAACGGGCCCGGACGCATCATGGCCATTTTGAATTCTTGGTTCTTCCTTTTTGGTCTATGCAATGCTCCCTCAACTTTTCAAGCGATGATGAATTCCATATTACAACCCTTCCTTCGCCGCTTGTGCTAGTATTTTTCGACGATATTCGATTTATAGCAGACTTGACTGAGCATCTTCATCATGTTCGCAGTTTTGTACCGCTTCAACTCATCACCGCTTAACAAGAAGAAGTGCACTTTGGGCAACGATAAATTTCAGATTTGGGCCATATGTTATTTCGCCACGGGGTAGCTATGGATAAAGGGAAAGTCCTAGCGATCTCGAGGGCCACAACCTCGCAACATTCAAGTTTGCGGGATTCTTGGGACTAGCGAGCTATTATCGCAAATTCATCCAAGACTTTTGCCATGTTGCAACGACACTTACCCGACTACTTTGCAAAGAAAGTTTTAAATGGTCCGAGGAGGCTTCCGTTGCTTTTGACAATCTAAAACAAAGCCATCGACGGCACTCAAGATTGCAACTTCCGATTTTACAAAGGACTTTGTGATCGATCAGGATGCATCGGGGTTGGTTTTGGCGCCGCCCCGCATCGTGGGCCGACCGATTGCATTTTTTAGCAAACCGGCGGCCACCATCGTGCCAAATTACCACACGATTTAACGGAACTAATTGGACTAGTGTTCGCGGTCCGACATTGGAGACCTTACATTTGGGGTCGCAAGTTTCGCGCGCGACAGATCATTATAGTCTCAAACATCTTCTCGATCAAAGGTTGACAACTGCACCACAACATCATTGATTCAAACTTCGCCACGATTTTGCAAATGAATACAAACCGTGCAAGGAAAACATTGTCGCCGACGCTCTTCGCCAAGATGAAGAGCTTGTTGACATGTGCTATCAACTACCGACTTTGCATATTATGATGACCTCCGTTGTCAACTCAAAACTCACCATCCCGACTCGCTAAATACAATGAGTGGACTACCGTTCATTACCTAGCGAATGGGAATTTGCGATCGGTTATCGCTGTGTCGCCGCCAGATATTTATTCCTCACGACTTTTCGTGCCTTCAAAGATATTTTTTCTCGTTGCTCACCAAATGGTCATGAAGGCGCCACAAAACGCGGCATCGCATCCGTGCAAGTTTTTATATACCAGAGGTCGCCGGTTACATCCAAGAGTTTATTCGTATGCGTGTTACTTGTCAAAAGTACAAATCATCTCGCTACATCCCGGGATTACTCCAAACTTACCTGCACTTTCTTCGTTTGGGGTGATATTAGTATGGATTTCATTGAAGGTTTGCCTAAAGTTGCTACTAAGATACTATTTTGACTGCTGGTGGGATGATTCTCCAAGTATGCACATTTTCTTACTTTGAGTCATCCGTTACAAAGACACCGCTGCAAGTTTTTTCGACTGTATTGTCCGATTACATGGGTTTCCTAATCAATTGTCGCTGATCGTGACAAGATTTTCACTAGTCAATTTTGGAAAGATCTATTCGATTAGCAGCGTTGTTACACATGAGTACCGCATATCATCCACAATCGATGGCCAAACCGAGGTAGTTAATCTGACGATTGAAATGTATATTCGTTGTTTATGCGGGATCGAAAGCGCTCGTGGTCGCAGTGGTTGGCTCGGGCTGAATTTTGTTACAACACGTCAT
The DNA here is from genome assembly GCA_036346395.1 of Hsuehochloa calcarea. Taxonomy (NCBI): domain Eukaryota; kingdom Viridiplantae; phylum Streptophyta; class Magnoliopsida; order Poales; family Poaceae; genus Hsuehochloa; species Hsuehochloa calcarea. The sequence continues at coordinate 37,371,068 of CM070610.1, forward strand.
ATCATTCTATTTAAATCCACCTTTTGAAGTGGTTTATGGCGACAACCTCCTCCATTGATTCCTCAAAAGATGGCCCACCGCAAGTCGAAGTACAACAATTACTAGCCGACCGCGATGAATTTCTCCAGAGATTCGCTTACTTGTTGCTTCAATCTCAACAACACATGAAGAGTTTGGCTGATAATAAACGCCGTGAACTTCAATTTCAAGAAGGGAATGGGTTTGGCTTCGATTACATCAAAGACAAATTTCGCTATTGCCCGGTCTCAATTGTAAATTGCGCCCCGCTTTTTCTGTCCATACAAAGTTGTGTCCAAGATTGGTCAAGTTATGATAGGTCGGCACTTCCGAGCATGCCGAATTCATAATGTTTTTCACGCTGCCAATCTCAAACCTTTGTTTGGTACTCTCCCGAGCAAGTTACAGAGTTACCTCCATTACATCATGGGCATGTACAATCGCAACTCGCGAGTATTATTCGCGCACGCCTTAATCGAGGTATATGGGAATTATGCGCAGTGGAAGAACGATGCTACGATCAAGCGCATTTAAACTTGGATCACTAGAGAAGAATTTCAACGAGAATTTCTCGATTATCGCCTTGAGGACAAGTCGCTTAAAAGGAGGGGGAAATGTTACGACAAACTTTGTTGGGATTCAATTCAAATAGAGGAAGAGGAAAGTTTGAAACCGGCAAGTTCAAATATAGAAAGTTAAAGAATAGAAAAAGTTGAATTCGAGTTGTATACAAATAGGACTCTATTAGTCTCAAACATCAATCGGACTCTAGAACTATATAAAGAGTCTGGAGGCTTGTAATTTGGGAGAACCAATTATGAATCAATACAAATAGTTTCTTCCAAGTTCTTCCTCCTTTCTATCAAGTTCTGGATACTCATCCATACACCCTGCGTTCTAGTTCCCGAAGATCCTCGGATCGCAACAGCATGTACATGACATGAGACCGGAGGGAGTACCGACACATAAGAAGAGCTATATAATAGTGAAACAACATTTTACAGTGAGAGCTAATCAAACTGCACAGAGCTTGTTCTATTTGTTGTGGACTATATATAACATTTACAAAACTTACTAGATGTCATTCCCTCATAAGTTCACACACCGGGTTGGGCAATGGTATGACCTGTTAAGAGTATTGTATATTCTTAAGAGTATTGTATATTCTATATTTCTCTCTTAATCTCTCTTGTAGCCCATGTGGCCCTTGTAGCCCATGAGGCCCATGTATCTTCTATATATATCCCTTCATGAATGAATAAGATGCATAGTTGTGAATAATCTTAACATGGTATCAGAGCAAGGTTTATCCAAACCCTAACCCTAATCCTATCGCCGCATAGGCCTTCATCCAGAGGCATAAAGGTTGCATTCGAGTCACGGTCGGAGACGACGCTTATCGCGGTTGGCGGTCGCGCTGCTCCGCTTCTTCATCGCTCACCGCTCGAACGACGCCATCGCCTCCGCAGCTTAGCGGTCGCGCCATTGCTCGCCTCTTCATCGCTCGCTACCGAACGACGCTGCCGCTTCTTCCTTCCATCGCGACGCTGCCGCTTCTTCCTTCCATCGCCCGCAGACGCTCGGAGATCATCCGCTCTCTTCCTTCCATCGCTCGCGCCGAGCTTGCGGTCGTCGCGCCTCCGCTTCTTCATCGCCTCGCGCGTTTTGCTCGAGCTTGAGGTCGCGCTGCCTCGCCAATCATCCGCAATCGCTCGAGCCTCGGAGGTGTGCGCGCTGCCTCGCCGCTTCCATCGCCGCGCTCGAGCCGAAGCCGCGAATCGCTCGGAGCTCGAGGTCGCGCTGTCGCTTCCTCCATCGCCTTCGAGCTCTCCTTCAATCGCCGCTGCGCTCGAGCCGGTCTCGCTTCCTCCATTGCCGCTACCGAGCCGTCTTCGCCTCCATCGGCCGCTACCGAGTTCGAGGCCTTCCTCTCAACCGCCGCCGCTACCGAGCCGGTTCTTCGCCTCCATTGCCGCGCACCGAGCTGGAGGTCGCGCCGCTTCTCGCTTTCTCCATTGCCGCACTGAGCCGGAGGCTCTCGCCGATCGCCAGATCGCTTCTTGTTCGCTTTGTGATTCGCCTGCAGATTCTATCCTCGTGATTCTATCCATCGATTAGCACCGCCGCTCGCTTGGTATCTCTATTCATCTGATTAGTACCGCCGATCCGCTACTATTGCTACCGTGATCGTGATTGGTATTGTTGTGCGGTATGGCTAAGTCCGACTCGATGTTTGTGGGCGCTTCATCTCTAGTGTTTACGTATATCAAGCTCGATGGGTTGAATTACCGAGCATGGGCTTTCTCACCAAGACTACTCTTGGGGTTATGGTTTGGCCTCTCATTTGATCGATGATCCTCCCGATCCAAGACCGTTGATGCCGAGTGTTTAAAGGCTTGGCATAAAGAAGATGATCGTGTCATGACCCAAGATTGTGCCGAGTGTTGATGTTTCTCCGCGGATGAGTCTTGAGTATCATACTTCACCAAGCAAATGTGGACATACTTTGAGAAGAGATATGTTCACCCAGCCGGTGCTCTTCGCTTCACATTGCTCAAGAATATTCATAGTCTTCAAGAAAGTACTGACTCGGCCAAATGAGGAGTATTACAGTTGCTTTCACTCACATCACCGTCCCTCTAGAGTCTATGACACCGGGCGCCGTTTCTGCCGGCCGCCTTGTGCCGCTAAAGATGAGTATGCTTAGCAGACGCCATGTATCGCCAGCGATGGGGCTTGATCGGAGTTTGAGCTCGCTCAGACTCAGCTGCTCAACTATCCCACTCCACCGACTTTGATCGCGCAAGGCCTCTAGTCCGATTGCAGAGGAGACGCTGCCTTTCATTCTCTTATGCCTGCTTTCAGATCCTCACCACATGTCGCTCGAGTCTCTCACAATGGCCCCGATCTACCAGAGCGACACCCATGGAGTGTTGGTTTGTTCCCATTGCAAGAGGATCGGTCATCATGTTGACAAATGTTTCAAGTTACATCCAGACGCCTTATTGCCTATCGTACAGATGTACCATTTGACCGCCGCCGTGGAGCACCTATCGGGCCTTCCAGAGCACTCATCGGAGCAGCCATCGCCGACACATCCACATCTATCCGTGACTTCTCGGATCGTTGTTCGCTATGACATCGCTTGCACCTTCGCTTCTAGTGCCGCCATCCTTGATTCTCGGATTCAGTGCCGCTTCATGTCACATCCGATACCTCGACTTGTTGCTCGTGAGGCCCTCGATCGATGCAACCTATGTTCACACGGCCGATGGTACACCTTGCCCTATTACCCATCGCATTCTCTCTACATCTTGCTTCTCTGTTCTCTCGATGTGTCTTTTGTTCCTCGCCTATCTATGAATCTTCTTCGTTGGTCAACTAACCGATATGAACTGCTTCATTGATTTGATGATTCTTCTTGTTTCATTCAGATCGCCGAAAGCGTAAGAGTGATTGGTTCTCGCCATCGCCGTAGAGGCTCTCCCGCTCTATGTCTTGGACATCTTACATCTTCCTTCCACCAAGACGTCAAGGCCTCGTGTCTTTCGCTATGTCTTCATCTCGCCTCCTGCTGGGTCTTCTTCAAAGAAGTGGCATCATCGACTTGGTCATCTTTGTGAGCTCGCTCACCACTTTAGTTCACCAGGTTCCTTAGGTCATGTCATCAAGTGAGTCTAGTTTTCATCAGACCGTTGTAAGTTGGGAAAACAACTACAACTTCCATATCCCAAGAGTACCTCTCGCCTTCCGATCTTTTGATTTGGTGCATTCAGATGTATGTGGCCCATCTCCTTTGCTCAAGGGTGGTCATAGTTATTATGTCATATTTGTTGATGATCACTCGATATACTTGATCTATTTTATGAAACATCGCTCTCGCTGATTTCCATTTATCGCCTTTTGCTAAGATGGTTCATACACGCTTTCTTCTATTCGTGTTTTCTCGCTCGACTGGAGGCGAGTATCTTCCTCACCTTTCGCGCTTTCTTCTCTTCCGAGGGTACTCTTCCTCGCCTCTCGTGTCCCAGCTGCTCATGCTCGAATGGTGTTGCCGAGCGCTAAGCAATCCACATCATCGAGATCGGCCGACTTTCTCATTTCCTCCTTGTCCCTCTCACTCAGTGAAGCTAGCCTCACAATGTTAGCCTATCTTATTAACCGCCGCCTCTTCTAAGCTTCAGGCAAGTGTCCCGCGAGGTCCTGTGAGAGCACCGCCACTATTCTCATCTTCGCTTTTGGTTATGTCCGCTATGTCCTTCTAGCACCTCGTGAGCGCACAAAGCCGAGCCCTCGCTAGTTGAGTGTGTTTTTCTCGGTTACACCCGAGCATAAGGGTTATCGCCGCTATGATCCTCAAAGACGTCGTGATTCGTGATCTCTCGTGATGTGACTTTTGATGAGGACGCCCTTTCTTTCATCATTCCTCCACATCCCACTTCTTCTTCCACGCATTCCACTTCTTTTTGTGTCTACTCCCATTCATTCTCCAGATACACCTCTCTACCTAGCCACCTTCTCGTGTACCTTCTCCACCACTCCACCCGCTTTCTAACACTTCCACTCTCCCTTCCACTATAGTCGCCGACAGAGTTCCTTCGATATCATTATCCTCTCCTCACCGATCCTCCCACAAGACCATCGACTGGGACGATCGTTTCTACTACATCACGATATGCCCTACGTGATCGCTCTTCTATTCAGCACCGAGAGAGATGGGGTTTTTCTCGCAGTCAGCGAGCGGAGCCGAGTACCCATCGTGAGGTCGGTGTACCCGAGTGGCAGTGGCTATGACAGAGGAGCTCACAAAGATTAGAGTGCACGGCACTTGGGATTTTGTTCCGCCACCGTCTGAGTCGCCCTATCACTTGCAAGGTGTACAAAATAAAGAGCAAATCGGGATGGGTCAAGAGAGCGATACAAGGCCTGTCTTGTTGCAAGAGGTTTTCAAAGAGCTTATGGTCGAGATTATGATGAGACTTTTGTCTAGCTTGCTCATATGACCACAAATTGCATTTCTTTTATCATTGCTTGCAAAGAATACGCATACGGACTATATCTCGATGGATGTCAAGAATGTTTTTCTTCACGGTGATCTACATGAGAGGTCTATATGCGTACCACCTCCAGGAGTTGAGGCTCCTACAGTTATGTTTGTCGCCTTAGCGTGCTCTATATGGTCTCAAGCAGCTCCTCGCTACCGGTTCGAGCGCTTCGCCTCGTGGATTCGAAATAGCCGTTTCACTTCGATGAGCATGACCGCCCTATTTGTTCACACTTCTCGCCGAGGTCGCACTTGCTTCTTCTCAGATGTAGATGATATGTTGATCACGGAGATGACATGGACCACGTGGTTTTTGTCAAGAAGAAATTGAGTGAACAATTTATGATGTCCGATTTGGGAAAATTGAGCTATTTTCTAGGAATTGAGGTTCATTCGATGGCGATGGCTACTATCTCTCACAAGATCGCTATGTTCAGGATCTACTTGCTCGATCCGGGATGACTGACACTGTGATCGCCGCCACACCCATGGAGCTTCACTTGCAGCCGACTTACATGCACGGTGTACCCCGATGCATTCTTCTCGCTATCGCCGCTTGTTGGGAGCCTTGTCTATCTCACAAAGAACTGTGCCGCACATTGCTCATGCCGCTCATGTGCTCACCCGCTTGTCGCTGCTCCCACCTCGCTTCACTATAGTCATGTTCTTCGTATCGCGATACTTGAGAGGAATCAAGGCCCAGACGTCTATTCTATGCGCGCCAGTCGGCCCACTTCCACGCTTACTCGACTCTACTTGGGCGAGCGATCCCCGCCGATCACGATCTCACATCATCGGCTATTGTATCTCTCTTGGTACTTCGCTTATTGCTTGAAGTCCAAGAAGCAAGATCGCGTGTCACGCTTCTAGTGCAGAGGCAGAGTCCGAGCACTTGCCGCTATAACATCGAGATCATTTGGCTTCGATGGCTCTTGACTCGATCTTGGTGTCTTTGTGACAATCCTACCCCTCTTTGTGACAATACAAGTGCCATTCAAATTGCCAATGATCCCGGCCAAACATGAGTCGACAAAACACATTGGTGTTGATGCATCCTTCACGCGATCTCATTGTCGCAGCTGACCATCACCTCAAGTATATTCCCTCGAGCTCTAAGTTGCGATTTCTTCACTAAAGCTCGATCAGAGAACATCATCGATTTCATCTACTCAAACTCAAAGGCATCGATCCTCCCGATCCACCTTGAGTTTGAATGGGTGTTAAGAGTATTGTATATTCTTAAGAGTATTGTATATTCTATATTTCTCTCTTAATCTCTCTTGTAGCCCATGTGGCCCTTGTAGCCCATGAGGCCCATGTATCTTCTATATATATCCCTTCATGAATGAATAAGATGCATAGTTGTGAATAATCTTAACATGACCTACTACGAAAATGGACATAGTAGTCGGGAGTAGCGGGGCTGGTAAGTAGCAGGTAGATTAGAAATTTGCAAAAGCAATAGTGACTGAGTTAGTTCATAAAGGTCCCATCATCATTGCATACTAATCTCAACATACCACATAAAAACCAGTCTAGGTGCGTTTTGAGGAAGGTGGATGGAGTGAGTATTATCCAAAGAACGACAACTGTATAACAGTAGTGGATTAATAGCCCTGATGTTCCATAGAGTACATAGAGACTCTAATCCTGATAAAATTGGGTTAGTATATAAAATTCTACACCAAATGATCTGTAGAACAGAATTACCAAATAATAGCATTCCTCAAAAATCATGGCCCACACTAATCTGTAGAACAGAATTACTAAATAGCAACATTCATAAAAAATCATGGTCCACCCTATATCAAATGAGATTATGAGAACTATCCCTCAAACAATTATGGGGCCATCAGACTTAATTTTCTTGCAAGATACAGGTGAAATTAACAAGACAAATGAGAAAAGGACAAAATAGAAATGTGCAGCAGTCAACTTTTGTTAGACAGGAAAGGACAACACAAAGTTATGTTTCCTAGTATAGTACAACCAAACTCTCACGTATGTATTTATATTAACAATGTACACAGTGCAGCGCTTGAACTAGATGGAAGTTTTTGAAACGTTTAGCACAAATTCGCGTGCTCCAATATTAGTCTAGACAACCAATATTTTGGTGAATTAGTTTATAACCTACCATCAGTATGACAACAAGAATTGGCTTTTCGGCAAAAACAAAGGACATCATTAAATACACATAGTACATTGACTCACCAGCACTGTGCTGAATGGATGTAGTGTTGTGCCTGCTGGCTTCTTTTCTTTCAGCGTGAAAGCATGGAAGCATGAGACCACAGCACAGGAGAATCACACCTGGCACAGCCAGTAGATGATCCTCTTTTTCCAAAGAACCATTGGCATCCTGTTTATCTTCATGCAGTCCCATGTTTCCACATGGATCATCTTCAATTTTTGCACCATTCTCTGAGGGCTTCCTCAAAAGCTTCCTTGGTATATTTGGAACTGAAGTTACTACATTTCATAACGAACCATGGAAGAAATACAACTTAGCAAACAATCTTTGCCATCAACAAGTTGCATAACATGGAAGAGTAAGTGGGACTCCGATAAATGAAACAACTACATCACAACAAGAAAATAATAATGTACAGAATGTCTGAATGCAGCTGTTACATGAAGTACCAAAAACTATTGCTTTGATCAGTTCAATTCATGTGCTGTAAACATAATCTTACCTCAAAAGTATATGATATTTAGATCGAGTATGAGCACACTCAGGAAGAAAAAAACATAACCATGTGCAATATAGAAATATACATGATTTCATATTTCTCAGCAACCTACTTGCCACTAGCTCATTTCATTTGCATTTCATGACCCATAAAAGATAGGAATAAGTCCATTTGACCCCCCTTGAACTCTTGCGGAAGTCTAAGCTTCAACCTCGAACTGTAAAACCGGATGTGTTTACAAACCTCAAGTATCAATACCGGTTAAAATTACCCCTTTTCTCAAAACCATACTGGTTTCGCTAACGTGGCATCCACATGTACACCCTCCCACTCCCCCCCCCCGGCCTCCCTGCCGAAGCCGCACCTGTTCCTCCTTCACCTCAAGTCACTCTCCTTCCCGTCGCCGTCATGGCCTATCAAGGAGACTGGATCTGGAGAAGAAGATGTTTGCTCCTCTTCTCTGCTTTCAACGGATCGACGTCATGGTCCTCATCCACATGGCGCCTCCACCCCCTCATCATCCTCATCCTCGTCGCACGTGCTCCATCTCCAGGAGATGTTCCCACAAGCGCCAAGACCTACCTCATCATGGCGTTCACGGTCGACACGACGTCCTCTTTAGGATCGCCGCACTCCCGCAGCGCCGCCTCTCGGAGCTCATCGCAGCACTCTTGTACTGCCAAGCCTGCGATCGGAGTCAGAGTGCATCTCGTAGGCCTCCTGTACCCTCATGACACCACCAACTCATGCAGCAGTGGTAACAATCTCATCATCATCTACAGATCGAGGCGGAGGCGGTCGTGGGCGTCACGGCGAGGAGGATTCGTGTAATTGGAAGGAGAAACAAATCAGCTAGAGAAGCCATATTAAATTGCTTGGACGATTCTATGGCATGCATGGGAATAGCACTAGATAAATTGATATTTAAAAAAAGTCTATGACTTCAGTTGCCTATCTACTGGTATTTAATTAGTTTCAGGTTGCCCTTGTACACAGCCGTCGGCTTGATGGCGAACGGCCCAACCCTCGGTATCGCTCCAGATCTGGAGTTTTAACACCAACAACTGGAGGTGTGTGTTATGAATATTGTGTGTGTATGCATCAGAGATCTAATGGGTAATATATATAGTATGTACAAGGGGTGTATATCATATATAGATAAGTCAATACAAAAGGTAGATAAAGAAATGCAAAAAGATTTATCTCTAACACCCCCTCTCAAATGCAAGGCGTATGCAATAGCATTGCATTTGAAAATAGTTGACACTAAACTAGGAAAAATCCAAAGTCCGAGTTTTGATAATGTCGTCGTAGCATGCAGCTCTTGAAAAATACGTCGATAAAAGATCTCTCATCCGGTGTCGTGTGACAGCCCATAAAGCACAAGGTGTGGGAGCAAAATCAACCGCAGCAACACGACGAAGAAGATGATGAACCGACAAAAATAGAGAAAGTTGTCAAATCAAGCCGAAGAGGAATAGATAAAAGCATGACGATGCAGATCGAAGCCCAATACGGCGACGACGCAGTGTACAAGAAGCGCAATAGAAATGTAGTGCGAAAAAAGCGTGGTGGCCTGAAAAGCTTGGGGAGGCAGCTAAGAGAGAAGCGGCGACATCATAACGATCTGCAGTAGCTCGAAGAAAAGAGTGACGGCTGCTGTTATGCCAAAGAAATTCATATACTTATATGACTAACAATAAATTTGTAGACTCGCATGGCTTAAACGAACTCAAAAATAGAGTGATACAGACTTAGATAGACGCAACGAAAGAAACGACACAAATAAAAAGAAGCCTCAAGATAACTAGCAACAGCACTATGTAGAGCCATCTCGATAACATCCGAGTCGGGCCAAGTCTCCAACCATCTCAGATGCTAGGGCCATCCCGATAGCATCCCAATCGGGCCAAGTCTCCAATCATCTCATATGCCAGCCCATCCCGATAGCATCCCACATCTCCCCAACCATCTCCCTCCTCCATCCAGAGCCTTCCGCACCACACCAACTCGCCAAGCAAAGCCCAAGACATCGTCAGCGATGAAGACTTGAAGCGGCAGCGGAGCGGCCACGCGCAGTGAGGTCGACATCGTTCGAGTGGAGGAGACGCAGAGAGCTCGGGTTAGCAGGGACGGGCACGAGTCCTCCTCGAAGCCGCAATGAAGATTCGAAGCGGCCACACGCGGTGTGGTTGGCGTCGCTCGAGTGGAGGAGACGCAGAGAGGTCGGCACGCCGAATGGATCCATAGGAAGGGACGAGGCGAAGGCTGCGCCATGGGAGGAGGGTGAGCTCGAGCAGACGAGGCGGAGGCTACGCCGGATGGATCCGGATCTAGCGCAACACTGCCACGGGCGGCGACCACGAGGTGCATCGGGTGCTGATCAGGGACCGCACGGCTCAGGAGGCCCAGAGGGAGAGCACGGGCGAGAGGCCGCCCCCGGGAGCGGAGATTGCTCCTCCAAGGGGCAGCGCGAGTGGAGGACGAGCGAAGGCTAGGCGGCGGCAGTGGCTACAGTAAACCCTAACCCTAATATTTGCTCTGATACCATGTTATGAATATTGTGTGTGTATGTATTCAGAGGCACAATGAGCAATATATATAGTGTGTACAAGGTGTATATGCCAAATGCAAATAAGGTAATACAAAAGATAGATAAGGAAATACAAAAGGATTCCTATCTCTAACATATCTCTAACAATGTTAAGGAAGTGTTCAGTGATCGCATACAGCGGCGGTTGCCCGACACCGACTACAGTGGGGAATGGGGGTGGCCCACGCCCTTGACGGCCTCGAGGATGGCAGGAGCAGGGGTGAGGCTGGCATGCAGCGGCTTGATCTTAGGGAGGCGGTCGGAGCACATGAGGAAAGCCTAAAAGCGACAGCCAGAGTTGGGGAGGAGGCCAAGAGGGGCCATGGCCGTTGGGAGAGAGAAGAGAGGAAGAAGAGGAAGAGGGAGAATACAAGGGGCTGATGGGTGGGCCCTGTAATAGTTTTAAAATTTTATTTGGTGGTCATGCTGACAAGGCTGCCATGTTGGTGATGCTGACAAGGCTCCATGTTGCCCTAATAGGCTTATATGTCAAAACCGCTTCCACGTTGTCGCCACCTCAGAGCAAAACCGCCTTTAATCAGCCTAAGGGGGTAAAATAAACGGTATCAATACTTTAGGGTTGTAAAACATCCGGTTTTGCAGTTCAGGTTTGAAACTTAAAGACTTACTAGAGTGTGTGTGGGGGTCAAATGGACTTATTTCTAAAAGATATGAAGGTGATAACAATTATGTAGCATTGACCAATCCCTTTGTCCATTGTTCCGGGGGGTCAAATGGCCAAATACCCTGTTATTGTATTACAATAGGACAGCAGTTGCAAGTTGCAACGAAACTTAATTATCAATTCTGATCTGACTTTGCAAAATGAAACAATAATCTGAATCACTACAAAATAACATATATACCCAACTGGAATTTCCAGGCAAACTCAACAAATCGACTTAGATCACAACTAACATCACCACGAGCGCAATTCAAGCTCTTATATGAACTGGCTCTCTTAACTGGAATTCCCATACAACACAAATATATCAAAATGAATAACGTTTGGCATCACTACGAGCACAATTGAAGCTAGAAACCAGAAACTAATCCACATGATAATTGAAGCTAGAAATCATAAACTAATCAGCAGGATCCAAGAAGCATCTCACCATAGCTGGATTCACTCCCATCGCCGCAGTAATGCTTCCACGCACCCCTCCACGCCTCCGGCCGCCCACTGCAGCGAAGGCAGCCGCTCCCAAAGTACGACCGGAGCTTCTCGCAGCCAAGAACACGGTCATGCACCAAAACCCCATTGACAGACAGGCTGCGACGGCCATCAGAGGTCTCCAGGATGGCAACTTGGTCATCTCCGCAGGTCCATGGAAGGGCTGGCTCGGAGATGGAAGCCAAAGCCAGAGACGAGAACAGTAGGAGGAGGAAAGCAGGGAGAAGAGCCATACTAGTATACTACTGAGAATTTGATCGCACAAGTCACAAAGATCTCATCTTTGGCAACCACAAGGCGAGCAAATTAAGCAAAGAATAGTAGTATCTCACAAATTTTACCTCCTCCTTTTTCTTCGAAAACAACAAAAGGAACAAATTCAACCTCGAAGAAGACAAGATGAAAGCGAATTTTATTCAATAACAAGAGGAAAGAAGCAAGAATCGGGCCCTTACACACAGAATGAACTATACGCCAATAAAGACCAATAAATCAAGACCACCGAGTACAAAACCTTGGACCGATTGGACCAAGCAAACAGCCCACCAAGAAGAAGACGACAACCAAATCTAATCTGAACGGGGCAAGAAACAGAGCACCAACTAATCTAGATGAGCTTTTGAGGCCAACCAAGCGAGCAATTAGGTGGTGCTCAGATCGGAAGAAGCTAAAGCATAACGAGGAAAGAGAGAAGGGAAGAGCGGAGCAGTTGGGGAGGGAGGGAGAAGAAGGAAAGAAAATATCTTGCAGCTCTCGACTCAGCTGAAAGGGAGAGGGAGGGACGAAGGGAGGAGGTGGAGTGGAGGGTCAAGTTGGACATGCGACTTGCTAGGTGGAGGGTGGGAACCAGCGGCGCCGGTAACTTCTGGGTGGCAGCGTCACTGGGCACTGGCAGGTGGGCCCGGTTGCGGCTTGCGTGGTACTGGATAGGAAAAGAGATCGTCCATCCTCTTCCGTTTGTATGGAGTCGTTTTCTTGCTCTCGAGTGATTTAAACTACGGCTGCGCGGAAAACGCACGTACGAATGAACAATCAAAACCGGACACTCTAGCAGCTCATCTATTTTTATCTTTTCACCGTTTCAGTCCAAACTCATCATCCTCTCATCTTCCTCACTACAACATCCCATCTACTTCTTCTCTTAGCACCTCTCTTCCTAGAATACCTTCATCATCTCTCTCTCATCTCTAGATTTCCCCAAAGCTGCATGATCGTCCGAGGCCTACTGCCGCCGCCGGCATCCTTGGCGAGGTGCCTCGGCCAACTCCCCCTCGCTGGTAGCTCCCTTGTGCTCGACTTCGCCAACATCATCGGCTATGAATTGGCTCCCAAGCGCTAGTGAAGAAGCGATGCTAACATGCTCCTGCATTCCTTCGACCTCCTCCTCCGCGACAAGCTTTACTACTCGCTTCCGGCCACGTGCTTGTCCTACAAGTACGTGCTCCTCTGCGACAAGCTTTTCAGATGTTTTCCTCCTTTTCGTGTTTGATTTCATCATATGTTGCACGTATATTCAAACTCCAGAACTCACAAAGAGTCAATTTAGGGAAGAATTTTTTTTTACAACATTACCGTGAACAGTGCGCAACATTGTTTTTGTATTGATGAAATATTATTTTACTTCAGATGCAACTTTTTTTTTGTACATATGCAACATTCAAAAGAACAGTATACAACATTGTTTTAAGTGGGTCGCAACATTTTTCGTAATGGTTCGCAACATTTGTCTTGTTCAAAAATTCTCAACATCTGATCTTTCCAGATGCTGGGACGAACATTCGAAGAACTCGTCTGACGATTTTGTCTCACTTGGTCTGATCACCCATGGAGTTGGAGTCCTGCAGCTACGTGCTGCCTCTTGTGACTTGCTGCTGCTTCTTACTCTACTCCTGCTTCCATGTCTTTGCAACAGGTTGCAGTACTTGCAGCTCTCACCACCATGCGCCAAGAAGTTACTCGGTGCTGGGCTGCTTGGTGGATTTCTACCGGAACCGCCGTCGACTGCTAGGCTAGTACACGGGCCTCCTCACGGTGTCGTCGTCGCAGATCATCGTTGCGGAAAAATAGACGGCTATAGAGAACATTATAGAATCCAACGACGAAACGTGCCATACAGAGCTAGCGCTCGAACCGTACGTCCGAGTGCTAAGCGTTCCCCAGCTGTGCGCGCCGGTTGGCGGGTCGAAAAAGAAGGTTTTTGCTACATGTGCGTCCATCTACACTAAGGGTGTGTTCGGTTCGTTGAATGGAGTGGTCCTGAACCATCCAGTACGGGAAATGAGTTCGTTCAGGTGTTTGGTTGGTTGAATAGAACCAAACCATTCGGGATGAGATAGTTCAAGAAAAAGAAATATTCCATATTTATGCTGTATCATCTCATTCGGGAATTCGGGAAAAAACCCCGAACCACATCGTTCACTCGAATTCCGAGGCATTTGGTGACGTGGCGGCTTGATTTACGAGGTTTAAATGGTCATATTTCCTAAACCGAGTATCTGATTTGCGATCCGATTAAACCGTTGTGTTCCTTGTTATTTAATTAACAAAACAAGATCACTCTTGGCATATTTTAGTGCAAAAAATATCATACGAATCATCATATCCCACCAACCAAACACCATCTTGAACCATCCAGGACCATCCTATTCCACCAACCAAACAAAATCATGTATCATCATATCCCACCAACCAAACATCATACTTGTATCATCTCATCCAGGACGATCCCATCCTATCTGTACTATCCTATCCCATTCAACCTAATCTCACCAACCAAACGCACCCTAAAAGTGTCCGATGCATATCAGCAGGTGTTCGACATGCGTCGACGCATCGCAAAAAAAAATTCGTATTCGCATGGCCAGGTAACATTTACACCCCCAAGGAGAATGGAACGGCCTTATTTGTTGCACAAACCAGGCATCCTGGGCCCTGAGTATGCACTGTGTGGTTGGGTGTGATGAAATGATAGAACCAAGGGAACATCCAAGCGTGCAACTAATGATGCAAAGTTAAATAAATATTCAGGAACCCCTCCCCGCACCGCAGAATGCTAATGCGCTATTTTCTGTCACCCCGCTTCCCCATTCTCTCTCTCTCTTGTTTCCCCCTTTCAGATAACACGCTTATGACCTGCCCGTTTCACCATTTAAACAAAATCTCCTGGCACTTGAAGCGAGTGGATGTTATCTCTCATATTGGTTATTTGGTTTCAAGAACATATAAGCACCAAAGTTGATTTTAAAAAATGCCACTGATCCTTTAAGGTCAAAAGAAAACGTACCATCTGGAGTCTGAATTTTAATGTGAAAACGAAATAACAACGTGCGTTCACTGGACCGCGGAAGAAACGGCACGAAAGCAAGCAGAAGGAGCGGTTTCCCCGCGGCACATGCACAATAAAGAAAGGGGCAGCCGCACCCACCGCGCAATAAAGAAAGGGCTTCCGATAGCCTAAGTAACCAACTGTTCCTAATGGAGTTTATTTACAGACTACTATTCTACTATAGAATATGATTGTCCGACTTCCGAAGTAATGGAAAGTAGTATATTAAAATAATTCTTATATTAGATGCCATACTTGGACTACAATAAACATATGTATGAAACGGCAAAGGACAAGACTATAGTTCAGCTATCCTGGACTGTCCATAACTCTGTAAGGACAGCATAATTAGTGAAAGCAAAGAGTTTCCAGTTTGTTAGGATGAACGGTATCACTAAAAGTTCTAAGCGCCTACTCAGATTCCACAATGAGATCACAGAAAATGTTAAGATAAAATGTACAGCTTCATGGCCAGTGGAAGAAGAATGGTGAACACAATGTCGCGCTTACCTGTAAAGGCATGCAGCAGTAGGGTAGTCTATTCCCATCAACCCTGTCCGAGAACGTATTCCATGGACAAAACGCATACTGCACACCTCTGCAAGAGCAGCCAGAGCTTCCTCCGCAGATATAAATCAGAATAGAGGATTCAATAAATGTTTACAATGCATGTCGAATGAACAAACCGAGAAAAGATAGAAACAAAATAACTAAAATAGGCAGAAAAGACGTGGCCTGCTAGTAAGAGACCTCTAAACAAAGCAAAGAGGATCGCAAGGTTACTTAGAAGAAAGAAACAGGTAAATGAAACTGATATGCAAATAAATTTGTCATGCGTCTTAGCCTTAAAAAAAAGACCAATTTTTATTTATGATATAAGAAGAAGTAACCAGGTCTTTTCTATACCTGATCTTGAGCAAATTACAACATTATCACCAACCTTCAGAGACTCCTTTGCTAGTGTCTATCCTATACCTGTTTAAGAAGTAAGAACATACAAAAGTTACTGAGCAAGAACATACAAAGTTTAACAGAGCATCTAGAATATATGCCTCTACTACCATTTTATCTAAGCCTCTCTGTCCACAATAGATTGTCCAATTAATCATTTTACAAAGTTTCATGCTCAAATTTCCATCGATTCAGTAAAAGATGAAGACTGCATGCATTCATTTTTTCAACATTCTCTATCGTTTGGGCACATAAAGTATGCACCTCATTCCAGTCAAACCCTGTGCACTACACCAAAAGCATGGAGCTAGGTACCATCAACTTTTCCAGCATACTAAACACAAATTATGAGCCCATGAAGTCAAGCGATACCATCACACCCTCAACAATCTCAACCATTTCCAACGGAGATTTTTTTTTTCATTTTACCAAGAGTTCTTTTGTTAGACACCTCTAGGAATTCTCAGTGTGTAAATAGAGACAGTGTGTCAAGGAAAACAACATTCCTAAAGATGATGCTTTAATTGAATTAAGGGTTCCAAAAGGAAAATGCACTAAGCTCTTCAGGAACTAAAGATTTGAAGGCATACCCCAAGTCCCAACTTCAGGATTTGTAATGTTCGAATCGTCACATAATGTCCTTGCAAATTCCTCAGGATCACTTTCAAGGTTACCTCTATCCTGCTATCTGAAAGTTGATTTAAAGCCACCAAAAGTTACGGAGTAGTTAAATAAAACACTCGAACAACTTGATTAGCAAAGACACACTCTATAACAAGAAGAGAATTCATGAAATCTACAAATGTACACCTAGCCACAAGAATTGATCTCTAACCACAGTATTGCTCACTCAGAGGTCAATCTGCACATTCACCATAGCTATCACTTCACTACAATCCATTCATGTGATTTAAACAAAAGATAATGAAACAGTATGCAAATCTGCAACAAGTAGCCAGAGAAGCAAACCTTGAGGGGCACAATTTTCTCCCTGATCGGCATCTCATGCCCCTCGTAAGAACGGAATTCAGTCAATTGGCCCCTTTTGGGAACACAAAAAGAACAAACATAGTAACAGATAAAGCTGTAAAATTACAGGACACCTACATCAACTAATCTTTATGTCTGAAGGAAGATAGAACGCAAAGGGAAGCAAGCAGAGAAAGAGTGGTACCTAGATGGATTGGAGCATCTTGGGGACGAAGTTGGCCAGCAGCTTGAGGTCCTTGGCCGCCCTCTTGGCGAAGCTGATGATGTCTGAATCGGGATCCGCCCGGGCAAGAAAGACTGGATTGGAACAGAGGCGACGTGGGTGAGGAGAGGGAGGAGGCATGGCTGAGCGGAGTGACGGTGGCGGCTACAACGCGTAGGTCAGGAGAGATAGGGAGAAGGGGATCGAATCACAAAGGGACGAGCGGAAAGATGGCGCGGACAAGATAGAAGGCCATCAGGCGCAGATCATTGGCCGAAGGCCGAGACAAATATGGTGGCGTGATGCACTCAAGATTCGGGATAAAGGGAGGGGAAAGTTGGTTAGGGTTTTACCGGTGCTAACAAACTAGATACTGGATATATGTTGTTCTTCTATGTCCTCTCATTCCCAAACCGCTGGACTAAATAGTCAGGGAATAATTGAGTTCTGATTTACAGTAAGTAAAAGACTGAAAGTGAAATGAAACAAGTAAAAGACTGAAGAGTGCTGAGTTCCATCGGGATAAAACAAAAGAAATGACGCAACAGTAATTACTGAAATGCTACATAGCCATTGGATCTTCCATCCTCCAGGTAACGCCCATCGGGTCCGTCCTTCCCTCGGTAAGTGGAGTCGCCCAAGCGGTAGACTAAACGCCGACTTCTTCAGGTCCTTCCTTCCCAACAGTCTTTCTTCTGAATCTTCAAACTTGCTTTCTCAGGGATCTGACAATTCCGTCCCCTTGAGATCCACCTTGTCCTCATGGTGCAAACTCTGGAAATGTGTTCTGTGTAAACGTCACATCCTCCCACGCTAAGGCCCTCGGTCCTAGATTCAGCCATTGGATTGACCACTGTGCCACAGGCTCATTTCGGCGAGGAAGTATCATTCAATCTAGCATTGCTACTAGTTTAGTTTTGATTTTGCTATCTTCTCCGACTAGCGGTAACCCTGGGATAGGTATAGCCTGAGATCCTAGATGTTTCTTTAACTAACTCACATGGAAAATGGGGTGAATGGTAGCACTTTTAGGCAATTGTAACATGTAAGCCACTACCCCCACTCTTTCCTGAACTCTGAAAGGACCATAGTATTTGGACCTGAGTTTTAATGATCCCCTTATGCCAAAATGTGTCTGTCGATAGGGCTGCATCTTAAGATACACCATATCCCCTACAAGGAATTGTCTCTCTGTCCTTAATCTATCATCGAAGTGTTTCATTCTCTCTTGTGCTTCCTATAAATTTGCTTTGAGCTGCTCCATCATACGCTCTTTTTGTCCCACAGTAATCCTAGCCTCCTCCGAGATGTTACAAGGAATGGTCAATTCTCCAATTTAGGGGGGGGTGCGCGTAACCATACAAAGCTTGAAAAGGTGTGATCTTCAACGAGGTATGATAGGACGTATTGTACCACCATTCGGCCAATGTCAACCAAGTTAGCCATTCCTTTGGTTCTTGAAAAGTCATACTCCGCAGATATGCCTCCAAGCATTGGTTCACTCGTTCGGTTTGCCCATCGATTTGAGGGTGGTAGACACTGCTTAACCTCAAGGACACCCTCAGTGTTCGGAAGATCTCTTGGAATAAGTGACTAGTGAAGATTCTAGCCCTATCTGTCACAATAGCAATCAGCATCCCATGTAGTTTGAACACATTATCCATGAATACTTGTACCACTTGTTGTACCGAGTAAGGATGTGTCAAAGACATGAAATGTGCATACTTGGTGAATCGATCGACCACCACAAGGATTACCTCCTTGCCTCCGGATTTGGGCAAACCTTCGATGAAATCCATGCTGATGTGTCTCTAGGCCATGTCCGATACTTCCAGTGGATTGAGCAACCCCGGGATGTGAGTATGTTCAGATTACAACAAAAAGCTCTACATTCATTTTGAGTCTAGGCCAATAGAATAGTTTATCAATTCTATGATAGGTAGTTCTCATACCCGAATGTCCACCGATTGATGAAGCATGAAATGATTCTAAAATCTTGGATCTAATGTCATTCCCAACTCCGACATAAATTCGACCTTTATATCTCACGAATCCCGCCTCAATGGAGTAGCCATTGTCAGTTCTTGCACTACTCTGAGTGCTTCCTGCTACCTTCTCATATTGTGAATCATTCACATAGCTTCCTTTGACATCGTCCACCCATTCCGGCATTATAGTCACTATGGTATGACAAACCTCTTCCTCATCTTTACTTCTGACATCTCTTCTAGATAAGGCGTCCGCCACCAAATTCTCTTTTCCCTTTTTATACTCCACTATATAATCGAATTCCAAGAACTTGAGAAGTAATTTGTGCTGAATTCCTTCCACTAATCTCTGTGTTGTAATGTATTTCAAACTTTTCTGCTTTGTTCTAATTACCAATTGTGTTCCCAACAGATATTTCCTCCACTTCTTAAGAGCTTCTAAAATGGTCATGGCTTCTTTATCGTAGATCGATTATGTCACGCCTTACCTCTAGAGTTTTGCTATAATAAGCAATGGGTCGGCCCTCTTGCATTAGCACTACTCCCAACCCAGTACCACATGCATTTGTTTCCGTTGGACCGAAACGACGACTAGAGGAGGGGTGAATAGGGGCACGATCTCTTTTTCACAAAGATCGGATTCAACACGATTTTCACTCTGATAGCTATAAGAGCTATGAAGATCAATATCCAAGCACAATAGAAGTCATATATTGAATCCAATCTAAACCCCGAAGCAAAACAACCAAAATCAACCAAAACTCGATTTTCAAGTAATGGCTATTCGACCTCTATGTTAATGGTAGTCTGATCGGTCACCTTAAGCACCAACCTCCAAACTGATGATATAGTGAAATCAGCCCGAAAAACGAAGTTGCAAATAGATGTAACTTTTGATCTACAACTCCAAACTCGATGAAACTTGGAACACACATTCTCTAGGATATCAGGAACCTATTCCAATCAAAGATCATGAAGATCCTTGGCAAAGTTCCGATCTTTTTCTGTTTGAGTGAAGGATGGTTCAAAACCAAGTCAAAACAAAAAACTAAATAAAAAACCTTGCTCGTGGGTTAGAGATGATCCTAGATGATATCCCACATATTTCAGCAAGTAAGATTAGAGGCAGAAACTGAAGGAAAACTTGAGAATCAAAGAAGGCCCCAAAATCACAAAATAGAGAACAAGAATCCATAGACGGTTCTCATCATGTCGGCAAGTGTCTCCCATCCGGCTCCCACCGAAACCACCATGGCACTTGCACCGACCCCCACACCGCTTGATACAACCCGTCGCACCGAACTTCCCGTTCGGTCATCCTTGTCCATTTTGTGCCATGCTTGAACCCATAGACTTCATCCGGCATCGTCGATCGTTCTGAACCTCAGCTCTCCAAACCTAGTCCCGATCATCCTCGCCGTTGGCCGTCGTTGACCTCCAAGCAACCTGTACTACAATAGACCAAGAAATCGATTCTGGGAACAAGTTATTTGCAACTTGACCCACATTAGTCAAAACACGTATCATGCAACACATATGCACTGAAACTCATGAACTTGACTCAACAAACAAACATCGCCGCTACGAGAGCCGACGATACAAGTAAAAATCGGTCAGATCGCCATTCAATTGTCGGTCTGACCGCCCAGAAGGGACTTAGCCAAATTTCACGACATGAAATCCGAAACCTCTCTGAAAATTTCAAACGAATAAATCTTTTGACTGAAAGCTCCAAAAATTATGAGACCAAGTGTATGAGAATCCCCTCTCTTGCCTACACCCTCTATTTTTGGCCCAGCCCCAAACTCCACCTTTTGTATTGGCCGGTCGGACCGCCCCCGACCGGTATGACCGCCATGAGTGGCCGGTTAGACCGCCACTGGCCAGTCTGATCGCCGCCCTGGCCGGTCAGATCTCCTATGACCTGACAGCACTGGATTTTTGCCGAAAACGCGTGATTCGACAAACCTTTAAAGCTATTGCCAATTGTAACACCATCCTAAGATCATGAGCATATCCACATAATATCTACAATCTCCCCCTTGGTGAACATATTAGCAATTTCCCAAAAATGTAAGTTTATGGTTTAAAAAGTAAAACTACTCACGTTTTCGCATAAAGGCACAACTTGGTCCAAGAGCAAGAAAAAGCAATGGAAATGACCAAGTTGGCTTCAGATTAGTATAGGCAAGCGAGATAAGTCAAAAGAAAGCAAGAAAGCTTCAATTTCCAAAGACAAGTCAAAAATCTCACTTAAGGTCCATATGAAAGAACACTTGTTCAAATTGACCTTTGATCATTGTGAGGTTCCAAGAATTGCAATTCAAGTTCAGAAATGGCAATAAGATCATAAGAATACAAATTGCAATCTCCCGTCACTTTGATCATCATTTTTTTTAGAAAATTTCATTTTCTCCATTTTCTCCAAATAGATCCCCTTTTAACATTTTTGCTACTTCTTCTCCCCATTTGACAATGGTGTCATGAAGAAATCACGCCTTCCTCTCATCTAGAGATAATAAATAGAGAAATGAGGAAGAATCATAAGAAAGAGTATGTATGAAATGCGATGAAGTGGCTTCATATTTTTGAATTTTGCATATTTTAGCACAAACCCTACTACTACAGTAGTATTGGTTATCAATGGGAGATGGTGGATATCATGGGGACATACTCCGATCTTAGGATGATGTGACAATTGGCAATGGCATTTATGGTTTGTCGTTTCACGTGGTTTTCGACAAAGTTTAGGCATTTCGAGGCGGTCCGACCGCCATAGCATGGCGGTCCGATCGGTCCCAAATCTACGGACCGCCATGTGCGCATGATCGGACCTACTGTGACAAAAATATTCTGTAATACCGGGCCAAAAATAGGTGTTGTAGGCAAGTGAGGGATCCCAATGCACTTGGTCTCATAATTTTGGAGTTCCAAGCAAAGTTCTATTCGCTTTAAGTTTCGAAGGTTTCGAATTCTGTGGCTTGAATTTTGGCTAAGTCTCAGTGGTGGCCTGACCGCTCACAGGAGCGGTCCGATCGGCCAGAGGGCGATCCGACCGCTCATGTGGAGCCGGCCGGACCGGCCACTTTGAACGCCACCAACTTCGTGGTGATATTGTTTTGTTAGGTCAAGTTCATTGGTATCATGGTATATGTATCGTGACGATGCATGTTTTGACTAACATGGGTCAAGTTGTGAAGAACTTGTTCCCAATTCGTGTTTGCTTGTTCATGGTTGTGTAGGTTGCTTGGTGGTCAACGACGGTCAACGGCGAGGAGGATCGACTAGACTTGGAGAGTTGAGGTCCGTAACGATCGACGATGCCAAAGTGAGGTCAATGGACTCAAGCGTGACACAAGATGGACAAGGGTGACCTATTGGCGAATCCATGGCGCATGGTGAAGCGGTTTAGGTCAAAGGTTAAAGACAACAGCTTATGGCGGCGCATGCGTGTGTGACCCGCTTGTTAGTGGGCCTTAACGGAGCCCAATAGAGTCAAACCCTAGGAGTTCTAGGCCTCCACTATAAATAGGAGGAGGTGGTGGCCGCACCCTCTCTCTCGCCTCTTTTATGTTTTAAAACCCTAATTGGCTTAGGGGGAGTTGAGGTGGAGGCTAGAGCGCTTGATGGTTTGAGGTGAATTTCGTGATCTTGAATTGACCACTGATCCATGATGGTGTGAGTGTAATCCAGCAGCAATCACGTTCTTAATCTATGCAAGGTTTGCTTGAGATAAGTCTATTTTCATTCTTGCTTTCAATTTCGTGATTTTAGGGCTTTCTTTGATCCACGAGTTTTTGATTGATTCTTTCACGAGAATTAGCTTGCTGTGATATGTGTGAATCTATCTAGGATCATCTTGATCATCAATCACTCACGAACAAGCATTAGGATCAAGTTTTCGTTCTTTCCTGCTTTAGACCTTCTCTACTTAATTGACAACTGCTCAGGATCTATCCAAGAATTATCATTATATTCAATTGGAATAGGTCCTCAATATCATAGAGAAGGTGTGTACAAAGTTTCGCGAAGTTTGGAGTTGAGAATCAAAAGTTAGACCTAATTGCAACTTCGTCATCGGGCTGTTTTTATTGTTTCAGATCGGTTCGAGCTCACCGGTCGATCGCCCATCATCACCGGTCCGACCGATTTGGCAGCGGTCTGACCGCCAGTATAACAGCGGTCCGACCGCCTGGCAATCGTGATGAGGACATCCCTCCTTCGGATACACGCACTACACAAGACCCTCCAGATCTTGGTGCCGAACTACACGGCCCTATGACAAGAGCTAGAGCACGCCACTTAATCGATCGTAAAGTCGCTTCTAGGGTCGAGTGTATTATTTGAGAACTCTATGATGTCGCCTAATGGAGATGATTTACTTGTACTCGTGAATCTAGGATTACGACTCAGCTCAAGAAGGTCCACGACTCAGCCCGCAGGTCTACGACCACTACAAAAGACCTACGACTAGTTGATTCGATTGGAGCAATCCACGACCGTAAAAGCAAGCACGACTGCTGGACACAATCTACGACCAAAGATAGCATGGACTCCTCAAGACCACCCTAGGATCACCCCCACGACCGCATCTTCCACTGTAAATACGCAACACAAGGTGTCACACACCGCTTTGGAAACTAATAGGACTTTGTAAACGTGGACGAGGTCGGAGTCCGTGTTGTGTACGCTTCATCCCACTACCGCACAACCCTAGGTCGACCTCCCCACGCTCCCTATATATATACAGAGTCGCCATAGTTTAGGGGTTTTTCTTAGATTATTCGCCAATTGCTTTCACTGATTATCGGTTTGAGGAACCCCACTTGTAAACTTCATCCATATCCACAATACAATTCAGATTGCATCTACCTTGTTCTTGTGAGTTGCTTCGATTGCTTGCGTGAACAATAACCTTCGTGGTAAGGTCGATCGCGCAAGCGTGGTCGATAACGACAGCGCGCGGGTGTAGCGAATTGCGAGGTGTCGACCGCTGGTCTAAGCCTCAAAGCCGCCAACGCCCTCACGATTTAACCAAATCGAACCTATCGGAAGATCGGGCCGCGGACTCATCAAGTGGTATCGTGAGCAAAGGTTGCCCGTTAGGTAATTTCGCTTATCCCTTTTGTTAGTTGTGTTCCTCACCTAGAGTCCATAAAACCGCCCTACAAAAAGTTTTAGATCGTAATTATTCCGCCGTCCAAACCACTTTGTGCCTTTCGCAATTTTGTTTTCGCCGCATTGTTGAGTTCGAGTCCATCGTCGGTGTCTTTGTTGTCGGGTTTAGAGTAGCATTCTTGGTCTCTAGTCAAGACCGTCGCCGCTGCGCCACCATCCATCCCGGACGCACGACCTCCTTTTTCGAGCGACACCTATTCGACCACCCGCCGGATTTACCATCCGTCGAATCGAACATCTACTCAGATCCGACCACCTCTTCGAGCAACACCCATTCTACTCAGAACTACCACTGGCCGGATTCGATCCTCGGTCGGATTCAGAGCCGCAATGTAATCCAGCCCAAGTTCGGAGAGAGAGAGAGTATCTTTAATTACCTATTTACCCCGCTTCTCCGAAAAGTTTGTGACCCAATCACCTCATCTGATCCGTAAAAGGTAATGTAAGAATTTTGGGCTTGGGTCACGCTTAAAAAAAAATTAGAAGAAGCAAAAAGTGCAAAAGAAAAGAAAAGAAGCAAAAAGTGCAAAAGAAAAGAAGAAGAAGTAATTCGACCACTTCTAGTTGGTCTACGACCGCCCAAATTTTGCATCCTTTGGACTCCTTTGTATCGAGTCCTTGTTTCGATCAAGATTGTGCTAGGGCTAGGGCACTTTTAGACCAAAGAATCGTGATTTAGCATCGGGATTTGGTTCAGCTTTGCTAACTGATTTCATTATTGCTATTCCTTGTTACTAAACATTGCTCGTCCGAGCTCCACATACTTTCGACCTCGATTGGATCCTCGCACTTGCCTCCGCTGTGATCGTACATCCCACCTTCGCCGATTAGACCACCGTTGAATTTGGTAAGAAACTCATAAGAGCTTGGTAAGACGCTTGAGAGTGTGTGATTCCGCCCCACCACCTAATAGTGATAGGGATAATACCTTGTGTTGTCTTTTGTCTCCTACTAACCATGTCGTGAAGGATTGATGCGCAAGAGTGTGTTTTGAGGAAGAGCTCATGACGCTATTGGATGAACAACGACTACCATTAATGAGAACATCGACATGAAGCTTCAAGCTACCACGATCACATTACAACGCCAATCAACGATAGTATTGCGGCGCCACTACACGCTCGAAGAATGGTGAACCGACCACCAAACGCTGGTCGTGGAACCTCATGGTGCAACCCATGACCATGAGTTTGATAATGATAATGAGATGCACGACCACGACGCCTTTGATGCACCATAACGAACCAACCGAACTTCAACCGCCAAGGTATGAGAGGTAATAATGAGCAAAGCAACATAATGCACGTGTTAATGATGATCCATATGCTAAAGTTAAGTTCTCTATACCATCTTTTATGTGCTTATGATGCTGAAATATATCTAGATTGGGAAATGACTGAGAATGTAAATTGAATGCTCACTTAGTCTCCAAGTGCATAGAGTTAGGCTAGCCACAAGTGAATTTAAAACTTTACCATCATTTGGTGGAATAGGTATGCACCAAGGATTAGCGCCTACTACGGGAAGGTTTAAAGGTTGCTATGCGTAATGATTTGTCCCACCTTCTTTTAAACGCGTGATTTGCGTAATAAATTACAACGCTTAAACCAAGGTAATAGATCCGTAGAAGAATATTATCGAGCTACAAATTAGCATGTTGCGTTGTGATATTATTGAGGATGAAGAAGCCGTAATGGCACGCTTTTATGGAGGATTAAGACGTGGAAATTCGTGACATAGTGGATTACAAAGAATACGATAGGCCCTAGATTGTTCCAACTTGCATGTTTGGTAGAAAAAGAATTGCGTGGACGACAACAGAGGCCAAGGAACAACTTTGGGAGTATGTCTACACCACGATCGCTGTCGGGCAAGCCAAAATAGCCCCACCTTCAGCCTACACGGTCTGCTGCGCCTCCACGAGTAGGGCGCTGTTCAAAGAAGACCTCCACCACATCACATGCACCCGAGGTAAGTAGTTACTAGTAGCGTGCACCACCAAGAGTTCTTCGTCGGCTGCTTCCACCGGTCGTATTCATCGGGATTGTGTGCCATCAGCAAAGGGAATGGGGCACGCCATGAGGGATCGCCTCGCCAATGAGCATACCTTGCCACCAAAGACGGTGGTTATGTAAGTACTAGTGATATTGAGGACTAATATGTACTTGCGTGCTAACATTGCAGTGGAGGAGATGAGATAGACAATGATGCCGATGATGTAGAGGAACAAGTAGTCCCATGACACCGAGTATCATGTGAGCCTTGTTATGCAACGAGCGCCGAGCGCACAAGTGGAGAGAGCGGAGCAAAATCAATCAAGACAACTTGTTTCGCACTGCATTTCACACAAGGACAGAGCCCGCAGAGTCATCATTGATGGAGGAGTCGCAACAACCTTGCAAGCCCGAGATGGTCGAGAAGCTTGGCTTGACCACACAACCACACCCACGTCCCAACTACATCCAATGGTTCAATTCGTGTGGTAAATTAAAGGTACACAAAGTTGTGAAAGTGCAATTTTTAGCAGGTAATTACAAAGATAGTTCGGAATCATATCATGAGGGTTCGTCCCAAATAAAAAAGGTGCGCCAAACAGTTTACAAACGTGAATACAACAAATTCGAGATGCGTCCTAGAGAGAGCATCGATGATATTTTCAGTCGCTTTAATAAAGTGATTAATTAGATGAAAGCTGTTGATATTGAATATTCTCAATCTGAAAATACCACCCATCTCTTGGCTGCAATTAACACCAAGGAGTGGGAGATGAAGGCTACTGCTATAGAGGAAAATGTTGATATTTCGAGTCTTACTCATGAAATTAAAAGAGTTGATCATCATAAGAAAGACAACATGGCATTGATAGCTGATCCTCTCAAAAGGTCCTCTGAAGGTACTCTTGAATCATTTTCTGATTTTTCATTTACTTGTTTATCTGCGATTCATGAGGAGGAGCTTGAAAGTATTCCTCGAGAGAGTTAGCTCTTCTAGCTAAAAATTCACACTGCATACAATAATGTGAGAAACAAAAGAGAGGTGGTCCGGTGACATGCTACGAATGTGGTGAGCTCAATCATATCCGGACAAATTGCCCTAAGTCAAAGGTAAGAGCAATCATAAGGAGGAAAGCCACTGGAAGAAGCTCCATTCAACAAATCAAGGTATGAGGCTAATAAGCTTGTGAAGGTCGCCACCGGGTCTTGCCGCTTTGAGGATCAACTTGAGCGATGTGGATTCCGGGAGTGAGGAGGACAAGGAGGAGGTGATCTCTCAAGGCAAAAGAAAGGGAAGGCCAAGGACTTCACCTGCATGTGCTTCATGGTCGATTAATCGACGACATTGATGATGATGAGAATTACTACGAAAGGGAAGAACACGTGGTTCGCCGACCGTGTTCACACCACATGACCGAAACTCAAGATGGTTCACCTCTTTCACGCGGCAACAGTGATGACTTCATCACCTTTGGAGATGATACACAAGGGCTAATTGAAGGAACATGATCAATTAGGTGAACAACAAATTCATCCTAAAGGATGTCGCCTTGTGGACAAGCTTAGGTATAATCTCCTTTCGCCTCTCACCTTCTTGATGATGGCTATGAGATCAGATTTAAGAAAAACGCTTGTCGTGCTTGATTCTTCCGGTGAGCTTGTGTTTGGAATATCTAGAGTTGGTAGAATTTTTGAGCCGATTTTTCGTAATCTCTTGCCGGATCTCTTAAATGTTTGCTTACATCTTCTCTCGATTCCCGGCTTTGGCACCGACGCTTTGGGGCACATTGGTTTTGATCATCCGACGCGAGTTAGCAACCTTGATCTCATGAGAGGTTTGCCCAAACTCAAAGTCGTTATGATGCGCTCGTAGGCATGGCAAACAAGTTGCCGCCTCACACCCTTCTCAGGATTATGGTTATGACCGACTTTACCGTGATGCTTGCTTCATATGGATACCGTTGGTCCCGCTAGAGTCCCGTCACGGTGGAAAATGGTATATTCTTGTCATAGTCGATGATCTTTCAAGATATTCTTGGTGTTCTTTCTGCTTCAAAAGATGAAGCTTTTGGTTATTTTCATGACCTTGTTCTTCGCTTGGCTTCGAGCCCTAGTGCCCGAGAGCGATCCGCAGGACAATGGCACGGAGTTCAAAAATGCTTCTTTTGCTTCTTTTGTAGCCGAGCGCAGTATTGAGCATCGCTTTTCCTCTCCACACGCCCTCAACAAAATGGAGTGGTGGAAAGGAAGAATAGGACCTTGGTCGAAATGGCTAGGACAATGCTAGATGAGTATAGCACACCGAGGAGGTTTTGGGGTCAAGCTATGCTGCTTGCCATATTGCAAATCGTGTCTTTTTAAGACCATCTTTAGGCAAGACTCCTTATGAGCTTCGCTTTGGTAGAAAACCTCTGCTTCAGACTTTCGAATCTTGATCAAAGTGTTTTATTCTTAAGACAGTAACCTAGATAAATTTGAGTCAATGACTTTGATGGGATATTTCGGGTTATCCCGCATATTCGAGGGGTTTTCGCACTTAATGTCAAACTAACCTTATTCAGAGACTTGTAATGTCACTTTTGATGAGACTAGCCCTCGAGCTAGATCGGGCTTGTTACAGATAATTCACAAGTGACAGAGAGCATTTTTGTGGAGGAAGATGAGGACGGTCGAGATCCGCCCTTCATCCGCCGGGCCGAGGCGCCCATTTTGGTACAAGAACTCGCCACGCCTACTTCACCTTCGCTGAGGCTCCTCGCCGATCATCATCATCATCAAGACCGCGGAGGTCAAGAAACGCTATCTCCCCGGGCGCCCACTTCGTGATTCAGAGACAAAGATCCTCCTGATCGATAATAGGTAATCTACATGAGCGAAGTTACTCGCTCCAGTATATCGATCAAAATCTCTACTCTCATTCAGCCTTTTGTTGCTTCTTTTGAACCCCGATATATCACATGCTTTATCCGATTCTAGCCGGGTAAATGCCATGCATGAGGAGTTAGAGAATTTCAAAGAAACAAGGTTTGGAACCTAGTAGAACCTCCTAGTGGTCATAATGTTATAGGAACCCGCTGGGTGTTCAAGAATAAACAAGGTGAGGATGGTTCTGTGGTTAGAAACAAGGCGATTGGTAGCTCAGTGGTTTCAAACCAAGTTGAGGGGTTAGATTTTGATGAGACATTTGCTCTCCTGCTAGACTAGAAGCCATTCGCATTTTACTCAGATTTGTCGTGATCAAAAGGTTTTAAATTATATCGATAGATGTTAAAAGTGCCTTTTAAATGGTTTCATAGAGGAGGAAGTGTATGTTAAGCAACCCCCGGGTTTTGAGGACCCCAAGTATCCAAATCGTGTTTTCAAGTTATCCAAAGCCTTGTATGGTCTTAAGCAAGCCCCTAGAGCCTGGTAT
Organism: Hsuehochloa calcarea; assembly: GCA_036346395.1. NCBI lineage: Eukaryota > Viridiplantae > Streptophyta > Magnoliopsida > Poales > Poaceae > Hsuehochloa > Hsuehochloa calcarea. The sequence goes on from CM070610.1 coordinate 37,400,630, forward strand.
GATAGACTTAAGACTTTCTTGCTTAAGAATGATTTTGAGATGGGTAAAGTGGATAAAACTCTATTCATTCTTAGCGTGGCAATGACTTCCGCTTGCTCAAATTTATGTAGATGATATTATTTTGGTGGTTCTTCTAATGCTTTTGTTTCCAGCTTTTCTGAGACTATGTCCAAGGAATTTGAGATGAGTATGATGGGAGAGCTCAATTACTTTTTTGGGCTTCAAATCAAGCAATGCAAGGAAGGGACCTTCATCCATCAGACAAAGTACACTAAAGATCTACTCAAACGCTTTGTCATGGGTGACTGCAAGCCAATCTCCACTCCCATGGCAACTTTGATCTGCTCGATCCAGATGAGGAAGGAGAAGTCGGATCAACGCGAGTACCGCAAAGATGATCGACTACCTTCTCGATCCGACCGCCGAGACCGGACATTCACTTCACTGTATGTCTTTGTGCAAGGTTTCAGCGCTCCGAGAACTTCCCATTGCAAGCCGCGTTTATATTCGTGTATTTACACTCTACTCTCTTATATGGCATTTGGTATTCCCGCTCTTCACTTTGTCCATTAGGGTTTTTCGATTCGATTTTGCAGTCGTTTGTTAGATAGGAAGAGCACCTCGTGCACCTATCACTTCTTAGGCACTTCACTTGTATCTTGGTCTTCTAGGAAGCAACTGCTGCACAATCCATCTCCGGCGGAGTATGTAGTCACGCTAGTTGTTGTAGCCGATTTTGTGGATGATGTCCACTTTGAAAGATTATGGGTTAAATTTTGCTAGTGTTCCTCTTTTCGTGATAACACTTCGCTATTAATATTGCAAAACCCAAAGGTAACATTCTAGGACTAAGCACATAGACATTTGCTTTCACTTCCTTAAAGATCATGTTGAAAAAGGATATTGTGATGCACTTCGTGGAGTCTCAAGCTCAATTGGCGGATATTATCACCAAGCCTTTAGATCAAACAAGGTTTGCCACCTTGAGAAGCGAGTTAGGGTAATTTATCCCTATGGGTTGGTTTGAGGGGAGTTTGATCTTTCTCGATCTTTCCTTGTTCTTTTGATCTTTATTGTTCTTTTCCAACTTAGTGATCTTTTGAACTTTTAGGATTTTAGGCTTTTTATTGCATCTCATTGTATCATATTGCATTCATATGAAAAATACAACAAGTGGTATAAAAAAAATCCAAAAAGATGCATTGTACTATAAGATTTTCTGCTTATCTTTTAAAATTAATGAAGCTTTGCCTATTACCCTTTGGAGACTTAGTATTTCAATTCTTGCTCAATGCCATGTGTAGTTCTTTGACTTGCTAGAATTATCATGCTTTTACATGTGTAGCTAAGTCTTTGCTATATGAGCTAGAACTTTAAAACAACTCAAACTAAAAATTACAATTTGTGGATGTTTTAGCGAGTTGCGCAATTAGTGCTCCTTTTGTGACATTGGCCCTGTCAGAATTGCTTTGTTAGCTCTTGAATCTAAAATTGACCATTACTTGAGCTTTTGTGTTCTTGAGATTCTAAACCGCTCATGTGAAAATGAAAAATCAAGATTGTCTTATGCTTAAATTGTGCCAAGCTATTCTTACGAGACTGCTTGTCAATGACATGAACTTGGAGATAGTTTGATGAACCAGACGATCTCATGGGGACTGCTTGTCAGAAATGACATAAACCTCAAGATTTGTCGCCCTGGTAGAAGCTTAGAAAGAGTTTGTGGATGGCTCCTAGTCCAGGATCTTATTTACTAAGATATACCTTTAATCAACTTCTGGTCGAAACTTAGGATGAGTTTGTGGATGGCTCCTAGTCCAGGATCTTGTCACTAAGTTAGATCATTAGTCAACTTCAATATTCAATGCATATGAGAAAACTGTTGACAAATGGGCTTTTAAGAAATACTGAGCAAAATGATTCAATACAGGACCCGATTGATTCTTAATGTGGTCTTTGTTAGATTTTTGATCTCACTTTGACATTTTGACATGGCCAGTTTCACTTTAGGATCCCTGTTGATGAACTTGCTGAATTTGAAGCGTTGCTTAAATTGATCAAATCTATTGCTTTACTTTGGAGCCCTTGTGCTTAGCTTTGATATACATGTCTTACCATGATCTTGCTAGCGCTACAGTTTGATATGTTGTTTGTAATATTAGAAATGCCGCTAGCTCTTTGGGTAATCTCCAAAGCTTCTTGTAATCAAAATTGAAAAAAATGAAGCCACTTCATTGCACTTCATGCATACTTCTTCTTTTGCTTCTCTCTTCATTCTCGCATTTGTTATCTCCGATGAGAGGAAGGCGTGATTCCTTGATGACTCTATTGTCAAAGGGGGAGAAGATATTTCAATGTTGGGGAGAAGATTATACAAAGGGGAGTAACTTGAAATATTTGAAAGTTTTTTTGAAATTTGAGGATCATAGTGAGGGGGAGTTCTTGAGTTGCATTCTTATTGTCTTATTGAATATTCTGAACTTGAATTGCATTCTTTTATCCCCACAATGATCATAGGTCAATTGAACAATTGTTCTTTCATATGGACCTCATGTGAGAATTTTGACTCTTTTCCGAAATCAAAGTTTTATGCGTTCTTTGCCTTATCTCACATGCCTATACTATTCTCGATGCCACTGGTCATTTACATTGCTTTTTCTTGCCTATGACCAAGTTGTGCCTTTGTGCGAAAACTGCGAGTAAACTCATTTTCATACCTCTTATTTACATTTTCTGGATAATTGCCAATGTGTTCATCAAGGGGGAGATTGTGGATATCATGGGGATATGCTCCAGATCTTAGGATGATGTGACAATTGGCAATGGCATTTATGGTTTGTCGCTTCACGTGGTTTTCGGCAAAGTTCGTGCATTCGATGGGGGCGGTCCGACCGCCATAGCATGGCGGTCCGATCGTCCCAAATCGGTCCGACCGCCATGCGCGGCGGTCGGACCTACCGTGACTAAAAATGTTCGTAATACCGGGCCAAAAATAGGTGTTGTAGGCTTAGGGGATCCCAATGCACTTGGTCTCATAATTTTGGAGTTCCAAGCAAAGTTCTATTTGTTTTAAGTTTCGTAAGGTTTCGAATTTCGTGGCTTGAATTTCGCTAAGTCTCGGTGGCGGTCCTGACCGCTCACAGGAGCGGTCCAACCGTTAGAAGGTCCGACTGCTCACAAGGAGCTGGTCGGACGGCTTCCACTTTGAACGCCACCAACTTCGTGGTGATGTTGTTTTGTTAGGTCAAGTTCATTGGTATCATGGCATATGTATTCCATGATGCATGTTTTGACTAACATGGGTCAAGTTGTGAAGAACTTGTTCCCGAATTCGTGTTTGCTTGTCTATGGTTGTGCAAAGTTGCTTGGTGGTCAACGGCGAGGAGGATCGGGACTAGACTTGGAGAGTTGAGGTCCAGAATGATCGACGATGCCGGGTGAGGTCCATGGACTCAAGCGTGACACAAGATGGACAAGGGTTGACCTATTGGCGAATCCATGGCGCATGGTGAAGCGGCTTAGGTCAAAGGTTAAAGACGACGCCATGGGCGGCGCAAGGTGTGACCCGCTTGTTAGTGGGCCTTAACGGGAGCCCAATAGAGTCAAACCCTAGGAGTTCTAGGCCTCCACTATAAATAGGAGGAGGTGGTGGTCGCACCCTCTCTCTCGCCTCTTTATGTTTCAAAACCCTAATTGGCTTAGGGGGAGTTGAGGTGGAGGCTAGAGCGCTTGATGGTTTGAGGTGAATTTCGTGATCTTGGATTGACCACTGATCCATGATGGTGTGGGTGTAATCCAGCAGCAATCACGTTCTTAATCTATGCAAGATTTGCTTGAGATAAGTCTCTTTTCGTTCTTGCTTTCAATTTCATGATTTTAGGGCTTTCTTTGATCCACGAGTTTTTGATTGATTCTTTCACGAGAATTAGCTTGTCGTGATATGTGTGAATCTATCTAGGATCATATTGATCATCAATCACTCACGAACAAGCATTGGATCAAGTTTTTGTTCTTGCCCGGTTTTAGACCTTCTGTTACTTAATTGACAACAGTTCAGGATCTATCAAAGAATTATCATTATATTCGATTGGAATAGGTCCTCAATAGCATAGAGAAGGTGTGTGCAAAGTTTCACTAAGTTTGGAGTTGAGAATCAAAAGTTAGACCTAATTGCAACTTCACATCTGGCCGTTTTATTGTTTCAGATCGGTTCTAGAGCTCGCCGGCCGATCGCCCATCATCACCGGTCCGACCGATTGGCGCCTGTCCGATCACAAGATAACAATGGTCCGATCCGCCGGCGCTGGTCCGACCGGTTGGGTCCAGAGGTCAGACCGCTAGTGCACTGTGTTGCTTTAATCTTAGTTGATTTTGTCATATTGCTTAGGGGATTATTTTGAATTCAATACTAGTCTTCTGCTGTACTGTTATATTGATCTTCATAGCTTCCTAATAGCTATTGGAGTAAAATTGTGTTGAATTCATAATTGGTGAAAAAGTGAGCGTGCTCCTATTCACCCCCCTCTAGTCGCCTTTTCGGTCCAACAGAAGATTACCCAAAAGAACAAGCTAGCATTTCTATAATTACACAATACATATCAAGCCTAAAAGAGCTAGTAAGATCATGTTAAGACATATATAACAAAGCTAAGCAAGAAGGCTCAAAGTAAAAGCGATGAATTGTAACAATTTAAGCAAAGTTTCAAAACTAGCAAGTTCATCAACAGAGATCCTAAAGTGATAATGACCATGTCAAAATGTCAATATGAGATCAAGAAGCTAACACAGACCATCCGAGAGACAAAAAGTCTTAAATTGAATCATTTTGCTCAAAGAACTTCAGTAAGCTATTTTTACAACAGTTTTTCATTTGCAATGAATATTGATGTTGATTAAATGTCTATCTTAGTGAAGAAGATCCTGGACTAGGAGCTATCCACAAACTCTTCCTAAGCTTTAACCAAGGCAATTAACGGCCTATCTTAGTGAAGAAAATCCTGGACTAGGAGCCATCCACAATCTCTTCCTAAGCTTCAACCAGGGCGATAAATCTTGAGGTTCATGTTGATTTTGACAAGCAATCCCCATGAGATTGTCTGAATCATCAAACTATCTCCAAGTTCATGTCTTTGACAAGTAGTTTCGTGAGATTAGTTTGGCACAAACTTTGAACTTTGATTTTTTTTCATTTTGCATAAGAGCAGTTTTTTTATGCACAAAAAAATAGAAAGCTCAAGAGATGTTCAATCCTAGATTCAAGAGCTAACAAAGCAATTTTGACAGGGCCAATGTCACAAGAGGATCACTAATTGTACAACTTAGCTAAAAGATCCATAAATTGTAATTTTTAGTTCAAGTTGTCTTAAAATTCTAGCTCATTTAGCAAAGACTTAGCTACACATGTGAAAACATGATATTGAGCAAAAATTGAAATACTAAAGCTCAAGAGGGTAATAAGCAAAGCTTCATCAATTTAAAAGATAAGCAGTAAGGCTTATATTACAATGCAACTTTTGGTAATTTTCATATGAATGCAATATAATACAATGAGATGCAAGAAAAACCTAAAAATTCAAAAAGATCACCAAGTTCAGAAAAGAACATGGAAAGTTCAGAAAAGAACCAACTCCCCGTCAAACCAACCCATATGAGTAAATTACCCCTAACTCACTTCTCAAGGTGGCAAACCTAGTTGGTTCTAAACACTTGGTGAGGATATCAGCTAACTGAGCCCCGGACTCCACAAAATGTAGCACAATATCACCCTTCTCTACATGGTCTCTAAGGAAGTGATAGTGAATGTCTATGTGCTTGGTCATAGAGTGTTGCACAGGGTTCTTAGCAATATTAATTGTAGAAGTGTTATCACAGAGAAGAGAGACACTTTCAAAAGATAACCCATAGTCCTTAAGAGTGGACACCATCCACAAAATCTGACTACAGCAACTAGCAGCAAATACATACTCAGCTTCCGCAGTGGATTGTGCAACAGAAGACTGCTTCCTAGATGACCAAGCGACAAGAGAAGTGCCTAAGAAGTGACAAGTGCCTGAGGTACTCTTCCTATCTAGCCGATGTACTCGCAAAATCGTAATTAAAACCCCGAATGGACAAAGAAGAAGAGCATAAATACAAAATTCCATACTAGAGGGTAGAATGAAGGTACCTGAAGATGCGCTTGATGGCTTAGCGATGCGAAGTCCTCGGAGACGCCTGAAACCTCACCGTAAGCGCATCGTGAAGTGGATGTTCGGTCTTGAGGCCGCCAGTACGTAAAGGAGCCGATCGTGATGTGGTACCGCGCTGATCCACGCTTCTCCTTCCTCATCTAGATCCAAAACAGTCGAAGTAGCCACGGGAGTGGCGATCGACTTGCAGTCACCCATCTCGAAGCGCTTGAGCAGATCCTTTGTTTACTTCGTATGATGGATGAAGATCCCTTCCCTGTATTGCTTGATTTGAAGCCCCAGGAAGTAGTTGACCTCTCTCATGACACTCATCTCAAATTCCTAGACATGGTCTCTTAAAAACTGAAAATAAGAGCATGAGAAGAACCACCAAAGATAATATCATCTATATAAATCAACAAGCAGAAGTCATTACCATGCCTAAGAATGAATAGAGTCTTATCCACCTTACCCATTTCAAAATTATTCTTAAGGTAAAGGTTTTAAGTCTATCATGCCAGGCTTTGGGGGCTTGTTTAAGACCATACAAGGCTTTGGATAGCTTGAAAACATGATGGATACTTGAAATTTTCAAAGCCTGGGGTTGCCTAACATACACTTCCTCCACTATGTAACCATTCGTAAAAGCACTCTTGACATCCATATGATGCACCTAAAACCCTTAGATGCAAAGAAAAAGGTAATATGAATGTCTTCTAATCTAGCAACAGACCAAATGTTTCATCAAAATCTAACCCTCAACTTGGCTAAAACCCCGAGTTACTAATCTAGCCTTGTTTCTAACCACGTAACCATCTTCACTTTGTTTATTTTTGAACACCCAATGGGTTCCTATCACATTATTACCACTAGGAGGTTTTACTAGGTTCCGTAACTTATTCCTTGTTGGACCTAAAAGGCGACTAGAGGGGGGAATAGAGCACGCCACTTTTTCATAATTAATTGAATCAACATAAATTTCACTCCAAGAGCTATAAAAGCTATGAAGATCAATATACCAAGATAGCGGAAGACTAGTATTGAATCCACTCTAACCTCAAGCAAATCAACCAAAGATCAAACACAAGATAAAACAAATTCAGCAGTACGGCGGATCATTGAAGTCATCAAGGTCGGACCGATGACTCGCTGGTTCGGTGAGCTCTCAAGGTTCGACCGCCATCAAGAACATATAATGTAACAACCCGATGACGAAGTTGCAAATAGATGAAACTTTTGATCTGCAACTCCAAACTTGATAAAACTTGGAACACACCTTCTCTATGATATCAGGAACCTATTCCAATCGAAGATTGTGATAATTCTTGGAAGAATAATGATTCTTTTTCGCTTGATCAAGAAGGGTCAAAACCGGGTCAAAACAAAAACTTACTCCAAAATCTTACTCGTGGGTGATTGATGATTATGATTATCCTAGATAGGTCCCCATATGTCACAGCAAACTAGATCACATGAAGAATTCAATCAAAAACTCGCAGATCAAAGAAAGACTCAAAATCATCAAATAAAGAGAAAGAACGCAATGAGACAAGACATGATCAAACTTTCATTTGATTGATTGATATGACATGGGCTTACAGCCTCTCCATCAATGGAGGACAATGCTCAATCCAAGAGTACAAAAATCACATCAAAATCTCTAGAACTCTAGCCTCCACAAAAGCTCTCGCTAAGAAAATTAGGGTTTCAGAATAGCAAAAGAGACGAACCGGAGGTGCAGCCACCTCCCTTCCCTATTTATAGTGGAGGCTTAGACCTTCTAGAAGTTTGACTCAATTGGGCTCCCGTTAAGGCCCAAAACAAACGGGACACATACGCACGCATTTTAATGCTCCGTCTTTAACACCTCTTGACCTAATTAGCTACACCTTACGCTATCTTGTGCCTCGGATTAGCCAATAGGTCACCTTGTCCATCTTGCACCACGCTTGAGTACATTGACCTCACCCGACATCGTCGATCGTTCTGGACCTCAGCTCTCCAAGTCTAGTCCCAATCATCCTCGCCATTGACCACTAATTAACCAAAGACAACAATAGACAAGTAAACCGAATTTGGGAACAAGTTCTTCACAACTTGACCTGTTAGTCAAAACATGCATCATGCAACATATATGACCAAACTCAAGACTTTGACCTAAGAATCAACATCGCCACCACGACGGGCATTTATCCAGAAAACCGGCCGATCGCCCTTAGGGCCAACTGATCACCTCTCGCCGGCCCGCCGCCACCTATTGGCCGGTCAGACCGCCAGTTATAACTTAGCGATTTTCCTCTCTGGGAAACCGAAACCTACTGGAATTTTCAATCCTATAGAACTTTTTACCGAGACTCCAAAATTATGAGACCAAGTGCAATAGAATCCTCTCTGCCTCCTACCTCTATTTTTGGCCCACCAAACCTCACTTTCAAATTGCCGGCCTCGATCGCCACCAGAGCTGGCCGATCGTCAGATGGACCGCTTCCGATCACTCACTCGCCGGTCGACTAAGTATATGGCTCGACAAAGATCAGAACTTTGTCGAAAACACATGAAACGACAAACCGTTAACGCCATCGCCAATTGTCACATCGTCCTAAGATCTGGAGCATATCCGCATGATATCCACGATCCCCCCTTGATGAACACATTGGCAATAATCCAGAAAATATAATTTGGAGGTTTGAAAAGTAAAATACTTTCGTTTTCGCACAAAGGCACAACTTGGTCCATAAGAAAGAGAAAGCGATGAAAATGACCAAGCTGGCATCATAATAGCATAGGCAAGTGAGATAAGGCAAAAGTAAGTATAAAAACTTTAAATTCCAGAAAAGAGTCAAAAAATCTCACTTTAGTTCCATATGAAAGAACAATAGTTCAATAGACCTATGATCACTGTGAGGATTAAGAAATGCAATTCAAGTTCAGAAAAGTAATAAGACGATAAGAATGCAATTCAAAAGCTCCCCTCACTATGATCCATAGATTTCAGAAAATTTTAAACTCTCCAATTTTCTCCTGTTTTATCATTTTTATATATCTTCTCCCCCTTTGTACAACAATGATATATATTCTCCCCCAACATTAAAATATCTTCTCCCCCTTTAACAATGGAGTCATCAAGGAATCACACCTTCCTCTCATCCAGAGATAATAAATGCAGAATGAAGAAAGAAGCATAGGAAAGAGTATGCATGAAGTGCAATGGAGTGGCTTCATTTTTGTATTTTTCAATTTTTGATTACAAGAAACTTTGGAGATTACCCAAAAGAACAAGGTAGCATCTCTAATATTGCACAAACAACATATCAAGCCTAACAAGCTAGCAAGATCATGATAAGACATATATATCAAAGCTAAGCGCAAAGGCTCAATATAAAACAATAAATTTGATCAATTTAAGCAAAGCTTCAAATTCAACAAGTTCATCAACAGGGATCCTAAAGTGAAACTGGTCCTGTCAAAATATCAAAGTGAGATAAAAAAAAGCTAACAAAGACCACATTAAGAGACAATCAGGTCCAGTATTGAATCATTTTGCTCAAATTTCTCAAGCGCCCATTTTTCAACAATTTTTCATTTGCACGTAATATTGAAGTTAACTAATGGTCTAACTTAGTGACAAGATCCTAGACTAGGAGCCATCCACAAACTCATCCTAAGCTTCGACCAAAAGTTGATTAAAAGTATATCTTAGTGAAGAAGATCCTGGACTAGGAGCCATCCAGAAACTATTCCTAAGCTTCTACCAGGGCGACAAATCTTGAGGTTCATGTCATTTCGACAAGCAAACCCCATGAGATCAATAAGTTCTTTAAAAGAACAAGAAAATATCAGAAGAACAAGGTAAGATCAGAAAAGATCGAACTCCCCCTCAAACCAGCCCATAGGGATAAATTATCCCTAACTCACTCCTCAACGTGGCAATCCTAGTTGGGTCTAAAGGCTTGGTGATGATATCAGCCACTTGAGACTCTGACTTCACTAAGTGCAAGACAATATCACCTTTTCGACATGGTCTCTAAGGAAGTGATAGTGAATGTCTACGTGCTTGGTCCTAGAGTGTTGCACAAGATTCTTAGCAATATTAATGGCGTATGTTATCACGTAAAAGAGGAACACTAGCAAACTTTAACACATGATCCTTAAGAGTGGTTACCATCCACAAAATCGACTACAAAGAACTAGCAAAGAACTACATATTCAACTTCAGAGAGATTGTGCAAATGTAAGACCGCTCTAGAAGTCCAAGATACAAGAGAAGTGCCTAGGAAGTGACAAGTGCCTGAGGAACTCTTCCTATCTAGCCGACAGTCGTCAAAATCGAATCGAAAACCCCGAATGGACAAAGATGATGAACATGAATATCAAATGCCATACAAGAGGGTAGAGTGTAAATACCTGAATATGCGCTTAACGGCTTGGCGATGGGAAGATCTCGAAGACGCCTTAAACCTCGCACAGAGGTAGACCGTGAAGCGGATGTCCGCCTTGAGGGCCAGTACAGAGAGAGCCGATCATGCCGCGGTACTCACGTTGATCCACGCCTTCTCCTTCCTCATCCGGATCCAAAATCAATGGTCGCCATGGGAGTGGAGATCAGCTTGCAGTCACCCATGTCGAAGCGTTTGAGCAAGTCCTTATTGTACTTCGTCCGATAGATGAAGATCTCTTCCTTACATTGCTTGATTTGAAGTCCCAAAAAGTAATTGAGCTCTCCCATCATACTCATCTCAAATTCTCTGGACATAGTCTTAGAAAAGCTGGAAACAAGAGCATTAGAAGAATCACCAAAGATAATATCAACCTAAATTTGAGCAAGCAGGAAGTCATTACCACGCCTAAAATGAACAAAGTCTTGTCTACCTTACCCATCTCAAAGTCATTCTTACAAAAAGGTCTTAAGTCTATCATACTGTGCTCTAGGGGCTTGTTTAAGACCATACAAGGTTTTAGATAGCTTGAACACATGATTTGTTTACTTGGGATTCTCAAAGCCTAGGGATTGCCTAACATAAACTTTCTCCTGTATGAAATCATTTAAAAAGACACTTTTAACATCCATCTGATATAATCTAAAGCTCTTAGATGTAGCAAATGCAAGCAGAATACGAATGGCTTCTAGTCTAGCAACAGGAGCAAAAGTCTCATCAAAATCTAACCCCTCAACTTGGCTAAAGCCCTGAGCTACCAACCTAGCTTTGTTTCTAATCACAGAACCATCCTAATTTTGTATGTTTTTGAACACCCAACGGGTTCCTATAACATTATGGCCACTAGGAGGTTCTACTAGGTTACAAACCTTATTCCTCTCAAAATTTTCTAACTCCTCTTGCATGGCATTAACCCAGCTAGAATCCGATAAAGCATGTGATATGTCGCGAGGTTTAAAAGAAGCAACAAATGCGGAGTGAGAGTAGAGATTTGGATCATGATACCTGGAGCGAGTGATTCGCTCATGGAGATTACCTATTATCTGATCCGGAGGGTGCTGCCTTTGAATGTGAAGTGGCGCACCCGGAGAGGAAAACATCTCTTCGACCTCGTGGTACTCGCTGATGATGAAGATGTAGCAGAGCCTCATCCAAGGCGAAGTAGGCACAACATGTTCTTGGCCGAATAGAGCGCCAATAAACATGTGGAAGAACATGATCGAGTCCTTCATCATCTTCTCTACAAATATGCTCTCGTCACTTGTGTATCACCCGAAATATCCGATCCAAATTCCTGCTAGTCTCATCAAAAGTGACATTGCATGTCTCCTGAACAAGATTAGTTTCAACATTAAAAACCCGAAAACCCATCGAATGTGCAGGATAACCCATAAATAAACCATCAAAAGTTCTTGACTCAAATGTATCTAGATTTCCTCTCTTGAGTATAAAACATTTAGATCCAAAGACTCAAAAATGCAAGAAAGAGGGTTTTCTACAAAATCGAAGCTCATAAGCAGTCTTGCCCAAAGAAGGTCTCACAAAGACACGATTTGCAATATGGCAAGCAAAGAGCAAATGCCTTCGCCTAAAATCTCCTCTGCTGCTATACTCATCTAGCATCGTCCTAGCCATCTCGACCAGGGTCCTGTTCTTCCTTTCCACAATGCTATTTTGTTGAGGGACGTGTGGAGAAGCGAACTGATGCTCAATTCCACGCCCAGCACAAAAAGAAGTAAAAGATACATTCTTGAACTCCGTGTCATTGTCATCATGATCGCTCTCAACGCATCTTAAGTTCGTAAGCCAAACGAAAAACAAGATCAATGATAATGATCAAAATCTTCATCCTTCAAGCAAGAAAGAACACCCAAGTGTATCTAGAAAATCATCGAGTATGACTAGAATGTACTATTTTCCACCAACTAACCAACCCTAGCAGACCAACAAAGATCCATATGAAGCAATTGTCCCGGTCCATCAGCCATGACCATAGTCACTGAAGGGTGTGATGCGGCAACTTGCTTGCCATGCATACAGGGCACACATATAGCATCTTTGACTGCTTTGAGTTTGGGCAAACCTCTCATAAGCTCAAGGTTACTAACTCGCGTCTGATGATCAAAACCAATATGTCCCAAACGACGGTACCAAAGCCAGAACTCAGAAGAAGAAGATGAAATCAAACATTTGAGAGAACCAAAGAAGAGATTCGTAAAATCACCTTCAAAGATCCTAGCAACTCTAGTAATCCCAAAACAAGCTCACCATTGAATCAAGCACCACCAAAGATTCTTCTTAAATCTAGTCTCATAGCCATCGTCAAGAAGTTGAGAGACAGAAAGTAAATTAAACCTTAGCTTGTCCACAAGGGTGACGTCCTTGAGGATAAAACTGTCGTTCACCCTAATCGATCATGTTCCTTCGATCCGCCCTTATTTATCATCTCCAAAGGTGATGAAATCATCATCCATCGACCGCGTGAAGGAGGTGAACCATCTTGAGTCTACGGCCATGTGGCGTGAATAAATGAGTCGATTTAACCACGTGTCCTTCCACTTTCTCGCAGTAATCCCGAAATCTAAGCAAAGAAGAACGATGTGTCTCAATATCAAGTTAGTTAAACAAGACTTAGGAACCCAAGATCGAGACACACGCTCATGAGTAGTATGCAAAGCAGAACTGATATCCTTGATTTTATTTGAAGTCCTGTTATGAGCAATAGTTAAATTAACATGAGAGTTATCCTGTCTAGGAGCATGATGATGAGCATGTGACACAAATCCCAAACCAGGTTTCTTCTTTTATATGTTATCATATCTCATAAAAGCTCTAGATTGATTAGATAAAATTTTAGCAAAATTTTACTTATCATTTTTCAACCTACGCCACAGAACTTAATCAAATGCACATCCTTTTTGCAATAGGTGCAATGATACTTAATACCACTGGGAGAAGCACCCTTAGACTTAACAGATGGTTGGGCAACACCTGCAGATTTAAAGATAGTTTTTGCAGGTTGGGTTTTGAATTCAACTAACCCATTTTTCAAGATTTGAGTAACTTTTGGGTTAGAGTTATTTTGAACAGAGTTGTATCCTAATCCTTGCTTCTTATAAGGAGTTTTAGACTTGTCCAGAATCATGTTTAATTGTTTCTTACCTTTAGAGAATTTTTCTAAGGTATACTTAAGATAAGCATTTTTATCTTCAAGATTAACACATGATTCACAGGTTTTACCTTTAATGGCTCTAGCATATTTCTCCTTATATAAAGTAGTTTCAAGTTTAAGAGCTGGACTTGAAGCACATGTAGAAGACTCAATATTGTCCTTAAGCTTGGTATTTTAGCTCTAGCTACTCTAAGATATCTTTAGCTACATGTTCTGCGTTCTAAGGTAAAGTGCAAAGACTAGACTCAACCACACCAGAAGCAACTAAGTTGCTAGACTCTAAACATTTTTCACATGGAGCAGATTTAACCTCAACAAGCTCAGTCCAAGCATTTTCAAGTTGTTGCAAAGCAATTTCATGAGCAGATTGTAGTTTAGCAAATTCTGAGTGCAGAGCATGGCAGGATGAACATTCATCAGACTCAAGAGTCTTTGCATTTGTAAGTTCTAAAGTCAAACTAGCTACTTGTGACTCTAAGTCCTTGTTCTAGGCCATGACAAACTCTAAATCCTTATCCTGACTCATGAGTTGCTCAAATATAGTTTCACATCTATTAGCAAGGACATCATAGGAAGTACGTACCTCATCGTTGTTGTCGCCAACTAATCGCCATGAAAAAAAGTCGTGAAGTCCTTGGCCTTCCCTTTCTTCTTGTTTTGAGGGATCTCCTCCTCCTTGCCCTCCTCACTCCCGGAGTCAACATCGCTTAAGAATTGATCCTCAAAAGAGGCAAGCACCCGGTGAGCGGCCTTTGTCAGCTTGGCAGTATCATACCTTGATTTGTTCTATTGAGGCTTCTTCCAAGCTGGCTTTCCCTCCTTATGATTGCTCTTACCTTTCAGCTTGGGGCAATTTGCCCGAATATGATTAAGCTCACCGCACTCATAGCAAGTTACGGGACCTCCTCGATTTCTATTTCTCATATTGTTGTAGGCCCGTGTGACCTTTTTGACTACGAGGGCCAACTCAGCCTCACGAAGACTCTCAAACTCTTCTTCATGAATTGCAGATAAACCAACAAGTGAAAATCCAGAAGAATACTCAAAAGACCCATCAGAAACTCTCTTGAGCGGGTCTACTCCCAAAGCCATATTTTCCTTTTTGGGATGATCAATCCTCTTAATCTCATGAGTCTTAAGCTTGCTATAGAGCAGCCCAAAGTCGATAAGAAATATTGATATTCTCTCAATGGTTGTGGCCTTTATCTCGCACTCCTTGGTGTTGATTGCACCAAGAGGTGGGTGGCATTTTCGATCGAGAATATTCAATACCAACAATTTTCATCCGATTAATCACTTTATTAAAGCGATCGAATGTCATCGATGCTCTTTAGGACGATCTCGAATTTGTTATATTCACGCTTATAAATTGTTTGGTGTACTTTCTGACTTGGGAGGAACCCTCATGGTAGGTTTCGAGAGTGTTTCAAATGTCGTGCACAGTCTCAAGATTGTAAATACGATCATACTCCTGTCTAACGAGCCCACCATATAAGAGGTTTTTAGCCTTATTATTGTTAGCCAAAAGGGCTTCTGAAGCCGGCGTAGCAACTTCGGGCACAACGAGTGGGACTCGAACAACCTCCCATATAGTGTGTCCTTCGCTCTCAAGGAAGACTCGCATGCGATTCTTCCAATAGGCATAGTCGTCCCCATCAAAGATATACGGCCAGTGAGTATCTATCCATCGCTGTTCAAAGGGCCGCTAAGATCAAGATTGAACTAACCGGGCTCTGATACCACTTGTTGGACTGAAAAGGCGACTAGAGGGGGGCTGAGTAGGAGTACGATCACTTTTTCATAATTAATTGATTCAACACAAATTTCACTCTAATAGCTATGGAAGCTATGAAGATCAATATACCAGTGCAGCGGAAGACTAGTATTGAATCCACTCTAACCCCCGAAGCAAATAAACCAAAGATCAAACACAAGATAAAATAAATCTTAGTGCAGGGCGGTCAGACCGCTGAGTCACTAGCGGTCGAACCGATGACCTGCCGGTCTGACTCTGGCCACCAAGGCTCGCCATTTACCTAAAGAACATAATAGAACAACAAGACGGTTGCAAATAGATGAAACTTTTGATCTATAACTCCAAACTTGATGAAACTTGGAACACACCTCTCTATGATATCAAAACCTATTCCAATCAAGATTGTGATACTTCTTGAAGAATAATGATCCTTTTCGCTTGATCAAAGAAGGGTTCAAACCGGTCAAAACGAAAACTTGATCTAAAATCTTGCTCGTGGGTGATTGATGATCCTAGATAGGTTCCCACACGTCACAGCAAGTTAGATCATGTGAAGAATTCAATCAAAACTCACGGATCAAACAAAGACTCAAAATCATCAAATAAAGAGAATTTGGGAACAAGTTCTTCACAACTTGAGTACATTGACTCACCCGCATCGCCGATCGCTCGACCTCGCCTCCAAGCCTAATCCCGATCATCCTCGCTGACCGTCGCTGACCACCAAGCAACCTCGCACAACAATATACAAGTAAACCGATTTTGGGAATAAGTTCTTCACAACTTGACCTGTTAGTCAAAACATGCATCATGCAACATATATGCCCCAAACTCATGACTTTGACCTAACAATCAACATCGCCGACACGACGGGCGACGATCCAGGAAAACCGGTCGACCGCCATTAGGGCTACCGATCGCTTCACCCTAGCTTGGCTCGATCGCCACCTATTGGCCACCAGATCGCCAAGAGGACTTGGCCGATTTTTCTCTCGAAAACCGAAACTCATCAAATTTTCAATCCAATAGAACTTTTGATCGAGACTCTAAAATTATGAGACCAAGTGCAATATAATCCCTCTATTGCTCGCTACTCTATTTTTGGCCCACTCAAAACCTCACTTTCTAAATTATCGGCTCGATCGCCACCGTGGTCGGGTCGATCACAAGATGGACCGCCTCGACTGGCCACCCCGCCGGCCGACAGTTATGGCCTCGACAAAGACCGAACTTTGCCGAAACACGGAAACGACAAACCGTTAACGCCATTGCCAATTGTCACATCATCCTAAGATCCGGAGCATATCCCCATGATATCCACACTCTCAAAATTCTCTAACTCCTCATGCATGGTATTAACCTCACCTTGAATCGCATAATGCATGAGATATATCGCGGGTTCAAACGAGGCAACAAAAGCAATGAGAGTAGAGGCTCGATCATGATACCGAGCGAGTGACTCGCCATGAAGTCGACTAATGATCCGATCCAGAGGGTGACTCTTCCGAATGTGAAGTGGAGCGCCCGGGTGATAACGCTTCTTCGACTCTTCGCAGTACCGATGATGAAGATGCAAATAGGGCCTCAAATGAAGGTGAAGTAGTCGCAGCAGATTCTTGTGCTGGAATGGGAGTCTCAACAGCAGTAGGTGGAAGGCAAGTATCTGCTTCATCCTCATCTTCCTCCACAAAGATGCTCAGAACTCGTGAATCACTCAAACATCTGATCTAGCTCCAAGGCTAGTCTCATCAAAAGTGACAATGCATGTCTCTCGACAATGTTAGTTTCAACATTAAAGACCCAAACCCCTCGAATGTGCAGTGATAACCCGTAAATAAACCATCGTAAGTTCTTTATTCAAATTTATCTAGGTTTTCTGTCTTTAGAATGAAACACTTGGCTCCAAAAAGTTAAAAATGAGAAACAGAGGGTTTTCTACCAAACCAAGCTCATAGGAGTCTTGTCCAAAAAGGTCTCAAGAAGACACGATTTGTAATATGGTAAGTCAGAGCAATAGCTTCATTTCAAAACCTCCTCTGTGCTATACTCATCTAGCATCGCCCTAGCCATCTCGACTAAGGTCCTGCTTCTTCCTTTTCACCATGTTATTTTGTTGAGGGACGTGGAGAAGAGAACTAATGCTCAACACCACACTCAAAGACCGAAAGAGGCAAACGAGGCATTCTTGAACTCTGTCGCTATCATCATGGACGCTCTCAAGGCACCGTGAAGTTTAGAAGTCAAACGAAGAACAAGATCATGATAATGACCAAAATCTTCATCCTTGAAGTAAGAAAGAATACCCAAGTATATATTGAAAAATCATCAACTATGACAAGAATGTACCATTTGCCACCGATCGATCAATTCTAGCCGACCAACAAGATCCATATAAAGCAATTGTCCCGGTCCGTCAGTCATGACCATAGTCACTGATGGGTGTGAGGCGACAATTTGCTTGCCATGCCTACAAGACGCACATACAGCATCCTTGACAGTTTTGAGTTTGGGCAAACCTCTCATGAGATCAAGGTTGCTAACTCGCGTCAGATGATCGAAACCAATGTGCCTCAACAATGTGCCAAAGCCGTAAATCAAGAAAATACAAGCAAACATTTGAGAGTTCTAGCAAGAGATTCAGAGAAATCAACTCCAAAGATTCTATCAACTCTAGAAATTCTAAAAACGAGCTCACCAGCAGAATCAAGCACACGACAAGTATTTTTCTTAAATCTAGTATCATAGCCATCATCAAGTAGCTGTGAGACAGAAAGCAGATTGTACCTTAGCTTATCCACAAGAGCAACGTCCTTTAGGATGAATTTGTCGTTCACCCTGATCGATCCCGTCTCTTCAATCCGCCCTTGTGTATCATCTCCAAAGGTGATAAAGTCATCACCCGTCGCAAGGTGAAGGAGGTGAACCATCTTGAATCTCCAAATATGTGGCGTGAACACCCGAGTCGATTTAACCACGTGTTCTTCCCCTTCCGCATGCGATCCCAAAATCAAGACACGTAAGAACGATGTGTCTCAACATCGTGTAATATCCCGAATCGCAATTAATAAGAATAGAAGGTCGAAGGAGTGAAAGACGAGGTTTAAAATCAGAAATTAATAGTCTTCGGAGGGGAAACTTGTAAAATTTCGCCAACCTGGGCCGCGGGCTGCGAACCAGGCCGGCCCAAGAGGGAGGGGCGCCCACTTAAAAGGGGGGAGATGCTCTCCCGCCAACCCTAGCCGCCGGCCACCCCCTCCTCTCCTTGAGCCGCGCCCTCCCCTTCCACCTCCTCTTCCGCACCTCCATTCAGTTTGGGCGCTTGATCTTCGTCATTCTACGGGTCTTCAAGGGTAACGAACACTCCAACCCGCTGTTTGATCGGTTTTAGTTGCGGTTTTGGTCATTAGGGTTGAGACAGACTGCTGTTCCAGATTTTCCAGAACAGATCTGTTTGTTGTGCGGCCTTTTGCGCTACTGTAGAGGCAGAATCTCAGGTTGACGTCTTCTAGAGTTTTATTCCTGGGAACGTTAGCTTTCTTTTGGCACCGAGATCAGGAAAATCCGATCTGTATTTTGGGAGTTATGAATTTTTGATTGCGATCTGTTCTGTCTGCCTGAAAACTGGGGTCAGTAGGTTTGTCCCTCGGTTTTGTTCAAATTAGGGGCCGAATAAGAACCTTCACCCAACTAAGTTATTGTAGATATCGAAATTATCTTTCCAAGTTGATAAGGATCATTCTCATTGGATCAGTAGACTAAAAGTTACGCCGTTTTCTTTATTACTGATCTGTATTCTGGACAGACATAGATGAGTTGTGTTTAGCTGATAATTAGCCCTCTGTTTTGGCCGAATCAGTGGATTTCGCCAACTAATATTTTGTAGCCTGATCTGTTAAGATTCAGTGAGCACTGGTTTCAGGTCTTTTAGAGTTACAGATAATTAATGGTGAATTTTCTCGCATAACTGCCCGTAGATCGATAATCTGGACTTTTGGCGAGAGGTCAAAACGAACATTTGGGCGTGCGGGTTGATTAGAGGGTATCGAGAACTCGTGGTAACTATGTTATACCCTATTATCCTTATTCCGTGACAATGATTGTATAGGCGGTGAGGCGTGAGTGGAGGACACCTCGTTGTTTCCCAAAGACGTCACAAAGACTAAGGCAAGTGCAATGTTTAACTTGTGTGAATTGATGAATGCATGATAATTTGGTAACTTATGAATATTCCCGTGATTTGAGCATGATGTGGTAGATTTCAATACCTTCTTCTCGTGATAAATTGTGATGAAGTTCAAGTTATGCATTTCATTCCATGCACACATATTTCCTTTGCCGCCCACTGGAGCGAAACTTGATTAAGTCTCATTAATTCCAATATAGGCATGTAAGACCTACCATTCCAATGTAGGCGCTTTGACATTCCGTATGAAACTTTCTTCATACGGACTTAGGTCCCCGCTCTGGTTATATGGCTTATGAACACCGACGGGTGTGTCACTAGTTATACCAGATAAACGGTGAAAAGTCCATTCTCCTTCAATGCATTCATTCATACCATGCTTTCGCAAATTCATGGAAGTAAATGTTGTTTCTGGTATATTGTTCCGATTCAAGATTCTTTGTGAATTATATGTTGTGCTTGGCCGAAGTTTCGACTCACTCTTGCTTTTATTTGTTTTAGGTGAATTCTGAGAAACTATTGCTAGCTGAGGGGTAGTCCAAAGACGCCCACGCACTTGAATAAATCATTCATTCATTATGACACGCTTTTAGTTTATTTGGTTTAATTGATTAAGTATTGAATTGTAATAAATGTCACTTTGGATGTTCCTCCATTTCTATGGTCATTCCTTGTTTTATTACATTGAGGATCTGTTAGTTAATTCTAGATTGTTATCTTGAATATTCGATATTGTCTCTTATTGTGATATTATTTTTATTAATTGAGTAGTATGTCGCCCCATTAGGTGGCATCCTCGGCTTCCGAATAGCCGGGTGTTACAGCTTGGTATCGAGAGCGGTTTCAGTCCGTGGTGAATAGATTAATAAAATTTACTAAAACTAGTTTAGGTTGTCAACATAAACTAAAATCACAACGCTTATTAACTTAAACTTGACACATCGCGTACGCATTTAAGGGTTGGGTATAACTTTGCTTCCGCATTTCTTTCAAGTCATTCCTTATATTCGATATTGAATTGTTTGATCTTTTGTGTGGTGGTGTTTAGATGGCGAGAGGTCAGGCCGTGGTCGCCCACCGCCCGTGGTCGGGTCGGGACGCGGTCCTACCGCGGTCTTCTTCTCCTCATGGAGTTGGCCGAGGTCGCCACGAGGAGATTGCCTCTCGCTTCCTCCGGCCGCAGAGCCTCTCGTTGCATCGGTGATATTATCCGTAACCTTATGAGAGAGAACCAAAGAACTCCGCCAAAGAATCGCAGACGGCCATTCTCGCAATGGCCGCGCCAGCGTAGAACCCGCGTCGGGCCGCTCAATCTGAGGCTAGGATGAATCTTCGGAGTGGATGTCGCTCGCTTGGACACTTTTGATGGAGCTGCACACCGTCCAGCCGCGGATCGTTGAGATATATGGAGCGCCGCTTGGGGCATTAGAGCCGACGTCCGTGCGTATAGCGCGATTCATGGCCTTTCAAACCAAGGGTCAAGTCGACATCCGTGGGAAGGAGTTCGCCTTCCAGACTCTGGCTCAGTGGTCTCGCCACTTGGGAAGTATTCGTGGATAAATTCAGACGCAGCTTTATCCGCACTTTAATTGAAAAGATGGAGCAAACATCGCTGACGCTTGAGCAAGGGAGGATGACTCAGATCCGAGTATGAGGTCGGGTTCAATAACCTCGTGCGCTTTGTACGGCCGGCGTAGTGACGATAAAGAGAAGGCTAAGAGGTTCCGGTGGGGCCTCAACCAAGAGTATCGCCATATTCGAGGGCGACAGATCACAGGTGACTTCTCTGGTCGAAAGCAAGCTAGAGGATGGAGTTGGAGAAAGGTACACCGCAAGGTCGTTGTCGTTAGCTCTGTCACCACCGTAATTCGTGGTGGGGCGTGGTTGAGTATTGGTGGAGGGAATGGATCTTTTCAGTGACCCACTCCCAAGAGGTTTCAGAGGAGTCACAACGCCGCCCCGCCTGGCAGCGGCGCCTTCCTCTTCTGCGCCTGGCCCTTCGCCTTCCATCCGCTGATGCGCGCCCTGCTCTGTGCCAGGTATGAAGTGTTTCCGTGTGGTGACGAGCATCGAGCTTCGGAGTGCTCCTTTAGGGGGTATGTCGCCAATGTGGTCGGATGGCCACAAAGCGCCGCTTGCGCGTAACCCGCGAGTATCATCGTGGGAGCCACCCCAGCGGCTTCATCTTCCAAAGCTCACGGTGGTTCTGCTCGCACTCAGCAGTTAGCCTGCACCTACGCCACACTGTATGACTCCTCCTTCAAGTTTCCTCAGCACCTCCAAATAGGTTCTATTGGAACCCCTGCATCGCCGCACCTCCGCCGCCTGCTCCTCCCGCAGTTAGCTTCGGGTACCTTCGCAATGCCTGAGCTTCTCCGCCCGACGCCCGGAGTCTACGCCATGCCCACTCCAGATACTATGAGGCGACTCGACGTGGTGACAGTACTTTGCTAGTCGACTCGCATGATGCTTTCAGATTGTCGACTCGTGCTACGTGATTCGCTTGTGTCCCTCGGAGTTTGTTAGAAGAGAGAGTTTGAGTCCGCAGCTCATCTCTCGAGTCCGTGGTGGTGGCTTCTCCGGAGGTCTTATTTCAACTTCTACAGCTTTGTCCAGCCGTTTCTATTGATATCGATGGTGAGGTTTTCACCGCTAACCTTATGGTAATTCAATTGGCACCTTTTGATGTCATTCGGTATGGATCGTTATTCCAATACCGTACAAGATCTGTTGCTTCGGAAGACGGTGACTCTACAAGCTCCTTCCGTGAAGAACGGTATTTTAGGGAGTGCACCGCCTCGATTCAGGGCCGTCAGGCCGCTAGTCTGCTCTCTAGCCGCAAGATCAACCTTTTGATTGCTTTGGTCCTCAATGAAAAGATTGGCTCTTCATTGCGATCAAGGGGATACCAGCCAGAATGAGTTTTCCGATGTTTTCCTCGCCAACTTCCCCGATGCCTCCCAGACGAGAGTGG
Source organism: Hsuehochloa calcarea (assembly GCA_036346395.1). NCBI lineage: Eukaryota > Viridiplantae > Streptophyta > Magnoliopsida > Poales > Poaceae > Hsuehochloa > Hsuehochloa calcarea. The sequence continues at coordinate 37,423,318 of CM070610.1, forward strand.
AGTTCGGATTGATCTTATTCCGAACGCGACCCATATCAATGTCTCCTTATCGCTGGCACCACCATTTCAAGAAGAATTGAAGAAACAGCTTGAACGAATCGTTGTCCAAGGGTATGATTCGGCGAAGCGCCTCACCTTGGGGAGCACGTGCTTTTCACCAAGAAGAAGGATGGCGCATGACAAAGCGTGGATTATCGTGCTCTTAACCAAGCAACGGTGAAGAATAAATATCCATTACCCCAGACGAGGATCTCTTCGATCAATTGAAGGGGCCAAAATATTCTCAAGATTGACCTTCGCCGTGGTACAATCGATTCGTGTCCGGAGCAGTGACATCGAGAAGATGCCTTTTTCCACGAGGTATGGCCATTATGAGTACAAGGTTATGTCTTTGATCGACGAATGCTCCTCGCAGCTTTCATGGAGGCCATGAACAGATGCTACACCAATACCTCGACGATTTTGTTGTCGATTATCGACGATATCTTGATCTATTCCAAAACGGAAGAGGATCACGCCGACATCCGGTTAGTACTTGAGACGCCGAGGAAGAACCAATTCTATGCCAAATTGAAGAAGTGCGAAGTTCGGATTTCAAGTTGGTTTTAGGTCATGTTATCAATCAAGATGGTATATCTTGATCCTAGCAAGATCTCTACAAGGGTAGAGTGGGCAAGACCAACCAATGTCAAGGAGGTGAGGAGTTTTTGGGATTAGCAGTTATTACCGGCGCTCAGAGAAGGTTTCTCCACTATTGCTAGACCGATGTCCCACCGACACGTAAAGGAGTTAAATTTCATTGACGTAAGCGTGAGCGCAGCTTTTGTGCATTAAAGGAAAGGTTGTGTCCGCACCACTCTCGCACTTCCGAACTCGAAAACGGTTCACCATCTATTGGACGCTGGCCCATAGTTGGACTTGGTTGTGTGCTTATGCAAGAAGGCAAAGTGATTGCTCACGATCGCGACAAACCAAGAAGCATGAATGTAATTATCCTACTCATGATCTCGAGTTGGTCAGCAGTGGTCCTCGCACAAAAATCGGGCGCCATTATTTGTATGCACGAGTCTTGTGACATTTTCACCGATCACAAGAGTCCAAATATATCTTTACCTGTAAAGATTTGAACCTAAGACAGAGAAGATGGTTGGAGTTGATTAAGGATTATGATCTCACTATTCAAGATCATCCCGCAAGGCTAACGAGTAGCGGATGCTTTGAGCTCAAGGCTTACACCCCTACCCTTAGTTGTCTTATCGCAGATTTTGAACGCATGGATATATCCTTTGTTTTATGGTACCGCCTACCGAGACTCGGTTGTTTCTAGAGTCTCTTCCAGATAGAGTGCGGAAGCTCAACAAAGAAGATCGAGCAAGCTTCGTGGGTGAAGAAGCGATGTATCGAGGCAAGCAAGGTCATTTCAAGATAGACCACCGTGCCCGCGCTTAAAGGACGCTCGTGTTCCCAAGAGGCCCAAATTAAAGATGAGATTTTAAAGGAAGCACACCAACTCAGATATCGTACATCCGTGTGAGACCAAGATGTACAAAGACTTAAAATGGAACTTCGTGGAAGAGGATGAAAGTTGACATCGCGCAAGACGTAGCTTCATGAGTCCGCCAACGTGTCAAGGTCGAGCACAAACGCCGCCAGGTTACTACAACCTTGGAGGTCCCGCCATGTGGGATGATATATCTATGGATTTTGTAGTTGGATTACCTCGCACGCAATGAGGAAGGATGCTATTTGGGTTATTGTGACCACCAAGAAGTCCGCCACTTCATTCCTATCCGCACAACTAATTCCGCAAGTGACTTGGCCCTCTCATGTGCGGAGGTGGTGCGATTGCATGGAGTGCCCAAAACAATTATTTCTCGATCGAGATGCTAAATTTGTCTCCAAATTCGGGAGAGTTTGCAGAGTGCTGGGTACGCACTGCCTTAGCACCGCTCCACCCTGCAGACAGATGGTCATCCAACGCACTATTCGCATATTAGAAGATATGCTCAGTGTTGTGTTTTATCCTCGAAAGGGAATTGGGAAGAACACTTAGCTTTGGCGAGTTTGCTTATAACAACAGCTTATCATGCCAAGATATTTAGCCGCACCATACGAGGTTCTCTATGGGCGTAAGTGCAGTCCCCGCCAGCCGGAATGAGGTTGGAGAGCGGCGCTTTGGGTCCCGATCGGGTTCAAGCAAAAAATGGCTAGAGTGGCAGAGGTTAGGCGTAATTTATTGGTCGCCCGTGAGTCGCATGTAAGAGCTACGCCGATGTCAAGACGAGATTTGGAATTCAAGGCGGGAAATGAAGTTTTGTTGAGAGTATCGCCATCTAAAGGCGAGTGCGCTTCGGGCCACTAAAGGGAAGCTTAGTCCAAGGTATGTTGACCATTCCCAATCGTGGCACGAGTTGGAAAACTAGCTTACCGCTTGGACCTTCCCGATTCCATGAGCGGGTTCACAACGTGTTTCATATATCGATGTTGAGGAAATTCCCGAGAGATCCGCACCATGTTATCCCCTTGGAGCCTCCGATCATTGCACAAGATCTTACCATTGAATCTCTCGGTGAAAATACTAGAGGAAGCGAATGTGTTCTAAGGAACAAGACTCGTAAATTTGTGAAATTTTTTGGTCTCATCACCGAGAGAGAAGCCACTTGGGAGTTAGAGTCCCGCATGCGAAGCGCAAGATCCGCACTCTTCATTCCCGGTAAGTGTTTAAGTTTGTTATGCCGCCTCTGCTCTTCCTAGTATAAGCCGTGAGAAGATTCGAGGACTAATCTTGTTAAGGGGGTAGAATGTAATATCCCGAATCGCAATTAATAAGAATAGAAGGTCGAAGGAGGAAAGACGAGGTTTAAAATCGAAATTAATAGTCTTCGAGGGGAAACTTGTAAAATTTCGCTAACCTCGGGCCGCTGGTCGCGAACAAGCCGCCCAAGAGGGAGGGGCGCCACTTAAAAGGGGGAGATGCCCTCCCCAACCCTAGCCGGCCACCCCTCCTCTCCCTTGAGCCGCCGCCTCCCCTTCCACCTCCTCTTCCACTGCACCTCCATTCAGCTTGGGCGCTTGATCTTCGCCATTCTACGGGTCTTCAAGGGTAACGTAACACTCCAACCCGCTGCTTGATCGGTTTTAGTTGCGGTTTTGGTCATTAGGTTGAGATGCATCGCTGCTCATTTTCCCAACAGATCTGTTTTTTGTGCGCCTTTGCGCCATCAGAGGCAGTAATCTCGTGTTGACGCCTTCTAGAGTTTTATTCCCGGGAACGTTAGCTTTTTTTGGCACCGAGATCAGGAAAATCCGATCCGTATTTTGGGAGTTATGAATTTTTGATTGCGATCCGTATTTTGGGAGTTATGAATTTTTGATTGCGATTCAAAGGAGCACGGTTTCGTGTCTTTTAGAGTTACGTATAATTAATGGTGAATTTTCTCGCATAACCGCCTGTAGATCGATAACTGACTTTTGGCGAGAGGTCAAAACGAACATTTGGGCGCAGGGTTGATTAGAGGGTATCGAGAACTCGTGTAACTATGTTATACCCTATTATCCTTATTCCGTGACAATGATTGTATAGGCGGTGAGGCGTGAGCGGGAGGACACCTTCGTTGCTTCCCAAGACGTCACAAAGACGGAAGGCAAGTGCAATGTTTAACTTGTGTGAATTCGATGAATGCATGATAATTTGGTAACTTATGAATATTCCTGATTTGAGCATGATGTGGTAGATTTCAATACCTTCTTCTCGTGATAAATTGTGATGAAGTTCGTTATGCATTTCATTCCATGCACACATATTTCTTTGCCGCCCACGGAGTGGAAACTTGATTAAGTCCCATTAATTCCAATATGGGCATGTAAGACCTACCATTCCAATGTAGGCGCTTTACATTCCGTATGAAACTTTCTTCATACGGACTTAGGTCCCCGCTCTGGTTATATGGCTTAAGTGAACACCGACGGTGTGTCACTAGTTATACCAGATAAACGCAGAAAAGTCCATTCTCCTTCAATGCATTCATTCATACCATGCTTTCGCAAATTCATGGAAGTAAATGTTGTTTCTTGGTATATTGTTCGATTCAAGATTCTTTGTGAATTATATGTTGTGCTTTATGAGTTTCGACTCACTCTTGCTTTTATTTGTTTTAGGTGAATTCGAGAAACTATTGCTAGCTGGAGGGTGTAGTCCAAAGACGCTCCACGCACTTGAATAAATCATTCATTCATTATGACACGCTTTAGTTTATTTGGTTTAATTGATTAAGTATTGAATTGTAATAAATGTCACTTTGGATGTTCCTCCATTTCTATGGTCATTCCTTGTTTTATTACATTGAGGATCTGTTAGTTAATTCTAGATTGTTATCTTGAATATTCGATATTGTCTCTTATTGTGATATTATTTTTATTAATTGAGTAGTATGTCGCCCCATTAGGTGGCATCCGGCTTCCAATAGCCGGTGTTACAGCTTGGTATCGTGAGCGGCTTCGTGTCCGTGGTGAATAGATTAATAAAATTTACTAAAACTAGTTTAGGTTGTCAACATAAACTAAAATCACAACATGCTTATTAACTTAAACTTGACACATCGTGCACGCATTTAAGGGTTGGGTATAACTTTGCTTCCGCATTTCTTTCAAGTCATTCCCTTATATTCGATATTGAATTGTTTGATCTTTTGTGTGGTGGTGTTTAGATGGCGAGAGGTCGGGTCGTGGTCGCCCACCGGCCCGTGGTCGGCTCGGGACGCGGTCCGGCGTGTGTCTTCTTTCTGCCTGCTGGAGTTGCCGAGGTCGCCACGGAGGAGATTGCCTCGCCGCCTCCTCCGGCCGCAGAGCCTCCCCGTTGCATCGATATATTATCCGTAACCTTATGAGAGAGAATCAAAGAACTCCGCCAAGAATCGCAGACGGCCATTCTCGCAAATACGCGCGCCGCAGTAGAACCCGTTGTCGCTACTGCTCAACTCGAGGCTAGGATGAATCTTCGGAGTGGATGTCGCTTGTTTGGACACTTTGATGGAGCCGCACACCGGTCCAGTGCCGCGGATCGTTGAGATATATGGAGCGCCGCTTTAGCATTAGAGCCGACGTCCGTGCGTATGCCATTCATGGCCTTTCACCAAGGGTCAAGTCGACATCCGTGGGAAGGAGTTCGCCTTCCAGACTCGGGCCAGTGGTCCCGCCACTTGGGAAGTATTCGTGGATAAATTCAGACGCAGCTTTATCCGCATCTTCATTGAAAAGATGGAGCAAACACCGCTGACGCTTGAGCAAGGGAGGATGACAGATTCGAGTATGAGGTCGGGTTCAATAACCGTGCGCTTTGTACCGCCGTGGTGCAGTGACGATAAAGAGAAGGCTAAGAGGTTCGGTGGGGCCTCAACCAAGAGTATCGCAGATTCTCGAGGGCGACAGGATCAGGTGACTTCATTTCTGGTGGTCGAGCAAGCTAGAGGGATGGAGTTGGAGAAAGGTACACCTCCGCAAGGTCGTTGTCGTTAGCTCACACCACCGTAATTTCGTGTTGGGCGTATGAGTATTGGTGGAGGGAATGGATCTTTTCAACACCCACTCCCAAGAGGTTTCAGAGGAGTCACAACGCCGCCCCGCCCGGCAGGGCGCCTTCCTCTTCTGCCGCCTGCCCTTGTCTTCCATCCCGCCGATGAGTCCTGCTCTGTGCCGTATGAAGTGTTTCCGTGTGGTGACGAGCATCGAGCTTCGGAGTGCTCCTTTAGGGGGCATGTCGTCAATGTGGCTCTGGATGGCCACAAAGCGCCGCTTGCGCGTAACCCGCGAGTATCATCGTGGGAGCCACCCCAACGGCTTCATCTTCCAAATGCTCACTGTGGTTCGGTTCACTCTAGCAAAGAAACGCACCACACGCTCACGTGGTTAGTTAAACATGATTTGAGAACTCAAAGATCGAGACACACGATGCAGTAGTATACAAAGCGTATGTTATCCTTGATTCTATTTGAAGTTCTATCACATGATGATAACTAGCATGTGAAACAAATCCCAGATCAGGTTTATTCTTTTCAAAATGACCATGTCTCACAACGGCTCTAGGTTGATGAGATGAATTTTTAGCAAACTTTTTCCTATCATTTTTCAACCTACGCCAACAGAACTAAGCCAAATGCCCATCCTTCTTGCAATAGGTGCAATGGTACTTGATACCACTGGGAGAAGCACCCTTTGACTTAACAGATGGTTGGGCAAAACCTATGATTTAAAAATTGTTTTGCAAAGTTGGGTTTGAATTCAACTAATCCATTTTCCAAGACTTGAGTAACTTTTAACTTTGAATTATCTTAGACAGAGTTGTATCCTAACCCTTACTTCTTGTAAGGAGTTTTAGACTTGTTCATAATCATGTTTAATTATTTCTTACCTTTAGAGAATTTTTCTAAGGTGTCCTTAAGATAAGCATTTTCTTTTTCAAGATTAAAACATGATTCATAAGTTTTACCCTTAATAGCTCTAGCATATCTCTCCTTATATAAAGTAACTTCAAGCTTAAGGGTTTCGCATGAAATACAAGTAGCAGAATCAATTCTATCATTAAGCTTAGCAAACTTAGCTCTAACTTCATCTACTATATCTTTTACTTCATGTTCACATTCAATGCAGAAAGAGAAAAAGCTAGAATCAACATTACCAGAAGCAACCAAATTGCTAGATTCTAGGTATTTTTCACAAGGAGCAGATTTAACTTCAATTAGCTGGCCTAGTATTTTCAAGTTGTGCAAAGCGACATCATGAGCAAGTCAGCAGCTTAGCAAGTTCGTAATGTAACGCATAGCAGATGAACATTCATCATCGCCAAGACTCTTAGCGCTCACAAGTTCTAATTTCAGATTATCAATTTGTGACTCTAAATCCTTATTCTTAGCCATGGTAAACTCTAAAGCTTCATCCTGACTAATTAGTTGCTCAAATATGGTATCACATCTAGCAAATAGAACATCATAGGATGGAGGTACCTTATTGATGTCATCGACGCCGACGAGTCGCCATGAAGCACATGCCTGAAGTCCTTAGGCTTCCCTTCTTCTTGTCTTGAGGGATCTCCGCCTCCTTGTCCACTTTGCTCCTGAGTCCACATCGCTCATGAATTGCTCTCCAAAAGCGGCAAGAACCCTGAGCGGCCTTCATGAGCTTGGCAAAGATCATACTTGAGCTTGTTCCCATGAGGCTTCTTCCAAGCTCTCTCTCCTTATGGTTGCCCTTTCCTTTCAACTTGGGGTAGTTTGCCCGGATATGATAGAGCTCTCCGCACTCATAGCAAGTCATAGGGCCTCTCTTTTTGTTTCTCACATTTGTAAGCCCTGTGAATTTTTTAGCTAGAAGGGCTAACTCAAATTTCAAGGATACTCTCAATCTCTCTTCATGGATTGCGATAAACAAGCAAGAGAAAACCATAAGAGGATTCAAAGGAACCATCGGCTCTCTTGAGAGGATCTCGCTACCAAAGCCATATTTTCCTTTTTGGGATGGTCAACTCTTTTAATTTCATGGGTCTTGAGTTTGCTATAAAGCAACTCCAAAGTAAGACTCAAGGTTGACGCTCTTCTCAATGGCGTGAGCCTTCATCTCCCACTCCTTAGTGTTGATTGCGCCTAAAAGGTGGGTGGCATTCTCGATTGAGAATATTCAATATCAACCGCCTTCACTAGTTGAGCACCTTGTTGAAGCGAGGAAAGACGCCATCGATGTTCTCTCCAGATGAATCTCGAACTTGTTATACTCTCGCTAAAGACCGTCTCGACGACTTGTTTGATCCGGGACAAACCTTCATGGTAGGTTTCGAGGGTGCTCCTGTGTCCAGAGGACCGAAAGGCGACTAAAGGGGGTGAATAGGCGCTTTCACAACTTTCTCGCCTAAAGCAAATTCAACACGAACTTTACCCTTTAGCTATGGAAGCTAAGAAGATCAAGAAGCACACAATGGAACCTTGTGCTGAATTCGACAAACCCCGACAACCACACGATACAAAAATAGAGACTTAATCTCAAAGGGTTGATCTGGGCACAAGCGTCCGACTGGCTACTAAGGGCGGTCTCGACCGACGCTCAACCAAATGGTTCGACCAAGAACTAATCGGGCGGTCGGACTGTGATATGCGGTTCGACCTACAGGTAACAATGGTCTCGAATATACGCGGGCCGGACCGCTGAGAGACCGGTCGGACCGGAGAGTCCAAGATCAAAAATCCTACCAAATCCAAAACGAAATTTGATCCAACTTTGATTCGACCAATGAAACTTGACCAAATTTCGAGCACACCTCCCTAATGATATTGGAGACCTATTTCTAGCGACGATCCTGCAGATCCACTTCGCAGAAACAATCTCTCAAGGATTAAACAAAGAAGTGCACAAACCCTAGAAATATGAAAATCTTTGATTCAAGACTTGCTTGTGGGGATTGATGGTTTAGATGATTCTAGGAGTATTCCCACACATCAAAGAAAGACAAAATGGGTCAAGAGACCAAGCATAAACCCTTGAATCAAGGAAGCACAAAATTCATTCAATTGAGAGAAGAACACAAAAGGGGAGACAAATGATCTCACAAGCAAGCATCACAAGATTGATTGATCTCACAAGATGCTTACAAAGCCACTCCAACAAGGAGGACAAGAGCTCACCCAAGGAGCATACAATCTCTCCCTCTCTTCCTCTCCAAACCCTAACCCTAGAAAAGGCAAAGGGGAAAACAAATGAAAGCTTCAAGGGGGTTTTACATCTCCCCCCTTCTATTTATAGGAGAGGACTAGGGTTCCACTTTTTGGGACCCACACACACATGGGACCCACACACTAACTGCTGAAGCAATCGTCCGCTTCACCACGTGTAGGTTGATCGTTCTCATCGACGCCAAGCCTCTTGTCCGAATCCCATCGAACCTCCCAGACTTGCACCGATATCCGCACCGCCGATCCAACCAACCGACCGAACCACCCGCTCGATCCATCTTGCCCATTTCGCACCATGCTTGAGTCACACGACCACCCGCAGATCCCCGATCGCTCGACCTCAGCCTCCAAGCGTAGTCCCGATCCACTCACCGCTGACGCCGCTGACTCCGCAAGCCACCGCACAAGAATAGACAAACAAACCGCTTCCGGAACAAGTTCTTCACAACTTGACCCACGTTAGCTCCAAGAATGCAATATACATCAATAAAGCATTGATAATCAAACATAAACCACATTGAAACCACATCAATGCAAACTTGGCTCACCTCCAAGTCATCACGGTCCGACCGCCCCACAAGGCCGGTCCGACCGATTAAAGCTTGGCCGGACCGCTCCCACAACGGCGGTCGACCGCCAAAAAGACTTAGCTAAAATCAAGCGTGAAAATCCAAACCTTCCGAATTTTCAACTCAATAGAACTTTTGACCGAGCTCCAAAATGATGAAACCACATCCGTGAGACTCCTCACCGCTTACACAACCTATTTTTGGATTAGCCCCAAAATCCAACTTTGTCAGCCGGTCCGACCGCCACCACAACCGTCCGATCGTCCCACGGGCGGTCCGATCACTATTAACGCCTGGGCCGCATCGCCCGTGGTCCGACAAAGAAGAAGCAAACCCCAAAACGCGAGATTTTGCGTAACCAACAAAGCCATTGCCAATTGACTCATCATCCCGAGATCGCACATATCCTCACGATATCCACAATCTCCCCTTGATGAACACATTGGCAATTTTCAAGAAAATGTGATTTTTCAAATGAAAAGTAAAATCGCTGCCAGATAAAGGCACAACTTGGTCCATAAGCAAGAAAGCCTAGGAAACCCACCAAGTCGGCTTGTAATAGTATAGGCAAGTGAGATATGGCAATGAACGCACAAAAGGATTCAAATTCCGAAGATGGCCAAAAATCTCACTAAGGTCCATATGAAAGACAAAATGTTCTATTTGACCTTTGATCATTGTGAGTCTTCTTGAATTGCAATTCAAATCGTAAAAGGCAATAAAACCCAGAGACTCAACTCACTATGATCACAAATTTTCAAAAGGTTCACAATTTTTATTTGTGTGTTCTTTGATGTATGAAACCTTATGTAAACTAAAAGTCTAAAACAAAGATTTTCTTCAATCCTTCTCCCCTTTGACAATGAATTCATCAAGATGCATGGGACAAGAACGAGCATGAAGAAATGACTTTATTTGAAATTTAACAAAAGGAGCCATGACCATTATCTATGTAGACAAGATAAGACATATACCAAGCCATAAAAAGAGTAGAAGCTATATTCAATCATGGCAAAACATGTATCGCAGTTACAACCAAAATAGCAAAGAATCTGAGATTAAAAGAATTAAAATCATGAAAGGTTGTTCAATATCATAGTTCCACTAAAAGCAACCAAAAATGAGTCAAGCCATGTCTATAAGTAAAAAGAGACTCAACACAAGAATCGAGGCTTTGAGCAATAAGAGTATTCTTTTGAAGCAAAACTCAAGCACTTAGCATTTTGAGCATTTCCTAAAGGATTTTCCTCTCGTGCTAGATCTCAAGCCTTGCCACACCATCTCAAGCGATAAGTTTAAAAGAGTGGTCTAGGTCATCCAAAACTCCCCCGAGTTCATGCCTAGTGCAATGGCAAGCCGTCTCATGAGAAAGGATTGGTGAGATCAGTTTTTTCGCACGGAAAATCTCATTTTTCATTTGCTTGACTTAAGAAGATAAAAAGCTCATTTTTCATCTCAAAATAAGTTCAAGACTCAAATCAACCTATTTGACATGGCAAGAATCATAAAAGGATCACTAGAGCAAAACTAGTCACAAGATCCAACAAGACATGATTTGATTCAATATGCTCACAGATATAAAGCTAGCAAGGCAAAAGCTAAACCACACACGAATAGCCATAAAAGAAGTCTAGCAGACTATCACTTGATATGACAAGGTATAGAGTATGAAATCAAGCCATACAAGGATAAAACTCAAGGCTCCACAAATTTTATTATGCAATGCAAGACATTTGAAATGAAAATGCATTATGATACAATGAATGCAAAAAGAGCAAATTCCCTCAAAACATCCAAGCCTCAGTGTTGGGATTTGAGATAAAAGTTCTAGGAGTCCAGTACTGAGATGGATGAGGCCTGGGAATAGCAAAAGAAGCAGCAGAAAAATGATTAGGCACAAAATCATAAGAATGCCCATGAGCACCACCTGGACCTCTCCGTAACGATCTACCAAAAGACCGATACTCCCCCTAGGTGCTACCCGTGGTCTATCCTCACGATATCCAAGACCAAATCACGCTCGAACCCATCATAAGAGTCAACAAGGTTCTCTACAAACCTAGGCCTATATGTGGTATGTCAATAGGTCAGCCTGCTCTAGAGACTACACTGCCAAGAAGAGACTCTAAAGGATCTCAAATTGCTCACTCTCTCTTTCCTCTCAATTTTTGCTCTCCTAAGCAAAACTCAACTGTGGCCCTCTTTCTTGCGAAGGTGCAATGGTACTTGACCTTTGAGGGGTCCGATCGTGAGATGTAGCACCTTTCTTGCTAGAAAGAGATTGAGCAGAACTCGCAGATTTAAGAACAACCTTTGAAGTCATAGGAGGTTCTTGCTCAACCAAACCACTTTTCACAATTCTAGCAATCTTGGTGTGAGATTCTTGGAAAGCTCTAGGGACTTAAAGCCTAGGCCATCTGCTTTTCACACTCACCTTGGATTGGTCTAGAATCAAGTTGAGTTTCTTTTCCCACTAGAAAACCTCTCAAGAGTCATTTTGAGGTAATCGCTCTCTTTGCCAAAACTCCACAATTGGAGCACTTTTTAGAATCGATTGCCTCAACATGTTTGCTCTTAAGAAGGTCCACTTCCACTTTAAGAGCCTCACAAGACACACAATAGGACTCTCCAATCCTATTCAATCGCTTCCTTAAATTTGACTCTAAAAGCCTCTTGTATCTTACCAATAGCGCTTCAATTTCAAAGATGCAACATACAAGAGGAAGAATCAATAACTTTCTTGGAAGCAAGAAGAGACATAGATCTTTCAATTTTAGCTTTCTTCAAGAGTCTTGTTTAAAGCTTCAATCTCAATTGTAAGCTTAGGGCAATTTTCACAAGAGGCAATTCTAGAATAAGCAACCATTTCACTCATCTCTTGCATTTTAATTCGATTATTCTTACAATGAGAACAAGTGTGACTAGCATCAAATTTTTGCAATTCTTTCAAAGAGCTATCCAGCTTTTAATTCTAGCAAAGCACGCTTTGAGCAAGTTAACTAATAGCTTCTAAGGTAGTCACATCAAGCGGAATGGCATTCATGCAAACAGTAACTAGACTTGAGAGATTCTAGTTCGTAAAGAGCATTTTTAATTGTTCTTCAACAGAGGAATGAGCATTATTCAAGCTTGACAATTCATTAAGCAAGCTAGAGCATGAATCACGTAAATCATCGTGATTAATGGATTTGAGCCTAACCACTTCTAGGTTCAAATTATCAATCATAGTATCCTGCTTCTTAATCAATTTAGCTTGCTTATGCAATTTTTGTTCTAAGCAAGCACCAAAGCCCTTTTCATGTCGAAGTGAAGGGCATACCTTATCCGGATCACTAAAAGGATCCTCGCCGTTGGAGAAGTCGCCGCGGGTCGTTTTTAGCCATAAAGCACATGCCGCTGAAATCACGTGCCTTCTTCTTGCCACGGAGTCACTCTTGTCGCCCTCCCACTCCGAGTCCACATCTTCCATGCTCACATCCTCTAGAGCTTCAAGGACTCCTACCGACAAACTTGCGATAGTTTGTCTTCTTGGACTTAGCATCCCTCGCTTGAGGATGCCTTTGTGACTCCTTCTCCTCCTTGCCCTTCAGCTTGGGGCATCTAGAGCGAATGTGGTTTGGCTCACCACATTCAAAGCATGTGATAGGTCCACCTCTCCTCCTACTCCTCACATTATTGTAGGCTCTCGTGAATTTTGTGGATAGGAGGGCTAAGTCATCCCGGTAGTCTCTCGTTGCTCATCGCCAAAGAATGCAAAGCATACAAAGAAAATCCAGATGAGCTAACATTAAAAGAATCAGCATATCTACCCTTAGAGTTGTCAACCACTAAAGCCATCGGCTCTGTTGTGGGGAGACGCGAGATAAAATCAATCTCATGCGTCTTCAACCTCGAGTAAAGCTTATCCATGGTAAGCTCACTCATGACAAGGTTGTCATTTATGGCGTTGATCTTCATCCCCTGCATCTTCACATCCAAAGCACCCAAGAGTCGGCGGCATTTTCGACACGTAAAAACAAGATCAACAAATACGAGATCATGAAGAATTTTAGAAAATCTCCCCACGTATTTCATCTAAAGATTCACCTGTGTCTTTGCTCGATCTTGAGTATGCTTTCTTAAGTCGGTTCTCACCTCACTTCCTTGATCGCAGTGGGACCCTCGTGATAATCACAAAGAGTCCGCAGATCTCATGAGCAGACAAAGAAATGTGCGACACGCCAAACTCCGATCGACTAAGGCCTTGAATCAAAAATTCGAGCCTCGCTGTTGTTCTCCACATCCGAGTGATCAAATTATCATCTACCGCACGACATAAGGGTGTTTCACCTTAAGCCAAATTCGCGTGCCCTTGAGCCTCGATGTAGGCCTCGCATTCGGCCTTCCAATACGCAAAATCAACTCCATCAAAACATGTGGCCCGATTGAATATCGCCACGCCATGGCTCCAAAGACCGTTAAGATCTAGAGAAAAGAGCTAACCGCCTCGATACCACTTGTAGGACCTAAAGGCGACTAAAGGGGGTGAATAGGCGCCACAACTTTCTCGCCTAAAGCAAATTCAACACGAACTTTACTCCTTTAGCTATGGAAGCTAAGAAGATCAAGAAGCACACAATGAAACCTTGTGCTGAATTCGACAAACCCCGACAACCACACGATACAAAAATGGAGACTTAATCTCAAAGGGTTGATCTGGCACAAGCGGTCCGACCGGCTACTAAGGGCGGTCCGACCGACGCTCAACCAATGGTCGACGACAAGAACTAATCAAGGTTTGACCGGTGGATGCAGTTCAATCTTGGCAATAAATGTCTCGATATACCAAGCGGTCGGACCATTGCTGAGAGACCTACGGACCTAGAGAGTCCAAAGATCAAAAATCCTACCCAAATCCAAAACGTAAATTTGATCCAACTTTGATTCACCAATGAAACTTGACCAAATTTCGAGCACACCTCCCTAATGATATTGAGACCTATTTCTAGCGACGATCCCGCAGATCCACTTCGTAAAACAATCTCTCAAGGATTAAACAAAGAAGTGCACAAACCCTAGAAATATGAAAATCTTTGATTCAAGACTTGCTTGTGGGGATTGATGGTTTAGATGATTCTAGGAGTATTCCCACACATCAAAGAAAGACAAATGGGTCAAGAGACCAAGCATAAACCCTTGAATCAAGGAAGCACAAAATTCATTCAATTGAGAGAAGAACACAAAAGGGGAGACAAATGATCTCACAAGCAAGCATCACAAGATTGATTGATCTCACAAGATGCTTACAAAGCCACTCCAACAAGGAGGACAAGAGCTCACCCAAGGAGCATACAATCTCTCCTCTCTTCCTCTCCAAACCCTAACCCTAGAAAAGGCAAAGGGAAAACAAATGAAAAGCTTCAAGGGGTTTTACATCTCCCCTTCTATTTATAGGAGAGGACTAGGGTTCCACTTTTGGGATCCACACACACATGGGACCCACACACTAACTGCTGAAGTAATCGCCGCTTCACCACGTAGGTTGATCACGGTTCTCATCGACGCCAAGCCTCTCTTGTCCGAATCCCATCGAACCTCCCGAGACTTGCACCGATATCCGCACCACCGATCCAACAAATGCACCAACCAATTGCTCGATCCATCTTGCCCATTCTCGCACCATGCTTGAGTCACACGACCACCCAGATCCCCGATCGCTCGACCTCGCCTCCAAGCGTAGTCCCGATCCACTCACCGCTGACGCCGTTGACTGCGCAAGCCACCGCACAAAGAATAGACAAACAAACCGCTTCCGGAACAAGTTCTTCACAACTTGACCCACGTTAGTCTCCAAGAATGCAATATACATCAATAAAGCATTGATAATCAAACATAAACGGTCTCATGTGCGGTCTTAAGGTGACAGATTCTATCGTACTCCTGTCTACCAAGTCCGGCATATAGGAGGTTCTTTGCCTTATGGTTGTTAGCCAAGAGGGCTTCTGAAGCCGGCGTAGCAACCGCGGGCAAAACGAGCGGAGCTCGAACAACCTCCAATATGGCTTGTCCTTCGCTCTAAAGGTAGACACGCATGCGATTCTTCCAATAGGCATAGTCGAGCCCATCAAAGACATGCGGCTTTGTGGAGTACTTCTCCATCGCCAAGTTCAGTGACCGGTTAAGATCAAGATTGAACTAACCGGGCTCTGATACCCTTGTTGGACCGAAACGGCGACTAGAGGGGGGTGAATAGGAGCACGATCTCTTTCTTTACAAAGATTGGATTCAACACGATTTTTACTCCGATAGCTATGAGAGCTATGAAGATCAATATCCAAACACAACAAAAGTCTTGTATTGAATCCAATGTAAACCCCGGAGCAAAACAACCAAAATCAACTAAAACTCGATTTTCAAGTAATGGGCGGTTTCACCTCTATGTTAATGGCGGTCGAACAGGTCACCTTGGGCGGTCTGACCTCCAGCCTGATGAACAGTGAAATCAGCCCAAAAAACGAAGTTACAAATACATGTAACTTTTGATCTACAACTCCAAACTCGATGAAACTTGGAACACACCTTCTATAGGATATCAGGAACCTATTCCAATCAAAGATCGTGAAGATCCTTGGCAAAGTTTCGACCTTTTCCCGTTTGAGTATGGATGGTTCAAAACCAAGTCAAAACGAAAACTAGATCAAAAACCTTGCTCGTGGGTTAGAGATGATCAAGATGATCCTAGATGATATCCCACATGTCATAGCAAGCAAGATTAGGGGCAGAAACCGAAGGAAAACTTGAGAATCAAAGACGGCCCCAAAATCACAAAATAGAGAGCAAGAACGCAAAGAAACTCATCTCAAGAAAACTTGCATAGATTGATTTGTGATTGTTGCTGGTTTACAGCCACTCCAACATGGAGGACAAAACTCAATACATGAGCACACAATCAATCTCCTCTTCTAGAATCCTAACCTCTCGACTCCCTAATATCAAAAACAAAACTAGGGTTTCAAAATAAGCAAAAGATTGAGGAGGTGCACAACACCCTCCCATATTTATAGTGGAGGCTAACCTTCTAGAAGAGTTTCCTATTGGGCACCCGTTAAGCCCACACACAAACGGGTTTAACTCACGCACATATTTTAAAGCGCCGTCTTCATCTTTTCTTGACCTAAACCGCTTCTCCTTGTGTCGTATTGCGCTGAGGTATAGCCAAAAGCAATCAAGATAGTATTTTAGTGATATTACCAAAATACCCCTTCTCGATCCTTCTCCAAAGACCGAGTCCAATCTTTATGAAGCAGTTTCATGCTTCGCCACGTGTAGGTTGATCAACGGCTCTCATCATGTCGGCAAGTGTCTCCCATCCGGCTCCCACCATAACCACCATGGCACTTGCACCGACCCCAGCGCCGCTTGATGCAACCCGTCGCACTGAACTTCCCGTTCAGTCATCCTTGTCCATTTTGTGCCATGCTTGAATCCATAGACTTCATCCGGCATCGTCGATCATTCTGAACCTCAACTCTCCAAGCCTAGTCCCGATCATCCTCGTCGTTGACCATTGTTGACCTCCAAGCAACCTGCACAACAATAGACCAAGAAATCGATTCCGGGAACAAGTTCTTCACAACTTGACCCACGTTAGTCAAAACATGCATCATGCAACACATATGCACTGAAACTCATGAACTTGACTCAACAAACAAACATCGCCACTACGAGAGCCGACGATACAAGTGAAAACTGGTCAGAACGTCATTCAATAGCGGTCGACGCCCCTCGGCTCGACCGCCGGCTGGGCCGATCGCCCGTAAGGGACTTAGCCAAATTTCACGACTTGAAATCCGAAATCTCTCTGGAAATTTCAAACGAATAGATCTTTTGACTGGAAGCTCCAAAAATTATGAGACAAAGTGTATGAGAATCCCCTCTCTTGCCTACACCCTCTATTTTTGGCCCAGCTTCAAACTCCACCTTTTGTATTGGCCGGTCCGACCACCGCCTATGGCCGGTCGGACCGCTGACGGCCGGGGACCCTTGCCGGCCGGTCGACCGCTATGATATGACAGCACTGGATTTTTCCTGAAAATGCGTGATTCGACAAACTTTTAAAGCCATTGCCAAGTGTAACATCATCCTAAGATCATGAGCATATCCCCATGATATCCACAGTTTCCAACACAAAAGGCCTGCAAAAATCCGGTAATGCCAATTTGGGCGCCTCCATTTTGAGGTTAACCTCACTGACCCCCTTCCTCCTTCCCCTCCAACACAGAAAATAAAATTCCTACTCCAAAACTTTCATGTTTGAAACTTTCAAAATCAGAAACTTTCAATTCAAAAAAACTTTCAAATCGGGGAAATTTAAACCGAAAACTTTCAAATCGGAAAAATTCAAATAAAAAACTTTCAAATTGGAAAATTTCAAATCAGAAAAAAATCAAATTAGGAAAATTCAAAATCTAGGGACGACGGCGCGTTGGCGGCGGTGGAGCGGCTCCCAGCTACACGAACGCGCAGCTCGTAGAGGCAAGCAGCTCCTGTCGACGCTACTTAGAAAATAAATTTTCTACTCCAAAACTTTCAAAATCAAAACATTCAAATTGAAAATTTTCATATCGTAAACTTTCAACTAATAAAACTTTCAAATTAGGGAAATTTAAATCGAAAACTTTCAAATCGGGAAAAATCAAATCGAAAACACTCAAATCGGAAAAAAAATCAACTCAAAAAAGAGAATCAAATTAAGAAAATTCAAAATCTAGGGGTGGCGGCATGTGGCGTAGGTGGAGCGGCTCCCGGTGGCACGAGCGCGTACCTTGTAGAGGCACGCAGCTCCTATCAGTGCTACTTTGGAGGTGCGTGGGTAGTGCAGTGATGCCAAGATGGTGAGCAGCAAGAACCCATGCTGCTCTGACGTGCGGGTGGCGGCGACCCCAGTATGCTTCAGCGGCGGGTCACCGCAACGCCGAAGTGGCTGGTGATGACTGTGACGAACCAAGCGTGAGAGAGAGTGGTGAGAGGAAGAAAGAAGGAAGAAGGGGAATGCATCCCAAAACAACAATCAACTCACATCAGCTTCCCCCCGCTCTCCCCTAAGTTTTAATCATTAATTTTTCATGTGTGGCTTCTTAACTGAATTAGCTAAACTGGAAGTGTAATTTTTGGCTTTTGGTGTTTGTGTGTGAAGGTTTCGGGAACATTCATCACGTAGTGTGAATGTTGCTTGTGTTATCCTCTTCTACTGGCGTGATACAGGGTGTCTGATCTTCACAACTTAGAATATAGGATACACCGTGAAACCCAATGAATCGACGAGGCCAATCGATATCAATGTAACAACCTACGATGCAAGAACTCATTGAGCTACACGCTATGGGTGAATCCACTTGACCACGACCAAGTAGGGATGACATCTTTGCAATTCAATCAAGAATAAGCAAAAAAATCAATGGGGGATCACACAATTCCAAGGGGGTAGCCGGCGGCTTGCACAAACCCTAACGATGCAAGCTGCAATCTATTTTTTTTTCTTCAAAATTCATGGTACTACAGTGCAGCGCCCCTTGCTAGGGTATTATGGATGTGTAGGACACTCCACCCCACGGATGGGCTAAGCCCAACCAACCTCTAGTTGGCCTAAGTGGCCAATTTGGCTTCTAAGTCCAATCTGAAATTAAATTTGTTTCAAAATGTCCAAAAGAGTTCTAAAAGATATACATAGCCCAATTAGGACTGTATGACTATTGGCACACAAGCCCATCATGTAAAACCAAGTGGATCCCTCAAATGAGCTAGAAATCACAATTTAGCCTTTTAAGCTCTTTCAGCCCAATTTGAGAAGTTGAACTTGGATCTTTGTGCTTCTGACCGCATGGGATTGGTGTGGGACTCCCTTTGGCCCATGTGAGGTGTGGGAGTGGCTCCCTTAGCCGCATGGCCCCCCCTTTGGCTTGGCTTAGGCTTGGGCTTCCCTTCGGCTGGGCTTGTGCTCCTCCACCTTTGGCTGCATGGCTTGAGGACAAGTGGGCTTTGGCTTGCTCCCTTGGTAGCCTGCTCCTTGGTTTTCTTGCATGGCTTAAGGACAAGTGGGCTTTGGCTTGCTCCCTTGGTGGCTTGCTCTTTAGTTTGGGCGCATTGCTTGATGGTGCATAGACTTGCACTCTCTTGGCTCTCCTTCACTTTTGGGCCTATCTCCCTCTCCTCCCTCAGGATCACACTATTTATAGGGTATTCATCATACCTACATCCACACACGCAAAGCCATAGTCGCATTCTTTCAAGCAAACTATAATTATAAACACCAAGTTTAGCTTTAACCTTGTGATAGTGTTTGGACTCTTGATGTGTAGGTGTGTATGTTATGAAGCTGGGACAATCCTCATCACAACGTGGATGTATCTGTGGAAAACTTAACAAGTCATTTTAGAATAAATTTTGTATTTGAAATCATTGTGAATGGATCAAGCGCCACCTTGAACTCACAACTTCCGTGATTTGGTATGAGCTCATAAAATTTTGTGAAGCTTTGTCTTGTTTACCTAATTGACTAATTAAACAGAATTAAAAAAGAATTTAATAGTTAAAAATTCAGAATTTAGAAGGGGGGTAGAATTGGGCATTCAGCCCATGGTCCTTTGGCCAAAGGGGGGCTAGCCACCCACTTAAGCAGGAGGGGGAGGCTGGTCAAACCCTAGTCGCCACCCCTAATCCCCTGCGCTCCTCCCAGCAACTGCCCCTGCCCCCTGCTGCCGCCCTCCTCCTCCTGTGTGCCTCGCTCTTTCCTGACACCCCTGGCCAAGCCCTCCCTACCGGCACAACTGCTAGTAGTGGTGGTGTTGCAGTGGGCTAGCAAGGAGCAGCAAGAGGAAAGAGAAGGGAAGGAAGTAGGAGAATATTAGGGAAAGAAGAGGGAGAAATCTGAGATTCATGATCATCGATGTTTTCTTCAAAGGTAGCGATTTGTTGGCCTTTAGCTGGCCCTAGATTAATCGTTGTTCAGATTGTGGATCGCTTGAATCATGGGAAGTATAGTTTTCTGGAAACTCTAGTTCGTCGAACTACGCTGCATAACTTTGTGAGGGGTAATTAAGGGTATTTCAGTTCGGATTTAGGGTTTTAGCTCGTTAGAAATGTTGTGGGGGAATTTTACTAGGTTTTCAGGAAGGTCTAGATCACTAAGCTTGGAGTTGTGAGCGAAACGTTATGGCCACAGGGATGTCATTGTCCAGAAAACGGTCGTCAATGGCAGGAGTCATGTAGATTGGATAATTACATATAGTAGATGGAATAATTTAATTATTGTCATAACTTGAATAAGGTAGATATATCTTATTGAATTCCATAACTATCATTGTTTACTACTTTTCAAGTTATAGAAAAATAAATATTAAAATATGAAGTAGACTATTCTGAAATATTTTAGTTTAATCTTCAGGGTTGGAAACGGGAAAGTAAACAGTGAATTAAGAGGTTTTGCATAACTAGAAAGTTGTAGATAATTTTATGGGGTTTCTAGAAAATATATATTTTGCTATGTTTGGAGTTTCGAGGAGATTGTTATAGTCGTTTTACTACTGAGACAACGAGTAGTGCACCCGATAAAGTTAAGTTAAAGGCATCATTTTTGCGTATAGGTTCGATGATGATTAGTTTTATGTTTTTGTATTGTGGTGGTATGTTTTTTAGTATATTTTAATTGCTTTTCCAGTGAGTGTTTCCTTTAGCACTTTGCCACCATCTCGCTACCCAACTCCTTGAGGATAACAGGCAAGTGCATCGTAGAAAAGTGATCAACAGTTTGGTTGCTATTTTCTTTATTATTCATTTTCACGATGTTATTTATATCGTTACATTGCTTAATTGCACATCTTGAGAATGACTATGGTTGCTATTGATGATGAAGACATGGAATGTTGAATAGAATTTTATGAAGGTATGACATGAGATAATGATGACATGAAATGTTGAGAACATGACATGGTAATGACATGGAAATACTGATGATGAATAATTAAAGATGTTGGATCATGACAGGAGTTGCACGAGCCAGGTCATTGAAAAAGTCATGTAACTATTACGATGAGGTCGTTGAGAAAGCTACATAGCTAGTCCGGAGTGCTCTAGATAAAATCCTACTTCGGTGAGGGCTTCACGGGAATAAAGGATAGAATGGTTCATCGATGGGTGAACACTCCGCTATACCGGTATCAACCGATGGAGTTGCATATGAGAATGTAGCAGAGAGTTGCATTGCATTAAAGAAAAGTGGATGATATGTTATTTGAGTATGAGCATGAAGATAAATAAGAGAATGTGTTAATGATGATATTGATTATGGTTATTGAATTGTTGATTATTGTTTTGTTATGTTCTTGCTGAGTCGTGGACTAACCCTTACTCTATTGTTGCTATAGGTGGAGGTTGAAGACATCTTGCATAAGAGGGGGTAGCTCAAATGAATCACATGCAACTAATACAATTATTCAATTAACTTTGTCATGATAACTTACAATATAGTGTGATCATTTTTTTATTCTTTTAGGGTTCATTAGACTTGAATAATTCTAGATGATTGGTTTGGGACTTAATTTATTCATTCATTAAACTCGCTTTGGACTGTTTTTTTATTTATTGGTTGATTATTCAGTTTTGTTTGCTAGTATGTTGATCATCATACCTATTGTGTCGCATTTAATATTTTTATTGTGCCCCATGGACGGGTTTTAGTGTTTATATGTTTGGTGGAATCTGTTGTAAAATATAGTTTAAATTAGTAGTTAGTATAGTTTAGTAGTATTCTGAACTCTATGTTGGACCGAGGTGTTACATTTCTACATAGATTTGACGAATCTAGATAAATCACTCTCATATCCATCAACGAGTACGAGAAGCCGCCACAGACATATGCTCGATGCTACATCGGTAAATAATTTTTATAAGTTGCAACATATGGGCACTCAGCTAGTACTAGTAAATATAAATTAACATATCACTAGTGTGATTGCCCATTTAATTGTTTCACTTACATAATAAGCACTCCAAACTAACTCACGTGCCAGAAAATAACAAGCAGCCATTCGATCAAGCGGTGGACTTTTATACGGATCAGCCTGTACAGCCTCCCATCTATTATTGGAATATCATCATTAATTGAACAACCTATTTTATTGGGCGATTGCTGATATTTTTCAAAATTTTAAACACCAGTGTTGCTCTCCATGCATCATGCCTTACAATTTGGTCGATGACAATTCTTGTTGTATTTCAGACAGACCCATCGTGGGTAAAACTCAGTGTCTTCCTTACTCTGAGATGTGTGTGGGCGAGTGCGAGAGAGAGAGAGGGGCAGAGACATAGCTTTTATATGGTACATGCGCGCACACCACTATGCATACGACTTCACAAAGTTCCTACTCAGACGCATTTGTGTGTGCGTAAAAGTGAGCACCGGGATTTAAACCTTAGTGAGTGGAGTCATATAAACGCAAACTATAGTGATTGAATTGAACCTTAAGAATTAGCTTCACTTAAATCCATGGTAAAAGTAGGGTTTCAAAAGCCGGTTTCAACAAAATCCAGTTTTTAAAATTCAAATTAAACATTTGAAATACAAAAGGTACGTTTGGTTTTGATTTTGGTAGGCATTTCTATTGTTTCAGTTAGACACAGCTCGTCCACGACGCGCGCGACAACTCATATGAATCGCACGTCTCTCGTGCATGGCTTTGTGTGCGTATATATATATATATATATATATATATATATATATATATATATATATATATATAGTGCATGTAACTGATGTAAGGGCATTTATACTGCGGATAAGATAGAAGGTGACATATCTAATTTTGCCATATAAGATAGATCAAGGTGACATGGAGGGACAAATAAAGAATAGAGAGCAAATCTGCAACTTGCATGAGGTAAAACTTGGCCACGAAAACCAAAAAAGAAGATACAACATAACTTGCATCGTGGAGGATGGTTGTATCTAATCACACTTTTTTGCGGGAGAAGATACGAGGGAGGAGAGATAATGTCTTGATTGGCTAGGCTTACCGGTAAATACAATAGTGCGATTATATGTATCTACGATTGACTGGACCGATCCAATTATGTGGTAGAGTTTTAATTTAGTAGAATCTTAATATTATCATAATTCTAACAAATTTTTTTTTAGAATCGTGATCATAATTTCCATACGATCCTACCCGATTCTACTAATTTATTATAAATAATTATTTGCGCATGTCCCTTTCATTGTAATTTTTTATTTTTATTTTATTTCTTCATGTTCATTATAATTTACATAAATAACAAATGATTTTTCATTTGCACTATATTTTGCTAAACAAAAGTTCTAAAAAGTATAGTTTTAAAAATGTAAAAGTGTTAAAATACAAGGTAGATTTTTTAAAAAATATTTCTTTAGTAGAATGAGATAAGATCTTACATTATACATCAATAGTACAATTTGCGATCAGAACAAACTCCGATCCTGGATCGGAACGCGCTTCTAACAACCTTGGATTTAATGTATTAAAGAAGTTGTATATATGTGATGTGGAATGTTATCAATACAAGTTTAGATACGGACCACTGGAATGCCCTAATCCCTCGCCTGCTCGTTACTTATCTCCCATTTACTCTTCCGCTGATAGTTAATCCATGCATGCATGATCGCATTAGTATGGCCGTTAAACGAAAAGACTCGCGATCGCACGCCCCAACAATTTTCTTCTTTATGCTGAACGAGTCCATGTTTCTATGAATATGCTAAATCCAAATGAATTCGGACGTTTTCGCTTTTCCCGATCCCTCCCGGGATTTAGGGAACCGTTCCAGAAGTACCAGCCAGCCTACCATGTAACCAGGCAGCAGCACGAAACATTTCAATGGTGCCCATCACAAGATGGGCTACACAGCACTCATCTCAATTCCTGCGTCACATTAGAAGAGATCGTTTCATTCCCCACAGATCGTTTCATTCCCCACCCCCGGTCACGCAAATGATTTGCATTCGTAACGGAATACGAAATAGAATACTGGCCATCAAGCAATCTCAAAATCTGGTGCTGAACATGTCCAGGCAGCCGGGGGGTAAAAAAAAAAAAGGAGCAAGCAAACCTCTGTCACCCAAAAATAGAACCTCTGGCAACTCCGGTGCAGGGATACCATCCCAAGATGAAGATTCTAATCAGCATTGTTACAGCGATACAAGGCCTAGACTGCAAACATTTTACACATATAGGATCTACAATCTAGACATTAATCTAAGCTAAATCCAGAGTTACAATTGATCAGAATGGCTGCCTGGCCGCCACGCAGGCACTAAAGCAAACTGCTGTTACAGATGGAAGCAACAGGACTGAGTGGAGCTCATTTCCGAGTCTTGAGTGCCTCTATATCAATCACCTGAAAATGTCGAAAATCCATGCAACAAATAAGCGCCCCAGGTCCGATAACACATCCCATTGCTTCAGCACAATATCATCTCAAGTACATTTTTTAAAAGAATATTCGGTAAGCGGAACAAAATAGCTAAAATCCCTTGAGATCTGTACTTTTCTCTCGCCAATTAAAACTATTTTCACTCAGCATAACATACCAAGATTCAATGCAAAACACTGTTGAGTTTTCTTTTTTTGGATACATGGCCACCGACACCAAATGTTTTAGATAAAAGCACATTTCAAACGACAGAACTTCAAGTTGGGGCCGCTGATAGGTAATTTTACATTACATAGTTCACACAACACAATTAACTAACTTCCCAAATGAATGCATTAGAAGTTTCAAAGCAAGGGTAGGGTGACAACCGTCAGGTAAGGAAACATAGGTAATGCTGCTCACCTGCTGTCTCAACTTTTCCAACCACGCTCTTGTGCAGCTTGAATTCCCTACATAAAGTAACCAAGGTAAGTGAAATCAACTGAAATTATGAACCAATGCTCAAGATATTAAGAAAAGGTCTATAATACAATAGACTACCTGCTGAATCCTACTGGGATCAATAGAGCCAGCTGCCTGTAACTGAGCATAGTTCAACTCCTGTATAGAAGTTTTTTTAGAATTGAAAATTCAGATCTTATATAATTCATGAATTCAACTGTAGTAAAAAAAACTGACAAAAGCAAAAGATGGAGATTGCAAAATTTGCATCTTCGGACTCTATTTCCTTTCATCCTTGTCATAAAGTTCTTTTTAATCATATATAGACCCAAAAAAAATCTCCAGTCTCTATGAGCTGACATATCCTTTGTTGCATCAAAAGTGCTGAATGCTGATAGAAAATGTGCAAACAAAAAATTGCAAGTAGTCCAAAAGAAAACTATTAAAATGCATACGAAAAGTACATGCAATAAAAATACAAAGCTACAAAGAAACTTATTCGTTTGGATCATTTTCTGGTTTGTCCGAGAGACAAAAATGATCTGTATTACACTGTATTTGTATTACAAGAAACAATAAAAACAACATAGAACTATAGATCAATGCAAACTGGAACAAAACCTTAAGTTCACAAAATGAAATTATGGCTGAAGAAACTGCATGTGCACCTGCTGTTTCATCTGCATTTGTGTTTGTCCTTGCTGTGCCTGAGGATGTTGTTGGATAGGTTGCATAGATGAAAGCGTCTGAGCCTGAGGCGGTGACTGAAGTTGCTGCACAGCAAGCTTTTGTTGGTGCTGTTGAAGCAAAAGAAGTTTCTGCTGTTGCTGCTGCTCGTACAGTACATACTCTTCAGGCTTCTCCCACTGCAACAAAATAGCTCATAAGAATGGAACCCCAAAGGTTTCAAATTTCGAGATGACGGGTGAAAAGTATCCATTCTTCACCTTGCTCTCTCGAGTAATGCTGTTGTAGTAGTATTTAAAACCTTCAGGAGAGGTATGTTCCGTCCAATTGCAGGTCAAAGAAACTGCAGGTGAAGTAACCTGCTGTGGAATTGCATTAATGTTTGTCGGAATAATGGCAGCTGGAGCACCAGGGGTACTGGATTGCACCGGCTGTCCCTGCAATGGAGACTGAAATGGTGAAAAATAGCACACAAAAACTTTGAATGTGTCAAGTATCAACTGTAAAATACATAATACAACCAAAGACGAACTGAGAAATATATAAATGATGTCAGGGAAAGGGAGCAAAACAGAAGGGTGTATACAGAGTGATCTGCGATATGAAAAGAAGTGTCTTCTCATGGAGATAGTTGCTAGGAAATCACCTGTTGTTTAGGAACATGTGTAGGTTGCTGATTTAGGTTAGATTGCTGCTGCTGTTGTTGCTGCATTAGCTGCAGCTGCTGCTGAAGCTGAAAAATCGCCTGCTGTGAAGATTGATAACTGGACTGCAAAGCTGCCTGCTGTTGAAGTAGCAACTGCGGTGCTTGTGACGGCACCTGCTGCATTGGCTGCTGATGCATTTGCGGGGCAACATTGGAGGGAAGTTGCTGTTGGCCAGGAACAACTTGCATGGGATTGGACTGTACAGCTGAAGGCGCCTGTAAAGCGCCTGCAGAGGCATTTTGTTGCATCAATGGCTGTGACACAGGAAGCTGACCAGGTAATTGCATAGATGGTATATTCTGGCCAAAAGAACCAGGCCCCATGGATTGTGGGACCTGAAGCTGCCCAATCTGTTGAACAGTCCCCTGCAACGGCTGACCTTGCTGAGAATTCTGCAATTGTACAGGGAAATTATGTGGTGGCCCAGGTGGCTTTTGCAAGGGGGGAATCTGCTGGCCCCCCAGATGATGCCCTTGTGCCATGGGCGGGTTTATGCCCTACAAAGTAAAAGGTGTCATGAGTCATGACTCATGACCAAGGACTTGGAACACTTTCCCAAAGGCAAATGATGAACAGAAGAAGTCATAATATGTCAGTGTACCATATGAGATGAAGTTGGAACAGTTGTCTGACTTGACAAGGAACCATTCCCAGGGAACATGTGAGGTCGAAAACCAACCTATGATGTTGAATGATCAAAGGTAAGTAAATGGATCAAAGAAAAATTAACACTGTGATAAAGGATTGACTTGAACCGTACAGTATCTGCTGATGATGTAACAGTGCCGCCCTTCTGAGCCATAGGATTGTCAGATCCAAAGTTATTAAACTGATAAGGTGCCATTGACCTTGGGCTTGACGGATGCCAAGAGTCAGGAGGCATATGTCGACCCCTTGGCTCATCAAGATTGGCTGTTGGCCTGAGTAGGAAAAATGATTAGCAATGCATGAACTCGGTTAAAGTTGTAACACTTCTTGAGTAGGAAGATGCTTACTGCTTAGTTTAATAGGCTACTAGAGAGTCAGTCAAAAAGAAAAGAGAACATGAACTGACTATTCTATAACACCCAGACTATCTGAACTGACTATTCTATAACACCCAGACTATCTGTTGTCTATACCATTAAATCTTATCCATCCATACATATCATGTACTGCATGTAATTCTTTTCTGGAATTATCGCAAGTATTCTTTTCTCTAATGCTTTTGAGAGTTGTACTTCAGTCAGAACCATTAACTCTTACAAGTCTAATAAGATTATGAGAAAAAAAAATTCTTTTGCCGCCGGTGGAACCTCTAATCTTTCAGCCATCTGAAAAAAAATCCCTTCTTTTGCCACTACTCCATTTGCACCATTTTCTTTCCACTCCCGTTAGGTCAACGTTGTTTCACAGTTAAGAAAAATCAAGAAAACCCAAAAAAAAAAATTAGAAAGAACAGAAAAATCGATTAAATACCAGAAATTTTTAGGGGTCACTTCTGATCAGGGATCCAAAAACTGTTCCCGGGGGAAATCCCGATCGCCGGCCAGGAAAAAAACCCGGCCGGTAACTGGATTTCCCGGGAAAAAAAACCCGGACGAAATTCGCTTGAATTTGCTTAAAAACCAACCGAAATTCAAAATTTGATATTTGAATTTGCAAAACAGGGAAAAACCGGCCGGGATTTCTATATCTGCTTCTGATTGAAAATTTAAAATTTCACAAAAAAATACTATTGGAAAAAATTTGGAGGTCTTGAAAAGCTGAGGAAGATTGAAACATTATCCCTAGTTTAAATTTTTCAGAAAAAAAAATGGAAGTATTGCTCACTAGTTACACCCCCAAAAAAATGTTTTCATTTTCTGGCTTTTTTCCTGAATTTTCTGGTAATTTTCCTTAACACTGAACTGTGTACAGGTGGAGTTGTGGCAAATGAGAGAAAGGCTTTTCTGGGATGACAGGTGGCAGAAAGGAGATTAGAGGTACCACCGGTGGCAAAAGAAATTTTTTCTCGAATATTATAAGTTGCAACATGCAAAATGCAAGCCCAAAAAGTCAGCAACTCTGAATGTGCACGGAGCTGGAGTTGTGGCAAATGAGAGAAAGGCTTTTTTGGGGTGACAGGTGGCAGAAAGGAGATTAGAGGTACCACCAGTGACAAAAGAATTTTTTTCTCGAATATTATAAGTTGCAACATGCAAAATGCAAGCCCCAAAAGTAAGCAACTCTAAATGTGCAGGAAGCTGGGGACAAACCATATGCAGTTCTTTTCATTTAATAATCTACCACTAATTGTTCTCTTACAAAAACGTACTGTTCAAATAAGAAGTAATCAAACCTGATAACAAGTGCTGCATCAGATCGTGGACTGAAACCAGGACCTCCAAATGCAGGGCCACCCCTAACCAAACAAAGCAATTAAGACAACAGTAATGGGGATTATTACACATAACTAAGGTAAAATAATCAAATATGCCCTGCAGCTAAACTAGTGCAGAGTTAGGATATCAGAAAAGAAAAATACAGTCAAAGAATTCTTAACCACCTTGATTCTCCAGGTCTAGGCCTCTTAGGATCAGCAAATCGAACTATTAATGGTTGCTCGCACCCCTAACAACACAACAGATGCACTATAAGTATTCAGAAGGAAATATGCAGAACTAGTCAGCTTGGCACAAAAAAATTACCCTCATTACATAAGTCCCGTTAAGAGCATTCATGGCTGCCAGTGCCGGTTCTCTTGATGAGAATTTGACAAAGCCGCAACCTTAATATTATTACATATGTTAATAAAAAAAAGTTTGGAAAAAAAAAGTAGATTGAAGAAATGAAGCAAAAATGTATATAACAAACCTCGGCTCTGCCTCATGCCATCTTTCATAATGTAAACATCTTCTACGTAACCATACGGAGCAAAAATCTAGAAAATACAATAAACACATATATGTTTAGTGCGCAATTGTTTTTTAAAAAAGTATCATACATAAGAATGCAGTATTATATGTTGGTTATAGATAGATAAGTTACTCCACCCACAAAATTCTTTCGAACAAGAAAATTTCTATCAAGTTAAAAAAAAACACGACAATCCCTTACCTCTTCAATCTCCTTTGCAGTTGCCTGCTTATTGAGTGATGCAACAAACAATTTGTGCTCAATCGCCCCTAGCAAATTAATTGAGAAAAGCAACGAAACCACCCAATAAGTACAATAAAGAAAAGGTCCTTTAGAAAATGGATTTCATTTAACAAGTCAAGCATATCTCACTTCTCTCCATATTTTAATTTAGCCTAACTCAGAACAGAACAATTAAGAATATTAGAACTGAAGTACTATTTGTCAGAATAGAACAGGAAAAATGTGCAAATTTGGAACAAATAAAAAACAAGGACAGGAATGACTACTACTAGTATTTAGATGAAAAAAAAAAACATAAATATGAAAAGTCATCTGCACATCCTATAACCATCAGAGTTGACTACTGTGACAAAAGGCATACGACTACTGTGACAAAAGGCATACACAGGTATATCATTATATCTTAGTGCAGCTGCACTTGGCCTGCGAGCTGCCTTCTGTCAAAAGTTTTTTAAAGTTCAAAGAAATTTATATAAAAAAAGCACAAGAAACAAACTCAATAAATTTGAGGGAACAAAATTATGGGGTAAGCGATACAATTGCATCAAAGACCAGTATCATTATAAGGCATAAATTGCCCACTA
Source organism: Hsuehochloa calcarea (assembly GCA_036346395.1). NCBI lineage: Eukaryota > Viridiplantae > Streptophyta > Magnoliopsida > Poales > Poaceae > Hsuehochloa > Hsuehochloa calcarea. Next base: position 37,453,581 of record CM070610.1, read on the forward strand.
ATAGTCAAACTAGTATGTGACATAAGTACTTCAAAGATTACCATGGCGCTCCCTTTCACCATCAGCGTATCTCACTTGGATAGGGCCCATCGCCTGACAGAACACATGCACAGTCAATAACTCGTGCACAAAAGATTGCCGCTGAACAAATGGTCAACAAAGATGTTACTTACCCCAGGCAAAGTGTACTGGTTATGCAGAGCTCTGATGGCTCTCTCAGCCTCTTCAGAAGTAGCATATTTAACAAAACAGCAGCCTGCAAATGCAAATATATGGATTTGATTATAAGCCGTTGCAATTTTCTGTATATTTCAATTTGATTTAATGTATATGCAACAAAAATATAGTGGAGTTAGCCAACAGCAGGACAGAAAGGAGGTAGTTAATTTGAATTGAAACAGGTAATAATTTTCATCTCCTTAATGTCCAGGAGCAGAAGTCACTCAACCATATGAGCAAAAAAGCTTTGAAAGGGTTAAAAATACAATGACTTGGTAAGACATGTCAAAATATCAATTGGGCTACGCTCTGCAACACCGATGGACATCCTTCCATGCAGAATTTCAGATATAGCTAATTTATGGAACATTAAGTACAACTTTTTTACAATGCTCCGCTAAAATTTCAGGACTAACACTGTATCCCATGAAGCAACATTACTGTTGACTGTCGTTGCCAGAATATGAGAACAAAACATAAAGCAAATTATTCGTAATAAAAGAAATACAGCATGCGCTTCACATCAAGCACCATGCTATATCCATCACTCCTGAGCTTGGTATAACTAGACTGCAGTTCACACTAAGCATAGCATGTGGTGCACAGAAAATGTGTATAGACACCACGTGGTAGCAGGAGCAACAAAGCCCAAGTGTCCATGTGATAGAGACAGACCATTAACAGAACCGGAAAAACTTCTAGGTTGAATCCCATAAGATTCAAAAGGGGACGACATTCACAATCTATAAATACCAAAAAAAAAGGAGACACACAAATGTTTATCGCCACCTCGCTGTATTTTAACAACAGTATCTAACAAATCTAACATACCTATTGCCAAAATGCAGGCTGCAACAAGCTGACAAGTAGCAGGAATAAAATAAAAGTGACTAATCTAGATGCACAACAAGCTGATAAGAAGAAGAAGAAAAAGAACCAAGGGAATGGCATGATCTTGCACCAAGCAAGATCACTCAATTCTATCTGGTATTCCATGAGGCTCCACAACTGCACCCCACCAACAATACATTAAAGAGAAACTAAAACAATTTGCAACCATAAAATTCACTACACATGAGACCACCAGCTACTTTCTAAATTACAAAGCACAAGGTAAAATCAAATAATGACAAAAAAAATGAAACAATCTGAAGAATACACCCAATGGTATCATTTTTTGAGAAAGGGGCATGAATGAAACTCACAACAGGCTCACATGGTCTTCAAAATCCAATTCAGTTCACTGACACACAATGAGCAATTTTTTTTAAAAAAGTAACAGACACGCCTAGACTTAAAGATGTCAATGCACTCAACATCTGACAACATGCATGATCGTAGCCCACTTGGTATATTTGTACCAAGTTGATCCATTGAATAACAGTAAAAATCTGTCACAACAAAGGACCTAGAATATATTACTACATGCTAAACACTATAGTACAATCCACCAAAGCTATGCTGCAGGACATTAATAATCATGAGCAACGAACACTTGCAAACTCATAACTGCCATGTGACACTAAATATGGCAACCAAATCATGCATGATAATCAAAATATATCACAATATCATAGCTCAGACTATAACTCCTTGCTCAGCCTTACAATTCCAATAGCTAGAGTGTTGACATAACCCAAATACGCACATATCAGAAGCTAAATGGGTCTAGAATCAGGGTTCAACTTCAATTTTTCCTATGACTAAAACATATGCTTCACCAATCATTTCCCTAAAAATATTTTTTTAATGTAAAAAACAGCACCATAGTTCAAGTGCAAGTACTTTCACAGAGCATTCTTATAAGTTGCATGGAAAATGATCTGGTTCAGAATATCCTAAACTCACGACCCTTGATAACAGCAGTTACATGCATCCTGAATCTGTGATTCAAATAGTTCAAGTGAAAGTTGCCACGTGAATGAAATAAATAAACCATGCCGTGGAATTTCCATGCACACATCAGATGTAATGGGCATAGCATTAGTATATCATCGTCATGCTATGCTACAGAAAATTATTCCAGAATATTGCGGTGTCACAAACTCAGGTCAAAAGAACCAGAACGACAGAACCATCAAAAGAAACGCCACAATTCAGTGGTATCTGGAAATAATACCAACGGTGCCATCAACTGCAAAGTCCAGGACCGAAATTATGCCATTGAACCCTATCAGAGAAAGCTGATCATACAGAACAAAACAGTGTAATGGATATTGCACTTTGTAATATATTTCATACAAACGTAAAGTACCACCATGACAGTCATCGAGTCCAGCAATGACATTCTGTCTGGAAATATAACATCCCCACTAAGTGGATCCAAAATTAACTGTTGTCGCACACAAACATCCAGAAATTGCATACAGTCACAGCGTAGCACAATCAAACAACCAGAACTCACAAGATACATTATTTTCAGATCAACCAAGAGGTCTGCACAACTCATGACATGGCAATCATGTATAGTTTAACTGAACAGACGAGAACATTAAAGAACACTATTGTCCATTCATCCAACCACAGCTCTAGATTGGTGATGCACATAACGTGTAACCGCAATTTCCCAACACAAAGCGAGAATGAATAAAACAGCATCAGTTTAGATCAATCAGGACAACACTACACTGCATCATCCAGCCAGGCAACCACTTAGTATTGAGCGATTCAACCACAAGCATTGAGGGATTCCATACAGTGCAATTCATGGTGACAACAATAAAAAAATCTGAATCCATGAAAGCCAAAGAAAGAAAAGTTCGGTCTTAATTCATTAGAAGTTTCTCTGTTCTTTTTGCACCACATTCAAAACAAACAGCAAAGGACATGCACAAGATTGATATGACCTAAACAAAGTTGTTGGTACCAAATCTGCTGCCTTGTCTAGCAGTAGAATGTACACTAGTTAGATTGCAGTAATCAGCCAACAGTTAGTTGCTTCCATTCTTGTCTTCTACTCAACCCACAGGAGATAAACAGAATGGAAGCTCAGGAAATGAAAATCAACAATCGCCAAATCTAACTGAGAGAAGATGCAACCTTGTTGCTCCTAATAACTCTCAGAACCTGAAAAGAAAAGAGATACATGTATAGTGATAATGTAACGAAAAAAAAGTTTTGGCACACCTTGCTGTTCACCAGTCTTCCTATCCTTGATCAAAGCAACTTCAACAACATCTCCATGGTCCTCAAATAAAGGCCGAACCTGAATACAGCAGAAAGATCGTTCACAAACAGAATAAAACAGCAAGAAAAATAAATAATAGGTACAAAAGAAGGCCAAAGAGAAAAGACACAAAAAAAGAATTAAATGGTTGACCTAGCTTAATCTTCAGCTTTGCGACCAAACAAGATTAAGGCTAAATGCAATGCTCCTAGTGGAGCTGAGATCGGGAAATTGACTTATGGGAATTGAGAATAAGCCATAACTGACTAGAGGCAGCTTTAGCTAGCTTTTAAGTGAGATTTATAGTTTATTAACTGGTATTTTTTATAATCTAAGCTGCAAGCCTCGATATGGTGTCATGAATAGCAATAAGTTGGGATAAAACGACCTCAAATAAAAGTACCACATAAGGCCTTCTGATTGTATGTCCGGTCAGTCAAATTATATCATCAGGTCAAGAAGAATAAAAGCGCTAGCAAAACATAAAGTTTTTACTAGGTAAGAAAGGGCAGATGCTGCATCAAGTGTGGAAGTAACACTCACATCATCTTCAGTAGCTGTCCTCGGAACTGATCCGATAAATAGTTTAACATAATTACTTCTGTTATCATGATCTGCAGGAAATTTTCAGCAGGAATATCGATTAAATTTCGCTGATGAAAGTGTGTAAGCGTAAGCCTAAATATTTCTCCACTAATGTTCATTCAAATACAATAGTACAGCCAGATGCTATTTCTAACATTGAAATCATTATACCATAATTCCTGCAAATATAACTCACTGGATGGATTTGAATTGGAAAGTAAACTACATGGTACAAAATGACACAACATTTAGCTAAACGGTTTATAACTGATTGCCAAAAGTTCATCCTCCATGCAAAAAGTTGGATGGTTTTTGCCACCTTGGGATACATGCTAGTGCCGTATTATGCAACTGTGTACTTGTAACGCACTGACTTACAGCCAAATTTGTCAAATCCGACATCAACTGCTCAGTTTTGCCAATATTATTCACAACAGTTGATTGAATTTGAGTTGATATTTTCCAGAGGTCAAGTGAGATACAGACCATCACCTCTCCCTCACAGCACCAAAACCCTCGTCATGCGTACCATCTTGAGACAGCAGAGCACAGCAAAACCTAACAAAACCAAAGCGCCGAAACCCAAGATACTGGACAAACCTGAGTAGTCTCCACGGCCTCCGGCGCCGCCTCCGTAGCGGTGCCTCGGCCCTCCGGCCGGTTCGCCGAAGTCGTCGCCGCCGCCTCCACCTCTATACCCTCCACCTCCGCTTCCAGAGTAGTCAGACGACCCACGGTACGGGTGGAACCTCCCGCCTCCACCTCCGCCACCGTCGCCCCCGCCCCGCCCCGCCCCGCCACGGGAGGAGAAGCGATGGGATGGGCTACCCCCGCCGCCGCCGGACCAGCGCGAGGGGCCGCGCGTGAAATCGAATCGGCCGTCCCCGCCGCCGCGAGAGCCGGGCGCGGGGCCGGAGGGGTCTCCGGAGCGGTCGCCGCCGCGGTGCATGTGGAGGGCCGGAGGTCGCTAGGGTTTTGCGAGGACGCGGGTCGCGAGCACGAGAGGCGAGGCGAGAGGCCGTGGCGATTTCCTATTCCACTTCGTCGAGAGCCAATGCCCAATGGCCATGAGGATCTATTCGGTTTTCTACCAGATTGGATCATCGGATTGGCGAGTCAACAGTCAACGTGGTTGCCTCGGTATACCTGGTACTTTTGCTATTTTGGATGGAAACTACTGCGTATTTGCACCTTGGATGCTGAATTTATTATCATGTTGCTGCGGGTTTGTTTTGTTATGAATTATGATGAGCTATAGCTTAGTTGGACAAGATAAGAGTATGTACAGTAGTACAAACAATTATTATCTATAGTAACTCTCATATCACATGTAGACATCATTAAAGGCAGACTCATCTGATAAGTTGTGGTGATAAAATCAATTCTGAGATTGTAGACTGTACATTTCTCTCTTTTCATTCTTTCATCCACGTCAGCTTAAATCTTACGTGGCAGAGGCTATAGACAGCTAATGTAAGCCCATTGTACATTACCTAAGGGTATCTCCAATAGTGACCACCTCAGCCGTTTTTTACATACTATGTCACTCAAAATTATAACCGGAAGATAAAGGATGTGAAGAGAAAATGTATCATTTCTTATATAAGAGACAAACTGGGTGAGGCAAACCATCGCAAATGGTGAGTGTGTAAGGGAGAAGTTGTGTTGAAAATGAATAGTTTTATAAATAAATTGTTGAAAATGTTATCTCAAAGTTATCGGTAAATGAGTTGGAACCTTTAAAGATAACTATAGAAGATAAACTATCGTAGATGTCATAATAAGCATATTTCAAGCAGTTGTGCTATCTTTATCTACGATTAGATGATAAAATTTTCTATTTTGAGCTTCGCCAAAGCTAAGATGGGAATGGGATATATTACATCAAAATATCAACAATATATTTTGATAAAGTGGGAACCATGAGAAAATGGGAGGACAGGATCAGAGGACACCTCCAAATATTAGAGGAGAGATTATCTTAAGCACTTGTTCATCCAATGTTTAGAGTATTCTAGAAAGCTAAGGTGGGCTACATTTAGACCATGCCAAATAAATAATTTGTTGGTAAATATTACACAGTCAAAGCAAATGGTAGCAAAGAAGAATCTCTTTTTTGGCATCTTCTCTTAGCTCTAAAGCATTGTGGTACCCCGGACTAATGGATATGAGCCCTCTATGTATTCTAAACTAGTCTCATAATCAATAGGTAGTCTACACAGTTTGTAACATTGATGAAATCATATCCATTTAATAAGGTAGCTAAGAAGCAGACAAATTAATATTACTTAGTAGCAAAAGGATCTTATGGTCAAGTCTTACAGAGTTTGCCACACTGGGCTTAAGACAACAGAGTAAACTTGCAATGAATGAAACAACTCGTGGTAGCCATCCGATATGCCCACAGACAATCGAGTGGAGAACGCATCCTAGTTCGCATAGTCTTCAAAATATCCCTCCTAGTAGAACTCGTAGTTCCTTGGTTCTTCTACGGGGACTGATCAACAAATGACGTATAGCCGAGAGTACATAAAGTACTCAGCAAGTCGTAGGAAAATATATGCAAATAGTATTCATACAAGGCTTGAATAAGGATAGCTTTATGGCTATTTTGCAGAAAGCAATATTAACAGTAAATAGATTGAAGAGCATAATTTAAAGATTAAATATATAATTAAACAAGTTCTTTGAAACAACTAGTGAACACCCGTTCACTTCCTAACTATCAACCAATAATTAGATCGCTTCCCAACCAAACCATTCCAACAATTTTAAGAAAATTTACCCATCGTGTGAAATCATCAGGTTTTGTCCATAACCGGGAACACGGCTATTCGAATAGTTTTACACTCTGCAGAGGTTGTACAACTTGACTCACAAGAGATAATCAACTTATAATGTCTGTTTAACACACTTCGAGGTGTGTGACTAAGTGATTATCACAAGACTTTTACAAAGCTTCATTTTGGCTCAGTTCTGCTCACTAAGGTTTCACCATTCTTGACCCTCTCTTGCGCCGCTTATCAATCCTTAATAGAAATTAACCAAAATATTGATAATTAGTAAGCTAGGTCCACCCCATAAATAGACTTGTGATTGTACAGTATGGTCCAGATCATTGGCGCATAAAGTTAAGTCCTTAGTGACTACTGAGGTGAGGCAACCACATCCCAAAATTCTCCCCCTTTACTGCACGATTATTCGCCTAAGTATGAAATCATTTTCGGTTCAATCCGACCAAATAACAACTCTTACCATGGCACAATAAATTTTAATAATAGTGGTTGTACCATAATTTCATATTTTATTAAGTCAAATTTAATTATTTATAAGCATGATTATAAATCCCATCACAACTAAAGCATGACTAAATATAATATGATACCCATGTTGGTAAATAAATATATCCAACTAAAATTAACCTAACCTATAGTGTCCAATGGTACATGTTGTTCACAATTATTCAAGGAGGCATATCGACACTTGGATAATTAACTATTCTGGCGATTATTATAAAACTAGCAATGTATGTTGATATAAAATAATATAATTTTATAAAATAGGTACGACACGATCAAATGTCTCGACTTGCCTTCGTTGAAGGTTTGAGATGCTTGGGTAGATGGTTCCGGTATTCGCAAAAAAAGTCGAATCTACAAAATCAAATAATGACAAAAAAATGAAACAATCTGAAGAATACACCCAATGGTATCATTTTTTGAGAAAGGGGCATGAATGAAACTCACAACAGGCTCACATGGTCTTCAAAATCCAATTCAGTTCACTGACACACAATGAGCAATTTTTTTTAAAAAAGTAACAGACACGCCTAGACTTAAAGATGTCAATGCACTCAACATCTGACAACATGCATGATCGTAGCCCACTTGGTATATTTGTACCAAGTTGATCCATTGAATAACAGTAAAAATCTGTCACAACAAAGGACCTAGAATATATTACTACATGCTAAACACTATAGTACAATCCACCAAAGCTATGCTGCAGGACATTAATAATCATGAGCAACGAACACTTGCAAACTCATAACTGCCATGTGACACTAAATATGGCAACCAAATCATGCATGATAATCAAAATATATCACAATATCATAGCTCAGACTATAACTCCTTGCTCAGCCTTACAATTCCAATAGCTAGAGTGTTGACATAACCCAAATACGCACATATCAGAAGCTAAATGGGTCTAGAATCAGGGTTCAACTTCAATTTTTCCTATGACTAAAACATATGCTTCACCAATCATTTCCCTAAAAATATTTTTTTAATGTAAAAAACAGCACCATAGTTCAAGTGCAAGTACTTTCACAGAGCATTCTTATAAGTTGCATGGAAAATGATCTGGTTCAGAATATCCTAAACTCACGACCCCTTGATAACAGCAGTTACATGCATCCTGAATCTGTGATTCAAATAGTTCGAAGTGAAAGTTGCCACGTGAATGAAATAAATAAACCATGCCGGCGGGAATTTCCATGCACACATCAGATGTAATGGGCATAGCATTAGTATATCATCGTCATGCTATGCTACAGAAAATTATTCCAGAATATTGCGGTGTCACAAACTCAGGTCAAAAGAACCAGAACGACAGAACCATCAAAAGAAACGCCACAATTCAGTGGTATCTGGAAATAATACCAACGGTGCCATCAACTGCAAAGTCCAGGACCGAAATTATGCCATTGAACCCTATCAGAGAAAGCTGATCATACAGAACAAAACAGTGTAATGGATATTGCACTTTGTAATATATTTCATACAAACGTAAAGTACCACCATGACAGTCATCGAGTCCAGCAATGACATTCTGTCTGGAAATATAACATCCCCACTAAGTGGATCCAAAATTAACTGTTGTCGCACACAAACATCCAGAAATTGCATACAGTCACAGCGTAGCACAATCAAACAACCAGAACTCACAAGATACATTATTTTCAGATCAACCAAGAGGTCTGCACAACTCATGACATGGCAATCATGTATAGTTTAACTGAACAGACGAGAACATTAAAGAACACTATTGTCCATTCATCCAACCACAGCTCTAGATTGGTGATGCACATAACGTGTAACCGCAATTTCCCAACACAAAACGAGAATGAATAAAACAGCATCAGTTTAGATCAATCAGGACAACACTACACTGCATCATCCAGCCAGGCAACCACTTAGTATTGAGCGATTCAACCACAAGCATTGAGGGATTCCATACAGTGCAATTCATGGTGACAACAATAAAAAAATCTGAATCCATGAAAGCCAAAGAAAGAAAAGTTCGGTCTTAATTCATTAGAAGTTTCTCTGTTCTTTTTGCACCACATTCAAAACAAACAGCAAAGGACATGCACAAGATTGATATGACCTAAACAAAGTTGTTGGTACCAAATCTGCTGCCTTGTCTAGCAGTAGAATGTACACTAGTTAGATTGCAGTAATCAGCCAACAGTTAGTTGCTTCCATTCTTGTCTTCTACTCAACCCACAGGAGATAAACAGAATGGAAGCTCAGGAAATGAAAATCAACAATCGCCAAATCTAACTGAGAGAAGATGCAACCTTGTTGCTCCTAATAACTCTCAGAACCTGAAAAGAAAAGAGATACATGTATAGTGATAATGTAACGAAAAAAAAGTTTTGGCACACCTTGCTGTTCACCAGTCTTCCTATCCTTGATCAAAGCAACTTCAACAACATCTCCATGGTCCTCAAATAAAGGCCGAACCTGAATACAGCAGAAAGATCGTTCACAAACAGAATAAAACAGCAAGAAAAATAAATAATAGGTACAAAAGAAGGCCAAAGAGAAAAGACACAAAAAAAGAATTAAATGGTTGACCTAGCTTAATCTTCAGCTTTGCACCAAACAAGATTAAGGCTAAATGCAATGCTCCTAGTGGAGCTGAGATCGAAATTGACTTATGGGAATTGAGAATAAGCCATAACTGACTAGAGGCAGCTTTAGCTAGCTTTTAAGTGAGATTTATAGTTTATTAACTGGTATTTTTTATAATCTAAGCTGCAAGCCTCGATATGGTGTCATGAATAGCAATAAGTTGGGATAAAACGACCTCAAATAAAAGTACCACATAAGGCCTTCTGATTGTATGTCCGGTCAGTCAAATTATATCATCAGGTCAAGAAGAATAAAAGCGCTAGCAAAACATAAAGTTTTTACTAGGTAAGAAAGGGCAGATGCTGCATCAAGTGTGGAAGTAACACTCACATCATCTTCAGTAGCTGTCCTCGGAACTGATCCGATAAATAGTTTAACATAATTACTTCTGTTATCATGATCTGCAGGAAATTTTCAGCAGGAATATCGATTAAATTTCGCTGATGAAAGTGTGTAAGCGTAAGCCTAAATATTTCTCCACTAATGTTCATTCAAATACAATAGTACAGCCAGATGCTATTTCTAACATTGAAATCATTATACCATAATTCCTGCAAATATAACTCACTGGATGGATTTGAATTGGAAAGTAAACTACATGGTACAAAAATGACACAACATTTAGCTAAACGGTTTATAACTGATTGCCAAAAGTTCATCCTCCATGCAAAAAAGTTGGATGGTTTTTTTGCCACCTTGGGATACATGCTAGTGCCGTATTATGCAACTGTGTACTTGTAACGCACTGACTTACAGCCAAATTTGTCAAATCCCGACATCAACTGCTCAGTTTTGCCAATATTATTCACAACAGTTGATTGAATTTGAGTTGATATTTTCCAGAGGTCAAGTGTGAGATACAGACCATCACCTCTCCCTCACAGCACCAAAACCCTCGTCATGCGTACCATCTTGAGACAGCAGAGCACAGCAAAACCTAACAAAACCAAAGCGCCGAAACCCAAGATACTGGACAAACCTGAGTAGTCTCCACGGCCTCCGGCGCCGCCTCCGTAGCGGTGCCTCGGCCCTCCGGCCGGTTCGCCGAAGTCGTCGCCGCCGCCTCCACCTCTATACCCTCCACCTCCGCTTCCAGAGTAGTCAGACGACCCACGGTACGGGTGGAACCTCCCGCCTCCACCTCCGCCACCGTCGCCCCCGCCCCCGCCCCCGCCCCCGCCACGGGAGGAGAAGCGATGGGATGGGCTACCCCCGCCGCCGCCGGACCAGCGCGAGGGGCCGCGCGTGAAATCGAATCGGCCGTCCCCGCCGCCGCGAGAGCCGGGCGCGGGGCCGGAGGGGTCTCCGGAGCGGTCGCCGCCGCGGTGCATGTGGAGGGCCGGAGGTCGCTAGGGTTTTGCGAGGACGCGGGTCGCGAGCACGAGAGGCGAGGCGAGAGGCCGTGGCGATTTCCTATTCCACTTCGTCGAGAGCCAATGCCCAATGGCCATGAGGATCTATTCGGTTTTCTACCAGATTGGATCATCGGATTGGCGAGTCAACAGTCAACGTGGTTGCCTCGGTATACCTGGTACTTTTGCTATTTTGGATGGAAACTACTGCGTATTTGCACCTTGGATGCTGAATTTATTATCATGTTGCTGCGGGTTTGTTTTGTTATGAATTATGATGAGCTATAGCTTAGTTGGACAAGATAAGAGTATGTACAGTAGTACAAACAATTATTATCTATAGTAACTCTCTATATCACATGTAGACATCATTAAAGACGGCTCATACAATAAGTTGTGGTGATAAAATCGGCTACAGGATTGTAGACTGTACATTTCTCTCTTTTCATTCTTTCATCCACGTCAGCTTAAATCTTACGTGGCAGAGGCTATAGACAGCTAATGTAAGCCCATTGTACATTACCTAAGGGTATCTCCAATAGTGACCACCTCAGCCGTTTTTTACATACTATGTCACTCAAAATTATAACCGGAAGATAAAGGATGTGAAGAGAAAATGTATCATTTCTTATATAAGAGACAAACTGGGTGAGGCAAACCATCGCAAATGGTGAGTGTGTAAGGGGAGAAGTTGTGTTGAAAATGAATAGTTTTATAAATAAATTGTTGAAAATGTTATCTCCAAAGTTATCGGTAAATGAGTTGGAACCTTTAAAGATAACTATAGAAGATAAACTATCGTAGATGTCATAATAAGCATATTTCAAGCAGTTGTGCTATCTTTATCTACGATTAGATGATAAAATTTTCTATTTACTGAGCTTCTGCCAAAGCTAAGATGGGAATGGGATATATTACATCAAAATATCAACAATATATTTTGATAAAGTGGGAACCATGAGAAAATGGGAGGACGGGATCAGAGGACACCTCCAAATATTAGAGGAGAGATTATCTTAAGCACTTGTTCATCCAATGTTTAGAGTATTCTAGAAAGCTAAGGTGGGCTACATTTAGACCATGCCAAATAAATAATTTGTTGGTAAATATTACACAGTCAAAGCAAATGGTAGCAAAGAAGAATCTCTTTTTTTGGCATCTTCTCTTAGCTCTAAAGCATTGTGGTACCCCGGACTAATGGATATGAGCCCTCTATGTATTCTAAACTAGTCTCATAATCAATAGGTAGTCTACACAGTTTGTAACATTGATGAAATCATATCCATTTAATAAGGTAGCTAAGAAGCAGACAAATTAATATTACTTAGTAGCAAAAGGATCTTATGGTCAAGTCTTACAGAGTTTGCCACACTGGGCTTAAGACAACAGAGTAAACTTGCAGCGGAATGAAACAACTCGTGGTAGCCATCCGATATGCCCACAGACAATCGAGTGGAGAACGCATCCTAGTTCGCATAGTCTTCAAAATATCCCTCCTAGTAGAACTCGTAGTTCCTTGGTTCTTCTACGGGGACTGATCAACAAATGACGTATAGCCGAGAGTACATAAAGTACTCAGCAAGTCGTAGGAAAATATATGCAAATAGTATTCATACAAGGCTTGAATAAGGATAGCTTTATGGCTATTTTGCAGAAAGCAATATTAACAGTAAATAGATTGAAGAGCATAATTTAAAGATTAAATATATAATTAAACAAGTTCTTTGAAACAACTAGTGAACACCCGTTCACTTCCTAACTATCAACCAATAATTAGATCGCTTCCCAACCAAACCATTCCAACAATTTTAAGAAAATTTACCCATCGTGTGAAATCATCAGGTTTTGTCCATAACCGGGAACACGGCTATTCGAATAGTTTTACACTCTGCAGAGGTTGTACAACTTGACTCACAAGAGATAATCAACTTATAATGTCTGTTTAACACACTTCGAGGTGTGTGACTAAGTGATTATCACAAGACTTTTACAAAGCTTCATTTTGGCTCAGTTCTGCTCACTAAGGTTTCACCATTCTTGACCCTCTCTTGCGCCGCTTATCAATCCTTAATAGAAATTAACCAAAATATTGATAATTAGTAAGCTAGGTCCACCCCATAAATAGACTTGTGATTGTACAGTATGGTCCAGATCATTGGCGCATAAAGTTAAGTCCTTAGTGACTACTGAGGTGAGGCAACCACATCCCAAAATTCTCCCCCTTTACTGCACGATTATTCGCCTAAGTATGAAATCATTTTCGGTTCAATCCGACCAAATAACAACTCTTACCATGGCACAATAAATTTTAATAATAGTGGTTGTACCATAATTTCATATTTTATTAAGTCAAATTTAATTATTTATAAGCATGATTATAAATCCCATCACAACTAAAGCATGACTAAATATAATATGATACCCATGTTGGTAAATAAATATATCCAACTAAAATTAACCTAACCTATAGTGTCCAATGGTACATGTTGTTCACAATTATTCAAGGAGGCATATCGACACTTGGATAATTAACTATTTACGAAAGCAGTTATTATAAAACTAGCAATGTATGTTGATATAAAATAATATAATTTTATAAAATAGGTACGACACGATCAAATGTCTACGACTTGCCTTCGTTGAAGGTTTGAGATGCTTGGGTAGATGGTTCCAGGTATTCTGCAAAAAAAAAGTCAGAATCTACTGTGGATATCATGGGGATATGCTCCAGATCTTAGGATGATGTGACAATTGGCAATGACATTTATGGTTTATCGTTTCACAGGGTTTTCGACAAAGTTCAAAGCTCGATGAGGCGGTCCGATCGTCCCAAATCGGTCGGACCGGCCATGTGCGGCGGTCGGACCGGCTATGACCAAGAATGGTCAGAACGAGCTGGGCCAAAAATAAAGTATGTAGGCAAGTGAGGGAATCCCAATGCACTTGGTCTCATAATTTTTGGAGTTCCCAAGCAAAAGTTCTATTCGTTTTAAGTTTGCAGAAGGTTTCGGAATTTCAGGGCTTGAAATTCGGCTAAGTCTCTTGTGGCGGTCCGACCGGCCAGAGGGCAGTCCGACCAGCTCAAAGTGAGCGGTCGGACCATTTTCCACTTATGAACGTCAGCCAACTTCGTGGTGATGTTGTTTTGTTAGGGCAAGTTCATTGGTATCATGGCATATGTATTGCATGATGCATGTTTTGACTAACATGGGTCAAGTTGTGAAGAACTTGTTCCCGAATTCGTGTTTGCTTGTCTATGGTTGTGCAGGTTGCTTGGTGGTCAACGACGGTCAACGACGAGGATGATCGGGACTAGACTTGGAAAGTTGAGGTCCAGAACGATCGACGATGCCGGGTGAGGTCAATGACTCAAGCGTGACGCAAGATGGACAAGGTGACTATTAGCAAATCTGAGGCGCAAGATGGCGCTAGGTGAAGCTGTTTAGGTCAAAAGCTTAAAGACGGCGCTTTGCGAAGCGTGCGTGTGTGACCCGTTTTTTAGTGGGCCTTAACGGGAGCCTAATAGAGTCAAACCCTAGGAGTTCTAGGCCTCCACTATAAATAGAAGGAGGTGGTGGCTGCACCGTCTCTCTCGCCTCTTTTATGTTTCAAAACCCTAATTGGCTTAGGGGAGTTGAGGTGGAGGCTAGGGCTCTTGATGGTTTGAGGTGATTTTTGTGATCTTGGATTGACCACTGTTCCTTGATGGAGTGGGTGTAATCCAGCATCAATCACGAATTTAATCTATGCAAGGTTTGCTTGAGATAAGTCTCTTTTCGTTCTTGCTTTCAATTTCGTGATTTTAGAGCTTTCTTTGATCCGCAAAGTTTTGATTGATTTCTTCACGTGGTAAAGCTTGCTGTGACATGTGGGAACCCATCTAGGATCATCTTGATCATCAATCACCCACGAGCAAGCATTAGGATCAAGTTTTTGCTTTTACCCGGTTTTAGATCCTCTCTTACTCAATTGACAACTGTTCAGGATCTAGCCTAGAATTATCATAATATTCGATTGAAATAGATCCTCAATAGCATAGAGAAGGTGTGTGCAAAGTTTCGTGAAGTTTGAAGTTGAGAATCAAAAGTTAGACCTAATTGCAACTTCATCATCGGGCTGATTTTACTGTTTCAGATCTATTCTGGAGTCTGCCGGTCCGACCGCCCCTCACCACCGGTCCGACCGATTTGGCAGCGGTCCGACCGCCGGTATAACAGCGGTCCGACCGCCCGGCAATCGGTCGACCGGTCAAGTCCAGAGGTCAGACCGCCAGTACACTGTGTTGTTTTAATCTTAGTTGCTTTTGTTGCTTTACTTTGGGGGTTCAATTGAATTCAATACTAGTCTTCCGCTGTACTGGTATATTGATCTTCATAGCTTCATCATAGCTATTGGAGTGAGATTGTGTTGAATTCATAATTTGGTAAAAAGTGAGCGTGCTCCTATTCACCCCCCCCCTCTAGTCGTCTTTTCGGTCCAACATCTGCACGTGCGAAAAAGGCCAAATAAACACAATAAATCTAAATAAAATCCAAAAATTACAAAATTAAAAGCAAAAGAAAGGGGATGAATTTAGAAATGAGAATCAACGAAATTGGATTTCGTATGAATGAGAACGAATATCTAGAAGTTCGCACTCACATGAAATATAGAAAATCAGAGGAGAGAGAAAATACATACATGAACAATGCAGGCTCAGGCAAAAATGATGGCGCCAGTGAGGAAAAGGGAGGGGCGACTGACAAACTAGCAAAATGGAATCCCAGGAATGAGACGGACCCAATGGTGGGGGTCGCATCGTTGGCAGAGGTCTGGAACAGCAGCGGCGCTCAAAACAGTGTCGGGGCGCAAGGAAACGACGGTGCTCCGGCGATGCGCCGGCGAAGGCGAGAGGAGCACGACATAGAACGTCATGAGGAGAATTCAACGGTGGTGACGATGTCGCTGGGGAGAAGACGAGAGAGAGGGGCGAACTCCGGGGATAGGAAGAGGAAGCCGAGGGCCATGTCGCGATGTGGGTGGCGCATCAAATGGATCACCGGAGAGGGAGAACAGTTGGAATTGGACCCATTTGTGTAAATGCTCATTCATTCTTAAAATTCCAAAGCATGCAAATCCGTAGACGAGAAGTCTTAGACCAGGGTAATCGAAGTCTTAGAATAGAAGTCTCAGACCAGGGTGGTCGAAGTCTTAGACCAGGTATCTTAGACTAGTGTGGTCGAAAGCTTAAACCAGTGTGGTCGAAGACATAGACCAGTGTGTTCGAAGGCATAGACTTGTGTGGTTGAAGCTTTAGATCAGTGTGGTCATAATAATATGGTCAAAGACATAGACCAATGTTGTCGAAGGTATAGATTAGTGTGATCAAAAATAGTGGCCGGATACTTAGACCAGCGTGGTCGTAATATACTGGTCGAAGCTGTAGACCAGTGGCCGAAGCTCTAGACTAGTGTACAATCAGGATCAATAAACACTGCTTAATGACCATTAATTGGTTTTGAACTAGCAGTTACCAGTGGTTTATTACGACAGTTACTAGAGAGTAATTATCTCGACCATAAATAGGATCTGGAGATGTCCAGACAAAAGTTGACGATTCATTCCATTTTTCTATCTTCTCTCTGATCAACTGTGCTGAAGAATTAAGCTGTCGAACCAAGCCGTCTCTTCTTCTCGGCGTGCACCAGGAAGGAGGGTGAGCGGATATCTCTGAACCATTATTGCACAGTTCACCTGCACGGGGCGACAATAAGGTTTCTTGGCAGCGTATATGCACAACTGCTCTCTGCACTGCATCCTTCAACTACTCGCTTCACTACGACAACTGCGATCTGCACTGCTTCGATCTCTGCTTCGAGACTGCACTACTTCCTGTTTTTCATCGAGCCCTATCGTGAGTTGGTCGTATGTAGGATCAAGGATAACCGAATAGTGGGAGGCGAGTAGGAGGTTTTTTTAAAACTAAATAACAAATCTAGATATTGAACAAGATGAACTCTATCAAGGCTTCCTTACACAATAGAGGAAATAAAACAATTAAGCGACTAGAGACAAATGAGCTATATATACAAAAAGTAAAGACAAGAATTAACCACAATGAAGACGAGGGAGTTTTTTCTGTGGTATCGAAGACTTGTCGGTCTTCACTAGTACACGTTGAGGAAGCTTGAGCTAACAAGCCGGCTTCCCAAATTAAGCCTTCCCTCGATTTCTCTAGCGGATGTTCTTCCTCCACTCCGAAGATGGTGCACACTGGACCAATCACAACTTTTGTGCCAGGCCTCTTCACAATCTTCTTGAAGAGATCACCGCGTAAACTTCTGCCAAGTCGTCTAGGTGTTGACCAACACCAAGAGTAATAGATCGTGATCTTCGCTTGACGGCAATAAAGTGCCAAGGATAAATATAGAATGAATGCACTTGAACTTTTGATCAACCACCTCACAATGAATGCAATGAGAGTGTATGAGGTGTGGAGTGAATGCTCCAGACTCAAAGGATGTTAAAATGAAGTCTCTCTACTATCCTAGAGCAGGTGGAGAAGTAGTTATACCCCCCACACAATCAAATATGACCGTTAGAAGCAATTTCCATAAATTTTCAGCAGGTGCGGTTATACCGCCGTTATGAGCCCAGTAGTATCGCTTGTCTATGTGGATATCGTGAGGATATGTGCACGATCTCAGGATGATGAGTCAATTGGCAATGGCGTTATTGGTTTGCAAAATCTCGCTGGTTTGTTTCCAAGGTCGTCAAAGCCACCGGGCGGTTCGATCGGTTGTGCCGGGCGGTCGATCGATTGTGGAAGCAATCCCGACGGCCATGGTGGCCGGTCCGACCGCTTCTTTGAAAGTTGGGTTTTTGAGTGGGCCAAAATAGGTTGTGTAGGCAAGTGAGGGAGTCTCCTGGATGTGGTCCCATCATTTTGGAGCTCCAATCAAAAGTTCTATTCGATTGAAATTTCCGAAGGTTTCGAATTTCGCTTGAATTTTGGCTGTCTTGGACCGTCCGACCGCCGCGTTGTGGGAGCGGTCCGATCAAGCATGAATCGGCCGGACCGCCCCGTGGGCGGCCAGACCGGCAAATACTTGGAGGTGAGCCAAGTGTTGCATTGAGTTTGTTTCGAGTGTGTGATTCTATGAACTTCAATGCTTTATTGATGTATATCGCATGCGGAACCGACGTGGGTCAAGTTGTGAAGAACTTGTTCCCGGAACGGTTTGTTTGTCTATTGTCATGCGTGTGGCTTGCGTGTCAACGACGCCAAGCGGTGAGTGGATCGACTACGCTTGGAGAGCCGAGGTCCGAACGATCGTGGATACCGGGTGAGGTCGTGTGACTCAAGCAAAGTGAATGGATAAGATGGATCGAACGGGTGGTTCAAACAACCTGGTTGGATCAGTGGTGAGATATCGGTGCGAGTCTTCGGAGGTTCCGATGGGATTCGGACAAGAGAGGTTTGGCGTCGATGAGAACCGCTGATCAACCTACACGTGGTGAAGCAAAGCGATTGCTTCAAGAGTTATTTGTGTGTGGGTCCCATGTGTAAGAGACCCAAAAAGGGAAACCCTAGCTCTAGTATAAATAGGAAGGAGAGGTGGAAAACCTAAGCAAGCATTCATTTAGCCCCTTCTTCCTTTTCTAGGGTTTGGAGGAGAGGAGAGGAAAACTAGGGTTTGGAGTGTGCTCCTTGTTGAGCTCTTGCCCTCCTTGGTGGAGAGGCTTTGTAAGCATCTATTGTGGATGAACAATCTTGTGATGCTTAATTGAAAGATCAATTGCTCCCTTTGTGTTCTTCTCTCTTTTGGATGTTTTTGGTGCTTCCTTGATTCAAAGGTTCATGCTTGGTCTCTTGGCCTACTTTACTTTGCTTTGATGTGTGGGATTACTCCTAGAGTCATTTAGATCATCAAACCCCCACAAGCAAGTCTTGAATCAAGATTTCCTCATTTTTAGGGTTTGTGCACCTCTTTGGTAAAATCTCAAGAGATCGATTCTCAAGTGGATCCGACCGATCGTCGCTAGAAATAGGTCTCCAATATCATTAGGAAGGTGTGCTAGAAATTTGGTCAAGTTTTATTGGTTGAATCAAAAGTTGGATCAAATTTCGTTTTGGATTTGGGTGGAGTTTTTCAGTACTGGACTCTACCGGTCCGACCGGCCCTTCAACGGCGGTTCGACCGCCGTGTTTTCAGATCATTGGTTTGCCGGTCGAACTGTATCCACCGGTCCGATCACGGCTAGTTGCCGGTCAGATCGCTTGACCGTCGGTCCGATCGCCCATGGTAGCCGGTCGACCGCCTGCGCTCCAAATGAAGAACATTGAGTTCTTTTCTCCTTTTGTGTCGTGTGCTTGAGGGGCTTATCAAATTCAACACAAGGCTTCCGTTGTATGCTCACTGAACTTCTTAGCTTTCATAGCTAAAGGAGTAAAGTACGTGTTGGTTTTGATTTAGGCGAGAAAGTTTTGAAAGCGCCTATTCACCCCCCCTAGTCGCCTTTCCGGTCCTACAGTCTAGCAGTGCACAATAATGGTAGTTTCGTTTAATTAAATGCTTCTAAAAGAGCCGTTGAAAAATTCAGTGTGGTACTACCGCCGTTAATTAAATGGTAGTTCCGTTTAACGGTCATACCGCATAACAGGAGCGGTGCTACCGATTCACTTTGCGATCCAAAAGAGTGCTTTCTCGAGAGAAAAAAACGTATCGTAGTCTGATCTTGGGTATATCCGGGTTGCGGTAGTTCCGCTAAACACACGGTCAAACTGTGATGCGTTAGTTCCTCCAAGTAAACTTTGGAACTACCATTTACCAGGTGATCAATTGAGCTGAAAAGGTGTCATTCTGTAAAAAAAACATACCGCTGTCAAAACCTAGGTATGACCGGGATGCGGTAGTTCCGCTCAATGACCTCCGGTACTACTGCACTTCCAAGAGAGCAAATAAACTTAAAAATGCATCTCTTTGGAACATATGTACCTCAGTCAAGACCTAGGTATGACCGGGTTACAGTAATTCCGCTCAATGACCTCCGGTACTACCGCACTTCCAAGAGAGCAAATAAACTTCAAAAATGCATCTCTCTGGAAAATACATACCGCAGATTTTGCGGTCATACCTCTTTGTGGTAGTTCCTAAAGGATCGTGGAAAGGCTACGATAGCACAAAATAAAATTTTACTGCACAACCAAGGAACCTTCGCTTGTAATAGATCACGAGATTACCACTAGATGCGCCGACTCGTAGCGGAAGTAGAGTCGATGTAGCGAGTTGATGCGGTCGTAGTCGTACTCGCCGCGTGTCTGCTCCTACGAGCAGTCGTACTCGCCGCGCGTCTGCTCCTCCGAGTAGTGTGATCGTCACGAGTTGCGGATCGTCCTAGTGTTGATGCCTCACAACAACACCTCCAAGGTATCCACACGTACGGGGCAGGGACACCACGCGCTGGAGTGCTAGCCCCGGCAGCGTGGTTGAGGAAGGCGTGGCTATTAGGGTTTCGAAAAGTTCTTCAAAAGATCGTCATCATATTCCTTGCTACCGCCCCTCTATTTATAGGCATCCATGAATTGAGGCCCATTACGAACTCGAGGCCTACAAAAATTCGGATCACCATGCAAATCAAATCCCAGCCCTTTAAGTGTGCGACCCTATAGGTTCATGTGTAATCGGTTGTGACTCGGAAATTCTTTTCCGACCACTTGTCGTCAGTGGTACCTAGCAGCACATAACGATTCCCAAACACACATAGAATATATCGGACGAACCTTAATGCAATATGATCTACGACCAGGTCCATATCACTAACGATCACTCGTATCTCTATACGACCAGTTCATATATGGTCTCGACCAATTCATAACTCCTTACGACCAGGTTTCGACCACTTAGTGACCATGTTCGAGCAGCCTACGACCAGCTCATATCTCCATACGACTAGTCCGTATCTGATTGAACTGAAAGACCTTCTTGTGAATTCTCCATTTGCCTCACGATGTCTGATTGAACTCCAGGAGAGAGGTTGTATGATCCATGGACTGTTCAATATTTTCTCGATCAAGTGTCAAATAACTTCATTTGGTCGACACTTCGACCACTAGTGGCATGGTCATGCACTTTCTTAATCCGACCACAATGAGGGGCCCAGAGACACCTCTCCTATTATGTTAGGAGGGGAAAATCCCATATCTGACCAGTCACATCCCTCCGTATATTTCATAGTATACCCAAAAGCTACCTTTATAACTACCCAGTTACGAGTAGCGTTTGGTAACCCCTAAGACTGCTACTACATATGTAGGAAACTATGCTGATCTCAGGTCTAAGAATTATACATCATCACTGCTTGAGACCAACTAATGATACATAGAATCATAACACTCTCAACAATGTCTCAAGGTGGGTCATTTCCAACACCATGTTCTCTAACATGTGTCCATATTATTGGTTTGATATCTCCATATCCATGACTTATGAAACATAGTCACCAACCAACACATATGCCAGTCTATTCATATGTGTTCTCATATGTTTCCGACCAGAGATCGTTTAAGAATAATCATCACAAAAATATAGAGTTTCACAATCAAGTCACATACTTGATAATAAATATTATTGATATTATTCCATGAACAAGATAACATATTATCCAATGTTATGAACATACTGAAATATAATCATCTATATGATTGCCTCTAGAGCATATTTCCAACAGTTCCGCTACTCCGATCATACCGCAGAGTGGTAGTACCGCCAGCAAAACGTCGGTACTACCGATTTTTCTGAGAAAAACAAGGTTGGCATTCAAACAAAAAACTAGATGCATGCATTATCCTAGATTGATCCATTTTGCACAAGAACATGCTATCAAGCTACTAGACATGATCTCTCTTAATAGTACGACATTTAACCTATAATCCGGTCTTCCACCCTTTTCACATTAGACTGGTAAAAGCATAAAGAATCCTAGACTACTTGTACCTTGACTTTGAACCTTTAGCATGCATGTCCAAATTGCTGTTTTAACCACTGGGTCCAAACCTTGTAAATACTCAATGAACAAGTTAGTCTCATATTTATATATTGTCATTAATTACCAAAATAATTTTTAGTGGTCTAGATGCTTTCAATCTCTCTCTTTTTGGTAATTGATGACAACCCAATTAAAATGAGAGAAAGATGAATATACCACTTGTTATGAGAAGTTGTATATTCTTGTTGTGATAAAAATAATTCTTGCAATAAGCATTGGTGAGTATGAGAATTATTCGCTTGTAAAGATCATTTTCAAAGAAAGCTCCCCCTAAAGATGTGCATATAAATTGAAAAGAATTTGCAAGCACATATACGTGAAGAAAAGGTAGAGTGATTAACATTTCAAATCATGATACCAAGGCCAACAAGAGATATATATAGTACCAAGTTTTAACAATCAATACGACAAAGCTTATACTGGACTATTACAAGCACACAAGTATCCAAGATAGCATATAATATAACTAGTAGCCCAACTTAGCCAAACTATCCTCCTCCCAAACTACTCCCCTTTGGCATCAAAGTACCAAAAAGGCCACTCAGCAGGATCTTGAGTACTCCTTGGAGGCGTATTGAGATGGCGTCTTCCATACCGATTGGGAGTCAATATGGCTTGCTGCAGTGTTGTCACACTCTTTGACAAAGCAGCCAGCCTATTGTTCTGATTGAAATTCTTGCTGAGTGTTCTTAATCTCCATAATAGCTGCACAGATTTGAGAGAGAGAAACTTGGCCCTCATCTTGTGCGTCGTGCCTCTGAGTATCTTCTCTTAGAAGATCTTGACTTTGCGGTGCCTGGGACAAATATTAGCTGGAATAGGGGGACCCTCTAGTGGCTTGTATGGTTTGTGGACTGATCCCAAACCCCCATTGTATCCGGTCTTTCGGATGATCAAGGCCATGATATAAGGAGCATAGTTTATTCGCTTGACTCGATCATTCTTAGAGGAGGCAATTTCCCTAAAGATGACATCTATCACATCAATTTTTTTTTCCATGCATAATATTATCTATTATGTTCCAAGCATGTCCTCTAATAGCATCAAAGTTCCCGCTTTTTGGAAAAATAGTGTGATTGATAATTCTGTTGACTAAGTTGGGAATAGGCAAGAGGCCACCTATTTTTCCTGGAGTATACCTTATATTTGCATCATAATATTATGTCTAAGCTGGAACCAAACGAGCATGTTTATCATATATCTTCTCAAAGTTTCAAGACTATGTTCTCAAGGCAAGCCCAAACTCACTCCGTGGGCAATCCAAATAAGCGGTTCCTATCATCCATGCCAGATAATTGAACTCTGGAGATATATACATAGTAGCGTAAAACAATATGATTATTTCCTTATCATAGTCGCATTTGAGTGTGACTAGATTATGAATCCCAGCTCTCTGAAAAAGGCGGTATGTCCCTTCATATTTATCCAAGGAATTTAGATGTGGCCAATTTACCCATTTATGGTCAGCAAATTGTCTATTTGGTCCATACAACCGCTCATAGACCAATTCTTGGAAGCTAGTGTGAAATTCAAGATTTTGAGATGACATTGGAAGGACAAACTAGTTTCGATGACGCATTATGGCATACTCATCTGTTGTGATAGTTCTCAAATTTATCTGCTGCTCAGCTGGTTCTCCCATATCGTCATCTAATGCTGTTGCTTCCTCAGTGTTCGCTTTTGATGAGCTGTTCTCAGTTTCATTTGATGCAGGACCCTTGCCGTGATCTTCTCTTGCCTTTTGTCGTGCTTCTGGCATTTGTTCAGCTGGATCAAAGTCGTGTGAGGAAGGAGAGATTTGACCTCTTGAACGGCTATAGGATTTGCGAGTGGCGATCCTTGTCCTTGGCATCTTCAAGTAGAGTAAATGGATTGCATGGTGAACAAGGGATCACTCAAAATATGTTTAATTTTGAATGGAATAAGACATCTTGTTTTGTTAGGGAAATCGGTACCACCGACGTTCAAGTGCCGGTAGTACCAGGATGCGAAAGTACCACCATTTACTGGTCGGTACGTCCGCACCGCGGTAGTTCCGTGCACGACGAGCAGTAGTTCTGTTTTGTCTTAACATGATCTCGGATGTGAATTTTCTTGGATTATTAGGTGTTTCTAATGGATTGAATCCATGATATAGATGCACAAACATCATTAGACACCATATTTGTAGTTTTGCCCAAGAAAAACACATCAAATCATCCACATTCGCAATTGACCCTAATTTTTGAAATCTAGGGTTTGAAGATAAGCAAACGAGGATCAAACTAGGCTTTACCTTGAGATTTGAGGAAGGGGAACCCCTAGAATGCACGAGATCCGCAAGGATTGAAGAAACCCTGAAGAATCTTGAGAAGTTTTTGAAGAAAATCAAGAGATCTTTGGGAGAGAGAAAACGAGAGAGAGAGACGGAATGAGGTGCGGAATGGTCGCTCGGGGGGATAAAGATGAAAAACCGGGCGGTTGTAATTAATACCTTTAGACAACCGACGCAGTAGTTCTGCAGGTTACACTCCGGTAATATTGCAATACGGTAATACCGTTGACTAAACGCCAGTAGTACCGTAGATCGGTAGTACCGTGGAATATATTCCGATAGTTTCGAAAATTCGGGAACTTAGGGAATAAAGATTGGATTTTGAGAAATATGCAAAGGATCCTTAGTTTTGTAATCAAATAAGTATCATTCAGGATCATTGTGCATTTTAGAGACCAATGTCTATCTGAGAACATAAATTCAATCAACATATATACCCTTTTTTTTTAAGAAAATGAAAATATTTTTCTTGGAATCTTCAAAAATCACTAAAGAGTAGCAATGTGCATCAGGCATGAGTTCAAACAACATTAGAATAGTCTATGATATTTAATTCATTCCTCAATTTGCTAAAACGGCCATCATCTAGTAGCTTGGTGAAAATATCCGCTAATTGATCTTTAGTCCTAATATGACTAATCTCAATATCACCTTTGCTTACATGATCTCTCAACAAATGGTGGCATATATCTATATGTTTGGTTCTTGAGTGTTGGACTGGATTGCTGGCTATTTTCACGACACTATCATTATCACACAAAAGAGGTATTTTATCAAATTTTATTTCATAATCCATCAAAGTTTGCCTCATCCATAATAATTGTGCACAACAACCTCCAGCGGATACATATTCGGCTTCGGTGGTGGAAAAAGCTACGGAGTTTTGTTTCTTGAAAGACCATGAAACTAAAGATCTTTCTAAAATTGGCAACTTTCGGAGGTGCATTTTCTATCCATTTTATATCCCGCATAGTCAGAATCTGAATATCCAATTAAATCGAATTTTGCACCTTTAGGATACCATAAGCCAATGCTAGAAGAATGCTCCAAATATCATAGAATTATTTTTATCACATGCCATTCTTTAGGAGTTGCTTGAAAATGTGCACACATAGAAACACTAAACATGATATCGGGTCTAGATGTGGTAAGATAAAAAAAAACTCCCAATCATATATCTATAAAGTTTTGTATCTATCGATTTACCTCCCTCATTAAGGTCAAGATAATCGTTGGTTGCCGTTGGAGTCTTGATGGGTTTTGCATCTGTAACACCCTGACTATTCGGAAGCCAAGATATCACGCAAAACTATCAAACTACTAAAAATAGCATTAAAGCTGGATTATACAGATTCAATCAACAATAATGTCTAAAGAATGACAATAAACGATCATCAGATTCATGGAAAAGAATGGATAAACAGATATAATACCACGAACAGTCAAGCAATACCAAAGTTGGATTATTACAAATGAAATTTATTTAACAAGTTGGCTTGGTGAAAGGTAATAATAATTATTCGTTGGATAAAAGTGAAGTGTAGTGTGCCGAACTACCCCACCAAATCATCTTGTCGTCCTCCTCAATTACCTAATTAAAACATACAAAGCAAGGGTGAGTCGAAGACTCAGCAAGTACTAAACAAGAATAATCAAGCATGGAGTGGACAACACAATTCAGTTGAATTACGAACAATTATTGGAACACATACATGTATGTATGGAATGAATACATGAATGGATGAAATGTAAGAATGCATTGAAGGTATGGACTTATCGATCGTGATATATCTGCAGATAGCGAGTGATACACCCCGTCGGTGTTCATTTAAGCCCGTACTTCACAAAGCACGGGGACCCAATCACCGTATGAAGAACGTTTCATACGGGTGTCAAGTTGTCACATTGGAATGGTGGTCAACACTACCCACATTGGAATGGTGGGTTTTCAAATGCCCATGCTGGAATTGATGGGTCTTTCAAATGTCCATACTGGAATTGATGGGACTTACCAAAAGAATCCACTTCCGTGGTCATAATGAATTTTATGAATGAACATGATGATTTCTCGTGGTATGAATGAATATCACACATTAGTGTAAAAGACACATGGCATTCAACAACATGTGTAAACAAGTATGAGTATGCATTCCCACACAACATAATATATCAAGAATGCCACACAAGTTAGTTGCATGTAATGGAATGCAACAACTGAAATGAATGCTAATTTTTTAATCACAAGAATCATCTTCTTGAAATGAAATAAACATCAGGATGGATAGAAAAAAAGCATTCACAATTTATCCCAACATCAAGCAAACAATTGGAAACATCACCAAACAGCATAGGGTATTTGCCTTCCGCGATTTGACGTAATAGGAGGACACGAAGATGCCCCTCCACTCACCGCCTCACCGCCTACTCAAATGTATAATCGAAATAAGAATAACAAGGTATGACATTGCTACAAGAGCCCTTCCATCCCCTCTATCTCTCCCACACAAACAACGGGATCAATTTTTACCAAGTTTACCCAACAGCCCGATTACCGCTAAACTGGCAGCGATACTAGAAAAATCACCATTAATTATATGTAACTCCAAAAGACCTGAAACTAGTGCTCACTGAATCTTAACAGATCAGGCTACAAAACATTAGTTGGCGGAATCCTCGATTCGCCCAAACAGAGGGCTAATTAATAGCTAAACACAACCCATCTACGCCTGTCCGAATACGATCGAGAGATAAAGAAAACGGCGAACTTTCACCCTATTGATCCAATGAGAATGATTCTTATCAGCTTGGAAAGATAATTTTAAGGGCTAAAATAACTTAGTTGGGTGAAGGTTCTGATTCGGCCCTAATTTGAACAAAACCGAGGACAAACCCATCGACCTCGCCAGACAGACCGGACAGTTTGTAATCAAAAATTCATATCTCCCAAACTACAGATCGGATTTTCCTGATTTCAGTGCCAAAAGAAAGCTAACGTTCCCAGTAATAAAACTCTACAAGGGAAAATTCCCAGATTCGGCCTCTACAGTAGTCTAAACAATAGATGAAAATACTAACATTTTTTCGCTGTAATTGTAAGTGGTAAAGAAAATATCATAACTTTCATTATACAGATCCAATGGAGATGATCTTTATAAGCTTTGAAAGATAATTTAAAGGGCTACAATAACTTATTTGGGTGGAGGTTCTGTAAAGGCCTCTAACTAAAAAAAAACCTAGGATCAAGCTGACAGATCCTTCTCGTTAGACAGACAGAACAGCGCGCACTAAAAAATCATATCTCCTAAACCGTTAGGCAGAATCACGTGATCTCGGTGGCTATGGAAAGCTAAGAGTCGTGGATACAATTCTCTAGAAGGAGAGAACCTCCAAATCGGCCTCTAACAGGTCGATAATGGACCAACATAACAATCTGGACAGAAACCGATTATCTACAAAGACCAAATCAATCCAATCAAACTAATCGGTTTCACAACTAATTAACATCAAACAGCAGGGAAATCATCTCGTTACCCTTGAAGATTCGCTGAGGGATGAAGATCAAGCTCCCACCAAAATCCCCCTTTCTCCCTCTCCCTTTCTCCCTTGGATCGGCCACCCAAACTGAGGGGAGGAGGAGAGGCGGCAGGAGGCGCACGACGCTTGGGAGACGACGACGGCGATCACCGGGACCAGACCGAGGAGGAGGCGGCACCAAGGGGCAGTGGGGGTGCCGGGTAGAGGTGAGGAGGGGGTGGTGGCTTGAGGAGGGAGGGATGGGGAGTGGAGGCGGCCAAGTGAGGGAGAGAGGAGAAGGGGGGGGGGGCGGCGGCTAGGGTTTGGGGGGGAGGCACCCCCCTTGGCCGGCCCCCTCTTGGGCCTATTAGGCCGCGGCCCAAAGCCCAGGTTGCCTTGAAATCACAGAAAACCCCCCCGTGAAAAGAAAATTTTGGTTTTTCGATTAGCTCCCTCTTCCGAAACTTCTTTTAATAAGCCGATTCACCTTCGGGGTATTACAGCATCTTCCATGCCAAACTTCTTGAATAGCTCCTTTACATACTTGATTTCACTTATAAATGTGCCATCCTTGAGTTGTTTAATTTGAAGTCCAAGAAAATAGCTTAGCTCTCCGATCATAGACATTTCAAACTCTCTAGACATCATATTGCCAAACTCCTTGCGAAAATCATGGTTAATAGACCCAAATATGTAAAGAGATCATCATTAATTGTTTTAGTAAAGAGAGTTGTATCAACCTTCCCAATTTTGAATCCTTTTGAGAGTAGAAAATCTCGAATGCGCTCATACCACGCTCTAGGAACTTGCTTTAAGCCCGAAGGTTGTTCAACATATACAAGTTCGGTTATTTTACCATTTAAGAAAGCACTTTTAACATCCATTTGAAATAATTTAATATCAAAGCTTGATGCAAAGGCAAGCAATATTCGTATAGACTCAAGTCTAGCCACGGACGCAAAAGTTTCATCATAGTCTAAACCCTCTACTTGAGTATACCCTTGAGCGACTAACATTGCCTTGTTTCTTACCATAACTATATTTTTATCTTGTTTGTTATAGAAGACTCATTCTGTGCCAATCACATTGTGCTCCTTGGGTCTCTCCACTATTGTCCAAACATCATTTCAGATGAGGTTGTTTAATTCTTCATGCATTGCGTTCACCCAATTCAGATCTACTAGTACATCATTTATATATTTTGGCTCAATAGAAGAAACAAAATAGTAATTTCACAAAACGAAGTAACACGAGAACGAGTTTGAACACCCTTACTCACGTCACCCAATATTTGGTCTATTGGATGATCTTTTGCTATAGCATTGTGAACTCTTAGTGGTACGTTGGATAGTTGATTATCTTCATTGATATCTTCTTCTACAGTATCAACTTGATTTGTAGAGGAAGTGATAGGAGGTTCAACTTGTGTGAAAGATGATGGACCATTTGGATCTTCTTTTGGTTTGGTATCTCCAATTTGCATGTTCTTCATTTCTTCCCTCAAGGCTTCATTACCTACATCATCCAAATCGTCTTGCTCTTCTTGAGAGTCATTAGTTTCATCAAATTGGACATCATATTTTCTTCAACTATACCACTAGCTTTATTAAAGACACGATAAGCTTTGCTATTTGACCCAAGCAAAAAAAATCAATATTACATCGACTTGCAAATTTTGAAAGATGAACACCACTTTTCAAGATATAACTTTTGCAACCAAATACACGAAAATAAGAGATGTTCCGTTTTCTTCCAATTAAAAGCTCATAATAAGTCTTTTTCAAAAGGCGATGCAAATAAACACGATTTATGGCATGAAAAGCAGTGTTAATAGTTTTCGTCCAAAAACTATCAAAAGTATTGTATTCATCAAGCATTGTCCTAGTCACTTCAATTAATGTTCGATTTTTCCTCTCAACAACTCCATTTTGCTCCGGAGTGTAAGTTGTTGAAAATTCATGCTTTATTCCAAGTTCTTCACAATAATTTTCAATTTTTATGTTCTTGAACTCAGAACCATTATCACTACGAATTTTCTTAATTTTAAAGTTAAATTCATTTTGAACCCTTTTTGCAAAGTTTTTGTAAATGCTGGAGGCTTCGGCCTTGCCATGTAGAAAAAATACTCGTGTATATCTTGAGTAATCATCTACAATGACTAAACAATAGCTATTGCCCCTGATGCTCTTATAGGTTGTTGGCCCAAACAAATCCATGTGTAAGAGCTCTAATGGCCTAGAAGTTGACATAATACTTTTGAATGATGAGAATTTGCAACTTGCTTTCCGGCTTGGCAAGCACTACATAATCCATTTTTCTCAAACCTTACGTCCTTCAAGCCAACCACTAAGTCATGTTTGGAAAGCCTTTTGAGTTGGATCATGCCCACATGACCTAGTGTTCTATGCCATAACTAATCCAAAGATGTTTTTACAATTAAACAAGTTTTTAAGCAAGAATCATTTGAAAAAAAATCTACCAAGTAAAGATTTCAAAATTTAAATCCTGTGAAAACCAATTCATTTTCTTTTTCTTTTAAAATGTTTACATCATCTCTGGAGAATGAGCAAGTTAATCCAAGATCACACAATTGAGTAACAGATATCAAGTTAAAGTTTAGTGTTTCTACTAGAGACACATTAGAAATAGAAGGGTCATTTGAGATAACGATTTTACCCAAACCAATTATCTTTGCTTTGCTATTATCACCAAAGGTAATCTTTTCATTACCCGTCCCATTCTCAAAAGTGGTGAATATCTTCCGGTCTCCTATCATGTGTTGAGTGCAACCGCTATCGAGCACCCAATGCTTTCCACCGGTTTTGTAGTTCACCTGCAAAAGAATATCAAGTTCTTTTAGGTACGCAAATTTGTTTGGGTCCTCGGAGGTTAGTGACCAAGGTTTTGGGCACCCAAATAGCATTGTTTTTAGCGTCTAAAATTGAAGTGCCAACAAATTTAGTAATAATTTTTCCATCCTTAGAGTTTTTTTAGTATATAACAAGAGTCATATAAACCAACGAATGTTGTCTTACCAATAGGACAATTTTGTTGAACATGTCCTACTTCTCGACAATTATGGTAGTACCTACCATTTTGCTTAACAAATCTTGTGGGCTTGTTTACCGGCTTCTTGCCCTTTTTGGGCACATACCCAAGTCCTTCTTTGTTAAATAAGCACCTTTGCTCACTTAATAGCTTATCAATGGTGGTTTTGCCCTTGAAGCATCTTTTTAAGCTCTTAGCTTGGTGATTTGTTCTTTTAACTCATGATTCTCAAAAATGAGAAAGGGATCAAATGTATTAGCCATATTAGTAATTGAATCACTTCTAGAACAACATGGTATAGATAACAAGTCATCACAAGATGTAGAAGTGCTAGACATGGATATTGCTTTTGAAGCAACTTCTACTGTAGACATCTCACCTAATAGATTGCAAGTGATTCCAGTATTTGGATAATATTTTTCACTATCTTTTAAGAGAAGAGAATCATGGGCATCCTTTAACTCTTCATAAGTGTCTTTTAAAGAGATGTATTCTTTCTTCAAGACTTTAAATTTCGTCTTCTCTTTTCCTAGATATTCATTTAATTCCTCTAGCATATCCATATGCTCATCATAAGAAGGATCATCATCATCATCAAAGGATTTTACCTTATCTCCTTTTACCATGAGGCAAGTAGGAGACGAGAAGAGTGATGGAGCCTCCTTGATAGCGATGACAACGACTCCCTTCTTCTTGGGGGATTCATTCTCATCGGAATCGATATACTCCTCATCGGAGTTACACTTTCCAATGTGGGCTTCATTTTTGCCGTCCTTGTGGAGCTTCTTGAAGAGTTTCTTCTTGCCATTGAACTCTTTCTTCTTAGATGACTTGCCTTTGTCATCTTTATTGTTGGGGCATTGCGAAGCAATGTTCCTCTTCTCATCTCACTCATAGCATCGAATATTACTATAGTGCTTGTTTTCACTTGAGGATTGCTCTTTCTTGAGTTTGTCAAAGTTGAAGCTTCGGTAAGGGCATCTTCTCATGAATTTCTTTATTCTTCTTACAAGAAGAGTGAATTCTTCTTCGAAGTCTTTTTCTTCATATTCTTCATCACTTGATTCCACATTACCTTTGAAAGCGGTAATTTTCTTACTTGAGGAAGATGACTCCAATAGTTCTTTCTTGTCTTTCTTGTACAACTCATTTGTAATAAGGTTGCCCAAGAGTCTGGTTGGCGTCATTCTTAGCAACTCAGGAGAGTTGAGAAATAGTATCACCAACATCTCATATTTGTCGGGTAGAGCCCTAAGCATCTTGCGCACAATATCAACATCAAGCAAGTTAGTGCCAAGACCCTTGAGTTCATTTATAATGTTGTTAAGTCTACAATACATCTCGGTGATGTTTTCATGAGGCAACATTGTAAATATCTCATATTTAATTCGAAGCCTATGCAATTTGGCTTCTTTAACCGTAGATGTGCCCTCATGAATTTTCGAAAGCGTAGTTCATATCTCATGAGCAGTTTCAAGGTTGCTCACTCAATTGAACGCATCTGCATTTAAAGCTCCAAATAGAGCATTCATTGCTTGAGCATTAAGGTGGGAGTTTCGTTCCTCATGATCCGTGGGGTGTGTAGGATCAAGGGCAATAACGAAACTCTCACTAACAATTCTCCATATGCTTGGACTGATGACCTTTTTATAAAAACCCCTACGATGTGAAGTGGTCGTAGTAGGATGATCGGAGAAAGAAAACCCTTCCGATTGATACTTCCTGACCGAAAGACTTGGTCAAGAAAGTGATTTCGCTTGGAGGTGACAAAGCGAACTTAATTTTCTCGAGCAGACCATCCGGGGAATTGCAAGCGATTTCCCGGATCATTGATGAGACGGTTCAAGCGGTTTGCAATCGTAAAGATTGCTTACGACTATCAAAAGTCGTAAAACCCTACGACCTTGAAGTGGTCGTAGTAGGGGATCGGAGAAAAAACCTTTCGATTGATACTTCCTTGACCGAAAGACTTGGTCAAGAAAGTAATTTAGCTGGGGTGACAATACGCACCTAATTTTCTCGAGCGGACCATCGGGAATTGTAAACGACTCTCGGAGATCTGTCCGATGAGGCGGTTCCGGCGGTGCAACCAACTCCCATAGACCTATAGGCGAGGCAGTTTAAGCGGTGGCAATCGTGCGGTTATAAAAACTCACCAGGAGTTAGACTTGGATTTTTACCTTTTCCTCAAATCGCTCCGCTGTTCTTCGAGCTCTTGCTTTCTCCGTCTTCGACTAGGTTTCACCTTCTCTGCCGCCAACCCAATCAAAAACTTCTTGTTTACGGCGAAATGGCTAAGAGAGTTTCGAATGGGAAGAATCGGAGATGGATGCGGCCAAGATCAAAGTCTTGGTCGACGGGAAGATTCGAGAAGGCTCTGGTGAAGTGGATTCTGGCTATTGGGCAGGACTGGCCATCGGGGGAAAATGGACAAATCCCCGTCTTCCAAGCGTATTGTGAGTGCGGCCTCCGACTGCCTGCTCACCCCTTTCTTACAGTGGTACTCGAGCACTTTGGGGTGGAATTGGTGAACTTAGGTCCTAATTCCATTACCATGTTGAGTGTCTTCGTGTACCTGTGCGAGGCGTACCTGGGGATTCCGGCGGACCTCGAGCTATTCCAATATTATTATGGGATGGCTCGTCAAACCGAATCGCCGGAAGTCTGGATCAAGCTCCACGACTCGAAGTCGAAGGAGTATAGTCGAGTTTTACCCGTCTTCATGGCGGGGTGGAGGAAAGAGGTGGTTTCTTGGAAAGTCACCTCAAGACACCTCTCTTTTGGGAAAGTGCGAGAAGAAATCTTCATGGGACTCGACTCCTGAAGATATTAGCCGGATTGGCCCCTATATTCAAGCCATCAAGGACTTGAAAGAAGAGGGTGACGGATGGCATGTGGTGAAAGATTTCATCACCGCAATTAGTCCCTTGAAGAAGCGAGCATCTCCTATGTGGAGATACTCGGGAGAGGAGACCAACCGGAGACTACGACGAGGGTAAGTAAGCGTCGACTTAGCTCTCGGTTTGGTCCTTCTCAACATTGTCTAATATTCTTATCTGTTTACGGATCTTTCACAGCGAGGTTGACTCTAGAGTCGGACTCATCTGTGAAAATCTCCGCCACTCCAGTGGCGGTTCCTCAAATCATTGCGGTTTTGTCCGAGATGAAAAGATAGGCGCCTAAAGGTAATCAAAAGTTGATTCTTTCTTTAGGACTTTATAGTCGTAAGAAGATACTTACGACTAATGGTGATCGTAGAAAGTCTTGCGATCAAGAAAGTGTCGTAGAAAAACTTACGACTTGGCACGGTCGAGAAAAACTTCGATTGGTTAGTGACTCTTCTTTTCGTTTGCATTACGAAGTAGGCATGGAAAATCGTCGGACGACGAGGAAGTCGTCTTGATGACTATTAACCTGGGTTGTCGAAGAGCGAGGCTCGGCTCCTCCATCTAAGAGAGTCGACTTGTAAAATCTGACAAGGGAGGAGCAAGCTCGAGCTCGGTCTTTCGACGGACCCTCACAAAGCCTGCGGCTGTAGCCATATCTGAGCCAGAAATTGCAGCTATCGCCGAGGAGGTTGAAGCGTGAATCTCTTAGCGCAAACCTCGCAAGGCTAAGGTACCCTTCTATTATGACAAGGAATCTTTCGTAGTTGATGCCACTCCTAGTTTTGTTAAGCAAGCTGGAAAAGGAGATCGGAAAGATTTTATGTCTTTTATGAAGGACGATCTTGCTCGGCACAACTGCACGCACAAGGTAGTCTTGCTCTTGGAATGGTCGAGGCGATCTCGGCCATCCAGAGAACCAGGAGACCGAGCCCTGGTTCCTATTCAAACTCTCGACGGGCGTGGTCGTGGAGCCAATTGTTGAACTTCGATCGAGCGTGGTTGTGGAGAAGAAGAGGTCCTCCGTCGGGAGGATCGCTCCTAAATTCTGGTTAAGACCAGGTGCGAGGTATGTGAAATGTACTAAAGTGTAAGACGGCATTTACCTTTTCCTTTTCACAACTGATTTGCTTCTCTTTATTTTAGTGCGACTCCTTGCCCGGGATGCTTGCATGAGAAGCCCATTGTCACCTCTTTAGTTCTTTGGAGAGGTAACAATGGAAGTGGTTGAAGGATTTCCCTTGACCAGTGGCTCAGTGGTTCCTCCACTGTTGAGGTCGTAGCTACAACTCGAAGTTATAGCTACGACTCTTGAGAGGGCATTGCGACTCATCGAGGTCGTAGAGGCCACGAGGCATGCAAAAGCCCGGTCAAGGTGATAATGACTCAGCACACCATGCTTGGAAAGGAAGTCGTGGCGGACATTCCTTCCTGTGGATTTCATGGGGATATGTTCCGGATCTTAGGATGATGTGACAATTGGCAATGACGTTTACGGTTTGTCGTTTCACGTGTTTTTGACAAAGTTCGAGCTTCTTGGGCAGGTCCGACCGGTCCTTGCACTCGATCCGACGTCCCAAATCGGTCGGGCCAGCCATGTGGGCGGTCGACCGCAATGACCAAAGTGGTCAAAACAGTGGGCCAAAAATAGGTGTTGTAGGCAAGTGAGGGATCCCAATGCACTTGGTCTCATGATTTTTGGAGTCTCGAGTAAAAGTTCTATTGGTTTAAAGTTTCCGAAGGTTTGGATTTTGGGGTTGAAATTCGCTAAGTCCCAAAGGGTCAGCCAGCTCACGAGGCCGTCCGACCCGGCCAAGGGCGATCCGACGGCTCACTGGGCGGTCAGACCGGTTTCTACTGAGCGTCGGCCAACCGTGGCGATGTTGATTTGTTAGGTCAAAGTCATTGGTATCGTGACATATGATTTGCATGATGCATGTTTTGACTAACATGGGTCAAGTTGTGAAGAACTTGTTCGGAATCGTGTTTGCTTATGCGTGGTTGTGCGGGTTGCTTGGTGGTCAACGGCGGTCAGCGGCGAAGAGGATCGGGACTAGACTTGGAAGTTGAGGTCGAGCGATCGGCGATGCTTGGGTGGTCAACGACTCAAGCGTGACAAGATGGACAATGGTGACCTATTGGCGAATCCATGGGCGCATGGTGAAGCGGTTTAGGTCAAAAGTTAAAGCTGCGCTTTGAGAAGCGTGTGTGTGTGACCCGTTTGTTAGTAGGCCTTCTTGAGGCCCGAGAGAGTCAAACCCTAAGAGTTTTAGGCCTCCGCTTATAAATAGGAGGAGATGGTGGGTGCACCTCTCTCTCTCTCGCCTTTTATGTTTCAAAACCCTAATTGTCTTTAGGGGAGTTGAGGTGGAGGCTAGGGCTCTTGATGGCTTGTGGTGAATTCGTTGATCTTTGATTGTCCAGCGATCCATGATGGTGTGGATGTAATCCGACATCAACCCGCGAAATCAATCTATGCAAGGTTTGCTTGAGATAAGTCTCTTTTCGTTCTTGCTTTCAATTTACGTGTTTTTAGGGCTTTCATTGATCCATGAGTTTGTGATTGATTCTTTCCGTGAATTAGCTTCTTTGTGATATGTGTGAATCTATCTAGCATCATCTTGATTATCAATCACTCCACGAACAAGCATTAGGATCAAGTTTTTGATTTCTTGCGGTTTTAGACCTTCATTAATCAATTAGCGATTGCTCAAGATCGTTCCAAGAATTATCATAATATTCAATTGGAATAGGTTCTCAATAGCATATAGAAGGTGTGTGCAAAGTTTCATAAAGATTGGAGTTGAGAATCAAAAGTTTCACCTAATTGCAACCGTCATCGAGGTGATTTCTTTATTTCGAGATGGGATTGTATTGCTATAGATCCAGGAGCCTTGCGTCATCATCAGGATGAGGCCAGGTTTTAGGCGATCAAAGCGCTGACTGCCCGAGTCAGAGCCAGCGGCAGTAGATCCGGCCGGTTAGTTACGGAGAGTCGGCTGCCCATACGTGAGTCTTTGCAATCTTAGTTGATTTTGTTATTTTTTGCTTAGAGGATTTAATTGGATTCAATACTAGTCTTCATTTGTCTTCGGTATATTGATCTTCATAGCTTTCTAATAGCTCTTGGAGTGAAAGTGTATTGGAGTTCATAATTTGTGAAAAAGTGGCGTGCTCCTATTCACCCCTACTCTAGTAATACTACGATTCCAACGCTTAGGTGTCAAAGAAAGTGCGACCCGGAATGGTCGGATGAAGAACCCTTCAACCGTCTTTGATTTCTTTAGACACCTTCAAATCATAGAATTCTGCTTTGCTTACAGATCTCGTGGCCAAGTCCCCATCCCAAAGATATTCCAAATAGAGGAGATACCTCCGACAATAGGCGTCTTGAGAAGGTGTGGTGGGATAAAATCGCGAGGATAGATAAAGTACTGCCGAACAGAATTAGTCAATACTTTCGATCTTAGCTAGATGGACTATGAATGTAAAATATTTTAGAATACTTATATGTAGCTTTCCTTTTTCTTCTCCTTGTCTTCTTTTTGCGCAGCTCTAGAGCAAATTGCTTTGTTGTAGAATGAGTATCATAGACAACTTTTAAATACGACAAGAAGAAAAAGAACTACTGCATGCATCAGAGATGAGTGAAATCCTTTATTACTCTTAATGGTTTTCGATTTGACTACTCGTATAGTGTTTACTAGAGTTGTCATGGAAGAACTCATGACAAAATCTTGGTAAGTAAAGAGTTTACGACTACTTACGACCAAGTAGTGGTGGTAGAAAAACTTATGACCATGACATAGTCGTAGAAAAACTTACGACTAGGTCGATGGTTATATGAAGGACTTAGAACCAATCGGTGATGTTTATCTCCATTTTTGTCCTCTGTAGGGTAAAAGCGACCACGAAGACCTTAGTGACTCACTCGATTATGAAAAAGAGAATTAGAGAAAGCTAAGGGAGGAGTAATAATCCTCTCGGATAGACTTGAGAAGCCATCTACTGCATCTAAGATTGCGGGGAAAAATAAACGATGAGTCTTGAACTTAAAATGCTTTTGAATTTGACCTTTACCCGTCTCTCATTTCTTTTTCGAAAAAAGAAGATGAGATGAGGAAACTTCGGACGAAGTTGGATACAAAGCTTTGGTCATTGAGGAGTTTTCCGCATTACCAGAATAAGGATCGGGGAACTCGAGTGCGAGAACTTCGAGTAACGAGTAAACAATTCTTTACATTTGTCCTTTTCGGTATTTTCCCTTTTCTAATGCTAATTTCTTGTTGAAAATTCTTCTTTGAGTTGAAAGCCTCGAATTTGAAATCCAAGAAGACCTTGATCTACAATGAGTCGATCGCATTGCTAAGATGAATCTGAGAGGACATCGAAGCATGGGAGAAAAAGCATCTTGAAACCATTGCTTCCCATGAAGAAGAGGTCAAGAAATTGGATTCTCAACTAGTAGGTAAGAAATGCTTTTACCTACAATTATCTTTGTGTTAGCTTCCTCTAGAGGATTTATTTTTGTTTGGCCAGGTTTTATTCTTTTGAAGACAAGTGGTGAAAGCAAGAATCTTCGTAGAGAACTTCGACTACGTACCCAGCGAGAGATGGAGTCGATGAAGACTAGTCTTCAAGGCAACATCACACTCTGAACAATGTGCTTGGTGAGCTACATTACGAGGAAAAACTCCTCGAGAAGATCATGTTTGCTCACATAAAGTACCATTGGGTTCAAGTCGGAAACTTGCAAGAAATGGTGACCACTCTGAAGGCTAATCAAAGCGAATCAATAAGGGAAGCGATCGAAGCTGCGATGAGATTGCAGCTTTAAGCGAAACTTAAAGCTCAAGACCCTTGCCTTAATGTGCAACCAATTGAAGCCGACTTATTTGCCTGAATCGAGTAGTCGATTGATTGAAATCTGTCAGTTGGCAAAAGGTAAGCGGAGGAAATCATCGGCACTCCCCCGGAGTAATCTTGTAACTACTTTGTAAAGGCGGACAATTTACATTGTGACGGTAATATATGATCCATCTTGTTTCACTGTGAATCATCTTATCGAGTAGTTAGTAACTCAAAAGATGATAAGCGAATGAAAGACTAAGAATTGAAGTTAAATTAATAATGTTATCCTAGGTAATCTTGTTTCACCAAATCATCTTGTTGAGTAATTAGTAAGCTGAAAAGATAATAAGCAATTAAAGACTAAGAATTGAAGTCAAATTAATAACTTTATCCTAGCCCCGACTATTTGCTTAGTTTGTTTGGACAATCTAAGTAAATAGTGTAATGAAATAGGGTTACGAAAACAAGAGAGGTTTATTTAACTTATAGTTTTTGTTACGATTTGTCAAACCCAGTCGAGAAAGAGTAGAAGCGACTGGACACTAGGAAGTTCCTTCTAGTGGGCGGGACCCACGTGCGAGAGAGGAAAAACTTCGACTAGGTGATGTTACCATCTCAGTTGGTTTAATCGACCAAAAGCGACAACAAGAGTTAAACAAGCGTCTTAGAGGACTTTAATAATCGTTCGCCCTTTTGATGGACTTCGATAAGTCTTTTCGATAGCAAAAGTAGGAGGCTGGCGCTAGGAAGTTCCTTCTAGTGGGGCGGACCATGCGAGAGAGGAAAGACTTGACTAGGTGTGTCTCTTCCTTAGACCCGGTTAAAGCAGATAAGTACACAAAGGTGGTCGAATAAATATAAGAAAGTGCACTCTACTTAGAATATTTTTGAAATTCTTGAAAAAATAAACTAAGATGGGAAGAGTTGGCTTTAAGAATATTTCAACTAGATATAGCAAGGCTCTCTGTGTTGGCAAAGAAAGTGAGTACGCGAGTTGATGCTAGGAAGTTCCTTCTAGTGAAATTTGGACCACATGCGAGAGAGGAAAGACTTGACTAGATGATGTTACTTGCCTTTCGACCGATTGTAGAAAAAAGCGGGTGTTTTGGATCATAGTCAAAAGATTATAAAGCACTCTACTCGAAAAATAAGGCAAAAGTGGTAGAAGGAACCTTGATCTTTATTGCACGAGAGTTGGTCACACATAGAATTTGCGTGGCGAGTCGATGTTCCAGAATTTGAGAGAACTGACCATCTTCCATTGCTAGTCGTCACTGAGCCACAGCGAGTGACCGACCCTTTGTGTAAGGACCTTCCACTTGGGAGAAAGTTTGTTCGATTAGACTTGGATTGGCGAGCCTCAACACCAAGTCACCTCTGACGCAAGTGCGGTGGACCTTACGATCGTGAAGTATCTGCGTAGGGCTTGTTGGTAGTACCGAAGCGGATTGGGCCATGTTTCTCCTTTCTTGAGTGGGTTAATGTCATCACTGCTCGAAGTTGTTCTGGTCGGAGTTGTTGAAGGTTTCAACTCGTGTCGGCCGCAATTTTAACTCGGGAGGTAGCATGGCTTGACTCAGAACACTAAAAGAATGGTGTTTCTCACAGCCAGCTCGACTAGTGGTCGTCATGACGCCTTATATCTGGAAGGTAATTCTTGTACTCAAGCCCCGGCTTAACAAGGTGGTCGAAGACTGGGTTTAATTCCTCGCATTATTTGGCTTCGTTGCACGTTCGTAGCCAGTTGCTTTGGGGATGTGCAGCGAAGCATAGCATAATTTGGTACCCAACTCGTCGCAAAATTCACGAAATTTTGCACTTGCGATGTTTACCATTATGCCGTAATTATCCAGACTCGGAACTCCAAATCGGCTAATTCGCATCTCATCATGAACCTTTCTTTGCTTCGTTGTTATCCTGATTACGAGTTAGACGATCCACTTTGTGAGCGTGTCCATAGCCACAAAAGGAATTGAAACCTCGGTGCTTTGGGAAAGCGGTCCTAGGATATCAAGACCCAGTGCATAAGGCGAGGAAAGAGGTATTATCGTAATGCTTGAAGTGGTTGGTGTATCATCTACCATGGCGGCATTGGACACACTTTTTAACCACCTCTATGGCATCGTCTGAAGTGTAGGCGGTAGAAACCTTGTCGAAATGCTTTCTGCAGCCAATGTTACTGTGGGAAGCATCGTCACCACGGATCTGCTTGTGTATATCATGAAGGAGTGTTATTCCATACGTTTTTGGAATACATCGTATGAGTATCCCTTGGGTTCCTCGTTTATAGAGGACTCCTTCGACCAAAGTATACATTTTGGCTTTTGGGATAAGCGATCGCCTCAAGATCATCTTGGTCTGGAACCCTTGTGAAGATACTCGTAGATGGAAGTCATCAGTATCCTCGTAATCTAATGAGGCCATCTCAATAGGAGATGTCTGGTTCTTCGACGAGGCGGCTTTGGAGGTGCTTCAAAGAAAACTCCTTTTAGTGCATGTAGATCGGGAAGAAGCCATCAGAGCAAGTTGATGCCGAGGAAATTATCCTTCGAGGATGAATTGTACCTCGAAACCTAAAAATGCTTTCTGACTACGTGCCCGATGAAAGTCGAAGGCCATTGTCGAGCTAGAGCTTTGGTACTCTTTCGATTTGATTCACGACTAATTGAGAGTCTCCTCTCACGAGTAGTCGACGAATCGAGAGTGCTTCGCGGCTCGTATGCCGGCTAGCAAACCTTGTGCTACGCCACATTGTTAGTGGCTGAAAGTTTAATTGTATGTCATACTTTAAGGTTTCTCGGTTGGGAATACCGGGACCACCCGACCAAGAGCCACTTAGAGTAAGTGACCGTCAAAGTACATCATCCAGTGCGTAGGGAATCGTCTTGGGGATCTGAGCGAGTTGAGTTTGTCCATCGGCGAAATGCGCAAGATGCAGGATTTTATGGCCATTCGGGACACGAAATGGAGTCGAACTCCCAAGTTAGTGACCATTTGCCATGCGTCCATTGTTTCCTTATTATGGAGGATCGCTCCCAAAGGAAACTCGGGCAACCTGACTATTTTGTGCTTTGAAAATAATACTGCGATTTCCTCGAAGACATGAGGAGGGCATATAGAAGTTTTTGGACACGAGGTGCGCTCCTTAGGGCGTGTAAAACCCGGCGTAATAAACCGGTGGTTATGCGCTTTCCGTTCTCGACCGATCTGCGCTTCTTTCTTTGCACTGTGGCGTGGCGGCTAGGTAAATTAAGAGCGTCTCTTACGGCTTTGGAGAAACGAGCGAGAGCACTCGAAGGTACCTCTTGACATCCTCGGCGGCGTTTGCCTTGTTCGACTACTCAAAACCTTCATGTCTCACGAAGTTTAAAGAAGGGTAGTCCTTTTTCTCCTAGTCGTGCGATGAAACGACTTAAAGCACCCATGCATCCGGTGAGTTTACGGACTTCCTTTTTGTGGTCGGAGGGCGCATCGGAGGATGGCCTTTATTTTCTTAGGTTTGCTTGATTCCTCGTTCGGATACTAGGAATCCAAGCAATTTTCTTGAAAATTCAAACACACACTTCTCGGGATTAAGTTTTAGCGGTGATTTCTAGGGTTATCGAATGTTTCTTGCGGTCGGTGATATGATTAAATTTCTTAATGCTTTTCGACTAGATCATCAACATAGGCTTCGATTCCGGCCTAATTGAGATGAAAAAGTCGATTGCATTAGCGTTGAAAAGAAACCGGCATTCTTTAGACCAAATGGCATTTGACATAGCAAAAGGTACCAAATGGTGTAGCGAATGCGGTCTTTTCTTCATCGTTTAGACACATATTGATCGGTGATATCCGAATATGCATCTAAAAACTTAATATTTCACAACCTGCGGTAGAATCAACCAAGCGATCGTCTGAGGTAAAGGAAAATCATCTTTTGGACAAGCTTTATTAAGATCGATAAAGTCTCGCTTTATCGCCATTTGCTTGTTTGACTTTTGACCATTCACTGAGGTTAGCCAACCACTCGGGTGGTTGATTTCTCTTATAAAGCTTTGCTTTAAGTAGCTTATCATTACGATTTAATAGCATCTAACGTCGATCGGGGCAAATCTTTGTAATTTCTATTTCTACGGGTACTTTATCGGTAGTAAGCGCTTCTTTGTCTTTCGATCACCTCCAGGGACTCGGGCATGTCGGATGCTTGCCGCGCGAACATCTGCGTTAGCTCGGAGGAAGCGCGATGAGGCGTCTTCCTATTTGGGGTCGGAAGTCTCCCAATGCGAGCGATCTTGAGGTTTCTGCGTCGAGAGGAACCTCTTTGACAGTCGTTAAAGCTTTAGTGCGACTTTGAAGCCGACTTGCTAGTGAAGAGTGACTTTCATCTCGAGTTGGTATTTGGCCAACCATCTCGAGAGATCGATGAATCAGCGATTATCGCCATCTTTTTATCACAATGGTGTGATCACTCATTTAGGACTGCATCTTAAGACATTGATACCCATAATGAGTAGCCATTAAATTTTGCCAAAGTTGGTCTTAGAGTATGGCGTTATATCACGATGTCGAAATCGACCACATCAGGAAACTTTCTCGATCTGAAATTATTTGGTGAGCCAAATGTTAAAGGAAGAAAACTTGGCCAATGGTTTGGTAGAAGACCCGATGCGATTCCATGAAAAGAGTATCGTCTGCCGGTCTTACCTTTATCACAGGTACTTGCATTTACGTCCGGGGCATTAGTAAATAGTATATTCAGGCGCCACCATCAACTAACACTCGATTGACCCGGCGGTTGTTGATGGTGGGTTCATTCCTGTCGGATATCGACACGATCGATTAGTGATCGGACAATCACCCTTCTCGAAAGAAATGGTAATTCCAGACCACTTGGTGAAGTTATTGACAAGAGGAGCATCTATAGAGTTTACCTCTCGTCCGTGACTTTGAGTTGTCGTTTGACTCGTATGTCGATGATCCTCTGTAGATATGCTTTACGGTATGTTGCGGATCTTGGGGCATCTCTTCATCATCCTCAGGTGACTTTTGGCCACTCGTATTCCCTACTCCTCGAGTGGGGGTGGCCCTTTCTTGTGTAGTAGTCCTCGAGCTTTCTTTGGAAAACTTCGGCAATTCGGAAGTCATGTCCTTCCTTTTTATGAAAGGACACCACCTTGGCTTATCGTTCCTCTGATCGAGTAGCTTACCTTTGCCTTGATCGAGTGCGACTTGGTGGTTCGGGGCTTTATCTTTCACGCCAAGACCTCCTTGAA
Source organism: Hsuehochloa calcarea (assembly GCA_036346395.1). Lineage (NCBI taxonomy): Eukaryota > Viridiplantae > Streptophyta > Magnoliopsida > Poales > Poaceae > Hsuehochloa > Hsuehochloa calcarea. The sequence goes on from CM070610.1 coordinate 37,497,718, forward strand.
ACCCTTTGGTTTGTGGTTTTGACTTTTATTTTCTTCTTGGACTTCTTTGCTTTCTTATCAGCATACCACGGCTCTCGAGGTGTCGTTTCTCGATCAATAGTGTTGTTCCACTCGACTACCTCGAAGAAGTCGCATATCGATCGACCATCTCGAAGAAGGCAGCGATATTGGGAGGATTCAAAGCAATATCCTCTGTTATCCTTCTACTACGGACTCCTTGCTTAAAAGCCACGATCACGGATGAGTCGAAATTTCGGAATTGAGTTCGAACGACTAAAGCGTTTGATGAATTGGCGCAAAATCTGGTTGTTGTTATTTTATCGGTGCAAGTCGTCTTCCTTCGAGGCGGTTGTATGTGCCTTGGAAATTCGCTTGTAGAAGATCGCGGAAGTGTTGCCAAGTAGATCGACTCAGTGGTTGGTTTAATAACCACGATCGGCGGATCCTTCAAGCACGATCGGGTAATTTGCCATTACATGCTCTCCTCCTCCTACTTGCTCGGACGGTGTTGAATAGATCTGAAGAAATTCGATGGGATTTTGAGATCCATCAAACTTCTCCATGTTCAGTCGAAAATGAGGTGGCAGTGACTGCTTTCGAAGGTCGGTAAAATGCGACACGGTGATTACTTCTTAGGCCTTCTTTGCGGGGAAAGAAGGGTTAATGTCACCGGTGATCGTATCGGCGATACCCGGCAATGGTGACTTTGTCTGTAATGAGGCTTGATCTCTGAGAGGAATACTCCTCGTACTCCATCGTTGTGGATTTCTTTGTCGAAGTGGTGAATGATCACCTCTCAGGGGTTTCTTGATCATCGGCCAATCGAAATGTATTTCTCAGTAGGGGATCGATGTGGCTTATGGCCGTATCGATTTCTCGTGGTGAAATATTCGATTATTGTGGCGAAGTCATATTGCTCGACCATCTGAATGATGTAAACGAGTACTTCGGTTTGTCATCACGGTTGAAGCCTTTGCGCAATCTCTTGACAAAGAGATCGTACCTGGCGTTCGAGCAAGCTCTTGATTAGGATTTTGAGCAAGTCGTTGATGTCACAGGTTCTTGTACATCCTTGGTGATGTTGAATGCGCCATTAGATTCTTACGAGCTGCAATCTTCTTCGTCGGATGGCCTCAAAATTCTCTTCATCAGGATCCTTGAGGCCTTCTCAATGGAGTGCGAGAATGTCGAGGATTTCTCGCGCTCATCAGTGTTGGTTACATCCATCACGATGGTGCCCTTGCCATTACCACGGTATGATGTGTGATCTTACGAGTGTTAGTATCTCGACCTCCATAAAGGTGACCGATTTGAGGAAGGACAAAGACCTCCGTTGATGATTCTCACTTGCGCTCGAGGCCTCCCGCGAGGAGTGCTCGAGGACACCATCTGGCGACTTGGCAATCCCCTCGGTGAGGGAACTGCAGGTTATAAGCGTCTCCGTTCATAAATGAGATCTGCGGAGAGGCGGTCGAATTTGCGGGAAAAGCATACTTGATCCACCCTCTGGAGTTACCACAGAGAAAGGATCACCGGATGTTGGTGGAGTCTGGAATGGTGGCTCGAACTTGTCTCACGAGTCGAGCTTGCTGAGGGACTTGGACACTTGGAGGAAAAACTCTCATCGTGTCGTGAGTCCTCCACAGTGCGGTTACAGTCGAGGTTGACCCTTGTCCTTTGAGGGTTGGCTCCTCTGTTGGGCGTATCGTTGTGGGGATAAGGATCCCTCCTCAACTCCATTGATGAGGCGTTTCACGGGAGAATGATCTCGGGAGCAACATCACCATCGGCGGATGCATCACTCGGCTCGTAGTCGAAGCCGGCATCCATGTCAGCGTCTGCGTGTCTGCCAAGTCAAACCGGTTCTCCTCGTTCCATTCTCACTGCCATGATTGCATGAGATTGGAAAAAGAATATGTTGACAAGAGATTACGGAAGATCCCACGGTCGGCGCCAACTATCGGTGTATTAGAAGCAGATCTTATGTAAAGATTATTTGATTCGGAGGTCTCTAAAGATGAAATCACGCAGAGTGGTTGACAGGGATGTTTAGGCGAGTTGAGGCCTTCTCAGGAGAATAACAACCCTACTCATGTGTGTATGGTATTGGTAATATTCGATGATCAAGCAAGAAGCTAAGACTATTGGAGAACGATTGCTTGTGTTTCTCCTTGACACCTCTGTTTGCGCCCTCCCTTTCACCCTCGATTGATGTCTTTATATAGTCGTGAAGAAGTAGCCGTTTTGTCTGCGGAAGAAGCGCCTTAAGTGAGCGATGTGGGCGCATGATGGTAATAATTCTGGCGCGTTGGCTTCTTCCACGCCGTCGGCAGATTATCATTCGGAGTAATGAATTATTTAAGCACTATTACTCAGCGGAATAGTAGTGCGTATGGACCGTTCAGTTCCTAATCAATTGGACCCACTCGCTTGTAGGTTTGATTATAAGGTGGTGCGTGGTTTACTTGGTGGTAGTATGACTTACATTAGGTATAAATCGTAGTAGAGCTTACGGTTGTGCAATAGTCGTGAAGGACTCTGACGACTAGGTAGTGGTCGTAGAAAGACTTCTGACCGGTGGTGGTGGTAGAAGACTTCTGACCATGACATAGTCGTAGTAAGACTACGACTATGGGGGTGATTGTAGAAGATCTTACAATCACTTGGTAGGTCTCCTCCTTATAAATATAGAGGTATACTTAGGGACTATGTGACACCATATTTACCCATAATAAAATTATAGATAAAAGATAAAATGAGGATTATTAGATCCTCGTCATGACCTTTAAATAAATGGAAATTCTAATTTTCCAATAAGCATAATTTAATCCATCAAATAAAGGCCTTGCTATTGACATTCCCTCACTACCCATCCTTTCTCTCTGAAGCGGTTAAGTCTAAAATTAAACAGACCAAGCTCACGATACCACTTGTAGGATCAAGGATAAGCCCGACTAGAGGGGGTGAATAAGAGGTTTTTCAAAATTAAATAACAAATCTAAATATTGAACAAGATGAACTCTATCAAGGCTTCCTTACATTAATAGGAAATAAAACAATCAAGTGACTAGATACAAATGAGCTATAAATACAAAATTAAAGACAAGAACTAACCACAATGAAGGCGATGAGTTTTTCCTATGGTATCGAAGACTTGTTGGTCTTCACAAGTCCACGTTGAGGAAGCTTGAGCTAATCAAAGTGGCTCTACAAATTAAACCATCCTCGATTTCACTAGCGGTTGTTCTTCCTCCACTCAGGAGATGGTGAAAAACGGACCAATCACAACTTTGTCTTTGGGCCTCTTCACAATCTTCTTGAAGAGATCATCGCATAAACTTCGCCAAGCCATCTAGGTGTTGATCAACACCAAGAGTAATAGATTGTGATCTTGACAGCGGCAATCAAGTGCCAGGATCAATCTAGAATGAATGCACTTGAACTTTTGGCCAACCATCTCACAATGAATGCAATGTGAGTGTATGGGGTGTGGAGTGAATGCTCTAGACTCAAAGGATGTTAAAATGAAGTCTCTCTCTGTCCCGAGGCGGTAGGAGAAGTATTTATACCCACCACAACCAAATATGACCATTGGAAGCAATTTTGAAATTTTTGGTCTTGCGGTACTACCGCCCGTTATGAGCACGGTAGTACAGCTTGTCTGCGATGCTGCGATGGCTTGGCTATACAGAGGCATTAAATGTACGAAAGAGTTGTTGAAAATTCGGTGTGGTACTACATAGTTAATCAAGCGATAGTTCCATTTAACGATCATCACTTAAAGCGGGGGCGGTACTACCGATTCACTTTGTGATCCAAAAGGTGCTTTACGAAGAAAAAACATCTGCGGCTGATTTTTGGTATATCGGGTTGCGGTAGTTCCACTAAACATCGCGGTCATCTGTGATGCGGTAATGTAAGAGTAAACTTGAGAACTACCATTTACGGGTGATCAAGCGAATTTGAAAGGTGTCATTACGTAAAAAATGTACATTGTCAAGACCTAGGTATGACTTTGACCTTGACTTTGAACATTTCGCATGCATGTCCAAATTGTTGTATTCACCCTTGGGTCCAAACCTTGTAAATACTCGATGAACAAGAAAGTCACATATTCATATATTATCATTAATTACCAAAATAATTTTTAGAGGCCTAGATGCTTTCATCATACAGCAGTTATTACATTATAGTCATATTTTTAGTACTACGACCAGTTATTAATTATAATCGGATTGTTGAGTATGTTTACAGTGCGATGAGTTACTTTGCTATTGATATCGCTATGCATCTCTAGTTATTTGTGATCGTTGTCTGTAGTAAAATGCGGAATTAAAATATTGACCACATTTCCAGCAAGAATGGGGAAAGCGAGCATGACCGCGGCGGGAGATGGTGGTGCGGTGGCCGGAGGTGCTTGAGGAAAAGGAAGGGACACGTCGTAGAAGCGTCACGAGGTGAAACAAGCAGCGATGGCAGCGTCATTGGGGATCAACGGCAGCGGCGGAATCGACAAAAAGAAAGGCGTTCGGCCGGCGGGAGAAAAAGCTCAATTGCGGAGAAATGATGGCGAGAGGATGGCAAATCGGGGGCGTGCAAGAGGAAGCCAGAGGCGCGCCATGATGTGGTTGGCGTGAGAAGCGATCCTTTAGAGGAGGTGGAGCTCACAGGTGGACTATAAGAGGAGAAGGAGCTCACGGTGGGGTTGCCGGTTTGGAAAAAAAGGGAGGAGGGAGGAGGAGGAGGAAGGGAAGGGGAGCTACGGTTTATAGGAAAAGCAGGGGGGAGAGAGAAGCCTTTGCAGTGGTGGTGTCTTGTGTGTTGATGTATCTTCCCTGTGATGGAGTGGCGTGGGTGCAAGGCTTGGGTGAGGCATGGTGGCGGTAGGGCATGGGCGTGGGGGTCAAGGCATGGGGCGGTCGGTGGTGCGGCGTGTGCAGCAGAGGTCTTCTGCACTTGCGGAAAAGAAGGTAACTAGGAGAAAAGAAAGGAGGAGAGAGAAAAGAAAAGGAAGAAAACAAAAGGACATCGAGAAAAAATAAATCCAAAAATTCAGTAAATTTTATAAAATAGTTTGGAATCTAAAAATATCAACTAAAATATTTTGGATTTTTAAGTTTATTTAATTATTTAAAATGGTTTTCACTTGAAATTCAATTTACGTTTTAATAAATTCAATAAAATGCAAAAACTCCAAAATAAATCCCTCTCTTTCAAAATAAGTAATTTAAATTAAATTTTACAACTGAGAAAATGAATTTTTGGAAAAAAAAAACATAAAAGGAATAATTTAAATTAAACTCGAGAAAATAGTAAAAGAATTTGGAGAAAATCCAAGAAAGTCTAGAAAATCCAATATCTCAAAGTATATGTCGATTTTGAATCATGTGATAGAAATATAAGTTGTTAAGACTTTCGACAATAATTACAGTGATTAAGAACAAAAATTACATACATAATTTCTTGTAATTTATGTATAATGAAGTTGTAACATCCATTTGGGTCCAAACCTTGTAAATACTCAATGAACAAGAAAGTCACATATTCAAATATTATCATTAATTACCAAAATATTTTTAGGGACTAGATGCTTTCATCATACAACAGATTATTCTATTATAATCATATTTTTAGTACTACGACCAGTTATTACATTATAATCGGATTATTGAGTATGTTTAGAAGTCACGATGAGTTACTGCTATTGATATCGCTTTATGCATCTCTAGTTATTTGTGATCGTTGTCTCGTAATAAAATGCGGAATTAAAATATTGACGGATTTCCAACAAGAATGGGGAATCGAGCATGGCCAATGGCGAGAGATGGTGGCGCGGTGGCCGGAGGTGCCGGGGAAAGGAAGGAGCACGTCGTAGAGCGTCGTGAGGTGACCTAACGACGATGGCGACATCATTTGGGGATCAGCGGCGGGACGGAATCGACAAAGAAAGGCGTTTGGCCGCGGGAGAAAAAGCTCAGTGCGGAGAAATGATGGCGAGAGAGGATGGCAAATTCGGGGGCGTGCAGAGGAAGCCAAAGGGCTCGCCATGATGTGGTTGGCGTGGAGAAGCGATCAGGAGAGGAGGTGGATCTCACGGTGGACTAGAAGAGGAGAAGGGAGCTCACGGTGGGGTTGCTTGGTTTGGAAAGAAGAAAGGGAGGAGGAGGAGGAGGAAGGGAAGGCGCTACTGGTTTTATAGGAAAGAACGGGGAGGAGAGAGAAGCCCTGCGAGCTAGTGGCCGTCTTGTGCTTGACGACATGCTACAACGATGGAGTGGCGTGGGTGGCAGGGCATGGGTGAGGCATGGTGATGGCGATGAGGGCATGGGGGTCAAGGCATGGGGTAGGTCGGGTGGTGCGGCGTGTGCCGAGAGGTCTGCAAGCACGGAAAGAAGGTAACTAGGAGAAAGAAAGGAGGAGAGAAAAAGAAAGAAAGAAAACAAAAGAAATCCAGGAAAAATAAATCCAAAAATTCCAGTAAATTTTTATAAAATACTTTGGAATCTAAAAAGATAAAATAAAATATTTTTTTGATTTTTTTCAAGTTTATTTTAATTATTTAAAATGTTTTTCACTTGAAATTCAATTTACGCTTTAATAAATTCAATAAAATGCAAAAACTCCAAAATAAATCCCTCTCTTTTAAAATAAGTAATTTAAATTTAATTTTACAACTGAGAAAATGAATTTTTGGAGAAAAACATAAAGGAATCATTTAAATTAAACTCCAAGAAAATAGTAAAAAATTTGGAGAAAATGCAAGAAAGTCTAGAAAATCCAATAAATCAGTTTTGATTTTAATTGAAGTTTATTTATTCATATTAAATTATTACACTTTTAAAAATAAAACATTAAGCTTTTAACAATTGAAGGTAAATCAAATGATCCCTTTTAAAATTTTAAAGCTTCGGAAAGACTTCGAATTTCCTGAAAGCCAAAAAGAAATAAAAAGAACTCAATGGAAAATAACTACAAGGTCTTCAAAAAAAAATCCAATATAAAACCATAAAATAAAAAAAAATAATTTTTATTTAATTGGAGGTCGATTTACTCATTTAAATTGTTTTAAATTTATGAAATTTCAAATTAAGATTTAACAATTCAAGAAAAGTCAAATGGTTATTTTTATCTTGAAAATAAAAAAAACCAAAAATTAGGATGTTACAAGCATCTCCAACATTCCACGTGACCAAGCCTCCAATATGACATCATGATGCACATGAACTAGAACATTAAATCTTCATGCATGAATGAAACTTACTCATACTACTGGCATTCATGATCTTTGACATTCATAACAATCAAGCATCCGTGAATAGCACAAAATACTCGTAATAAAGTAAACATGAACAATCGATCATGAATAATCTACCACTAACTGTACTTGCCTTTTTAAAGCTCGCTTTCGAAGAAGCAAAGATGGTGCCTCTACTCGAAACTCCACCTCCTATACAAGAATAGTGCTAACAACAAATACTCTGAAAAGTGGACACCGTTTACACCTTAACCCATCCTTAAGACCTAGGGTTGAATAATGGTTATACTCAATTCTCCAGCGGTCTAGTAGTAGAGTCCCGAGGCAGTGATACTAAAAGCGTCATAACATTCACTCTGAAACTTCGGAGCAGGATGAACTTTGTCTCTCACGGAACCATGACAAAACCGTCTCGAAAACCTAGTTGGCAAGTCCTGATTGGCCTTCTATTAACCCTAATGTTCGGTGAAGTTCTCTGTCCCTACAATCGGAGTCGAAAACAGCAGATGGTAAAAATTCCATAACTCTTGATTGCCAACTCTAAAAATTGTGTTCTTTATCAACTTGGAAAACCTACTCAATTTTCTACAAAATTCGTGTTGGGTGACCTTTTAGATCGGTCTCTACATAATTCTTCTTGGCGGACAAACAAAGTATTAAATCTAAATCACTCTCTGAACGTCGCACAGCTGCCATAAGTTCTAATCCGTAACTCCAAATCGGGTGATCTCGGTGCCTAAAAAGCTAAGACCATGGTCTCGACTTTTTAAGAGGTGGTCAGATCAAAAAACATACTGTCTTACCCAAAGCGTGACAGCGACAGCGCTGGACAAATCTGATCTGCTACCTCCAGCTTGGTGAGGCGTGAGGGATCGGCAGGGGAGGTGGGGGCAGCTGCTGAGGGGCGTGGTGGCAGGCGCAAGAGGAGGTGGGGTGGTGGCACAAGAGCAAGAGGCGGCTCAAGGGGAAAGGGAGAAAGGGGTGGGATTAGGGTTTTGGGGGTGGGATTAGGGTTTGGGGGGTGGGAGCAGCCCCCTTAATGCCGACCACTAGGTGGGCTTCCCCAGGGCAGCCCATGACCAGTTGCGAATAAATGCGAATAACCCATTTTTCAGAAATTTATTCTTCTTTCATTGTTCTTTTTTCCCAGGTAATTCCTTAATTACGGATTCAATTTGGGATATTACATTCTACCCCATCTTAGCGATTCGACCCGAATCTAAGCTCCAATCCATCGAAAGGAATCTTGCGATTGGGAGATTGATATCAAAACACGTGCCGATGCCAACAACCTTGGTTAAAGCTCACGAATCACGATTTCCCAAGTCTCAAGTCGACACACTTGGACCATCATGTACACCAACGTCTTCGTCTCGACCTTCTGAGTTCTCTCAACACACGAGACACGAATGGAAGGTCTTACTTATTGACCAAAGGTCCTATCGAAAACTCCATCTTTGGACCTCTCAAGTACTCACTTAGCACTAGACATACAAGGCGTTATGTAATCCGCGCATGGACTCGAGGCAGATCTGGCGATGCACCAACCTCAAAATCAAACCCATATACCTTGGGCGACCTTCCCTTGGTACCAAACCAAAAGTCTGCACCGTCACATGGGACCCTTGTTCCAACTCTCAATCGAGCACTTTACTGAAACAAGGAATACCTCCTTTAACGAGGACACACATTGAGAACTCTCTTTGAACAATCTCTACTATAAAAGAGTCAACTAAAGCAAAAGATTCTCATCATAACCACGCCATGCCATCTCCCCAACAAAGGATCAAATCCAAAATTAAAATTCATCACAAAAACCATTCCACGTTCCAATTAGGCGGTTTTGCAAATGAACACCACGAAAGCCAAAGGAGAAATCACTCAAATGCTCAAATCACCTTTTCCTTTATTCCTTATGAACCGGAAAGAACCACACATACCAACATAAAGCCAAATCAAATTGCAACTGACACCCGTCATAACACGCAGCTCGAACAAGAGTTAAGAGATCATTCTATTACCCAGAAAAACACTCTTCTTCCTCAATCCCTATTTTAGGAATAAACCTTCATTTAAATTCTGAGATTCCCAATTATCACCCTACTCCTTCCTCTTATCCAACAACCTCAATATAGATTTCACCCCCAATCACATCTTCTCAATCCTTTAAAAAAAAATTAAAATTCACAGCACACACACTCATTTACTACACCCAAAGAATGCTACCAGTGATCATTGCACTAATCAAAATCCACTTTGTTTCACTATTTCTACACAACCTCATTAGCCTCCAAGGTCCTAGCATAGAACACCAAGCCATAATTTTCAATCTCCAAGGCTCATGTAAATGTATTTCGATGCAACTAATTCGAAAACTCTCGAATCCGATGACCAAAATTCTCACAATCTAAACATACTCATTCATTAACAACCGCCTGAAAACATATTCTCAACCAAATTATCTTTAGAAAGATTCTAACTCCTAGAGGGTTACTCACTGAAGCCAAGTTGTACCTGGTAATAATTCAACAGTCCCTACTATCCCATCAATTGTCATTACAATTAGATTACTTCGCTAATCCTACGCTCATTAAATTATACCTTCATATTTTGCCTATACAATATGGTACATTACCCAATCATCTCTAATAAACTAACCAATATTTCCATATTTTCAATAATTCTAATGTTCCACTCAACATGAACAAATGATCTTTGACCGCAAACCACTATAGGTTCTATTAGTTGCAAATATTGCTATCGGTTTAGTCCCAAAGACCAAACTTTCTATTTAAGACAAGCCTCCCCAAGGACTACTCTAAGAAATCAACTTATCACTTAATGCATCTCAAACAAATTGACACCCAGAGTCTCACCAAAATCATCTACTTGACCACCACTATCAAGTTGCCATTATACATCCTAAAAGACACTGCAACACGAATGGTTAATCCTTCCTCAAAAGAAGATATAGTTAGAAACACGTTAAATACGTAAAAATATTTACCACTGCATGATAAACACAAGATCAAGGGAGAGAGTCGAATAGCCAAGATCTCGAAAAATAGAAGGTGAGACCACAGTTGAGTGCACAAGTTCCACTAGAGCGAATTTTCAACCCTCAGCGAACAAGAATAAAACATTGCCATTGAAACTCAAGAAACTCTTAGCGACAACAACCAAAATGTTAAGCGCACCTTAATAAGTTGCGGTTTGCAAAACTTAACTCCAACTCCAAATAACTCTACCATACCCTTTTCCTTAACAATGAAAATATTTTTTTCTTTCTGTACCACATCACTTGCCACCTCTAACAAGAAGTGCCTTTAAAACCAGAGCACACTAATCACTTAAGAACCCAATATGACATTCTCACACCTCGATTTGCTCAACCATTTCAGCTACCACACTAATCATGATTTATCAAAGGTTCTTGAATACAAAACTCTAAACTTTTCATTCATTCGATATTACACAAGGCGGTCAAATTACTTCCTTTCTGAAAGAATCATCTCCACTCCCACAAGTCACAATCCCTTGCAAATAATCTTACTAACATTTAGAATAACACACTCTTAACATGATTCCTTACCGTCAACTCTTCCATATAATGCACCAAAAGTTCACCAAATTGGTATATACCACTTAATCATCTCATCCTCAAATTGAGAGTACACTAAAATATTACAACAAATTGAGAGTACACTAAAATCTTACAACCTCACTACGTCAACCACTTTATTTTTAGAGGGAATCTACCACACAATCTAAAACGTTATACCAAAACTCTTTTCATCAAAGGCATACTATTTCCCCAACAATTTCACCATCATGCAAACATAGATCACATATTAAACCCTATCATAAACCCTTCTAAAAGAAACACAATAGATTGTTTCATAATATTTCTATTATCTCAATTAGATTCCAACGTTCAACTTGTCCTAGAGATTATCAGATACACAAACCATACTATCAAGGCAAACTTCTTTTAACAAGGGCATGCAGCCACAAGTCATCCTCATAGAACACACATGAATAAATCACTTTTCAATTTCAACTCTTCACCTCTTAACAATGCTCACACTAATTTAGTACACGCTAATTCCAATCTAGAGGTTATCATAACCATTGACGATTGTTCAATCATAGACGAATTGATGGTCCTTTCTCGATTTGCATTCCCACAGGTAAGTATAACATCATCAAATAGCCAATTAAAGAAAGTTTTTAGATTATTATCTACTAGGACAACAATCAACACATCATTACCTTTTCCTTCCTACGGTTAGATTAATCAATTGAGACCAAATAACCCAACAAGGTTAGCCAACTGAATAATTTTAATGTCCAAACCAGTTCATCGACATTCCATACTTCTTAATAACTCTTATGACTCCAATTAGGTATGGGCATACTCTTAGTCACTACTCCTCAGGTAATTACTTTATGGCAACATCACATTAATCAAGTTTAATTCAAGGATCAGGTTAAGACCAATCATGCATCACGCTACAAATCCGACTTGGTAACTCATACCTTATCAATGAACTTCTATGTTTACCACCTCTCAAGCCAAACATAACAAGACATCACAAAAGGATTTTAACTCTTTTAAGAAGAAGGGCATTAAACTTCAACACTCGAAATAATCCAAAAGAAATTCATAAAGCCAAAGCTTTCACATGCTAAAGAACTCACAAAAGATAGTTCACATTATCCAAGGTACCAGCGAAAAAGCGAATCATATTTTCCCAGCGAGAAAAGCAAACCTTCACCATAAAATGTCAACCTTGCGAATCAAAAGCGCTAACAAAAGCACAACTCTCGATAGTCCAAAGAACAAATCATTGCCTTATGGAACCAATAAAACCAGGAAAACATCCAGCGCATTGAAACCATTAACCCAAGGAAATTAAACAACCACCGGTTGGTGGAAAAATCCTAGTACAACTCAAGGGAGTCAATAACCTTCCCAAAGGAATTCATGTCTTGACACTGGAAGTAGGTTTGCCAAGGTAAGCACTCCACTATTCTCATACCCTAGCGGCGGTATAACTTTGGCCATGCCCATAGCCACAACCAAACTCTACCTCTCGACATCGATTATCTCCACACATAATAATCATATAATCAATTAATAAGCAATCATACTCAATTAATATCGGCAATCATCAATACGATATAACATAGCGTAAATGCAATGCTTTGCCCATTCCCATCCTCGTGCACGATTATTGTCAAAAAATTTAAGTTGTTTTACCACTAGCCAATTTTAATTAATCTATTCACCACGGACCTAAAGCAGCTCGATACCAAGCTGTAACACATTAACTTTGAGCACGGAATGGTACCATAGTAACATGATTACAAATTAAACCAAGATATTTCTTTCTAATTTTGTAGAATCTCCTTTGAATAATGAACCATCAGGACATTCGCACAAATAACATTAATAATAAGCAATTAACCAAGCGCATAGTCTAAGACATGTTCATAAAGTAACATCCATAATTAGCTAGCCAACTCCAAAGAGGTTATCAAGGCATAAAGCATAATGAAACAAATCTCAAGTAGTTTATTCAAATGCTAATACATCATCAGGTTTGTTTATTCAATGAGAATTTGCTCGTGCCATTGTGCATCCATGTTTATTTCCTACTCCCCCCATCACAGTCACAAGCGAGGTACCTAAAATCACAACACCGGCAGAGTGAGTTCAAAACTCGACAAAGTACAATTAGCAAGTCAATAACATAGGCAGCGCAACCATCATCATCCAACCATAATTCTCAATAATGAACATGCCAAATGCACATGCTATGCAAGTTGCTCAAATGCACCATTCTCTTTTCTTTTGTATATACGGTGTTGCGGGTGTGCATCCGATCGATGCACACCCATGCTAATGCCTTCTAGTATAAGGAACATAGCCCATACTCCACAAGTATGGGGACCAAAAGCCATCATCTTCATAACAGGGACCTCGATCAATGCTTGGTCACCCGCGTGGCCAAGCCTCAATATGATACCATGATGCACATGAACGAACTTTAAATCTTCATGCATGAATGAAACTTACTCATACTACTAGCATTCATGATCATTGACATTCATAACATTCAAGCATCAGTGAATAGCACAAAATACTTGTAATAAAGTAAACATGAATAATCGATCATGAATAATCTACCACTAACTGTACTTGCCTTTTTCCGCCACGGCGCGCGAAGAAGCAAAGATGGTGCCTCTACTCGAAACTCCGCCTCCTATACAAGAATAGTGCTAACAATACAATCGCTGAAAAGTGGACTCCGTTTACACGATTAACCCCTCCTCAAGACCTAGGGTTGAATAAGGGTTATATTCAATTCTCCGAAGCGATCTAGCGATAAGTCACGGAACAACGATGCTAAAAGTGTGATTCGGTCTCGGCCGGTCAACTTAGAAATCTTACTGAATTGCCTACCAAATTCATGTTGGGGACCTTTGATTCGGTCTCTAAATAATTCTTCTTGGCGGACAAGCAAGCTGTCAAATCTCATCGACTCTCACAGAATAGTCGCCGAAAGCTGTCATAAGTTCTAATCCGTAACTCCAAATCAGGTGATCTCGGTGCCTAAAAGCTAAGACCAAGGGCTCGATTTTCTAAGAGGTGGTCGAGATCAGAAAGCGTCACGCATCTTATCCAAAAGCGATAAACAACAGACCTTGAACAAATCGATCTGCTACCTCACTTGGCGGCCCTCAATTGTCGTCTCCTCGCCTTCCTTCCAATGGGCGCGTAAGTTGGCTTTCACAGGCGGTTTATCTGAAAATAATGTATCTTGTGATAGTTGGCTTTAATAAGAAATATCACAGATGGTTTTTACGAAAAACCGTGCGTAATGATGATATATCACATAAGACTCTAGCCATCACTAGTAACATAGATGAGTGCAGTTTGTAAAACCGTATGTAATAATTACAATCTTGGCGTTTTCAAAAACACTTTGTAATAAGATGTCGGTATAACATATTTTATAGTAGCTCTTCCACCTCTATATTCACATACATCTGTCGAGATTCATTGCCTCTAGATTTGTTCCTTCTTTGACGATTGGGTAGCCCACCTCTAGATCCACCTGTACTACCTTCAGGTGTGCAGTCTACCTTGACGTCAAGAGCCATCGCCTTTAGATCTGATGCATTCCTTGACGTTGGGAGCCGCTGCCTCTTGATCCACCTACACCACCACCGGATCTTCTGTCTGCCTTGATATGGACAACCATCAACTCCAGATATGTTGCCTGCCTTGACGCCGAGAGTCTCTCACCTCTGGATCCACATGCACCATCCTCAGATTCGCCACTTTCCTTTTATGCCACAGGAACCATCGCTTCCAGATCTTTGCTCACCAATGCTCGACTACATTCGTCGGTCACCGACACCATCCCGCGCCTCTAGGACGGAGAGAGAGAGAATCAAATTGGTGAGAGAGAATGGTTTTCCTTTGTTTGTATGACGGTGTGGGCCCCACTAAAAGGCTGTACAATAAAGCTAAAAAATAAGCCAGGTAGTTATTTTTAGGTTCACTTCAGGGCCTCCTTAGGCTTAAAGTATAGTTGGGGCGAAGTTTTGTAACGTAATCCATGTACTCTCTTTTCCCGCTGTACATTTGAGGTTGTGTGAATTTTTTTTTGGCTGTATTAACATCTTTTTATCTTGTATTTACAAAAATAACCATCTGCGCTTGCAGTGAGTCGATGCGATAGGCCCTCCCGCCCTACGTCGCCCCTATCGCCTTGGCCGTCGTGCGGTGGCCCCTCTGCACCCGCCACTTGTCTGCGCTCCACCACGGTCCTCCTCCCGCCCCTACCACGATCGTGCGTACCCTCCCCCGTGCCCCCTCCGCACAGCCCCCTACCCCCTCCTACCCATGTTTGGTCGGTTCTCGGGAGAAACAAAAATTCGGAAAAAACTAGTGGGTGGATTCCACCGTCGTTGAGAAGCTCGAAGTCGAGCCCCTCCACTAATTCCACACTTTGTCCTCTCCTCGGTCAATTCCATAGCATCACTTTATGCGTGAATTAGCTCGCGTGGGATTCCCTCCTCATGACTATAAATTGGAAGCGGCGAACACAATTTCATTCGTAATCGTTAAGCTCTCTCTTCGATTGCTCTCTTCTTGTGTTGATTATATTTTTAAGAATAATTTAGCATTATTAACATGCAGAAATCACTAAAGCAAATTTAGCATGTATTTTTTTATCTTAATCGATTTTTAGTCGTTAGTAAATTTTCATTAGCTGCGTATTAAGTAGTTGTAATTTTCCAGGGGCACCTGTTATAGGTGTTCTGAAATTTTCGTAGAAAAATTTGTTCCACTTTATTAGTCGCATTTGAACTTTATTAGTCGTTGGCTTTGTTCTCTAATCGGAGAGCTCTTATGATATATCTCTGCATGCGTGTGTGTATTAAGCAGGATATTACATGAGTAACTCAATGCTTCATTGCTATATTAAGCCAATGACAACTTTGCAATCCCCCTTGCACATGATGGAATAATATGTGCATGCTTTTTTAATTGTCGATCTGTGACACATGTTCATTATTGTGTCGATTAGCCTAATTAATTTATTCATATTTAAATAGTTGTGTGGATATAGTGAGGATATGTGCATGATCTCAGGATGATGAGTCAATTGGCAATGGCGTTGTTGGTTTGCAAAATCTCGCGTTTTCGGGTTTGCTCCAAAGTTTGTCGAGGCCTGATGATCTGGCCGGTTGTGCAAGAGTGATCGGGACACGCCGTGGAAGCGATCCAGGCCCAAGCCATGTTAGCGGTCAGGCCATCATCAAGACAAATTTGGGTTTTTGAGGTGGGCCAAAAATAGGTTGTGTAGGCAAGTGAGGAGTCTCTGGATGTGGTCCCATCACTTTTGGAGCTCCAGTCAAAAGTTCTATTCGTTTGAAATTTCCGAAGGTTTGAATTTCTCGCTTGATTTTAGCTAAGTCCTTTGGACTGGTCAGAAGCCTTAGGTTGTGGGAGGCGGTCCGGCCAGAAATGAAATCGGTCGGACCGGCCTGTAGAAGCGATCGGGCCGGCGATCATGAGTGTTAGCCAAGTGTTGCATTGAGTTGGTTTAGTGGTTTATTATATGAACTTCAATGCTTTATTGTTGTATATCGCATTGTAAAGGCGGCGTGGGTCAAGTTGTGAAGAACTTGTTCGAGAAGCGATTTTTTTGTCTATTCTTTGTGCGGTGTCTTGCGAGTCAGCAGCGTCAGCGGTGAGTGGATCGGGACTACGCTTGGAGGCAGAGTGGAAACGATCGGGGATCCGGGTGAGGTCGTGTGACTCAATCATGGTGCGAGAATGGACAAGATGGATCGACGAATTGGTTCGCAATTTGGTTGGATCGGAGCGTATGAGATATCGGTGCGAGTCTGCAGGAGTTTCCGATGGGATTCGGACAAGAAGCTTGGCATCGGTGAGAACGGTGATCAACCTACGTGGTGAAAGCGGCGATTGCTTCAAGTTATTTGTGTGTAGAGTGCGAGAGACCATGTGAGAGGTCCTCCACTCTGAGTGATGAGTATTTGACAAGTGTGTTGATTAGATTGAGAGTTGGGTTTTAGGTTTGGGTGATTAAAGTGAGTCGAGGTGTCGGAACTACATTGTGTATGGGCGGAAGTTCAGATCATCAGAACTCTGGGTGTTAGAAATAGGATCTTAGGTTAATCGGGTTTTGGTCTCGGTGAAGAAATCGGAACTTCCGCTGAGGGTAGCGGAGTGTCAGATATTTCGACATTGAGTGTTCTCTGTGTTGCTAATCGAATTAAATATTTGGAAAATCGGATGTTAGAAGATCGGAAGTTCCTTGATGGTAACCGCGGAACTTAGATAATTCGACAAGTGCGGATGTTAGAAATCGGAACTTCATTTGTGGTAAGTCGCGGAACTTCGATTGTGTCGAGCTTGTATGAGAGAAGGTTAAATTGTGATTTTGATTTTGTATGAGTTTGAGTCTTATACAAATATTGATGCTATGATATTGTGCAATGCTATGTGATGTGTTTTATGCATGTTGTTGCGGGGCATCAAGATGGAGTCGTGGCGAGACACGTGGACGGACTAAGTATTTGGGCGTTGAGGTCGAAGCAGTCGGGATGTGTCGAAGGCGGCGTGAATCTTAAGCGGTTGCGAGTCGTGCACAACAAGGTGTCTGGAGGCTTCGGAAAGGTGCGCAGAAGCGAAAGGTCTTTCGCAAGCGGCAAAAGTGGGCGGTTCCGTTCGGTGTAGCGGGCTTAATGGGTTGGAGGCCCATTAGCCAAGGCTATAAATAGGGAGAACCACAGGTTAGGGTTAGACTTTTTGGGAGAAAGAAAATTAGGGTTAGCCTTAGCAAAAGGTTTGTTTTGCTTTGAGAGTTTGTTGAGAGAGAATAGCTGAAAATCTTGTAATCATTCCTCTGTGGTTCCTTGTAATCTTTTGATTTCTATTAATGAATCTACGAGGTTTTGATTACTTGCCTATACCTTTCTCTATTCCTTTCGTTCATGTTGAATAGTTAAGGTTTTGATGTATCTTTTGATTAAATTGTATGAAATAGCATGAAACTTAATATCTAGAGTCGTTTTGCTATTGCTAATGGATTCCCAAAGTCTCATGAACTAAGAATCGAGAATCGTGTCTATTTTGGGTTTTGGTCTTTCTTGCCCTTCTTCTGAAATCGGTTTTGGTTCGATTATTGAATCTTTGGTTGCGATTCTTCTCCATAAGGTCAAGATGGTGTTTAGGATGATGTCTGTAAAACTTGACTGAGAAGAGCATTCAAGATTAAGTAGTTTGGATTTTGAGCAAAAACCCGAGCGTTTATTCTTAGCTCGGGATAATCGGAACTTAGATTTTGGCGTGAAATACATGGCGGAACTTCAGCGCTATACTACTCGGAACTACGCGATGTGCTTCCGAACTTCCGATTTCGGAAGAACGACTGAAACTTGGTTTTGTTATTTGATCTTGCTTCATTTACTTTCTTTAGATCTTGAGAGATCTTTGTAGGTTAGTTTTAAATACGGTAAAGGGAGTATTAATTTTTAGGCACCATTCACCCCCTCTGTTGCCATTTCGGTCCTTCAATTGGTATCGAGCGGTTAGCTCTTCTTGATAGATCTTAACGGTCGGTTGAGCCATAACAGCGGACAAGTATTCCACCAAGCCTCCGATTTTTGATGATGCAGATTACCTACGGAAGAGCGAATGGAAACTTACATCGGGCTCGGGGTATGCCATCACGGAGAAAGGTGAAGGTTAGATTTCTTTGTTCTGGTGATGAGAACATCAATCTGGAAACATGGCGATGTTGAGGCAAATGCTAAGGCAAGGAACATAATCATTGAGGTTTAGCGAAGTGAGTTTGATCGTATTTCTCATTTGATTTACGCTTACGACATCAGGTGACCCTCGATGCATACCATGAGGCACCACTCGAGTTAAGGCGGTTCGACAAGACCGGTTCAAGCGTGAATCTGATAAATTTGAAATGCTTCTTTGGTGAATCTTTAGGCGAGTGCTTTTCGTTTTCACAAGATTTTGAGCAACCTCGGCGGTCGGTCTTACATACCAGGCTCGGATAGCGCTCGACGGATGCTTTACGCACTTGATCTTCGTGTTTGGGAGATGAAAGTGACTACCATCAAGATAGCACGGACCTCTCGACCACGACTCTTGATGCGCTTTACTCGCGTCTCAAGACTCACGAGATTGACATTGTCTCTCGAAGGTCGAAGTCACGGTCGATGGCTTTAGTCAGATCCCGCCGGATCTTCTTACGAGTCGTCGTGGGTTCTCCTAATTGCTCTGTGACATAGCGATGATCGATTAGGCGACTTGAGGATGAGCGAGCTAGCCCTCCTAGCTCGGAAGTTTTCCCATGCTTACAAGAGGAGGAGGGATGGTAAAGAGGAGGTCTGTGATTTGTTTGAGTGTGGTGGCCCCAACCACATCAGAACAAGCTGTCCCAAGCTTGGGAAGGGCAAAGGTGACTATGGCGGTCCAAGCAAAACGACTACATCGACAAGAACCGCAACCACGAAGCCCTCGGCTTTGATCAAGGCAAGAAGAAGTTCGCAACTTTGGGAAGGCTAAGAAGGCATTCCATCGCGTCCTCACGCCCTCGGCAGGCTGGACACCGGCGAGGTGGAGGGGTGGAGTAACGATGATGGGAAGGGCGATCATGATCCCAGGGCGGCGGCAACTTCTCGGCATGTGCTTCATGGCCTCGGGAGTGAGGCGAGCGGCGTGAGTGTACTCCGACTCGATGAGGTTAGTCCCCTTATGACCCGACAATGATGCTTTTCTTAAGCTAGGTAGATTTCATGCTAAGTCTAGGGCTAAGTGTTACGTGTTGGAGAAGGAAGTAGCTAGACTATCACGGGGCTTACTTTACTTATCATGCTCCCTCAGTGATGATTGTGACACATCGTGCTTTGCTTGATGACATGGAAAAACTAAGGACCTTGCATGATAGTGTGTCCTCTGAACTTGACATGATTAAGGTAGAGAACATTAGCCTTCTTCTTTGAATTAGAGATGAGTAGGGTAGCACCTCCTTCATCCACTCTTTGAGGCTCTTGCTTGCACCTCATGTGAGGTTAAGGACAATTCGTTTAGAGTCTTTATACCATGTTGCTTGATGCTGAAACTTGTGAAAATTGTAATAATCTCAAGATGAACCTAAAGCAGGCGGATCACAAAATTCTTGAATTTCAAGGCTGCGCTACTAGAGCATTGTTTCTTGTTTAAAGCTGTCCTAAGTTAGCTGTTTGAATTAGAATGCATGTCTAAGCGGTTTCAAGAAATGATTGATCACGATAACAAATTGGCTCAGTATGCTTCTAAGGACCTTGTTAGCTCACCTTGCAATCATTGTAATAAACTAAAATGTGATTTGGTTGCATTGGATGAAAAATGTGTGAAACTAACTAAGGACCTTCTAGAGACACAATCATCTGCTTGTATTGTGTGTCTTTGGGAAGAAGCCTAAGGGTTTGGTAGAGGCAGGCTAATGCGTGAACCAATGATACGCTAGCGATGAATTTGTCCCCCAAAGTCGGTGTGCGTGCACAAGCCAATCTTTCCTCATTGTTGGTTCTTCTTACGCTCCCTTACCTTCGATGTCCCTTCTTCCCCTGCTCTTCTTGCACCTCTCTCTTTCGGAGTGTCGGTATCTTATGAACACTCTCGAGAGGTTTGTAGGAGGCAAGAAGAAGCTCAATCTCATTCTAGACAAATCTAAAATTTGCAGTTAATCGAGGGTCTAGGATATGATATCCGAGGAGGATATGAGGAAGCATCCACATGCCGTGCTCAAAACCATAGCACGGTGTGATCAAAACTAAGCCGGGGCGAGAAAGTCAATTTTAAATCGTGGGTTTTGTTCAAAGGATTTACGGCGATGAGTGATTCCACTGCGGCTTGACCCCTCGAGAAGGCGAAGTATCATTGCACCTCCATTAGAAAGATGGACATTTAGTTGATCATTGCTTGGTAGCGCCAAGATCGCGCGTAGAGACCGTGTTGAGTCTCTTAGGCACATTGAGGTGACCCGGATCTTGAGTGCACCTAAGACCAACATGAGGTCTAGGTTTGTTCCATCGATGATTTTAGGCGACATCGAGGACTTGGTTTTTACGAGTTTTACGGTTTTCGTCCTCATGCTCCCTTTGGTCGTAACTTAGCCGTCACGAGGTAGATCTCGTTTTCCTTTCGAGATAGCTACGCTGGCGGAGATCGACATATTCTTGGCGCCGACTCGCTCTTCCATAGCGGTCGGATCGGCAACAGTGAGATCTTTGACTTGTTGAGTGACAGAGCGTAGGGTAGATAGAGTCAGTCTTGCTTGACTACTTCATCACATTCGCCGTGTTACTCGGTATTGGGTGCCAAAATCTCTGTTGATTCACCCGATCTTGAGACTTTACTCTCTTTGACTCGAGAATTGGCCGTTTGGGAAGGAAAGGTGCGGATTGTGACTCGGTTGTTCCACGTCATATGGTGAGTTTCGTTGGTTTTCTTCCTAGCGTGCTCCGGTGATGAGGCGATCACCTTGGAGATGCTTCATTTGGCGCGTCATCGCTAAAAGGTCTTGTGAGCATTAATGATTCTTTTATTTTAAAGATGTTGCCTTAGTAAGTAAGGCTGCGGTATAATGCGCTTTCGGTCTCTCGACTTACCGATGGCGGTTTCGAGGTGAGCTTTAAGAAAAACAATTGCAAAATTCTTGATTCTTGGGTAGTCTAGTTTGCGGGATTTCTCGATATGGGAGGATCTTTCGTGCTTGATTTTTACGGATCTTACGGTGATCCTCTCAGATGTTTAATTATACGAATCCGTGATTTGACTTTACGGCATAGGAGACTTGGTCATATAGGATTTGATCATCGACCCGGGTTAGCGGCCACGATCTCATTCGTGGTTTGCGAAACTCAAAATGGTCAAGGATCTTGTTTGTGCTCCTTGCGTACGGCAAAATGGTTCTTCTTCTTCATCCTCGATTCTGATGACTATGTGAGGCCTTGCACGGTCAAGCTGCTCCATATGGACCTGATGGGACCCGGCTAGAGTGCGATCGATGGGAGGAAGTGAATGCGTGCTTTAAGTGGTCGATGACTTCTCGAGGTATTCTTGGGTGTTCTTCTTAGCCTCGAAGGATGAGGCGTTTACTCTTTTTCGTGGTCTTTTTGGTAGGCTTTACTGTTGAGCTCCCGGTGCATTACGAGCAATTCGCGCGATAATGGCACGAGTTCAAGAATTCCTACTTTGAGAGTTTTGTGGTGAGGCAGTGTAGAGCACAGTTCTACGTCTCCATCGTCCCCCAACAAAATGGCGTTGTGGGAGGAAGAACCGTACCTTAGTCGAGATGGCGGGGCGATGCTTGATGAGTACTCTACACCTAGGAAGTTTTGGTGAGGGTACTCTTGCTTGTCATGTTTCTATGAGTTTTCTTGGGCACTCTTGCATCGCACTTCTTATGAGTTGAGATATGGCGAAAACCCGTCTCGCATTTTCGTGTGTTTGGTTGCAAGTGTTTTATTTAAGTGCAGGAACCTAGATAAGTTAGTCACGATCTTGTGATGGGATCTTTACAGGTTACTCGACTTCTTCTCGTGCCTATAGAGTGCAGGCTGCGAGTCTAGTAAATTGTTAGAAACACGTGAGAGTGACCTTGATGAGGCGGTCGAGGACTAGGCACGATATCTCGAGTTCCTTAGAAGCGATGCGAGTCCATCTTTGTGGGCGATGAGGAGGATGGAGATGAGGGTTGCTTACGATCCAGTTCCTTCTCTTCCTCTTGAGGTGCCTTCTTCCCCGCACCTCGAGGAGATCGAGCCCTTACATGCAGCTTATTACGAAGCTAGTGGCTCTTCCTATCTCATACGCTAATGAGGTAGAGGCCACTTCTTCATCTCACCATGGACCTCCAAGACACATTCAAAGGACCATCCTTGGGCGGATAATTGGAGATCTCTTTGGCGAGTCACTCGTTCAAAAGCGGCATCTCTCTATACTGTCTCCATTACGCCTTTGTTGCCTCGTTTGAGCCCAAAGGCGTTTGTCATGCTCTTTCGATGAGTCATGGACTAACGCCATGCACGAGTGGAAAACTTTGAAAGGAACAAGGTGCGGTCCCTTGTTGAGCCCCTCAAGGTCACAATATCATTGGGACCAAATGGGTGTTCAAGAACAAGCAAAGTGAAGATGGGTTAGTCATTGAAACAAGGCTAGGTGGTAGCTCGGGGGTACTCTCAAGTTGAGGTCTAGATTTGAAGAGACCTTTGCTCCTGTAGCTAGACTTGAAGCCATTAGAATCACGCTTGCCTTTGCGGCTTCTAAGGGTTTCAAGCTTTACGAATGGATGTCAAGAGTGCCTTCCTCAATGGCCTTATTGAGGAAGAAGTCTATGTCGACTGACCTCACAGTTTCGAGAACCCCAAATACCTAACCATGTCTCTGAGCTTTCCAAAGCTTTGTATGGACTCAAGCGAGCTCGAGCTTGGTATGAAGGCTTAAGTCCTATCTGCTGAGCCATGGTTTTGAGATGGGTAAAATTGACAAGACCTTGTTCATTCGCCGTCTTGGCGCGATCTTACTGCTCGTCGGATCTCGTGGATGACATTATCTTTGGCGGCTCCTCGCATGCTCGTTTCCGGTTTTCCAGATGTCATGAGCTCGGAGTTTGAAATGAGCATGATGGGGCGAGTTGAGCTTCTTCCTTGGCTTCCAAATCAAGCAGAGACTCGGGAGGTACCTTTCTTCATCAAGGCAAATACACTCGAGACCTCTGAGCGTTTCGACATGAATGATGGAAAGCGATATCAACTCCGATGGCATCTCTGGTGCTCTGGATCCGGATGAAGGCAGCGAACACATTGACCAAAAGGATTTGGAGCATGATTGGCTCTCTCTTGTACCTCACGGCCTCGAGACCGGACATACACTTCTCTGTGTGTCTTTGTGCTCGGTTTGAGCTTCTCCTCGCGTATCTCACCGTCGAGGTGGTGAAGCGCATCTTTGAGTACCTTGAGCTACCATTGACTATGGCATCTGGTACTCTTCCTCTTCTTGTCTATCTCTTAGAGCTTTCTCCGTCACGATTTCTTGGTGTAGGGATAGATAGGAAAACGCGCCGGCACTTGCCAATTCATTGGCACTTCTCTGATCTCGAGGTGAAATCGAGAAGCAATCGGTGTTGCGCGATCCGCTGCGAGAGGCGAAATGCGTTGCTGCTGACGATTCTTTGTAGTCAAGTGCTTTGGATGGTCTCGACCTGCGGGATTTCGGGCTATCTATCATTGCGTTCCACTCTTACGTGATAACACGTGCGATTTGCATTGCCAGAACCCGATGCAACATTCTCGGACCAAGCATATTGATATCGAGATATCACTTTCTTGAGACCATGTAGAGAAGGTGACATTGTGCTCGGTTTGTGGAGAGTGAGCACCGGTTGGCGATATCTTCACTAAGCCTCTGGATAGCTCTCGGTTTTGACTCTTCTGAGGAGAGCTTGGGGTGGTTTGTCCTTACGAATTTCTTTGTGAGGGGCGTTGTGCTACTCTTGTATTATATTATATTATATTATATTATATTATTCGCTTACTCCTTTACAGTTTCATTTCTTTTTAATATTTGAATTGAAGTCCTTCCAGCATAGGTTAGAGTGTTTCTCTTGCCACATTGCTTTTTGCTACTTCTTGTCTTGTGCTTCTAGGATCTTTGCTTATTAGGTGTCTTCCCTCTCTAAGTAGAGCTTACTCACTTCTTATAGGTTCTAGCGAGGTCGGGCCACCCTTGGGTAAACAGGGGCGATGTTTGCTCCTTAGTGTTTGTGTAGATCGCTAATAGTCCTAGAATCATATGGGGTAGATAAGAATGCATGCGGCGATAGTTTTCTCTATATCTTTTCTATGCTCTAAAAAGGTGCCTTTTTGGTTTACTTATCAGATTCTCGTTTTGTTCCTTTGGTTCGGGGAGTTATTCTTGGTTATTCCATATTCTTAATTGTGTCATAACTCAACTTTGAATTAAAGATGCATCTCATTCTAAGGGAATCTGGATTTTTGTGTATTTCATCAAGCATTGCATGATAATCAAATGGAGCCTTGTTTATTATCCCTTATGATCTGTTTTCACTATTTTACATCTTGCCATGATTTATGCTAAAGCGCTAGATCTATCATGACTTTTTATGTGTAGTTTAGTCTTTGCCATGCTAAGGTAATTAAAATGCTAAACTTGAATTAAAATCTTGTCATGATAGCTCTTGAGACTAGTGCAGTTGAAACTATCCTTTTATGATTTCGCCATGTCAAGTAAATTTGAGTTGAGTCTGAATCTCTTTTGAACTTTTGAGTAAGCTATGTCGGTTTGTTAAGAAACATGACTTATCTCTAATCATTGGTCTAAAAACTTCAAAAGCAAAAATGATCTCTTTTGTCTGAAAAAGCTGATCTCACAAATCTTTCTCATGAGGCGGCTTGCCATTGCACTGAGGCATGAACTCGGGGGGCCTTGGATGACCTAAGATCACCTCCTTAAGTGCATTGCTTGGGTGGTCGCATAAGGCTTGAGATCTAGCACATGGTTTAAAAAAATGGTTGAAGCTTAGGAGGCGGTTGTGGATGGCACCTAGTCGAGCTTGCTTCTTGAGATAAAACCATAAAAGTCTTGAGAAAAAAGAAAAATGTGCTAAAATTGCTTATCTCTAAAGAGACCAAGTCTGGATAAAATGAGTCCTTCTTCAATGGTAGCACTCTAAAGCTATTCGGTATGAGTCTTCTTGGTTCAACTTAGATTATTTGACATGGCTTGCATCATCCTTGGATATCTTTAGCTAGATTTCAATCTTGACTTATTTGACTGCTAAAGAATTGGATCATTAATCGGATTATGGACTTTCTGTCTTAGCTTTCTATACATCAATTGTCATGATCTTGATAGCATTCTTACGTGTTATGGCTTGGTGTAATACTCTAATAGTCATTTTGGATAATCTACATGGCTCCTAATGCTTAAAATGAACATCATATAGTCTTTTCCTCCTTTTCTACATATTGATGATTTTATTGCCAAGGGGAGAATTTTTGTGAAAAAAGCTTACGGAGAAAAGCCTTGAGTTTTGTCACGAAAATTGCTCTTTCATCTCATCTCAAGTCTTTCTCTTTTGTCAACTTGGTCTTGAGCTTTACTCTTGTTTAGACCTTGGTTGACTTTAATCTCAAACTCATCTTATGCTTTTGGTGATTGTCAATATACTCATCAAGGGGAGATTGAGAGACCATGTGAGAGGTCCTCCACTCACAGTGATGAGTATTTGACAAGAATGTTGATTAGATTGAGAGTTGGGTTTTAGGTTTGGGTATTTGATTACGAATTGAGTCGGGATAATCGGAACTACATTTATGTATGGGCGGAAGTTAGATAATCGAACTACGGTGTTAGAAATAGGATCTTAGATTAATCGGGTTTGGTCTCGGTGAAGGAAATCGGAACTTCCGCACAAGGGTAGCGGAGTGTCAGATATTTACGACATTGAGTGTTCTCGTGTTGCTAATCGAATTAAATATTTGGAAAATCGGATGTTAGAAGATCGGAAATTCCATGATGGTAAGCACGGAACTTCGATAATTACGACAATCGCGGATGTTCGAATCGGAACTTCATTGTGGTAAATCTTGGAACTTCGATTGTGTCGAGCTATGCGAGAGAAGAGGTTAAATTGTGATTTTGATTTTGTATGAGTTTGAGTCTTATACAAATATTGATGCTATGATATTGTGCAATGCTATGTGATGTGTTTTTATGCATGTGTTGGTGCGGGGCATCAAGATGGAGTCGTGGCGAGACCGTGGACGGACTAAGCGTTTGGGCGTTGAGGTCGAGCGGTCGGGATGTGTCGGCGGCGTGAATCTTGAAGCGGTTGAGTCGTGCACAACAAGGTGTCTGGAGGAGGCTTCGGAAGAGTGCGCAAGGCGAAAGGGTCTTTTATAAGCGGCAAAAGTGGAGGCGGTTCGTTCGGGTGTAGCGGGCTTAATGGGTTGGAGGCCCATTAGCCAAGGCTATAAATAAGGGAGAACCACAGGTTAGGGTTAGACTTTTTGGGAGAAAGAAAATTAGGGTTAGCCTTAGCAAAAAGGTTTGTTTTGCTTTGAGAGTTTGTTGAGAGAATGGTGAAAATCTTGTAATCATTCCTCTGTGGTTCCTTGTAATCTTTTGATTTCTATTAATGAATCTCGAGGTTTTGATTACTTGCTTTATACCTTTCTCTATTCCTTTCTCGTTCATGTTGAATAGTTAAGGTTTTGATGTATCTTTTGATTAAGTCGTATGAAATAGCATGAAACTTAATATCTAGAATCGTTTTGCTATTGCTAATGGATTCCCAAAGTCTCATGAACTAAGAATCGAGAATCGTGTCTATTTTGGGTTTTGGTCTTTCTTGCCCTTCTTCAAGAAATCGGTTTTGGTTCGATTATTGAATCTTTGGTTGCGATTCTTCTCCATAAGGTCAAGATGGTGTTTAGGATGATGTCTGTAAAACTTGACTGAGAAAGCATTCAAGATTAAGTAGTTTGGATTTTGAGCAAAAACCGAGCGTTCTGTTCTTAGCTCGGGATAATCGGAACTTCCAATTTTAGAGCGTGGAAATGCGCATAAGCGGAACTTCCGCGCTATACTAACTGGAACTCCACATGCGGAACTACCACAGTGTACTTCCGGAACTTCGATTTCGGAAAACGACTGAAACTTGGTTTTGTTATTTGATCTTGCTTCATTTACTTTCTTTAGATCTTGAGAGATCTTTGTAAAGGTGGTTTAATCTGATAAAGGGAGTATTAATTTTTAGGCACCATTCACCCCCCCTCATGTTGCCATTTCGGTCCTTGAGGGTCCCATGTGTAGAGACCCAAAAGGAAACCCTAGCTCTCTAGTATAAATAGGAAGGAGGGAGGTGGAAAATACAAGCAAAGCATTCATTGCCCCTTCTTCCTTTTTCTAGGGTTTGGAGGAGAGGAGAGGAGAACTAGGGTTTGGAGTGTGCTCCTTGTTGAGCTCTTGCCCTCCTTGGTGGTGGAGGCTTTGTAAGCATCTATTGTGAATGAACAATCTTGTGATGCTTAATTGAAAGATCATTTGCTCCCTTTGTGTTCTTCTCCCTTTTGGATGTTTTGGTGCTTCCTTGATTCAAAGGTTCTTGCTTGGTCTCTCGGCCTACTTTATCTTGCTTTGATGTGTGGGATTACTCCTAGAGTCATCTAGATCATCAAACCTCCACAAGTAAGTCTTGAATCAAGTTTTTCTCATTTCTAGGGTTTGAGCACTTCTTTGTTAAAATCTCGAGAGATCGGTTACGAAGTGGATCGGCGGATCGTCGCTAGAAATAGGTCTCTAATATCATTAGGGAGGTGTGCTAGAAATTTGGTCAAGTTTTATTGGTTGAATCAAAAGTTGGATCAAATTTCGTTTTGGATGGGTGGAGTTTTTGATCTTGGACTCTCTGGGTCCGATCGACCTTTCAATGCTGGATTCGACCGCTTGAGTGTATTCAATTGCCATTGGTTTCTTGGGTGAACGGTTGTCCACCGGTCAGACCAGACTGGTTGGTTCTTAGGTCGAGACCCCTTGTGTAAATGTGATCGGACCATGGAGTGCCCGATGAAGAACATTGAGTTCTTTTCTCCTTTGTATTGTGCGTGTGCTTGAGGGTTTATCAAATCCAACACAAGGCTTAGTTGTGTGCTCATTTGAACTTCTTAGCTTTCATAGCTAAAGGAGTAAAGTTCGTCTTTGTTTTGATTTAGGCGAGAAAGTTTTGAAGCGCCTATTCACCCCCTAATCGCCTTTAGGTCCTACAAGTGGTATCGAGGCGGTTAGCTCTTTTATAGATCTTAGCAGGTCTTTGGAGCCATGGCGTGACAAGTACTCAACCAAGCCACACATTTTTGAGGAGTTGACTTTGCATCTTTGGAAGGCTCGTATGCAAGCATATATCGAGCTCAAGGGCACGCTATTTGGCTAAAGGTGAAAAACCCTTATGTCGTGCCGTGGATGGCGATCGATCCTCGGATGTGGAGAATAGCAGCAGGCTCGGAATTATTTGATCCAAGGCCTTAGTCGATCGAGTTTGAGTGTGTTGCTCACTTGCGGTGCCTCCACGAGATCGGCGGACACTTTGTGATTATCACGAAGGGTCCACTGCGATCAAGGAAGTGAGGCGAGAACCAGCTCAAAAGGTTTACTCGAAGATCGAAGACAAAGGCACAGTGAGTCTTTGGATGAGGCTGCGGGAAGATTCTCTAAAATTCTTCATTATCTCCGTCTTTGTTGACTTTGATATTTTACGAGTGAAAATGCGCGCCCGACAGGTGCTCTTGATGTGAAGTGCAGGGAATGAAGATCACTTCCATCAATGACAACAACTGTCATGAGTGAGCTTACCATGGATAAGCTTTACTCGAGGTTGAAGGCGCATGAGATTGACTTTATCTCGCGTCTCCCCAAGGCAGTCGATGGCTTTAGTGGTCGACAAATCCAAGGGTTGCTCTTGATTCTCTTGGTTGTAGCTCATCGGTTTTTCATTATCACTTTACATTCTTTGGTGATGAGCAACTTGAGAAATTGCAGGGGATGACTTAGCCCTCCTTTCACCAAATTCACAGGCGTACAACAAGGTGAGAAATAGGAGAGAGTGGACCTATCCGTGCTTGAATGTGGTGAGCCAAACCACATTACGCTCAGTGCCCAAGCTAAAGGGCAAGGAGGAGAAGGAGACACGAAGACATCCCGGAGAGGGATGCAAAATCCAAGAAGACAAACTATCGAGTTTGTCGGTAGGGTCCTGCTGCTCTTGAGAATGTAAATATGACGATGTGGACTCGGAAGCGGAGGGCTGACGAGTGATTCTGTGGCAAGAAGAAGCGCATGACTTCAGGCATGTGTTTCATGGCCAAAACACCACGGCGGCGATTCCTCCAAAGATGAGGATCCTTTTAGTGATCTGATGAGGTATACCCTTCTATTGCGATATGAAAAGGGCTTTGGTGCTTGCTGAGCGAAATTGCATAAGCAAGTAAAAATGATTAGGAAGCGAGGACATTATGATTGATAATTTGAATCTTGAAGTTGTTAGGCTTAAAACTATCAATCCTGCGATATCTGTGATTCTGCACTAGCTTGCTTAAAGATTTGACAAGCTTGAAATCTGCTCATTCCTCTGTCACAAATCAACTAAAAGATGCTCTCGATGAACTAGAATCTTTCAAGTCTAGATCTGCTTGTTTAGATGTCATTCCTCTTGATGTGTTGCCATGGAGCTATCCTTTAACTTGCTCTAATTGTGCCTTGCTAGAATTAAAATTGGATAGTTCCTTAAAAAGAATTGCAAAAGTTTGATGCTAGTCACACATGCTCTCATTGTAAGGATAATAGGATTAAGATGCAGAGATGTGAAACATTGATTTATTCTAGAGTTGCATCTTGTGAAAATTGTCCCAAGCTTACAATTGAGATTGAAGCCTTAAACAAGACCACGGAAGAAAAGGCTAAAATTGAAAGATCCATGTCTTTTCTTGCTTCTAAAAGGTTATTGATTCTAACTCTTGTGTTTTGAATCTTTGAAGTTGAAACCATGGTTAGCCAGATACAAGAGGCTTTTAGAGTCAAGTTTAGGAGAGCGGTTGAATAGGATTGAGGGAATCCTATTGTGTGTCTTATGAGGCCTTCAAAGTGGAAGTGGCCCTTCTTAGAGTAAGCGCAATGAGGTAATCAAGTCTAGCAAGTGTACTAGATGTGAGGAGTTAATGAAGAGAATGATTATCTCAAGGTGACTCTTGAGAAGTTTTCAAGTGGGAAAAAGAAACTCAACATGATTCTTGATCAATCCAAGGTGGCGTGAAAAATAGTGGTCTAGGTTTCAACCCCTAGAGCATTCAAGAAAAACCCACCTAAGATTGCTAGAGTTGTGAAGAATGGTTTGTTTGAGCTAGAACCTCCTAAGCCATCAGGTTGTTTTCAAATCCGGTGGTTTGCTCAAACTCTTTACGGCAAGAAAGGTGCTTTCACTCATTGATCACTGAGACCCCTCAAAGGTCGATACCATTGCACCTTACGCAAGAAAGAAGGCCACTCTTGTTGAGTTACCTTAGGAGAGCAAAACTTGAGAGAAAAGAGAGGATGGCGTCCTAAGATCCATTAGAGAGTCCCTTCTCGGATGTAGTCTCTAGAGCTAGGCGACTGTTTATCGCACCACACATAGGCCTAGATTTGTAGAGAACTTTGTAGACTCTTTTGGTGGGTCTAGGCGGCATGTTGGATTAGGACATCGTGAGGAGAGACAGGGTAGCACCTAGGCAGAGGAGTGTCGATCTTTTGGTAGATCGTTTGGAGAGGTCTAGGTGGTTCTCATGTGCATTCTTATGATTTTATTCTGATCATGTTTGACTATTTCTCTTCTTGCTCCCGGACATCGTGCTTCTCGATCTTGGATTTCTCGTTCATTTATCACTAACCCGATCTTGAGGCACGGATGTTTCGATTGTGCCTTTTAGGTCCGTCGTGCGAGGAAGGAGGACATATGGCTATTGACTCGGGTGTTCTCGACATATGGTGGAGATTCTAGATGGTTCTCCTCCCTCACACGTGCATCAAACAATGAATTGATTACATTTGGGGATGCTTCTCTGGGGCCAATGTTGCAAAGACAGCTATGCTTGGCGTCAACGACAAGTTCATGCTAAAAGGCGTCGCTTTGGTAAGTAAATGAGGTATAATCTTCTATCATTTCTCGGGCTTGATGAGGTCTAGAAGTGAGGTTTAAGAGAGGTGAGTGTAGAGTTCTAGATTCCTCGGGTGAGCTTGTTTTGAGATCTCAGTTTGAGAGAAGATCTTACATGCAAATTTGATATTTCTTACATTTCCAGTCCTAGGTGTCTTGTAGCCTCGATTCTCATGACCTTGTTTTGTGGCATCGTAGACTTGGGCATATAGGTTTTGATCATTTGTCTAGAGTCGGTTGCAAGGACTTGATTAGAGGTTTGCCTAGAGTGAAAAGGTGTCAGAGATCTTGTGTGCTCACCACATAGACATGGTAAGATGGTGTATGCCTTCCCACCCCTCTTACTTTGGTAATGGTGATGGACCAGGGCGACTTCTTCACTTAGATCTGATTGGTCCTTCTAGAGTTCGATCATTTGGTGGGAAATGGTATGTCTTTGGTGGTTGTGGATGATTACTCCGGTATTCATGGGTTTATTTTCTTGCTTCTAAGAATGAAGCATTTGGATTCTTTAAAGATTTGGTCCTTAGAATTCTTGTTGTGATATACACGGAGCTTTGAGAGCCATTAGGAGTGATAATGGGACGAGTTCAAGAATTCTTCTTTTTCTACCTTCTGTGATAGGGAATTGAGCATCGGTTTTCTTCTCCTAGAGTTCCTCAGTGAGAATGGTGTTGTAGAAAGGAAAACGAGAACCCTTGTAGAGATGGCTCGGACCATGCTAGATGAGCATTCTACTCCTAGGAGATTTTGAAGTGAGGCGATCTCTCGCTTGCTTATATCTCAATAGGGTTTTCTTGAGATCGTGGTTGGGAAGACTTCTTATGAGCTTAGATTTGGTCATTCTCCCAAGGTCTCTCATTTCAAGATTTTTGGTTGCAAGTGCTTCATTCTTAAACATGGCAATCTTGATAAATTTGAGTCTAGATGTTTTGATGGCATATTTCTTGGATATCTGCTCATTCTACGTGGCTATCGTGTTTTTAATGTTGATACTAACAAAATTGTTGAGACTTGCGAAGTCACTTTTGATGAGGCTAGTCACAGTACTAGACCAGATGCTTGGTACAGGGTTCACGAAACTCAAGAAAGCATCTTAAATCGATGATGATACGAGGATGAAGACCCAAACCATCCTCTGCTACCTCTACAGAGGGTGGAGAGCACACTACTACTACTTGATGTGGTGGCGCGCCTCCTCCTATCCCACCAGAGCGATCTGAGTGGCTCTGTTCCTACCTCCACAACTCATGGGGTAGAGGCCATACGCACCGGAGAGCACCTCTTGCATTCGGCGACAACATCCTCTGAGCAGGATGATTGGGGATCTTCAGAAGCGAGTCACTCGCTCAGAGTTTATTCTCTGATTCCCATGCACATTACGCTTTTGTCGCTTCTTTTGAACCCAGAGATATCACCCATGCTTTATCGATGCCTCTTGGGTCAATGCCATGCATGAAGAGCTTGAAAATTTGAGAAGAAACAAAGTCTGGTTTTTAGTTGAGCGACCTTACGATTCTCATGTTATTGGAACAAAATGGGTTTTTAAAAATAAGCAAAGTGAGGATGGATTGGTTGTTACTTAATAAGGCTAGACTTGTTGCTCAAGGTTATTCAGTGGGAGCTTAGACTTTGAGGAGACCTTTGCTCCAGTAGCTAGATTGGAAGCCATTCGCATTCTTTTAGCATTTGCAACATCCAAGGGTTTCAAGCTTTTTCAAATGGATGTTAAAAGTGCTTTCTTGAATGGCTTCATAGAAGAGAGGTCTTTGTCAAGCAACCTCACAGGTTTGAAAATCAAAAATTCCCAAACCATGTTTTTAAACTCTCTAAAGCCTGTATGGATTGAAACAAGCTCCTAGAGCTTGGTATATGAAAGAAGTTTCTTTTGAAAATGATTTCAAAATGGGAATGGTTGATAAAACCTTGTTCACTCTCGAGCATGGCGATGATTTCTTGTTGGTTCAAATATGTGGATGATAATATTTTGGTGGTTCCTCTCATGCTTTGGTGTCTAGATTTTGATTCTATGAAGCGATGAATTTGAGATGAGCATGATGGGAAGCGACATTCTTCCTTGGTCTTCAAATCAAGCAAGCTGAAAGAAGGCACCACCGTTCACGAGTAAGTATACAAAGGACCTTCTTGGCGCTTCAATATAGGAAGCGATAGGCCAATGTCTACTCCATTGCAACAACCACCGTCTTTGGACCACGATGAGGATGGAAGTCGGTGGATCGGAAGGAGTATCGCGGATATGATTGGCTCCTCCTCTATCTTCTGAGTCGAGGCGGGACATACAATTATGTTGTATGTAATGCGCTCGATTCGAGCTTCCTCGTGCTTCTCATCGTCAAGCGATGCGCAGCATCTTGGTATCTTCAAGATAAGCTTGATTTTGGACTCTGGTATTCTTCTTCTTGGCTCTTTCAATTCGAGCATTTTACGATCTTGATTTCGTAGGTGTAGAGTTGATAGGAAGAGTACTTGGCACTTGTCATTTCTTGGGCACATCTCTTGTTTCTTGGTCTTCTAAAAGCAGTCTTACATTTTGATCTCTGGTGAGTAGGTATGTGGCTAGCTTGTGGGCATGCTCTCGGGTTCTCTGGATTTTGTCCACTGCTTGAGACTATGGGTTATCTTTGGAAGTGTTCCTCTTTTACGTGACAACATACGCAATTAATATTGCCAAAACCCGATGCAACATTCGGGACTAAACACATTGATATTCGATTTCATTTACGAGAGACCATGTTGAGAAAGGTGATGTTGTGCTTCATTTTGTGAAGTCGAGCAACGACTTGCGAGATATTTTCACTAAGGCTCTTGATTCTTCTCGTTTCTTTGCTTTGCGGGGAGAGTTAGGGTTATTAGTCCTATTGGGCTGTTTGAGGGAAGTTGCTCTTTTGCATTCATTGTATCATAATGCATGTTTCATTTCATTTGTCTTGCATTGTATATTAAAACTAATGGAGCTTTGATTATTATCCTTGTATGACTTGTTTTCATATTCTATACCTTGTCATATCAAGTGATAGCTGCTAGACCTTTGTAACAGCTTTTGCCTTGCTAGCTTTATATCTTTGAGATTTGAATCAAATCATGTCTTGTTGGATCTTGTGACTAGTTTTGCTCTAGTGATCCACTTATGATTCTCGCCATGTCTTACAAGTTGAATTGAGTCTTGAACTTATTTTGAGATGAAAAATGAGCTTTTATCTTCTTAAGTCAAGCAAAGAAAAAGAAAAAAAATCTCAATGTGAAAAAGCGTCTCACCAATCCTTTCTCATGAGGCGGCTTGCCATTGCACTAGGCATGAACTCGGGGAGTTTTGGATGACCTAGATCATTCTTTTAAACTATAAACGAGATAATAGTTGGCAAGGCTTGAGATCTATTGACAAAAAAGGAAGAGAGAAAGAAAAGAAAAATTGCCCAAAAGGGCTAAGTGCTTGAGCTTTGCTTCAAAATTTTCTTAATGCTCAAAATGCCTCAATTCTTGTTTTGAGTCTCTTTTTACTTATAGACATGGCTTGACTCATTTTTGGTTGCTTTGAGTGAATCTATGATTTTGAGCAACCTTTCATGATTTAATTATGTTAATCTCAGATTCTTGCTATCTTGGTTTTTGCTTTGCGATACCGCGTTACGCCATGATTGAATATAAGTCTACTCTTTATATGGCTTGGTATAATACTAATACATCTTTATGTATGATAATAGTTTCTCCTTTTACTAATTCAAAAATAAAGTCATTCCTTCATGCTCTTTCTTTTCATGCATCTTGATGAATTCATTGTCAAAGGGGAGAAAGATTGTGAAGAAAATCTATGTTGGGTTTTTGGTTTCATACATAAAAATTTTACATATAAAAAAATTTGTGAACCTTTTGAAAATTTGTGATCATGGTGAGTTGAGTTTCTGGGTTTCATTGTCTTATCTTATTTGATTTGCAATTGAAGAATACTCACAATGATCAAAGGTCAAATAGAACAATGTGTCTTTCATTTGGACCTAAGTGAGATTTTGGCTACTTTACGGAATTTGAATCCTTTTGTGCTTTCAATGCCTTATCTCACTTGCTTACACTATTACGGCCCGGCTTGAGTGGGTTCCTAGGCTTTTTGTTGCTTATGGACCAAGTTGTGCCTTTATCGCAGCAGCGAAGTTTTACTTTTCATTTTGAAAAACCACATTTTCTTGAAAATTGCCAATGTGTTCATCAAGGGAGATTGTGGATATCGTGAGGATATGTGCACGATCTCGGGATGATGAGTCAATTAGCAATGGCGTTGATAGTTTGCAATCTCGCGCGTTTGGGTTTGCTCCAAAATTTGTCGAACCCACGGTGATCTGGCCGGTTGTCTTGGAAAGTCGGAGCCGCGAGATGGAACGATCAGAAGAAAGCCGCCATGGTGGCGGTCCGAGTATAAGACAAATTTGGCTTTTGGGTGGGCCAAAAATAGGTTGTGTAGGCAAGTGAGGAGTCTCACGGATGTGGTCCCATCATTTTGGAGCTCGATCAAAAGTTCTATTAGATTTGAAATTTCGGAAGGTTTGAATTTCTCGCTTGATTTTGGCTAAGTCCTTTGGACCGGTCCGACCGCAGTTGTGGGGCGGTCAGAAAGGCATAAATCGGTCGGACCAAGCCACGTAGAAGCTGATCGGGCCAGCGATCACTGAGTGTGAGCCAAGTGTTGCATTGAGTTGGTTTTGAGTGGTTTATTATATGAACTTCAATGCTTTATTGTTGTATATCGCATTGTGGGGCGGCGTGGGTCAAGTTGTGAAGAACTTGTTCCGGAAGCGGTTTGTTTGTCTATTCTTTGTGCGGTGGTTCTTGGAGTCAGCGGCGTCAGCGGTGAGTGGATCGGGACTACGCTTGGAGAGCGAAGTGCGAGCGATCGGGGATCTGGGGTGGTCGTGTGACTCAAGCATGGTGCGAGAATGGACAAGATGGATCGAGCGGGTGGTTCGAGCAATTTGGTTGGATCGAGTGGTGCGGATATCGGTGCGAGTCTGGGGAGGTTCGATGGGATTCGGACAAGAGAGGCTTGGCGTCGATGAGAACCGCTGATCAACCTACACGTGGTGAAGCAGGCGATTGCTTCAAGAGTTATTTGTGTGTGGGTCCCATGTGTAAGAGACCCAAAAAGGGAAACCCTAGCTCTCTAGTATAAATAGGAAGGGGAGAGGTGGAAAATAAAAGCAAGCATTCATTTAGCCCCCTTCTTCCTTTTTCTAGGGTTTGGAGGAGAGGAGAGGAGAACTAGGGTTTGGAGTGTGCTCCTTGTTGAGCTCTTGCCCTCCTTGGTGGAGAGGCTTTGTAAGCATCTATTGTGAATGAACAATCTTGTGATGCTTAATTGAAAGATCATTTGCTCCTTTGTGTTCTTCTCTCTTTTGGATGTTCTTGGTGCTTCCTTGATTCAAAGGTTCATGCTTGGTCTCTCGGCCTACTTTATCTTGCTTTGATGTGTGGGATTACTCCTAGAGTCATCTAGATCATCAAACCCCCACAAGCAAGTCTTGAATCAAGTTTTTCTCATTTCTAGGGTTTGAGCACTTCTTTGTTAAAATCTCGAGAGATCGGATTCTGCAAGTGGATCTGGCGGATCGTCGCTAGAAATAGGTCTCTAATATCATTAGGAGTTGTATTTAATTTAATACTACTAAATTAGTGTACATTAATTTGTAGTGTTAGGTTCATCGTGATTTTTAATTTGCAGTATTTTATGGTCATTATCGATCTTCTCACTAATATTCCGTCTATTCCATGTGTTGCAAGCCATGCCTCTACCGACGCTTCTGGAATACTTCTACGATGAGGACCACCAGTGCAAGTTGTGGATCGCCAGTGACGCGAACAACATTTCTCCACTATTGCTTCGGGCGGGGATGGATTACTGGGAGCTGGACGATCGCTACGTCCCAATCCTCCGGGACATGGGCTTGTTACTCCTTGCGTGGCTGGTGTCTATCAGACGTTGGTTCACCCTAGACGCCAGTCTGCTATCGGCACTTGTCGACAAGTGGAGGCCCGAGATGCATACCTTCCACTTTCGGTGGGGTGAGATGACGGCCACTTTGCAGGACGTCTGATTCTTGACCGGTCTCCTGATGCGGGGTGAGCCACTTATTCAAGGCCCTCCGCCGGTGGACTGGAAGGCCATGCTGGAGCAGCGGTTCGGCGTACCTGGCCTGGAGCGTGTACGTAGTGTCCCTCAAACTTGGTGAGATAGTTCAATCATTGCCCGTAGGGTGCACCTGATGAGGTTGTTAGGATGCACTTCGTTGCTTACCTTTTTTAGCTCTTTGGTTGGGCCCTGTTTCCATCCATACATGGTGATTGGTGCTACCCCAGCTTCGTCCGCATCGCCGAGCTTTTGGTTGATGTGGTAGCTGGGCCGATGCCTCAGTATAGCTGGGGATCATCCGTCCTTTGCGCTACATACCAGGAGTTGTGTGCCGCTTCGCTGCGCGGTACCGATGGTACCCCCAACCTAGCCATCTGCTATGTGCTCCTGCAGCTGTGGAGTTGAGAGCACTTCCCTGTTGGGTGTCCATCCATCGAGAGAGTGGTGCACCCGTACGCCATTCTGGACGACCAGATAGATGGGCTTACGGTGGACTGCTGACCGTCTACGTTGGGCAAGGACAGACCGGCGAGGTGCTACTCATTGTTCCACAACGAGTTCGAGTCGTGGTACAAAAGCGACATCATATAGACTCGATGGTATCCAGATTTCGTGTACACGATAACGTCGCATGAAATGTCCGTGCAATCCACCCAAGATGCAGGACTGTGGACGACAATCTACCACCTGGTGTTCGCACATATGGTGGAGTCTTACGCGCCGCAACACGTAATGCGATAGTTTGGTGTGCACCCAGTCGTGCTCCCCGGATGGCAGGCTCCTACCACGAGCTGTATACCTGTGAGTCAAACTTCATCCAAGTAATGTTTACACTTCTCATGTCTTCTTTTCTAACATCAAGCCTTCCATAAATGCAGGCAATTGATGGCGGGTGGGCATATTCAGGACTGGCCACCAGTCCAGCACGAATGGATTATGACATGGACGGAGAGGGCACACTTGGATGTCCTGCATGAGCAGCGTCTGTATGACGTTCAGACGTACGGTGATGACATGGAGTGGTACGTGCCACGGATGCGCGCCAGACACATCCTTCCTCCACTAAAACGCCCAAAGCAGGACATGCACCAGCAGAGCCTCTGCTGCTCATTCGATTATCACAACGCTTCAAGGTGTGATGACACTGTAAGACACTTACAACCTCTAGTCATTTCATTGATGATACTTGTACTCTTTGTTAATGAACCTGTTATATACGTCACTACAGTTGGAGTGGGCACATCGCATAATATCGCAAATGCATTGGAGTCTACCATCCACAGGCCAAACACAACACCAGCGAGGATGCTAAAAACTTTGAAGTACATCTTCGCGGAGTTGAAGAAGATAAAAAAGAACTTGAGCTGCGGATATTCGATGGACGACGTCCTACGTATCGGGCACCAAGTGGAGGGGGAGTGCTCACCTACAGGGTCACCATGACCTAGCGAGTCTGGCTGGCATCGTAGTGTTCCCTGTCGGTCATCCACGGGTCAGATCGACGGGGAAGTAAGTTATGTATAAATCTATGTTCTGTTTTTTGGTTATGCCTTACGTTCCGCTAGCATCATGTCATTTTCCCGCCGCAGGTCCGTCGGGATGAATCACTTCTACCGTTCACATTCAGTACACAGACTAGCGCTCCCCCTCAGTCATCTGCACTGCACATCCGGGACGTACAAGATTCTCAGTTTACATCCGGAGTGTTTATCTGTACTAACATTGTTTCGTCTTGCAGCCTTCAATTGATCGTGGGGATCACATCCAGTTTATGTCGACTGATGATGACGATACGGGCCTCCCAGCTCCTACCAGGGAGTAGTACACACCGTCAGGGTTTGGACCATGGCAGGGGTTTGAAGCGTATACATGGTAGAGCTCCTCCGGGTAGTTGGCACACCGTACGTCCAAGGCCAGAGCTCATCCAGGTTGGCTGGCACATCGTACATCCAAGGTCAAAGCTCATCCGCACAACCGGAGTTGCAGGCAACGTACATTGGGGGCGGACAACCCGGGAGTGAATTTATAGAGACTGTCGTTCATGAATTCTTCGAAGGTGGCCCCCAGCTCAGCGTGCCTAATCAGGATGACATGTACGCTTATCAGACTCTGCTGGGCCCGACTCGGCCAACCTACTAGTGCATCTCCACCCACTCAACGGTTTTCGTACCCCCTCCGATCCGACACGCGCTCTATGGACCGGCTCACGTATCCCACGGGATATGCTTGACACAAACATCTAGGCGCACACGGAGGCAGCCGCAACGAGCAGATAGTAGTGGCTCAGACGAGTCAGTCATGTTGTATCCCATGTTATGCGATTATTGTTTGGTATATTTGTATTTATATTTTATTTTGCTATATTTGTACTCGTATTTTAGTTATTATGTGTGTACTCCTGCACCATATTGTATATCGACATCTCTAATAGAGTTGCAATGCAGCTTTTTTCATACATTCCAAGTCACGTGAAATCATAATACCCTAATTTTTGAAACCTAAAATTCAAACTTTCGCGACCTATATCCTAAATTTTTTAGATAATTCCAGAACACATATAAAATTATCAAAATATTACACAATCAATTCCATTGCATGAGAAGCCTTCAAAATAAAATTTATAGTTTTTCGATCTCATTTTCTACATTTATAAATTTGTACAAACAACACAATTATATGAAACTATGAGAAAAATTCTGAACGAATAAAATTTAGGCAAATATACACAAGTAAGTACACTATGTCGGGAGGCTTCACATAAAATTCCAAAAAATTTTGAGCTCATTTGTTATATTTTAAAATTCCTACAAACAGCAACAAAATACTAATCAGCTTAAACCCTAATTTCGGCCTAAACCTTAATCCTGGCACAAGTGGCGGGTGGCGGGCCACCACCACATGGCAGTCGTGTGGCAGCACCACAACACGGTGGCCGTGCGGCTGGGGCGACATGGCGGGCGGGGAGGGCCTGCCACACAGTGGCCGTACGATAGGGGGCTATTTTTGAAAAAAAAAATTGGGGACGATCATTTCTGTAAATACGAGGCGATATGGCGCCAATACGACAAAAAATTCTTTTGTAAAGTGCAGACAAAAGATGCTTCAATGTTTGGTTGTTTAACTTTTATTGGAAAGTTTTAGCGACTAGCCATATGATTAACACGGATGAAACTACTTTTTTAAGGGAGAACTGGGTTACTTAGAAAAGGAATGAGATCACATCTATCCGTAAATGTTGTTGATAGTTACATAATTTGATGACATTTGAAAGAGATGGTCGATAGGTATCATCTAGTTGACAATGAATGCTTCAAGTCTTGTACGACAATAGACAACATTGGCTTCCTGGATTTGTGGAGGACACATTTTGGGCATGAATATCTACTATGTAATGTATTGAACGTAATGTACTGAGCGTATATATTGATGACACGATGGGTCCCGATCTTCTGATAGGATGATAACTTTGATTTTGAAGAAAATGACTTTGACGATGTAGGCTTCTAACCGATCACAACCAGAACACCAAGCAATCGCTAAATCACACTCCGAGTCATTATCAACCTTGCCAAGAACGCGGTTGACCTGACCATGAAGGTCTTTTCCTGCATGCAATCGAAGAACACGCAAGAATAAGATAATAATAAATCTAAAATTGAAAATAAAATTGAAATATTTGATAAAGTTGGGATTTTGAAACTGTATTATGGTTGGTCTAATCGATACAAGCCAATATACAAAGTTGCAACGAAGCTAACTTTTAACTAAACAAAATCCATGAAAACTAGAGGAGTGCAACCTCCTTAAATAGAGGAGGGGAAACCGCATATAACTAAGAAATAAGGGGGTAGTACTATTTATAGTACTATTTAATGGATAGTATGCCTGTAAATAGTACAGGCCAAGAGAGGGGGCGACTTCCCCTTGGGCCCAAGCATTACAAGGTCTAATTTGGCCCAAACAAGTGATACAACAATTTTTTAGTGATTGTAGTGCACACAGAAAGAATTTAGAGGTGATGCTAGATCCGTTGAAAAGAGGCCGAGATAAGCTTTCCATCAAGTACTCGTGGAACTCAAACGGACTTCGTATGTGAAAGTTATGCACATTTGAAATCGGTGCTGTCTCCGGAGACCAAATTGGATTCCAGAATGTATCCAGCTTGAACTCTTGTTTGGTACATGGAG
Organism: Hsuehochloa calcarea; assembly: GCA_036346395.1. Classification (NCBI taxonomy): domain Eukaryota; kingdom Viridiplantae; phylum Streptophyta; class Magnoliopsida; order Poales; family Poaceae; genus Hsuehochloa; species Hsuehochloa calcarea. The sequence continues at coordinate 37,539,616 of CM070610.1, forward strand.
TAGCGGTTGTATCTGGAGGGTTGATGTGTAATACCCCGGATTTGAATCGGGTAATTAGAAAATAGCCAGGAGGAGAAAAGGCAATTAAATGAGTAGAAATTCCTGAAAAGAGAAGGGGTTTTTCGTAAATCCTCGACAACCTGGGCCTGGGCCACAGCCCAGGAGGAGCTCAAGTAGTGGCCGACCAAAAAGGGGGGGTTCCACCCCCCAAACCCAAAACTCCCCACTCTCCCTCCTCCTCCCCACTTTGAGCCGCCGCCTCTCCCCACCTCTCCTGCGCGCGCTGTCTCGTCGATTTGGGTGCGTTCGTTCATTTTTCCGACTGATCACCTTTAGAAAGTTGTAGATCTCGGTTTTAGCTTTCTTTGGGCACCAATATCACCTGATTTATACAACGGTTTAGGAGTTATGGTAGTTTTACCATGATCGACCGAGAGTCGACGAGTTGTGGTGGATTGCATTGTCCGTTATTATGAATTTTTTATAGGCCGAATTAGAAAATCCACCCAAAATGAATATTGTAGAGGAGTCAGAAAGATTTCCAAGCTGATAAAGAACACAATTTTTAGAGTTGTCAATCAAAACTTATGATTTTTTTACCGTTGCTATTTTGCTAACTGTCAGATTGCAGAGACAGAAAACTTAGAAAAACTTTACCTGAATATAAGAATTAGTAGGAGGCCGAATCAGGAGACTTGTACAACTAGACTATTGTAGCTGGTTTTTTCATGATTCCAGAGAGTCCAAGATCACCCCATTCCGAGTTGTGTAGAAAAATTTATGGTAGTTTTAGTACTCTGTCCAGAAAACCCGACGTGAAGTTGATGTTTTTTCAATTGGCCTGGTAGGGGTATTACTTCGTCGATCCAGCAAGTCTAACCAACTAGACTTAGTTGGAGATTTTAATTATGTTTCCATAAAGTCTAAGAACATCTTATTTGGACCCCTGTACTAATAGATATAGATTTTTGAAGTTGACTGTCCACTGAGGGGACAGATCGACGTTTAGGAGTTTGGGGTCGGGATCGAGTTAGGAGTTTTGCAAGTCCATGGTTGTTGTTATATAGGTTGTTTTGATCCGCTGCTGTGTCTTAGCATGTGTTATAACTATTATCCAGGTGGTGGACCGGTGCAGGGAGCAGCTCATTCTGTGCATCCCTCGTTCTCTCGTGGTTAAGGCAAGTACAGTAGTGGTAAATTGTGTGTGATCATTTGTTTATGTGTACTATGCTATGAGTATAGTATGTTAATCATGGATGCTTGAATGTTATGGACAATAATGCCCGTAAATGTTAGAAGTATGCGTAAGTTTCATGTATGCATGATGATTTAAAGAATTGACCATGTGCATCATGATATCATATTGGAGGCATGGTCACGTGGTGACCAAGCATTAATTGAGGTCCCCATCATGAATATGATGGGCTTTTGGGTCCCCATTACTTGTGGAGTATGGGCTAAATCCCCTGTGCTAGAAGGCACAGGCATGGGTGTGCATCGACGGATGCACACTCCATAACTCTGTATATGCAAAAGAGAGAAAGAAAAGTGCATTTGAGCAGTTTGCATCGCATAAGCATGAGACATATTCCTTATTGGGTTATGTGGATGGATGTTGTTAATTACAGATTGTGTTGGCTATTGTCTTGCTATTTGTACTTTCTTTGAGTCTTGGACTCACTCTTCATCGATGTTGTATTTTTAGGTACCTCGTTTGCGGACGGCATGCATGGGAGGGAGTAGGGTTGCTTTGATTGCACTCACTACCACATATTCTTGAAAAGATAATTATCATTTAGACCGTACCTTTATAACAAGCAAACTGCTTAAGGATTAACTTTGGCTATACTTGAATGCATTGGTTTATTTGTAATAATGAGAGTGGTAAATTTTATTTATGCTTGCTTATGTTTTAGCTGAGTAGATTATTTATGAATGCTTCGATGAACTTTGGATGTTGAAATAGTGATAATTTTTAAGCATCTATTGGAATCTCCGGTAAACTTAGTTATACAAAGGAGGTTCTGCCGAATTTTTTTTGTAGTGTCTTAGATTTGTATTTGTGATATTGTTATTTTAGTAGCATCCCAGGCTCATGTTGGGCTGGGGTGTTACATGATGTACTCATCATATATGCAAAAAAAAACATGGATGTCTTTATCCTAATATAGTGCTAAAGCAATACGTAGGTAGTAGGCCAATAAAAGAAATTGTAACACCCTGATTTAGCAAAAATCCAAGATGTCACCTACAACTACTATTTCTATCAATTTTAAATCATAATCAAGTACTACTACCTTAGAGACTTCACGAATAAACATTTGACAATATGGTAATATTAAATTTCAGCAAGATGATTAATCATAATCTAAATGTAAAATGACCCAAATAATTACCAGATGCATCATAGGTAAATTTCAATTAAGGAAAACATCAACTAGAAATATTATCAACCATAAGGAACTATGGGAACCACACTTTCTCCTATTATTACAAGTCCAAAATGAATGAATTATGAACTGGAGTGAAGTGCTACACAAGTGCAATAGTTCTATATTCTATTTCCACCCCAAAGAATGTCTTCATCAACGTTCACCTAAAACAATAAATAAGCAAGAGTGAGTCCAAGACCCAGCAAGTACAAATAAACAATAACAACGAGCATCATCTCATCAATAATTCATTCTCATTATCTCATAAAACAGTTTCATCTTTCATGAATGCAACGTAACTCATGTTCATGCCACACTTCCCTTCTGCTTATACTGGTATAGTGGAGCGTAACACCCGTCGGTGTTCACTCATGCCCGCATTAGATCCATTACCCGTCCTTTTTTCTACGGGGATCTCATTCTATCTTATATATGGGGATCTCATCCCACTCCCGTGGATCAAAACATTCCAACATGAATGCTCAATATGCAATTCAATGAATTATCACCATTCTTTTTTTCATAATCATCATCAATTATCAAAAGCATAAGAGCAATATGAAATAAGCATATCTTAAGTGAATAATCATGACAAGCATTTATTAAATCAAATAAAAATTCCAACATTCATTATCACCCTACATGTGCCTGCCTTTCTAGTTGCGACGATCGGAGTAAGGAGAGGATGAAACCAATCCCAAATCCACTCTGCCTACAACTAACATCCAACTCAATACAACTATGGTAATATAAATTAACACTTAATCTACAATGCTACTATGCACTCTCTAAATCCACAAATTTTTCCCTCTTTAACAGACAATCTCTTTGTTGTCCCGGCACGAAAATTATCATAACTTTCAACCCCCACATCGTAAAATAATAATCCATATCATTATGGAATCTATACAGAATTCCATTCAACTCCCTAGGTGATCAAAAATTCATATTAAATTACCTATACCCCCGTTTTTAACGCAAAATATAGATCGGTTATCTTCTGGACAACAGAATTAATAATTTCATATCTAGTAATCCACTCATGCAAAAATAATGATCTATGACTTTTTAGAAACTATAGGGAATTATTTATCATAACCTAGTTATGGCAAAAAATTATATTATGCCATTAATTTTGTCAAATTAAGGTTTTCCCACGACTGCTTCTAGCAGCAATCCGATTCTGGACTACAATCTTCCAAAAAATCATAATATCTGTTCTACCCATCCAAAATTCATGTTCTTGGACTCTTTGTTTCATGTAGATTGAAACCCCCAACTTAATTCAAATTATATTTTTAAGCTACAGATTAACGCATACTGCCAGAACCCGACAAACTTACCATACAGTGAGCTTACAAAATTCATAACTTAAAATCCACTCGTCCGATCGACATAAATAAATATTCTACAGGAAGCTATTGAGATCCTCTACAACTTTCAGAATTCCCAAATTACGCACTAATGGTACCCGAATCTACAGTACAACACAGACCACAAAAACCGATCTACTAAATGAATTTCTCTCAACCAGAAAATTGCTAAACAAACGGAAGAGAAACTTGATCGTTACTCTCGGAGACCGCGACGAGGATCACTGAATTTTCTGCATCACTGCTAGAAGATTAGTGAATATGGTAATCAACCCTTTGCTAATCATATCTCTATATGACTCTTGTTGTTGGGCAGCATCTCTATGCTCCGGCACCCAACCCTATGCCCCAAGGTCCATAACCGTTATGATGACCTTGTCAAGTAAAATCAATGCTTGCGTGTAAGTGTCCAACACAAACCTATATAGTCAAGGAATATTAATGGCACTCTGCTTTAGCAAGACCTACCATCAAAATACAGGACTATGGATGGTGCAGTTAATTTGGAGGGCATCAAATTAACTTAATATTATCGCAGGGAAATTTACTTCTACCATGTTAAAAGCATATCAAGCAATTAAAAAACATGCATAGAAATAAATGAACAGGAATATAAGGGCATTCACAGACAATCAAATTTCATTGTGATATAGTATGACCATTCCTTATGGTGATCTCCATCGCCAAGTATCCTATTCGTCATGTCTCCAAGTTGCCAAAACCTCCAAGTACTCCCACTAAGCCATTACTCGTAACAGCACTAGGGATAAAAATACAAGGAGTAAATTAGCACCACAAGTCGACACGCAGGCCGTTATACAAATATAGACAGCCTTGGGCTGCAATAAACATGACACGCAGGTCATGAACATTACACACATGCATGCATCTCACACATCATGGGTCATACTATTCACATAAATCCCACTACAACGAGTTAGCACGGAATAGCAAAGAATCAGGCAACGAGTTAGCACGGAATAGCGAAGAATCAGGCAAAAAGAACACACACTATAAAATAACCGCGGTCCGGAACATGAATCTTATTCACGTAACCGAGCCTTGGAAATCATCAGATTAATCATATTAACCCTATTCCGAACCGATCTGATCATTGCCTTACTACAACCACACACTGCGGCATACTCCGATGGCGGAATTCCGACCGGTAGGAGTATCATGCAATATGGTCGTGAACAAGCGCAATAAAACATCCAGTACTATTCGATCGTAACTCCGATTCGATCAACCAGATTGTCTTCGCGTGCTCCAATGGATTTACGATCACTGTCTGCCCCGATGGTGGAAACCGACCGGTACAGGCAAGTCGTGATATGACCATGCAAGCATGATCACGGAATAATGAATAAGAAACCCATTTTACTACCAAAAAGCATGGACGATCAAATCGACCAGCAGAAACAGAAATAGATCACATCTATAACTACCACATATCACAATATGTGACCAATCCGAATCTAAAACTAGACGGCATGGCTCTGATACCACTGTTGGGGAACGCGGCAAGGCTACGATAGCACAAACAAAAATTTACCATGCAACCAAGGAACCACCGCTAGAAATAGATCACGACATTACCGCTAGACGCGCTGACTCGAAGCGGAAGTAGAGTCGTCGTAGCGAGTTGATGCAGTCGTAGTCGTACTCACGACGTGTCTCCTCCTTCGAGTGGTCGTACTCGCCGTGCGTTTGCTCCTCCGAGTGGTTGTACTCACCACGTGACTTCTCCTCCGACTCCAGTGATCATCACGAGTTGCGGATCCTCCTAGTGCTGATGCTTCGCAACAACACCTCCGAGGTATCCACACGTACGGGGCAGGATCACCACGTGTTGTAGTGCTAGCACCGGCAGCGTGGTTAAGAAGGAGTGGCTATTACGGTTTTGGGAGTTCTTCCAAAGATCATCCTCACACCTTACCCTATGCCACCGCCCCTCTTTATATAGGCATCCATGATGGGTCTCGAACTTGAGGCCCATTAGGAACTCGCGGCCTATACGAATTCGGATCACCATCCAAAACAAATCCTAGCCCTTTAAGTGTGTGACCCTACGGGTTCATGTGTAATCGGTTATGGCTCGGAAACTCTTTTCCGACCACCAGTCGTTAGCGGTACCTAGCAGCACATAACGATTCCCAAATACACATAGAATATATCGGACGAACCTTGATGTAGTATGATCTATGATTAGGTCCTCATCACTTACGATCAATTCGTATCTCCATACGACCATATCGTATTTGGTCCTGACCAGTTCGTAACTTCTTACGACCAGGTTCTTACCATTCTGTGATTACGTTCGAGCAGTCTACGACCAGCACGTATCTCCATATGTCTAGTCCATAACTGATCGAACTAAGTGACCTACTCATGCATTCTCCCTTTGCCTCACGATATTTGGTTGAACTCCAGGTGAGATCATGTGTCATCCATGGACTATTCAATACTTTCTCGATCAAATGTCGGATAACTTCATGTGGTCGACACTTCGACCACTAGTGGCATGGCCATGCACTTTCTTTATCCGATCACCACGAGGGGCCCAGAGACATCTCTCATGTTATGTTAGTAGGGGCAAATCCCATCTCGACCAGTCACATACATCTGCATGTTTCATAGCATATCCGAAAGTTACCTTTATAACTACCCAGTTACGAGTAGCGTTTGGCAACCCCTAAGAGTGCTATTACACATGTAGGGAACCATGCTGATCTCAGGTCTAAGGATTATACATCATCATTACTTGAGACCAACTAATGAAATAAATATTCATAACAATCTCAATAGTGTCTCAATGATGGGTCTATCCAGCCATATGTTCTCTAACATGAGCTCACATTATTGATTCGATATCCCTATATCCATGACCGGTGAAACAAGGTCTTCAATCAATACATGTGCTAGTCATAGATTCACTGGTGTTCCGATCAATGACCTCCGACCAGGGATACATTTAGAATGACATCATATAAGTTAAAGAGTTCCACCAACAAGTCACATACTTATTGATCTATAACAAATGATTCATTCAAGGAACACGATAACATATTATCAAAATCATGAACATAATGAAATATCATCATCTCTATGATTGCCTCTAGGGCATATTTCCAACAATAAGCAAAGTGTGTCTGCCTTATACTCTCAAAATATATATATTTCAATTACATTAATTTTCAATACATAGTTGGATATGCAAGTTTTTAGTACAAAAGAAAACATACTGGACATCTGTAAGATCGAGGAGGCCGACTAGAGGGGATGAATAGGTAGTTTTAAAATCTTTTGGCTAAACCCGAGTTTTATGCGAAATTATAAATCGATTCGGTTTTGCACAATTAAAGGCTAAATCAACTAGTCTTTACTAAGTGCACCAACAACATAAACTATTGATAATGATAGCAATCATTCAAAGACCTGAAAGCAATTTAATACAAGGAATGCAAATTACACAAAGTAAAACACAATAGAACAATCCACGATGACACAATGATGTTTTACAGTGGTGTTCAGAGACTTGCCGGTCTCCCCTAATCCACGTTGAGGTTAGCCCAAACTAATTGGACCAGCTCCACGAATTAAGCCAAACACCTCAATTCAACTAGTAGTAGCTCTTTTCCGCTCCGGGTAGGTGAGCTCCAACCTTCACAACACGTCGGGCCTTCTCACTAGCTTCTTGAGAGGATCACCGGTCCACGACGCCTTTGCGTCGTCTAGGTGTCGGCAAACACCAACAGTAACAAGCCAAGCCCTTTGCTTGACTTTCACCACGTGCAACGAATGCACAAGCTCAAATAGATACAAAATCCACCTCTAGGTGCAACACATGCAACTAGAGACCTTTCTCCTTGCTTACAAGGTGCAACACATGCACAATTGAGAGGAGAACCTCACACTAGCTCAAGTGAGTGAAATAGGATGCTAAAGATTGCCTCTCAACCGGCCAAGATGAGTATTTATAGCTCACACACAAAAACTAGCCGTTGGGAGCAGAAATCCCTAAAAATCAGGATTTGCGGTAGTACCGTAGTGCAACGGGCGGTACTACCATTTTCTACTATTCATCGATCGTACAGGTGCATTAATGGCTCAAAAACTAGTCGTTAAAGTTTTTTATGCGGTAGTACCACAGTGCAATGGGAGGTACTACTGTTCTACAGTATTACCTCTTTTCTCGGGCGGTACTACCGCAGTCCAATTTCAGCATAGACGATACTCGGTAAAAGGTCATAACTTTTGAATTCGATGTCGGAATTGAGTGATCTTGGGCTCTATAGAAATATTATTCAGAGGGCTACACAACCCACCTATTTGATTTATCTCAAACATATTTGATCAAATCAAAAAGCACAACTCCAAAGAGTCACTACCATGGTCTAAGTCTAAAGAAATAGCAATAAGCAATCTTAAACTATGCCAAGGGAAAATACATGAATCCCAATAATTTACAAAACACATTTGCAAATTTATACCATGTCACAAGAAGTAGGTACATGGACTTCAACCATTTGCAAAACACATTCGCAAAGTATGTCACATGCTACAAGGATTAAATGCATGAACCTCGACTATTTGCAAAACACATTTGCAAATAATAGCATCATGCCACGGTGAGCTAGAGCAAGCGATATTGAGCTATCAACACATGATGAGACTCAGGATACTAGACAAGACCCCTCTTAATAGTATGGCAAACCTATACTAGCAATTCAGTCTTCCAAATAAACACCAAGACCGTTAAAAGACTATAAACGCATCCTTAGCCCTAGCTAGTCATACCTTTGCCTTGAGCATCTTCTTGAAGCATAATGACACATATCTTCACTTCAAGTCCGGGTCATTGTCTTGATATGCATCAACCCATGATGCATCCTTTACTTGACCTCCATCAACACATGATGTGTCCACTCTTGAGTTGATGATCAACTCATGATCATCTCCTCTTCGAGATCTTGATATGCATCAACACATAATGCATCCTCTTCTTGAACCTTGACTTGATAACGATCAACTCATGATACAATCCAAAGTCTTCATCACCCTCCAATATAACCTATTCATCCAACTCATAGAAAATGTTAGTCCCACAATGATAAATATTAATTACCAAGATATACATGCAATAAATGCTTCTGAACAAGCTATTATTGATAGGTGTGGTACTACAGCCGTTGATCATGCGGCAGTTCTGCTCTCTGGTACTTCTGATCACATAGGGCGGTACGACCGCTTCCCTTCGAGGTCCAAAACTGGTCCTTACTGGAAATATCGTACCACTGTCTATATTTCGGAATATCCGGGCTACGGTTGTTCTGCTCAAGATGTGGTCATACCGCGATGCGGTAGTTCCGCCAAGAAAACTCCGGAACTACCGTTCGCCAGGTGAGCAACCGAGATAAAAAAAAATGTGTCGTTCTGTAAAAAAACGTTCCGCTATTTTGCTCGGTACAACCGACTTGCGGTAGTTCCGCTCAAAGAACGTCAGTACTACCGTACTTTCAAGAGAGCAAATAAAACTCATAAGGTGTCTCTCTGGAAAATACGTACCGCAAGTTTTCCGGTTCATCCGAGCTGCGGTAGTTCCGCCATGGGAACGCCGGTCATACCGCAGTGCGGTAATTCCGCTAACAAAACGTCGGTACTACCGATTATTTTCAAAAAACAAGATTGGCTTTTAAAACAAGTTTTGAGTGCATGCATGATCCTAGATTGATCTATTTTCCACAAGACTATGCTATCAAGCTACTAGTTATGATCTCTCTATTGTCTTTGCATTGCCATTTCTATGTTGTCTTCTATAATCCGGGACTAAGCCTTTAAAACAACTTGGCACACACATTAGTCCCATAAACACAATTGCAAATAATTGAATATAAAGCGATATGAGTATATATGAACTACACAAGTTTTATATACTCAAAGGATATATTTCAAAGTAGAGATCCCCAATATACATGGATAAAGAAATATGGATACTAATGAAACCACAAAACATAGAGTGAACTCCCCCTAAATGTGTGCATACACAAATGTGTAATAAAAATATATGCACATATTCAAGTTAGACTTTTAGTGGAGTTCACCCTATATTTTATATCCGAGGAATGTAACAAGATATAGAAATATGATGTCGAATGTATACCTCTTTGAATTTTATCTTTTTATTCAATTGAGACTAAACAATGGATATAATAACAAAAGTGTTAGTCTTATAAATAGATTTGTCATTAATCACCAAAATACTCCATTAACCTCTGAAGCACCGACACGTCTCAAATGTCCCGTGTCCGTGTCGGACACGGACACGGCTCTTACACGTATTGCAGACGTGTCGGAAATTAGAGCCGCGAAAATTTTTAATTTAAATTCGGACACGTATCGGACACATGTAGGACACGTATCAGACACTTGGGCCCATTCAATTCGGCCCAACACAGTAGCAGCCCATTCACTCCAGCCAACACTGTAGTAGCCAATTCCCCATCCTTAACCTAGCGTCCCGTGCACCTGGCTGCCGCAGAGCTTCCTTCGCGCCGCCTGTAGCCCCGATGCCAGATCCGCCGTCGATTGCCTGCTACGTCGACCGCCGACGACCCTTCCGTGGAGCCCCAACGACGCCACTCTGGTTGTCCCCTTCGATGTCACTGCGCCCGACGCCGCTCGCCGTCGCCCGACTTGGCCGGCCGCTACCGCCGCCGCGGCTCCTATTCCCCCTCTCCTCGTCGCCGACTCCTTCTTTGCTCCACGAGCGACTCCTTCGATGCCGCCCCCGATTCACATTCTCCCGTCACCGCCGTCACCACTCCGACCGTGATCGCTTCTACTCGCCGCCCACTCATTGCCCTTTTCCCCATCGTCGAGACGCCGACTCCCCTATTGCTCCCCAGGAGCGACTCCCCTTCGACATCGCCCCCAATTCGCGTTCTCCTCGTCGCCTGCTTCGTCGCTAGCTCCGGCCAGCGGTCACCCCCTGCTTCGTCGCCACCTCCAACTTCCCTTCTCCCCGTCGCCGACTCTCCTGCTGTTCATTGGGAGCTCCTATCGCTAAGGTGAGTGCTTGTGCATACTTTGAGGTACATATTCCTAACATTTTACACTTTCTGTTTGATAAACACGTAGAAAAACATTCAATAATACATATGAATATTATATATATACACACACACATACACACAGCTGTGTCCCCATGTCGCCATTTTTTAGAAAATAACGAATCCCGTGTCCGATACGTGTCGTGTCCGACACGCGTGTCCGTGTCCGTGCATCTTGGCCATTAACTCATAATAGTGGGTTTAGATTATTCAACATCTAAAGTGCACAAAAGGATATTTTATTGGGGAGGCAATTGCCAACATGTCACATCAAAAGTTGTTAACACACCCCTTCTTATATGCAGCTGACCTCATATCATATCAGATATTGTGATATTGTAAACCCTAGATCGGATTAGGTATTGTGAGATACCACAATTCTTAGCTCGTACATAAGTTCCAGGCGTCGACAAGAGAGTTGGCGATCTATGGCTGGTTCGGTGGACTGGTGGTGACAAGGGCCATCTACTTTATTTGTCGAGTCAAATCGATCATGGGCGGCCCTCTTTATTCACAATATTTCTTTCCTTTTCGTATTCAGTTGTTCCAATCTGACCAAATAGCAAGCGTGCACATCACGAACGGAGTAGATGAATATCGTTGAGAGCACAAAAATAATGGTGATGAAATGTAACGCCCTAACTCCAAATAGGCTTTAGGTCTAACTACATGTCGGATAAACCACGCTCACACTAACCCCACTTACTCTTTCGTCCTTGCTTCAAATAAAAAGGTTAACCTAGGGTTGGAATGCATTTTACCATAGGGGTTATATGTTGTTGAACCTCACCTCTAACTAGTAATGTGGGACTATCTTCCCAACACTTGCACTCATACCTTACATGGACCACAATTGGACCCAATTCATTCTTCACTTTGGGTCGGGTCTCACATACACCCATCCTCAAAGGACCCGATGTCCTCGTTGGCAGCATACCCATGCTTGGGAAAATGACCAGGATCTCCCCTCTTGACACACGTCTATGTGTCTAGTGTCGACACATGTGTCATATTGTGTGTCCACTTATATGAGTCCACACACGTCATATGCCCATGCCCCTGGCCCTCACACGTGTGTCCGCGAGGGTTGGCTCTTGTACCATTTGTAACGCCCCAACTCCAAATAGGCTTGGGTCTAACCGTATGGCAGATAAACCACGCACTCGCACCAACCCCGTGTACGCTTTCGTCCTCGTTTTGCGTAAAAAGGTTAACCCGAGAGTTAAAATGCATTTGGCTATAGGGGTTTTATGTTAGTAAACATCAGCTCGAACTGTTAAATATATGACTATTTTCTCAACACTTGCACTTATACCCTACATGTGCCACAATTGGGCTCGATTCATTCTTCACTTTGGGCCGGGTCTCGCATGAAACAATAACAACAAGAGAAAATATTTAGCGAAGATAACCATAAATTTCTTTAGCACAACCATAAATGAATACAAGGGATATACAAAAATGTTTCCCGTAAAATTCCTACTTCCAAACAGCCCCGCGGAGTAACTCTTCACCACGGTCATTGTGCGCTCGGCGCTGTCGGGCTCCTCTCCATGGTGCCATGATGGTCATTGTGCGCTCGCCGCCACCGGTGTCTGACTCAAACGTGGGTTGCTCAACTCAGGCGTCCACGACTTCAGTCGGTGATCCGCGGCTGCCACCGATCAATCAACCCCGGCTAGTCAAGGTTGACGAATCCATGGTGGACGTTTGGGGCTAAGGGTGCAATTGGTGCTGATAATACTCAATCCAATAACTTATTAACAGGTTGCCAATTTTAATATCCGGCCGTAACTTATATTCCACAGTTTAGCATGACATAGTTACGATATGGGATATTTGGATAAGCAATACTTCTATTCAACAAACGTTCAGCTGAATCCGTAAGAACAACCCTTCAGCAGATCATGGAAAACAAAGCACACAACAAGCTCAACAGAAACCATATGGTATTCAGTCTGACATCGCACACGACAACGTAATGAGTTTGGTTTTCTGGGCATTGGTACCACATAAATACCAAAGATAAATTGTTCAAACTGGAAGTGAACTTTTGCAGAATCATGATTATAACACGCTGTTGCGAACAAGCACAAACGAAGCAGGATAACTAGATGCAGTATACTTGGAGAAACGACATGCCCACAAGCTAGTTGTTTCTCAACTTTATTCATAGTAGCCATAGATGGGCATTAGCGGCCACGAACAGACATCCACATTGAATGGTCTTTTAGCTTGCCCAGCAGCAACCATCCATTTGGGCCATTCTCGCGGTATGTAGTCGTCCAATGAGATGAAGCATATAGTGCGCTCCTATAATGACTGGATTTGAATTCATTAGCAAACCTTCGTGTCTGAACAAATAAGAGTTCTCCATACAATTCATCCCCATCAGACTGTCGACAGATCAATCATCCTCCACCCTCCCTCTGGCCAGGGAAGACCTGGCACACCCTGCAAATAACAAACCAAAAAAGGTCAGGGTCTACACTCTACACTCTACAAAGCAGGTAAACATCCTAAGCAGGAAAGCTCACGACTCATTACTAAAGGTGATTGGTGATCTTAGTACAATAGAAGTTGGCAAACAAGTAGAAGGCAAACAAAGTTTAGTCAAGAGAAACTAATTCATCAAAATCATAACCAGCGAAAAGTAAGACCTATTTGAAATTACAAGGCCACGGTACAACTCCTGCAGATTGAAATTAAAAGTTGCAACATTATATGCAGTAAAATCTCTGACTAAATGCAATACTGGAAAAAAAATGGATTGTTTTAAAAAGGTCAGCACTCAAACAACCACCGCTCTGCAAAATGTAGTACATCTGTACATCTATTGTGGGCAATATATGATAATGTATAGAAGCATGAAATGTGATTCATTGAACTAATCACCAAACTGTTTCAAATCAAATAAAAAATGGCATTAACTACAGCAATTCATGTTAAGATGCCAGTGCCACATATAATGGTACAGCAAGTAATGGCAATATAACAGGAATGAATCACTTTGGCACTATAGGAAAATGCACTAAAAAAATCTAGGTGCATTTCAGAACTGCCTCTAATAGCAGCAGAATGATCCAAATAAAATAATTGACAGGAGTATTGAACTTTCAACACAGTTTCATGTTGTGAGCCAACTCCCATTCAACCATCTCAAAAGACAAAGGGGAAATGACACGACAGAAGAAAACATACTAAAATGCACATCCTAACAAAATGCTAGCCAGGACATTGAGGAAAAAGATCTGGCGATGCAAAATGCAGGCATAAAAGTTAAGCATCAAACTTACCAAACCTAACAGCAGCACTTGCTATGCTTCCAAGACCACCATTCTCCAAAATAAATTTAAGACTATGAAAGGGCTGTAGGTATGGGGCCGAACTCAATCGGTGTCAAGCTGTGCCACTTACTCCAACACCTCAGCAACTCCTATGCACATGAAACAAAACAACATATAACTGAGGACTGTAACTTCTCCAGATGTGTCGATTAAATTTTGCTCCAACAAAGGAAATGTGAAACAACACCATACAGATTCTAACATGCTAAGACAAGAAATGAAACCGAAACTCATGTCTAATGTCAAATTTCTCAACTTACAGGAAGAAAGATGTTTACCAGTAATCATCCTGGTACAGGCTACTGAGTCACACAAGATAGCGGCCAGATAGGATAGGTCTTGCTGGCTCTTGTTCAGCCACTTGACCACTTTGCTGATTTCTTTGCTGGTAGTTTTGAACCATATTCTGTTTTGCAGGCTCAAAAAGGTGGAAATCTTGCCATGTTTTCTCATTGGTCCCTTGGGTGTGCACCCCAGAAACCTGCTGTTTCCCAGGGAAAGGGAAGGGAGTCGTGAATGCACTGCTAGTAGCGGTAACATCAGGATAAATAGCTCTCAAGTTATGAACATGATCCACTGATGACTGGTAGCCATCCAGCCAGCTGTAATCATCAACCTGTGGGTGCTGCAGTTTCTCAACTGACATAAAATCATCCTGACGCTTTGGGGCGACGTGGTTAAATCCTGGAGGAGGACCAACAGGCCTTGATGGACGACTAACAGGGTTCTTCTTTAACATCGCTACCGGTGCTTCAGTGAACTTCATTGTTGCATCATCAGATGATGCAACTGATGGTACAACTGAATCAAAAGTGGATGGGATAGTCTCCTGAATAGCTTTCACCTGATTATGCATCAAATTTGTATTGATACAACCAGATTCAACAGATACCTGAGGTGAATATCCCATATACTGTAATCCACTCAATCCACCCTGCAATCTGTGCTCAAGAAATCCATTTCCAGCTATGTTAACATTCTTTAGTCCACTCATTAAGAGTTTTTCTTGTTCAAGAAGCAATTCTGGATAATCTGGGCTACTGAAATGTGGAACCATTGATGCAGATACACATGGATCAGAAACAACATCAGGGAAAGCTTGAATTGTGTTCTGAGGGCCAACAAGTGGTGCACCATTACTTGCCCAGCTGGAAGTACGCATCTCAACAGGCTGCACAAATTCATAAGTAGTCGACCTTGGAGCAATGCTAGGAATCACCTCTTGCGCACCATTGGCAGCCCAACCAATAGAAGACATGGGAAGTGACTGGTTAATGTTATAATTACTGGCAGCTGATACAGATGCAGTGCTCTGAATAGCAACCGACCCACCATTGGTCGGCCAACCAGCAGTAGACATTTGTACAGGCTGGATGTATCCATTAACGGGTAGGTCTGAAAGAGCTTTTGGGAACTTTTCAGAAGCTGTAGGCTTGAAAACAATTTCTTCATCTTCTTCTCCTTCAGGACACAACTGTACTTCCGACTGCAGGACTCCAAGATTAGCTGCCACTGAATCGAATCTGCTTGCAACTTCATGTTTCAACTCAATTGTATTTGTTGCAAGTGCATTGGAGGATACATGAGTAGAGATGGCAGCTTCTAAAACAGGTGGCTCCTTGGCCATAACAAACTTTCTAGAAGATGGATCAAAATACATTCTCAGTTGATCAATCTGAACAAAATTCAGTAGAGCCTTCCCTGCAGCAAGAATCCGTTGAACCCGTGCTTTCTTCTCTTTGGTGCTTCCATCATTTTCAAATGTGTGCTTGCTTGAGAAATCCAAGATAATCTGTGCAGGCACCAAAGGGGAAAATCCCCTTAATTCGAAATCTTCCCACAACGCAAGTCTGTTGCCAGTTTCACCTCTCTTCACACGCCCATATCAAAAAAGCAAGTCTCATCGTCATCACCATCAATAGATGCAAGGTCAGTAAGGATGAGCTTATTCATAAACGAGACACACTGATTCCAGAAGAAAGATCGAGCATTTGCATGCTTTTCTTCCATCTGAGAATCAGCAGCTAGCTCCGGATGGCATGCCAGCCACTCGATGTAGACCACAATGGCTGGAAGAAAAAAACTTGATGCAATGTCATGAAGCTCTGAGCACCTTTTGAGAATATGTCCAACAAACTCGAAAGCAGCTGTAAATGCGTTTTGAAGCAGTACTCTGAGTTGCACAATTTCAGCATATGATTGGCTATCGGGTTCTTTCTTCACATTGTGCACTGTGAATATAAGGATGGCAATGAGTCTAACTATAGCTAATGCATTTTCTGCAGCATTAGAACCAAAATTAAGCTCCTCATTGGGACCAGAAGAAAGGAGGATTTTCAAATCATTGCTGACCGAAGCAAACAGCTCCCCAAACGTTTCCAAACTGTCAAAGAGATAAAAAAAAAAAGATGAGAGAGAGAGAGAGAGAGGATATTTTGAAGAACACCCAGAAGATAAGAGATTGGAAAGTACCTAGTCCTTGTGAAAAGTATTCCATTGAGTCTAACAAACCGTACATAGAAGGCCTTCAGTGTATCTGGAATACCGTGTTCTCGTTCTTTTGAAGCTGTTTCGGTATTAATATCTTTGGTCTGAAACCTTGTTTCCCCTCGTCCTCTACCCTTCCCAGCTGATCGTGGGGGTAATGTCCTAGCAATGACAACTTTATTGTTGCTTGGCAGCTGTGCATAGCTTTGGCGATTCTGCATAGGTTGTACTGTCAGAAATAGAAACTAATTTCACAGTGCAGGTCTGAAAAGATTTGTCAATTTGATTATTAGAACACTTCCAGTATTGTTAATATTACAAAACTTCCTGATAACACACCCACCCACCAGCTACAATTATACCGCTATCTTCAAGAAATTAGACTTTATTTTTGGTTCAAAAGCAATTTGGTTTTTACTTATAGTATGATGCTAACAGGGTGAGTCAGTGTAAACATGTAAAGCGAGTGCCATTATGGAACATTCATACATTATACTAAATCAGTAATGCAACAGAAAAAAGTGCCAAGGGAGCAAATAAGTCACGACAATTGGGGTCAAATCCACGTAGCAATACTGATCATCACTCATCAGATATATCAGATCCACAACTATAACTCACTGAGCTCACCAAAAAAGGCAGAAGGAGATCCAACTGAGTTTGGACCATCTGATCATGTATATCAGATGAACAAGAACATTGGTAGATAAATGGGGAGCGAAGTAGAATGCAGTACTAGCAATTCACATAGTAGTATAGATAAGCTCTTCCATGTGAAATTATACAAATACGATAAAGGGGTACACAAATTCACAAATTCTACAGCAGATAACAAACTAAGAGAGAGCACATGGCAAAAAACAGTAGTACAGTACTATGGAAATGAGTTAATGAAGAACATAACAATGATACCTTCTCAAAAGCAAGAATCAAATTGTCCCGTGCTGTAGAAAAAGGGGTATCTGTAGCTAAGCTTCGAAAGTACCTATAGACAGCCACTACCTCATTGGTTGAGTAAGATGCTAATATCGCAAGCTGAAAAATCCGATCAGAGGGTCATCACTAGATAACTGGATAGATGATATATAAACATTTGACCAAATATAGCAATGTGATTATACCTGATGGTGTGGGTTGCCGCTGGAAGGGAAGATTGAAGCTGCCTCCTTGTAGTAACTAGAAGCCGCAGCATATTCACGACTCGTAGAATCAGCATCACCAAACATACCCTTGTAACGGGCCAAGTCCCCGGATATATCGACAGCGGTGCCATGACATCACGGCTTTCTTCACATTGCCTGTTTTCTTATCATCTTTTGCAGGGTTATTCTCAGGGCACTCGGAGAAGTAACCAAGAGGAAGGCCATAATTTGATTTGATCTTCAATATCAAGTCATGATAAAAGCCAGTTGCTTCTGAAAGGAAGCTTCTGAAGGCCGATTTAATTCTCTTGATTCGATCCGTGCTGCCATTGTTCTTGCCACTCTGAGATGCAGTTGAGCCCGCGGAATTAATGTAGTGCCTGAACTCATCAATTCTTTTGTAGTGCAACTGCCACAAGAGATATTCTATCTCGTGCTTTTCAGAGAAGTCATGATCTGCAAGAATTATCTTCTCAAAATTCTCGCGCATCTGAAGCCATATGTTGGGATCTGATGGGACTTTGGACTGTGCTGACTTCTCGAGATGACCTTTGAGTTCGGCATTCTACACAAATAACATCACATTACCATCATTACATCTAAATGCCTCATATAGACTGAATTTATCTATTGGATCTCTTTTATCAGATGGGAAACCCAAACCCAAAAAAGGCATGAAAAACAACTAGTATTATCCAAATCATTAACATATAGGGAAATCATTAACTCTTTTGTTTTTTAAACTTTTAGAAACAATCAACGGTCCGCGGTTCAACACTCAATGTAGACCGTTCATTAAAAATAATTTAGCCTATCCGAGAACGTAAAGCAGTGCGATTACTACTTCAGCACTGACACGACATGACTAATTAGAGTAACTAGCAAAATTTATACACTCATGAATCACATATAAGGCCGCGAGATACAGCAGAAAGTTACATAAAACCCAACCCAACAAGCAAACCATGTAAAGTACTAGCTGTAACGTATATAAAGAAAGACAAGGGACCTCACCTTCTTGAAGAGGCGCTGCGCGAGGTCCCGCGAAGGCGGGGCTGCGGCAGCACTATCCATCGGAACAGTCATCATCCATCAAACGAACATCAGTCTCAGCACCTCCTGCAACCAAAGAAAACAAACTATAAGCACTTCAATTACCAACAGAATCAATCATCAGGGGGAAAACAATGCAATCTTGCAAGCTACAGTGTTTGGGGGTACCCGGCCAAACCCTAATCTCCCGCCCGGCAAAAAACAAGCCAAGGAAAGCTAAATCTTTGCGCCTAAATCCCCCAGCGGCCATCCAAGAATCCCCGGATCTCCCTTAACCCCAACCAACCAACGGCCAAGAAACGCGAATCCGGGTCAAAATCTAAGGTTCGCAGCAGGAAAGCTCGCGATCGGGGTATCTATGATGGCGAATCTGCCGTAATCTCGAGAAAAAGGAGCGGAATTCGTACCTGATCGTTGTCTTGGCGACGAGAGCGAGACGAGGAGGAGAGAGAAGAAGAGGGGAATTGGGGAAGGAGGAGAGAGAGAGAGAGAGGAGGCTATTTTTTGTCTTTTTGTTTGAGGAGGAGGAGGAGGAGGCGGCGCCGGGGGGTGGGGTGTTATTCAACCAAGGGGCGGCCAGAGGCAGTTGGGAGGCCGACAGTGGGGCCCACAGAGCGCTTATTTTCTTACTACTTTCGTGTTTTTTACAGGACAAGGACTAGTTTTTTGATCAGCATGCAACGCCCCTTTTTGTTTTGTTTGATTTCCATTTGTTTATACTTTTATAGTAAATCAGTGTGGTTACGTACTGTCTGTGTGTTTGTTTGGGAGGATTTTAGGTTCCTCTTAACGTTGGCATCTCGCAAAATCTAGAAGGGCGTGGGTTCATCTTGTCGACAAAAGTAGTCCATCTTCGTGTTCCCACACGCACGCTATGGTAGTGAGCCCTCGTGGACGTCATCTTTCGACCACCATTGTTTATCGCAGTTACTTTGAAGGAGAGGGTGAGCCTAGTGCAATCAAAATATCTACCGGTATCCAGCAGCGGCTCTATAAGAAAAACAAACGAGTGTTCTTATACATATCATCACATGTGTACCGAATCACTGAGTTTATATTATGGAATGCACAACTATGTATATAGATGCTTTTATAAGGTAAAATAAAATCAGACCCGGTGTCCTGTGCACCCCTTAAGTCTCACTTGGATCTGCCCACGCTGGTATCTAGCTAGGTGCATCTATAGTCACTGCTTTGCACCGCTGGTCACCTCCTTTGGTCTAGCACTAGTCGACATTATTGTCGATGTACCCCTCCTTCGGAGAACACGACAAATCACCAATCTTTTTGGGAGACATTGAAGGGTGAGCTTGTCAACGGAGGAATAAGGAGAAGAAACCTCATAAAAAAAATTATCTTATGAAGTTGCACCCATAATCTTTCTATTTCCATTTAATTTACTCAAATCATGGACATATCCAAAGATGAAAAGCATTATATCCAAAAACA
The DNA here is from genome assembly GCA_036346395.1 of Hsuehochloa calcarea. Lineage (NCBI taxonomy): Eukaryota > Viridiplantae > Streptophyta > Magnoliopsida > Poales > Poaceae > Hsuehochloa > Hsuehochloa calcarea. The sequence goes on from CM070610.1 coordinate 37,560,011, forward strand.
CTAAGTGTAACATCCTGATTTTTTAGGTTTTTTTAATATTTGTTTAAATTAGGGTTTCTAAAAATTCACAATTTTCTGGAATTAAATAAATCTTAAATTAGGGTTTTTTGAAACTAAAATGATTTCATATGAATGAAAAAGCTTCAATTAAAAACAAAAAATATTTTTATTTTGAGTCCCTAGTGTCTAAAAATATATTTTAAAAATTTCCGCGAATATTTCCGAGATTGTTTGCTATTTTTCGTGGATTGTTTCCTTTTCTTGTATTTTCTAAAAATAAAAAAAAAATAATTGAAATTTTGAAAAACTTCGTGGTCCGCATCCTTCCCACGACCCATTTCCTTCACTCTCCTAGGCCTTGAGGCCCATTTCCTCGCCCATCCTAACTTACTTGCCTTTTCACTTCGTAGGTTCCATACTGGCCTAGCCCGCACCTACATTGCATGGGTTGTGCGTGCAACACATGTCCGCCGCCGCCGCCGCAACAGTTGACAGGTGGGCCTGACCAGGGGCCATGTCATGGACTATGTCTTCTGGGGCCACTTATAGGAACAAACGATGGGGAGTTGTGGCTTGATGTCTCTTGCTGATGGGTCTCAATGGCAGTGGTTCCAAGAGTAATGAATATATACTACAGGATGCAAGTGATGAGGGGACCGAATAGATTAGAACAAGGCAGAAGCTGACTCCGTCCCCAATAGGGCTGGAAAAAAAGCTCGAGCATGGGCTGGAAAAAAAAAGCTCGAGGCTCGCGAGCCTGCTCGAGCTCGTTGCGAGCCGAGCGGGCTCGTCTTGAGCTCATGAATTTTCGAACCGAGCCGAGCCCAACTTCCAGCTCGGTGAAGATTCGAGCCAAGCTCAAGCCGCTCGCGAGCCAAACGAGCCAGGCGCAACTCCATATAATCATATTCTGCCTTTATTTCTAGGCTTGGGGAGCCCCTATGAATCTATGATGAATGCTTGTATGGATTATGGATTGTTATGTTTCTGGCTTTGTTTATGATGATTGGATTATGAATTGATGATGAATGGCTCATGTAATCACATTCTACTTTTGTGTCTGGGCTTGGGGAGTCCCTGGCTTGAATGAGCTTTTTGAGCCGGCTCGAGCTTATTTTCGAGCCGAGCAGGCTTTAGAGCTCATTTTCCAAACGAGCCGAGCCGAAGTTTAGACCGAGCCTGAGTGAGCTTGGCTCGGCTCAGCTCGTTTCCAGCCCTAGTCCCCAATGCTATTCTCCCAGTCTAACTGCTCTTTTGAATCATTACTTCATATTCTTTCAATTGTATCTCTAAGCACTTGTATCCTATGTTGGTACATGCAATCTTGCACTTATATTTGGTGTTGATTCATGTTCATCAAAGTGGGATCATGACATACCACTGTTTATCTTCCCCGGGCTGAGCCCATAGTACGCGCCACCAACCTGGATTTCTCGTCATTCGTGCCTGTCACAAGCCTTAACCCCAGGGCTATTAAAACTACGCTGCTTTCATCTTCTGCGCCCCTAGCCACCACTGCATCCACTGATATGGCCCGAGTACCCATTACTACCACCTCTTATGTTTCTATTAATTCGAGTGGGCAAACTATCCATGTTGTTGCTATTGTAGTGATGTGTGAGCACAAGGGCTACATGATGCGTGTGTGAAGTCAGTACATGTGCATGCTAGCCAATCCAGACACATGCATGGAAACGTGCATGCATGTGTCTCAAGTGGCGAAGCCAGGATGAAAATAGAGTGTGGGCTTGAAGAACTAAGCTAAATCGACACAAACATAGTCTTTTACTCTTACGCAATCCAAGTTCATACATGAATAAAAGAGAAGCAAAGCAGAGAGAGAGAGAGATAAGTAACATGAAGATACCGACAATGTAATATCCCGCTTAATTATCAATAAATAGGAATTTACATTTAAGAAAATATTAATTAAAATTTAAAAATTTGGAGTTGGGGAAGGAGAATGGCCAAGTTGGCCCATGGCCCAAGGGGGGCTGGCCACCACCTAAGGAAGAGAGGGGGAGGCCGGCCAAACCCTAGTCGTCCCTACTGCCGCCAACCTCCCTGGCCCTTGCGCCTCCTCTTGGTGTTGCGCCCCTGGCTGACGCCACATGTCCAGCCCCTATCGTGCTGCTGTAGGAAGGAGAAGGGAGGAAGAGGAAGGTGCCGACAAGAGGAAGGAGAAGGGAAGGAAGGAGGAGAGGAGAAGGGAATTCTGCCAGATATTCAGAAGGATTTCGATATCTATAGTGATGCTTCGCGTCAAGGATTAGGTTGTGTCCTAATGCAAGAAGGAAGAGTTGTTGCCAATGTACTTTTGTTTTGTTAGGCGGGAAAATGAAAATTTGCACTTAATGGGCGGGCTGCCGAAAATCTCTTTATATTAACAGAGTCCTCCATCTCCTCCTTTGCCATCTCCATCTCCTCCTCTGTCATTTCTCCTCTGCCATCTCCGTCTCGCCCTGACCTTGCGCTCCGTCCTCCCCCGAGCTCGTCGCCCGCGGCCTCCTCCACCTCGCCCAAGCCTCGTCTTCGCCGGCCTCCCACGACCTCATCGTCGCTGGCCTCCCACGACCTCGTCGTCGTCGGCCTCCCACGAACTCGTCGCCCCCGGCCTCCTCTACTTCGTCGCCCCGTCCTCCCCTGAGCTCGTCGTCCGCGGCCTCCTCCACCTCACCCCGGCCTTGTCGTCGCCCCAGCCTCCCACGACCTCACTCTCTCTACTCCACCCTTTTGCTCTGTAATGTAGATTACTACTGTGATGTGTTAGTGCTCTGTGAATGGATTGAGTTGATGCTACTGTGATGCTGTGGCTATTGTGGGAAAGGTAACGAAAAGTTCAATCCGAAAATCCATATCAAATTCATTCGCGATGTTCGGGAGGCTCCAAACGAAGTGAAACCCGTTTTCATTTTTTTGCAATAGAAAATTCTATCACAGACGGTTCTAAACAAGAACCATGTGTGATAGTTACTATCACAGACGGTTCTTGTTCTGTGAAAATAGACTATCACAGACGGTTCGTGAATAGAACCGTCTGTGATAGCCTTTTTCACAGACGGCTAAAAAACTGTGGATATCATGGGGATATGCTCCAGATCTTAGGATGATGTGACAATTGGCAATGGTGTTTACGGTTTGTCGTTTCACGAGTTTTCGACAAAGTTTGAGCATTACGGGCGAGGCGGTCCGACCGGTCCTAGCATGGCGGTCCGGCCGGTCCCAAATCGGTCGGACCGGCCATGTGCTTGCGATCGGACCATTTGTGACCTAAAAGTGTTGAATCGGTGGGCCAAAATAGGTGTTGTAGGCAAGTGAGGATCCCAATGCACTTGGTCTCATAATTTTGGAGCCTCAAGCAAAAGTTATATTCAATTTAAGTTTCGAAGGTTTGAATTTGGGGCATGAATTTGGCTAAGTCCTGAGGCGGTCCAACCGGCTCACAGGAGCGGTCCGGCCGACAGAAGGCGGCCGGCCGCTCACATGGAGCGTCGGACGGTTTCTACTTGAACGTCCGCCAACCGTGGCGATGTTGTTTTGTTAGGTCAAAGTCATTGGTATCGTGGCATATGGTTTGCATGATGCATGTTTTGACTAACATGGGTCAAGTTGTGAAGAACTTGTTCCCGAATTCGTGTTTGCTTGTCTATGGTTGTGCGAGGTTGCTTGGTGGTCAACGACGGTCAACGGCGAGGAGGATCGGGACTAGACTTGGAGATTTGAGGTCGAGCGATCGGCGATGCGGGTGAGGTCAATGACTCAAGCGTGACACAAGATGGACAAGGGTGACCTATTGGCAAATCCATGGCGCATGGTGAAGCGGTTTAGGTCAAAAGGTTAAAGACGGCGCTTTGCGAAGCGAGCGTGTGTGACCCGTTTGTTAGTGGGCCTTAACGGGAGCCCAATTAAGTCAAACCCTAGAGAGTTCTAGGCCTCCACTATAAATAAGACTAGGTGGTGGCTGCACCCTCTCTCTCGCTGTTTTTCACCTCTTTTGTTGTTTTCAAACCCTAATTGGCTTTGGGGGAGTTGAGGTGGAGGCTAGGGCTTTTCATGGTTTGAGGAGAATTTCGTGATCTTGGATTGACCACTGATCCATGATGGTGTGGGTGTAATCCAGCAACAATCACGTTCTTAATCTATGCATGGTTTGTTTGAGATAAGTCTCTTTTCGTTCTTGCTTTCAATTTTGTGATTTTAGGGCTTTCTTTGATCCGCGAGTTTGTGATTAATTCTTTCACGTAAATTAGCTTGCTGTGATATGTGTGAATCTATCTAGAATCATCTTGATCATCAATCACTCACGAACAAGCATTAGGATCAAGTTTTCGTTCTTGCCCGGTTTTAGACCCTCTGTTATTCAATTGGCAATTGTTCAGGATCTATCCAAGAATTATCATAATATTCAATTGGAATAGGTCCTCAATAGCATAGAGAAGGTGTGTGCAAAGTTTCGTAAAGTTTGGAGTTGAGAATCAAAAGTTTGACCTAATTGCAACCGTCATCGGTGATTTTCTTGTTTGGATCGGTTCGGAGCTGCGGTCGGACCGCTCATCAAGACCGGTCGAGCGATTTTGGGCGGTCAGACCACCGATATAACAATGGTCGATCGCCGACAATCGGTCCAACCGGTGGGTCAGAGAGTCGACCGCCGTGCTTTGTGATTCTGTAATCTTAGTTGATTTTGTTATTTTGCTTAGGGGATTTAATTGGAATCAATACTAGTCTTCCTATGTACTGGTATATTGATCTTCATAGCTTCCTAATAGCTATTGGAGTGAAATTGTGTTGAATTCATTATTTGGGAAAAGTGGCGTGCTCTATTCACCCCTCTAGTCGCCTTTTCGGTCCAACAAGTGGTATCGAGCGGTTAGTTCACTCTTGATCTTAACCGGTCCTTTGAACTTTAAGCGATGGATAAGTTTTCTACTAAACCGCATATCTTCGATGGGCACGACTATGCCTATTGGAAGAATCGTATCGAGTCTTTCTTGAGAGCGAGGACAAGCTATTTGGGATGTTGTTAGAGCCCGCTTGTTATTCACGAAATTGCAACACCGGGCCAATGATTCTTATGGCAAACAACAACAAAGCCAATAATCTTTTATATGGTGCGCTTGGTAGACAAAAATATGATCGCATTTGCAATCTTGCCACTGCGCACGAAATTTGGAACACTCTCGAAACATATCATGAGGGTTTGTCCCAAATCAAAAAGGTGCGTCAAATAGTTTACAAGCGTGAATACAACAAATTCGAGATGCGTCCTAGAGAGAGCATCGATGACATTTTCAGTCGTTTTAATAAAGTGATTAATCAAATGAAAGCTGTTGATATTGAATATTCTCAATCTGAAAATGTCACCCATCTCTTGGCTGCAATCAACACCAAGAAGTGGGAGATCAAGGCTACTGCTATAGAGGAAAATGTTGATCTTTCAAGTCTTACTTTAGAATTGCTTTATAGTAAACTCAAGACTCATGAAATTAAGAGAGTTGATCATCCTAAGAAAGACAACATGGCATTGATAGCTGATCCTCTCAAAAGGTCTTCTGATGGTACTCTTGAATCATTTTCTGATTTTTTTCATTTACTTGTTTATCTGCAATTCATGAGGAGGAGCTTGAAAGTATTCCTGAGACAGAGTTAGCCCACCTAGCTAAAAAATTCACACGGGCCTACAATAATGTGAGAAACAAAAAGAGAGGTGGTCCGGTGACATGCTATGAATGTGGTGAGCTCAACTATATCCGGGCAAATTGCCCCAAGCTGAAAGGTAAGAACAATCATAAGGAAGGAAAGCCAACTTGGAAGAAACCTCCTTTCAACAAATCAAGGTATGAGGCTAATAAGCTTGTGAAGGCCGCTCACCGGGTCCTTGCCGCTTTTGAGGATCAATCCTTGAGCGATGTGGATTCCGGGAGTGAGGAGGACAAGGAGGAGGAGATCCCTCAAGGCAAAAAGAAAGGGAAGGCCAAGGACTTCACTGGCATGTGCTTCATGGCTGACACTGACAACATTGATGATGATGAGGATTACCGCGGAAAGGGGAAGAACACGTGGTTCGTCGACTCCGGGTGTTCACGCCACATGACCGGAAACTCAAGATGGTTCACCTCTTTCACGCGGGCAACAGGTGATGACTTCATCACCTTTGGAGATGATACACAAGGGCGAATTGAAGGAACAGGATCAATTAGGGTGAACAACAAATTCATTCTAAAGGATGTCGCTCTTGTGGACAAGCTTAGGTATAATCTCCTTTCTGTTTCTCAGCTCCTTGATGATGGCCATGAGACTGTTTTTAAGAAAAATGCGTGTCGTGTGCTCGATTCTACTGGTGAGCTTGTGTTTGGAATATCTAGAGTTGGTAGAATTTTTGGGTGATTTTTGAATCTCTTCTTTGGATCTCTTAAATGTTTGCTTACATCTTCTTCTGATTTCTGGCTTTAGCACCGACGTTTGGGGCACATTGGTTTTGATCATCTGACACGAGTTAGCAACCTTGATCTCATGAGAGGTTTGCCCAAACTCAAAGCTGTCAAGGAAGCTGTATGTGCACCCTGTAGGCATGGCAAAGAAGTTGCCGCCACACACCCTTCTGTGACTATGGTTATGACTGACGGACCAGGACAGTTGCTTCATATGGATCTTTGTTGGTCTGCTAGAGTCGATCGATCGGTGGAAAATGGTATATTCTTGTCATAGTCGATGATCTTTCAAGATATTCTTGGGCGTTCTTTCTTGCTTCAAAAGATAAAGTTTTTGGTTATTTTCATGACCTTGTTCTTCGTTTGGCTTCTGAGCTTCCTGGTGCTTTGAGAGCGATCCGCAGTGATAATGACACGGAGTTCAAAAATGCTTCTTTTGCTTCTTTTTGTGATGAGCGTGGTATTGAGTATCAGTTCTCCTCTCCACACGTCCCTCAACAAAATGGCGTGGTGGAAAGGAAGAATAGGACCTTAGTCGAAATGGCTAGGACGATGCTAGATGAGTATAGCACACCGAGGAGATTTTGGGCCGAAGCTATTGCTACAGCTTGCCATATTGCAAATCGTGTCTTTTTGAGACCATCTTTGGGCAAGACTCCTTATGAGCTTCGTTTTGGTAGAAAACCCCCTGTTTCGCATTTTCGAGTCTTTGGATCAAAATATTTTATTCTTAAGACATGCAACTTAGATAAATTTGAATCAAGAACTTTTAATGGGTTATTTCTGGGTTATCATGCTCATTCGAGGGGTTTTCGGGTTTTTAATACTGAGACTAACCTTATTCAGGAGACTTGAAATGTCACTTTTGATGAGACTAGCCACAGAGCTAGATCAATTATTCTGAGATGATTCACGGTGAGAGAGCATTTTTGTGGAGGGAGATGAGGACGAAGCTGATATCATTCCCTCATCTGCTGCTGCTGAGGCGCTCATATTGATACAAGAACCTGCTACGTCTACTTCACCTTCAGTTGAGGCTCTTGCTGCATCATCATCATCAGCAGATACTGCGGAGGTCGAAGAAAGCGATATCTCACCGGGCGCTCCACTTCGCATTCGAGACGGCATCCTCGGATCGGATAATAGGTAATCTATATGCGAGTCACTCGCTCGGTATAATGATCCAAATCTCTACTCTCATTCGGCTTTTGTTGCTTCTTTTGAACCCGCGATATATCACATGCTTTATCGATTCTATTTGGGTAAATGCCATGCATAAGGAGTTAGAAATTTTGAAAGAAACAAAGTTTGGAACCTAGTAGAACCTCCTAGTGGTCATAATGTTATAGGAACCGTTGGGTGTTCAAGAATAAACAAGGTGAGGATGGTTACGTGCGTTAGAAATAAGGCGATTGGTAGCTCGAGTTTGACCAAGTTGAGGGGTTAGATTTTGATGAGACATTTGCTCTGTTGCTAGACTAGAAGCCATTCGCATTTTGCTCGCATTTGCTGCATCAAAAGGTTTTAAATTATATCAGATGGATGTTAAAAGTGCATTTTTAAATGGTTTCATAGAGGAGGAAGTGTATGTTAAGCAACCCCCTTGTTTTGAGGATCCCAAGTATCCAAATCGTGTTTTCAAGCTATCTAAAGCATTGTATGGTCTTAAACAAGCCCCTAGAGCCTGGTATGATAGACTTAAGACCTCCTTGCTTAAAAATAATTTTGAGATGGGTAAAGTGGATAAAACTCTATTCATTCTTAGGCGTGGAAATAAATTTTTGCTTGCTCAAAATTACGTAGATGATATTATTTTTGGTGATTCTTCTAATGCTCTTGTTTCCAGTTTTTCTGAGACTATGTCCAGGGAATTTGAGATGAGTATGATGGGAGAGCTCAATTACTTTTTGGGACTTCAAATTAAGCAATACAAGGAAGGAACCTTTATCCATCAGACAAAGTACACTAAAGATCTACTCAAACGCTTTGACATGGGTGACTGCAACCCAATCTCCACTCCCATGGCAACTTCAACTATTTTGGATCCAGATGAGGAAGGAGAAGTCGTGGATCAAAGCGAGTCTGCATGACATGATCGGCTCCTTCGTATCGGCGGCCTCGAGCCAGGACATTCACTTCACGGTATGCCTTGTGCAAGATTTCAGGCGTCTCCGAGAACTTCCCATCGCCAGGCCGTTAAGCGCATATTCAGGTATTTACACTCTACCCTCCTATATGGCATTTGGTATTCCTGCTCTTCAGCGTTGTCCATTAGGGGTTTTTCAGATTCTGATTTTGCGGGCTGTCGGTTAGATAGGAAGAGTACCTCAGGCACCTGTCACTTTCTAGGCACTTCTCTTGTATCTTGGTCTTCTAGAGCGGTCTTACATTGCACAATCCACTTCTTTGAGCGGAGTATGTAGCTGCTTTGCTAGTTCTTTGAGCTGATTTTGTGGATGGCGTCCACTCTGAAAGATTATGGGTTAAATTTTGCTAGTGTTCCTCTTTTACGTGATAACACTTACGCTATTAATATTGCTAAAACCCAATGCAACATTCTAAGACTAAGCACATAGACATTCGCTTTCACTTTCTTAAAGATCATGTCGAAAAAGGGATATTGTGATGCACTTCGTGAGTCCGATGCTCAATTGGCGGATATTCTCACCAAGCCTTTAGATCAAACCGGGTTTGCCACCTTGAGAAGTGAGTTAGGGTAATTTATCCCTATGGGTTGGTTTGAGGGGAGTTTGATCTTTTCGATCTTTCCTTGTTCTTTTGATCTTTTATTGTTCTTTTACGAACTTAGTGATCTTTTGAACTTTTTAGGTTTTTAGGCTTTTTATTGCATCTCATTGTATCATATTGCATTCATATGAAAAATACAACAAGTGGTATGAAAAATCCAAAAAGATGCATTGTAATATAAGACTTTCTGCTTATCTTTTAAAATTGATAAAGCTTTGCCTATTACCCTTTGGAGCTTTAGTACTTCAATTCGTGCTCAATGTCATGTCCAGTTCTTTGACTTGCTAGAGTTATCATGTTTTTACATGTGTAGCTAACTCTTTGCTATATGAGCTAGAACTTTAAAACAACTCGAACTAAGAAATTGTAATTTGTGGATGTTTTAGCGAGTTGCATGTGTAGCTAACTCTTAATGTGGTCTTTGTTAGATTTTTGATCTCACTTTGACATTTTGACATGGCCAATTTCACTTTAGGATCCCTGTTGATGAACTTGCTGAATTTGAAGCGTTGCTTAAATTGATCAAATCTAATGCTTTACTTTTGAGCCTTTGTGCTTAGCTTTGATATACATGTCTTACCATGATCTTGCTATTTGTCGGGCTTGATATCTTTGTTTGTGCAATATTAGAAATACTGGCTAGCTCTGTTGGGTATTCTCCAAAGCTTCTTGTAATCAAAAATTGAAAAATACAAAAATGAAGCCATTCCATTGCACTTCGTGCATACTCCTCTTTATGCTTCTTTTGTTTTTGCTTCTTTCTTTATTCTCTATTTGTTATCTCTGGATGAGAGGAAGGCGTGATTCCTTGATGAATCAATTGTCAAAGGGGGAGAAGATGTGTTAATGAGAAGATATTTCATTGTTGGGGGAGAAGATTATACAAAGGGGAGAAAGTTGGAGATATATATATATATCATTGTTTTACAAAGTGGGAGAAAGTTAAAAATTTGAAAGTTTTTGAAATTTGAGGATCATAGTGAGGGGGAGTTCTTGAGTTGCATTCTTATTGTCTTATTGAATACTCTGAACTTGAATTGCATCCAGTTATCCTCACAATGATCATAGGTCAATTGAACAATTGTTCTTTCATATGAACCTCACGTGAGAATTTTGACTCTTTTATGGAAATCAAAGTTTTTATGCTTTCTTTTGCCTTATCTCACATGCCTATACTATTCTGATGCCAGCTTGGTCATTTACATTGCTTTTTTCTGCTTTTGGACCAAGTTGTGCCTTTGTGCGAAAACTACGAGTAAACTCGTTTTCAAACCTCTTACTTACTGTTTCTGGATAATTGCCAATGTGTTCATCAAGGGGGAGATTGTGGATATCATGGGGATGTGCCCCAGATCTTAGGATGATGTGACAATTGACAATGGTGTTTACGGTTTGTCGTTTCACGAGTTTTCGACAAAGTTTGAGCATTACGGACAAGGCGGTCCGACCGGTCCTAGCATGTGATCCGGCCGGTCCCAAATCGGTCGGACCGGCCATGTCTTGTGATCGGACCATTGTGACCTAAAAGTGTTGAAGCGGTGGGCCAAAAATAGGTGTTGTAGGCAAGTGAGGATCCCAATGCACTTGGTCTCATAATTTTGGAGCCTCAAGCAAAGTTATATTCAATTTAAGTTTCCGAAGGTTTGAATTTGAGGCATGAATTTGGCTAAGTCCTGAGGCGGTCCGACCGGCTCACGAGGAAGCGGTCCGGCCGGCGAGAGGCGGTCGGACCGCTCACATGGAGCGGATCGGACCGGTTTCCTGAACGTCCGCCAACCGTGGCGATGTTGTTTTGTTAGGTCAAAGTCATTGGTATCGTGGCATATGGTTTGCATGATGCATGTTTTGACTAACATGGGTCAAGTTGTGAAGAACTTGTTCCCGAATTCGTGTTTGCTTGTCTATGGTTGTGCAGGTTGCTTGGTGGTCAACGACGGTCAACGGCGAGGAGGATCGGGACTAGACTTGGAGATTTGAGGTCGAGCGATCGGCGATGCGGGTGAGGTCAATGACTCAAGCGTGACACAAGATGGACAAGGGTGACCTATTGGCAAATCCATGGCGCATGGTGAAGCGGTTTAGGTCAAAAGGTTAAAGACGGCGCTTTGCGAAGCGTGCGTGTGTGACCCGTTTGTTAGTGGGCCTTAACGGGAGCCCAATTAAGTCAAACCCTAGAGAGTTCTAGGCCTCCACTATAAATAGGAGGAGGTGGTGGCTGCACCCTCTCTCTCGCTGTTTTTCACCTCTTTTGTTGTTTTCAAACCCTAATTGGCTTTGGGGGAGTTGAGGTGGAGGCTAGGGCTTTTCATGGTTTGAGGAGAATTTCGTGATCTTGGATTGACCACTGATCCATGATGGTGTGGGTGTAATCCAGCAACAATCACGTTCTTAATCTATGCAAGGTTTGTTTGAGATAAGTCTCTTTTCGTTCTTGCTTTCAATTTCGTGATTTTAGGGCTTTCTTTGATCCGCGAGTTTGTGATTGATTCTTTCACGTAAATTAGCTTGCTGTGATATGTGTGAATCTATCTAGAATCATCTTGATCATCAATCACTCACGAACAAGCATTAGGATCAAGTTTTCGTTCTTGCCCGGTTTTAGACCCTCTGTTATTCAATTGGCAATTGTTCAGGATCTATCCAAGAATTATCATAATATTCGATTGGAATAGGTCCTCAATAGTATAGAGAAGGTGTGTGCAAAGTTGCGTAAAGTTTGGAGTTGAGAATCAAAAGTTTGACCTAATTGCAACTTCGTCTCTGGGCTGATTTTACTGTTTCAGATCGGTTCTGGAGCCTGCCGGTCAGACCGCTCATTAGCACCGGTCAGAGCGATTTTGGAGCGGTCCGACCGCTTGAAGATAACAATGGTCGGTGCCGACAATCGGTCCAACCGGTGGGTCGGAGGTCGACCGCCCGTGCTTTGTGATTCTGTAATCTTAGTTGATTTTGTTATTTTGCTTAGGGGATTTAATTGGAATCAATACTAGTCTTCCTCTGTACTGGTATATTGATCTTCATAGCTTCCTAATAGCTATTGGAGTGAAATTGTGTTGAATTCATTATTTGGGAAAAAGTGAGCGTGCTCCTATTCACCCCCCCTCTAGTCGCCTTTTCGGTCCAACAAAAACCGTCTGTGATGACCTCGTGTCATCACAGACACAAAAATTCAGACGGTTCAAAAACCATCTCTGATGATGGTTTAGAACCGTCTGTGATGATGTTTTGTATAGTAGTGACACAAGGGTTAGATTTTCATAAAAGAATTGGAAAGGGAACCGTGTGATTTAAGTCAAATGGCTGTGTGAAAGAATTTGATTAGGCTTTGTGTCCTTTGTGAAAATAAATATTAAATTAGTATTGTCTATTTGTTTTGAATTAAGCTTTTAGTCTATTATTCGTATTCAATTGCAAATATTTCTTTGTTGCAAAAGAACCACATAAGCCATTTTATTTGTAATAAGCCATCATCTATAAATTGCATTCTGTGGTACGCCTTGCGAGTATGGTTGTATACTCGTGCTTACTACAATCATTCAACAAAAGTGGAGGAATCTTTGCCTGCATTTGAGGAGTTCTACAAGGTTGCTGATCACTAGGTCTTGATCCCAATCGGTTGCCTATTGTGAATCGATGGGTTTCCGTTAAAGTTTATTTGTTCCGCTGCTGCTTATTTCTTTATTGTCAGCCTTACGTGGCTTAATAAGTGTAAACTCAACCATAAGGTCAAAACCCTTGTTTGTTATCTAAATTAGTCATTTATTCTATTATTCATCTTGTGTGGATCGATATCCATCTATGTTGACACTGTATGCACTAGCATGATCCTGGACTAGTTCGTTATATATAGAGGGTCCAGAATTGCATTTTTGGACCCCCGACAAGATCCCCATAGAATGTTGCCAATATTTGCAAATGTATTTTGTAAATAGTTGAAGTCTATGCACCTACTCCTTTTAACATGTGACTTTAGTTTGCAAATATATTTTGCAAACAGTTTAAGTCCATGTACCAAATTCCTTGTGGCATGATTTTATAAGGTGGCAAATGTGTTTTGCAACTTGTTGAGAATCTTGCCTTTATCCCTTGTTTGCATCGCACATCAATTGGCAAATCTGTTTTGCAAAATTGAGTTGAAGCGATTTGAAAATCAGTTTTTGTTATCCTTGATTGGACTGACCATAGTGGATAAACTAGACTGACCGAACCCCTGGTGTAAGTCGAGCAGTCAGTATTTTCTAGAGAGCCTCTATCTTGTTCATGCCTTCTCTGTTTTGGTAACCTGGACTGGTCGCGGTTGGAGGGCCGGACTGATCGGACATTTGGGTCATTAATGCGGCCAGCTTTTTCTAGAGAATGTCATTTTTGCGAATTACTACTTAATTCTCATGCTGGACTAACTACAGTGTTTTCTTTGGTCGAGGCCGAGCCACGAATCGACTAATATTTGTTAGCTTTTTTGATGGCGTGTTTTCTCTGATTTGGAAATCTTTTGAATCCGGTCTGGCTGGATCTTGAGTGGGCGGACTGACCAGACTTGGCATAACGGATAGACTCTATAGCACTGATTATTGCATAAGTTACCGTTACACTGTAGTTCGGTCTGACCGGCCTCATGCCTGTAGTCTGACCAGCCTTCCTACCTTTTGCACAGGTTCTCCTCTATTGGCTAGTTTTTGTGTGTGGGTGTATAAATACCCCTTGTGGCCTATTGAAGTCTTTGGTGCATTTTAGTTCCCTAGAGCAAAGAGCAAGCACCCTCCTCTCCATTGTGCATGTGTTGCACTTGGTGAATCTAGAGAGCAAAATCCTAGTGCATGTGTTGCATTAGGAGTTGGATGTGTATCTATTGAGCTTAGACACTTGATTCGTTCAAGTGAACGTCTCTGACTTGTTACTCTTGGTGTTTGCCGACACTTAGAAGGCTTGGAGAAGTTGTGTCGATGATCTTCTCAAAGAAAGTTGTGAGAAGACCCAAGCGGTTATGAGAAGACCCAGGCGGTTGTGAGTGGCTTGGTGCTCGCCATCTCCGGAGTGGAGGAAGAGCAACCCCGAGTAGAATTGAGGTGTAGGCTTAAATTGTGGAGCTAGTCCAATTCGTTTGGACTTACCTCAGTGTGGACTAGGGGAAACCAGCAAGTTTTCGATCACCACAAGAAAAGGTTCAAGTGTTCTTGTGGTTTGCTTTCTTGAGCTTTTATCTTCTTGCTATTTACATTCGTAGAATTAAACTGCTTGCTTGTCTCCTTAGGATTTCTACCATTGTCTTACTCTTAGCTTGTTAATGCACATAGTCTTGACTAGTTATTTTAGGTTTTAAATGAGCAAAACCGAATTGATTTACTATTCTGCATAAAACTCGTTTTTAGCCAAAAGAATTTTAAAACCGCCTATTCACCCCCTCCCCCCTCTAGTCGGCCTCCTTGATCTTACAAGCACCTTCATCACTAGGCACCGCTTCCCCTTGCCCTACGATCCAACAACACCATCGAGAAGCGTGCGCTGGCTAGGGAAATGCCCCGTGGCCGGTTGTGTAGGTAACTCCAGTGGGTGTGGCATTGTCGTTGCCCTGTGCCAGTAACAGGTCCCCTCCCTCCTCCTAAACTAGCCATTCAAGCGACACGAATGAATTATTGTTGTACATTAATCATATTACTAAAATGAACTTCGTATTTTTCTACTTACGGACAAACATCAATAACTCACGCTAAGCTTCTTTGAGCGATGTCGACGCCATCCGATGCCTTCATCCTATCGGCCGCGACTATCTTGTCAACGAGAGTGGGCATGAAGTATGCGGTGCGTGGAGTCTTGATGTCATCGATGCTGTGGACGCACATCAGGTTGTCGAGGTAGTATATCTGTCACGTACAATTTATTGCTTGTTAAAATATGTATTACTAAACATTGTTCATGTGTTTACCGCATGCGATACGTGCGTGACACTATTACTAGTTAGTGTTCGTTTTACTGAAGTTGAAACATATTGTTACTGCATGTGGTAGACTACGTTTTGTGTGTGATAAAAACTGCTAACGTGTGTGATCTGTTTTACTGGAATCTAAGGTTAATAATTATTGTGATCCTACTCTACACATTTTACTACTTATTGATGCGTAAAATACTAAATGCAACGAATAAGATTAATGAGTAACTTACAAGCACGAAGGCGGCGCATCCGCCGATAGACTTGGTGGTATTGTCCTTCTTGTTCCAGTTGCGAACGGACTCCCAAAGGTCATCAACGACGACCTCACACCAGTTGATGCCGACTAATTTGTCCATTTCCCTCGTCATCACAGCATCCTTCCCAGTTATGTTGATGTTGGTTATCGGGAAAATGAGCTTGCTGAAGACGATGAGGAAGAAACACCTCATCGTGAGAGCATCTGTGCCTCCAGTCTTAATTCGCGCAATCAGCGTCTATTCCTTGATGTTTGAGTTATGTTGTACCCCAAGCAAACGCTTCAGCTCGGCCAGCTCTGAGGTCCCTGCGACCTGGGTCACCATTGGCGCACCGCTGCCGTCGCAAGTGGTCCCGAGAACGCACTTAACGGTGTGAGGCATGATTGGGATGCTCCTTCTGCTGTCGGTGCTGATGACCATCTCAACCATGTCAATCCTGTCCATTAGAAAAAAACATATCCCTCCTCTCCAAACCCTCGAGGTTGAACTTCAGCAGACCGTCGAACCCCATCCGCTTGACCTCATTTCCTTGCTCTATCGTCAGCTCGCCGATGGTTGCGATGATGAGTGCGGGAGCGCACCTGATGCACGTGATGTAACAACATTTTTACTGACCTTGTGTTTACTAATTACTGCAAGCATGACTCGTGTTACTAATGATGGGGAAAAAGGTAACAATCTATAATATTATCGAATTACTATAACAAATGTTGCCCGTTTACTGCTATATGTGCATAAACGTATCGTTGCAATCTCGTGGGTGGTCTCATCATGAGGCGACAGCGCAACGACGTCCTCTATCGCAAGCACTGCTGTCTTCCTCTTCTTGCTTTGTTGTTTCTTCCAAGAAACACCCGCACGATCGTCTGCGACAGATGCGACCGTTGCCCTTGAGGCGATGGGTTCGGGTTGGGAGGGGTCGCAGTAAATATCTAACGCCGACTGGCTTCCCTCGATGATGCTTTTCCTCATCTTGGAGGGTGCATCGCAGGTTGTCCTCATTTTACTGCCCAGAGCGAGGATACAAAAAAAAACGAAGAAGATAAACAAAAAAGTGAATCCTACGAATTTATGCATGTGAGGAGTTGTTTTTACTTAAAATCTGGATATGAAAAACTATCCAAAAAAAGCTCCAAGAAGAAATCACCCCAGCATAGCGAGAAATTATGATAAATTGAGGGTAAACTCAAATTGATAAAGAGTTATCATCATACGATTTAAGTGGTATATGAGAAGTGGGAGTACGTACTCCTAGGAGTACCATACCATTTTCATATATATATATATATATATATATATGACGCCCGTTTCGTACTTTTGGGAGTATGTACTCTCACTTCCAATATACCACTTAAACGAATATATTATACTTTTTATCATTTTCAATATACTTAAATACCAATTATAAGATACTCCAATGCGATTTGATTGAAAAATTTTTATTGTAGTCCTTTATTTTTGCTATATACCCTTTTCATATATAAACAAAAGTATATACATAAATTTTCCTATAAAAAGTGGACTTTAATGATTTTTTTCATAGAACTCACTTTGGAGTATCTTATAATCATTATTGGAGTATACTCAAATAGATAAAGAGGTATCATCATACGTTTTAAGTGGTATATGAGAGGTGGGAGTACGTACTCCTAGGAGTACCATACCATTTTCATATATATATGACGCCCGTTTTGTACTCCTGGGAGTATGTACTCCTACTTTCAATATACCACTTAAACAAAGATGTTATACTTCTTTATCACTTTCAGTATACTTAAATATCAATTATAAGACACTTCAATGCAATTTGATTAAATGTCAATTATAAGACACTTTCAGTAGAAACACTTCAATGTCAATATAAGACACTTTATCACTTCCATCAAGTTCAGGTACACATACGACCGTGTCTTCGAGATCACCCCCTGCATCCTGGCACGTAGATCATTGTTAAGTACGGCATACATGCCTATCAAAAAACTAACTCTAGACGATTTGTCTCGCAATGCCAAGCATGGCTGCGATGCTTTGGTATTTATATGTGTTGTCCGATATGCTACCTGCCTACTTGGCATAATCGACAACAGAATCACAACCACATTAACCGGGATTACAAGAGATATACACGGTTAGTTTCTTGATATACAAGTTGATAATATTCCTAATATACAAGATATTTCAACACCCTCCCTCAATCTCAACCTCCTTTATCTGCTAAGTTGAGATTGCGCTTCAAAGCTTCAAACTCTTTCTCTAACAAAGTGAAAGTTGGCTTCTACGTATTTTGTAAGAGCATGAAACACACGGAAAATAAGTAACCCCTAGGTTATCGCACCAAAGACTTGGTGGTCTTCTTATTAGGAAATCACCAAGTTCCCGAAGCAAAGATTGAACCCATATTACCTCTACTGTCTGCATTTGCTAGAAAATTATACTCGCATGATCAGGTCGTAAAATTGGCGGCGGAGTTATTCTTTCCGTGAACCGGCCTGAATAGAATTTGGCGTATTCGAAATGGTGTCAGTGATGGGTAGACTCCAGCAGACCCAGTGTCAGTAGCTCATCGGGTGGGCTCCCTAGTGGAAGAGTGGGAACAACTTCGCCAGCACAATCCTGTAGCTTTTTTAATGAATGAAACGCCAGCTTTAATCTATATTAAAAAAAAGTAATGTCAAGTCTCTGATCTGAAACTGTCACGCAAACAAAACAAACACAAACGAAAACCAAACAGCAGTGAAGTGATAGTTCAGGGTAACACGATGGACCACAACATACTCACGGACTTCAGATTCCAAAGCTTTTGCACGTTGCTTTCCTGAATAAACGAATATCGGAAACTACTTCATCAGTTCACCTCTCTTCAGTCCAAAGAGTGGCAAAATTAAAACATATAATCCCAGCACAATACACCCCTGAATCTGGGAAAGCTAAAAGAGGGGAAAGGCGGGAGACCTACAGTTCTTTTCTTAGGTATGGTACACAGAAGAACATTACCATCTTTGACAATCATCCGCATGGGGTCAGGGTCCAAAAGTTGAAATGGCAATTATCAACTACAGAAATCATAAAAATGAGCCTATCTTAGCTGCTGACTGCTACACTACTGGTCCTAAATCTCACATTTCTACACTGTTTCAACTTGGTGATGGCTTCTTGTGCCTTCCCCTGCAGAAGGTCCACATAAACTGATGCTAGCACTGCCCTAGGGTTATTGGGCAACATTGCAAGACCGCAGCTCACCATATAATTAGCCTGCTCAAGCTCTCCCTGTACTGCAGCTGTCATACCAAGGTCAACATACAGAACACCCCGAGCTTCCTCAGGCTTGAGACTTTCTGAATGCTGAGATTCTTCTGAGGCCAGTTTTGCGACTGCGGGAGTAACCGAGTCTTCACCATCGCTGTCTTTCTCAACAGGGGCCTTTTCACAGTTTTCAACACTGTAGGGCAACTCAATATCATTGCCATCTCTCAAATAAACTATTAACTGCTCAGCAGCCTCCTTTGGTCTATTCAACGCACATAAAGCTTCAGCTGCATATACATGGCTGAGGAATACATACAGCCTGGAGCAGTCTGGCAGCTGCTGTAGCGACTTGGCAATAGACAAAGCTTTCAAGGGATTCTCAAGACACAATTCAATAAACGCCAGGTCCCCCAGGATGGCTTGTCTAATTTTGAGGTTCTCTTTTCTACAGATGTCATCATACAAAGCAAGAGAGTTCTGTAAGGTGGCATTCAAGCTCATCGTTCCCTTTTGTTCTCCATTAGCATTTGTTAGCGTTGGACCAGAAGGTGTTTTGAAATCTGTACTCATGGTGTTCTTCTGAACTGAGTTTTTATGGCCTTGTACTGCTCCTTGGTTGGAATCCTCTGTGCCTGTTGCAACCACCAGATTTTCCTGCTCACAAGCATCCAATATTAGTTGCCCATTGAGTAGACACTGTCTAGCAAATCTAAGTGATATCAAATTTCCATGTTCATCCGATGTCACTCCCTCAGAATCTGAATGATGACTTCTTGAGTTCACTGGGTTGATAACCAACTGCCGCCAATTCCCTGACCCCACTACATGAACTTCAATCTCATCATTGCATGAAGTAGCCCCACTTGAACTCAGGAGGCCTTTTTCCAGAGCTAGTAGGCCACACTCAGCAAAGCGAAGCCAAAAAAGGGACCGCTTGTACAAGCGCGGCATGGCCTCACGAAAACAGCGAGCTGCTAACAAAGGTTTCCCACAAATCAAATGTTGGATGCCGCAGTTGTATGAAATAAGACAAGATTTGTCTTGCGATAATGCAGACAGCTTCAATGATTTCTCTGAACGAATAGATAAGCTATATTTAAGTGCTTTGCTAAAGCACCATATTGAGGTATGGTTAGATCTTTGTTGGTGGAGTATACAACCAAGATTGTTGTAGAACATGGCTAGCATTGCAGATTCAGTTCGATTATTGGGTGTGCTCAACAGCGTCACAGCCTTCCGATAGTTCCTCGGGCATACTCAATTGAGATTTCAAGAGAAGCTCTGTTGATGAATCCTACCACGTGCCATGTTCATTAGAACTTTGAGTTCCCGCTTGGCAACCTTAAGGTTCCTAGTGAGAAGTAGAAGCCGGACCTTGTAAATTTGTAGTCTAACTTTCAGATCAGCAGCAGTGGCAGCAAGATCAGTGGATGCCCTTGAGAAATCATTTAAGATAGGTCTGCCCAAGTTGTGATTTCCACCATCCAAAGCAGAGTACAAAGATTCAAACTCCAGTGTATCATCTGAGAAACTTCCCACTGATAGGTTCTCACATACACCAGCATAAGTGTTTGAATCAGAATCTGGAGGCGTGTTGCTTTTTGCAGGAGGCTTTGGTTGAGCTGATTCATGCTGAGCTATGCTAGCATTTTCATTTTGGTTCGTTGCATTAACTACTCCAAAAGACCTTTCCAAGTATTGAATTATATCCTGTAAAACATAAGTAATGCACACAGTTAAATGAGACGAACAAAGTTCCCTCTAGACATAAGTCAATGCTGCAACTATGGAAAGATAAAAGATCAAACAAATGATATGGCAAGCCATACAAGTTAAGAGCACAACTAAATCTGACTGTTAAGCTCAGGAATTCTAATGAAGATAAAATCGAAGGAAAAGCGTATCATTTCCTGATAAACCAAATCTAACAGACAAAAGAACTGCATGATCAACCCACGCTAGATCTCTCTCCTGCTTTTGATTTTATCAGCAATAATCCCATGACAAGGTGGCTATTAGCAATGTTAGCACAAATTTGCATACACTAAAAAATGCATGTTATGGAAGAATATAAATGACAAAATGAAGCATATGGGGACAGAGTACACAAAACTGAACATATCACATAGAAGTAGTATTCTACTCTTATGTAAGTTTGCTGTGTCAAACGGTGACTATAGTGCATATGATGCATTTTCAGGAGCATCTGTTGGCAAAATACCCATAAACCCACAACAGAATGTTTGCAAACAAGTTACCAGTTTCAATGGAGCAAGCTGTAGACGTCAACTGCGGGCTACACTAAGGGGGAACAAAATAAACTTTTTTCTGAGATGGAAGAAAATAAACTTACAGCAGCTTTTGATGCATCTTGCAAAGCTAATGTAATATCCAGTAACAAAAAGCATACATGAAGTGCAGTTGTCTGCAGCAGTAAAGAATAATCAGAGAATGTAAACACATTTCTCCTTAAGTGTAAACACATTTTTTCCTTAAGCTAAGCAATAAATAATAATACCTCATCAATTGGTTCAATATTTCGGTACAATGGCTCCAAAACAGACAGCGCGGATTCATAATCATGAAGGTGATAAAGGATAACAGCCTGCAAATTCATCAACTCCATAAACAAATCCATCGGCATGTCTTCAGCTAAAGCTTACATCAAGGAGTATGTATATGTTCAATGCTTACATTAGCCAAAACAGTACTTTCATTAATGCAAACCACAGACCACAAACACCTAATAATTAAATAGTTACATTCACAGAAAAAGAGAACATACAGTGTTGAATGTTATTATGGTTGTGTCAAACTCATCCCCATAGGTTGTTGCATTATGTGCCGCAGAAATCGACGGTAAAATGCCACTGCCTCTTGATCCTGAAGAAGCATTATTTCCTACCCCATTGGCAGAATCAGCTTGTTCTCTAGATGCACAGGCAAGTTCTTCACTTATTTTCTGAATGCATGTATTGGTAGAACATTAGAATTTCCCCAAACAATTATGAAATTTAGGAGACCAAGCACAGTAACATTACACAATACAAAATGGCATAGCAAATAAAAAAAGGCATCACAAACGCAACAAGACACTAGCAGTCGATAACCAAGCATAAGCAAAGAAGCACCTCCCATAATAAGATGTGAAACATTAAGTTGCACCAATGCTCTAAATACCTGTATGCGGTTAGCGAGCAGCCACCACAGGTTGTAGCAGTATGTATGTGGCCTTGAAAGCGGCCTTGTAAACGGTTTAACAATTGAAAAACTTCATATACTTATGTGCAATTTGAACGATAAAAAAAGCAGAAAACTCAAATACTAGGAGTTCAATCACTACCAGTTCAAACTTTCAAAGGATGAAAGGAAGGCAGACAAAAGAACAGGGAGTTTTTTTGGGCCACAATAAAGGCCACTCTTGCATTTCAAGGTCCACTTAACTGCAAAACTATCAAACTAACCACTAAGCATGTATTGTTGCAGCAGACCCACTACCACCTTGATAGCCGCGGGGTGTTACAAATGGTATCAGAGCATCAACCCACATTTCACGGGCCGCATGTGTGTGTGGCTCTGTAGCGGCACAGGGCATAGGTTGTATACTGAGGACATTTCTGGGCATTTCACATTGTCGAGGCGTCAGCCCATGAAGGGGAAAAATGTAACACCCGATCTTTAGTACCATATTGGTAGTATACATTGAGTTACACTAGCATATAATACTGTTGGGCCAAATCGTAGCACCTCTGGGTTAACCTTTTTGGACGAAGTGAGGACAAAAGCTCAAGCAAGGTGCTAAGCATGTGTGACCGTCTCGCATGGGGATGGACTTTTAGCGAATTTTGGGCCACAGGGTGTTACAGATAAAACAATGGGTTGAACTACAGATCATAAAGCAAGATACATCAATTGTAGCTAGCAAATTTAGCAGCAACATGTGTGCAAAAACAATTTTGAAGTCTTGATCAACCAGCGGTAGGAATTTGTGTTCTTCATTGCAGTAAACCAAAACTTCAAACAATAAATCGTTTACTGCTCATAATACAAAGACGTTTTGTAGTCTATGCAACAAAATTCCTACCGCTCAGAATACAGTGGTAGGAATTATGGAATTGACATAGAAAGTTTGACTATTTGGAATAATCTTGCACAAAACAGGTATCAAAACGAATGGATGAAGAAAAATATGGCAAAGCATCAAGACTGTCCTTTCAAGAACTAAGGAATATATGATTAGAACTAACTAAAGGATAGGACTACAATAAAGAACCAGACATTAACATTTTACCACTACAGGCTTACAGCAAGGTTGCTGATTTCTATTCATAACTGAGCAAATGGTCAAACAGTGAGCAATGCAGATTCACTAACCTTAACATTGCCTAGAATTTCAAGCAACTTTTTTGGATCAGGACAACCGTCCAAGAAAGATTCTGTGATAGCCATATTGTGAAGGATCTGAAAATTGAAAATTGCGACATCAGATGCAACAAAAGAAGTATGATTAAACTTCATTTCTTCCTTAAGAGACAGTAGAAACACTACAGACTCCAGCTGAGCATGGTAGAAAGTATGGATGTACCTATTCTGAGCTATACACAGACATTGGGTAATTGTTTCACCGATCATTCCAAACTAAACCAATTTTCCTTCCATTTGTAGGCAAATTATGCATCAAATTTCAAAACTAACACAACCATCTTAAACAGGCCCTGGTCTATGTATCAACAAACATACAAAATTACTAATTAAAATCACGCACGAGGAGAAGCACACCCAAGGCCAATCGCATGCCCTGCTGGCATTGACATGCATCAACATACCACTGCGCACATACACATTCACATACACAATGAAACAATACCCGACTCACAAAATACAAATGGGCACCCACCCAACCCCAACACATTAACACACAAGCAAGTCATGCAAGTCGCATACACTGACAGATGCACACATCTATTCATACATATGCAGGCTCACACCACCCACCCCCAGAGACAAGCCACACGCACAACTCAAACATGCACACCACGCAATTCTCATTCAACTGACGCTAAGCAGGCATATAACAACATCTCCAGCGACGGAAAAATGACACATCTAGCAAGCAAGATTGAAACCTCCCCAATCATACACACCACTGTCAACCTAGCCAAGCACACGGATTCGTTATATATACAGCTAAAAGATTTATTTATCCCGGAACCTCTTAAGCCTCTTCACTTCTCCGCACATATGAAAGCAGAGAGCTAGAATCACCCACCTTGGGGTCGTCCTCCTTCTTGAGCAGGAGCTGCGCGAGCACCTCGGCGCACTCGGCGTACCGGTGGTTCTGGAACAGCACGGCGGCGTCCCTCGCCATCGCCGCCGTCACGGAGAGCATACCGTCTTCCTCCGCCGCGGATTGGGACTGGGGCGGCGGTGGTGAATGCTCCTTCGGCGCCGCGGGTTCCATCCGCCGGATCTCGCCCGGACGGGGGTGAATCGGGGGCGCGGAGTGCGACGGGAGCGTCAGAATCGCGAGCCGACGCGGAGAATCGGAGCTCCGAAGGTAGGGTTTGGGGGTGGGGGAGGGCTAGGGTTTGGACGCGACGACGAGGCGAGAGACGCGCGAGAGAGATGGGAACTGAAGAAGGCCACGGATAGAGAGAAGAGGGGTTTGCTTTCCTTTCCTGATTTGATGGGTTTTTTTACGATGTTGCCACTGAGGGAGGAGCATCACTAAGCCGAGTCATCCTAGTTTGTTTCTTTGGCGGGGTCACGCCATCAGCGAGTTTTATTTTTTAGCTCTTTCTATACAGAATTTGTTGCAATACATCCGCTTGAAACATCAAGATGAAATAGTGTCCTGGCGCCAATCTCAATTTGCACACTACTTCCATGAGATAACTCTGTGATGCGTGCATGCGTAGAAGGAAGGCTTTGGATTGAAGTGGATCGGATGTCTAAGAGAGGAGGGGTTGAATTGATAATCTTTAAGTTTCAACCTTCCAATCCAACCTACGTGCCTATTGTTTCAAGTGTAATCAATCAACTCCTACGCATACTAGTGAAATTTTGCAACCTAAATTCCAATTCTACACAAGACTAGTGATCTGGTTTCTGGGAATTGAGGGACAAGGAGATTAAATGAGGAAACATAAAGAAAACCAGAGACAACCAAATTTTTTTATCGAGGTCTCGGAGATTTTGCGTTCTCGTTGATCCTCGTGGGAGCACTCTCGCAAGAGTATTGCTCCCACTTAAATCCGTGCAATGATCCAAGCACACACTCATGGTAGTCATTATTCGCTTTGGATAGGTGGACTTCGAACTTTCATAACTCTCTCAGTGCCTTCCACAAGATTCTCCTTAGAAAGTCACCAAGAGCATGCCTACAAGTCGTCTAGAAAACACCGAATTTGCGAGAGTAATAAACCCGAAAAGGTTACTTGAACATAACAAGGTCAAGCAACTAGTGGTGCATACAACTAGGCCTAATCTACTCTCATAGTCGCTTAAACAACTTCTTGGTCTTCAATCCAAGCTCTATGGTGCACTTGACCTCTTCAATATGTTTGCTACATTTTTTGGAATCTCAAGAGAGCTAAAATGAATGCTCATAGTCCAGTTATATAGCCTCCAATTCAAAAACTAGCTGGTAGATAGTTTCTAAAAAGTTTCGGCAGACCTGAATCATTCATCTCAACTCGGATCATTCACCTCAATACAAAATTCCTCAAGCCCAATGGTAAAAAAACTAGATGTTGTACATACCTAGATAATATGCCTTGACCCCGATCATTTACCCAGCCCGTATCATCCGCCTTAGTTTAAAACTACCTTGAAATCCTTATAGATTAATGGTACGAGTCTATGATACGACCCACCTGGGTCATCTGTCTCCACACTTCAACACCATGGAAGCCCACTGGTCCAATGGTATGCATAAATGGTACGCCTCACTGTATCATCTATGTCCAACTTCTTCAACACTTGACACCTTCTGGACCAATAGTACACCTCAATGGTACGACCCACTAGATCATCTGCCTCAACACTTCGTCAACTCACGAGATCTTGGATCCAATGGTACGGGTCAATGATATTCTTGACCCGAATAATCTGCATCTGTAGAAATTCTGGGGACCAAAGCAAAATCCCTATCTAGACCAATGGCACGCCATATTCGGATTATCTGCCTCCATCGAGACTTTTAAAACTTGGCTTGATTTGATCCATTCTTCGCAATCCTTGCTACCAAACCTTGATCCTTGACACTCCCTAACTAGTACTGTGCTAGAATGACCTGGTGTGCACCACAACTAGTTATCCAACCTGACCAAATTAAAGCTAATAGCCTTAAACCGCCTTAACAATATGACCAAAGCAAAAACAAAGGCCTATCATATAAAATGATCTATACCCAACTCCTTGTAGTACCCTTCCTCCAAAGAAGGTGTAGTTTCTTCCACTTCGTCAACTGAATGATGATTATTTCAAGGTGAGCACATAGAGTACTCAACAAGTTCCACACACAAAATGCAAGTATATATGATGGCTTATTCCAAATGATATGGTTTCTTTGTTTATTTAGCGTAAAGAAACATTTGCAAATGAAAACCAATAATAAGTTGAAAGCGTAAGTTGAAACAAAAATAGAACTATTACTTAAGCAATGGTTGACAAAAACTTCCACATAGCCTAAACAATTTATTCACATAGCCAACCTTCCCATTTTTGTTTTGTAACACTACCTCTTGTGTGAAATCCCTGAACATATCTATGATCGCGGACATGAATATTCAAAATAGATTTGATTAACATTATACAGCTGTTTTACAACTTTACCCACATGATATGACCAACGACATGGTTCTAACACGTTTCCATGGACGTGCGACCCGAAGGATCATAACAAAGCATTTCAGATATTTCGCCCCAACAATTGGCCCTCTCGGTAACCTACCTACACCATTATTCCATACAGAGAGAATATCCTAACACGATGGCGGCATATGGGTACACTATTAGATTTGGGAATGGAAACCGTCCATGATGCGGTTCATACATAGCATACCACACCCTTCACCCTACACATAGCTAACCTACATCCTGAGGAAGCCAATGTTGAAACTCTATAACTTACTACGGTAGGATCTTCCCATTAGATCATGTGGTTGTACGATTGTGGCTCAGTTCAATGGCGCAAAAAGTTATATCCTTAATTGTCTAGGGCAAGACTACCCAATGCACTAAGCATACACATAGAAACATATAAACCAACACAAGTCCACCACACATAGTCTAACACTAAGTCTTGCCACTTGCCCAATCTAAATCATTTGTCCATCCTAGTTGTATACACATAGCACATAGTTATTCATAGAGTAATTCCATATTCAAATAATCAGGGGTAATGTTGTCATGTCAAAATGATGTCAATAACCCAGCATGGCTACACATCATGCGACACTAACCAACCCACGTTGGTGCTACAATAGTTACCAACTAGTAATTAACCATCCTAAGGAGAAAAATGGTCATGGAATACAATCGATAACGTGGAATAAATGATAGTTGGGTTGCATAGCTAACTTCAGGAATAATAAACATTTGATAATTTAAATAGCATGCAATAGTTTTAGAACAAAGTAATTTTTGTAAACTGGGTACAACATGATCAAAGCACAACTTGCCTTCGAATAGGTCTTGATATCGTCCTTGAGCTAGCTCCTCTCCTTTGTAGGCTCCCAAAGCTTCAATGTCTACGTGAAAATAAGCGACGAAAAGCAAATATATAACAAATAGAGGTGAAACCAACTCCAAAATACTGGAACATAGGGTTTGATTTTAGATGAATTTATAAACTTTAAGGAGCTCAATTGAAATTCGTACGAGGGAGAACAAGCTCTTGGAAGTGGCTCAGGTGTATTAATTCAAAAAATAACAAAGAAGAGAAGGTTTAGAGGCTGGCATTTGGGACAAAGGAAGTATTCTGGGAATCTTTATTTTTTGGAATTTAGGAAAAAGGTTGAGGGGTTGACATGTAAGATCCACAGCTTATAGACTAGGCTCACGGACTGGGTTTACACAATTTTGATATAGAGTTAGGGGTACGGGTGGCGCTGGTGTGGCGCCCAAGTGCTGCTGGTGTGGCCATGTCAGTAGAGCCGTGCGGGAATCGAGGGTGACAGCGACGGAGGCGAGGCTCTAGCGGACGACGGCGATGGTGATGGGTGCGGCTCGGCTCGGCAAAGGGGGTGATCGGACGAGGGTGACGAGGTGAAGATGGTGACGTGGACGTCGAGGGCGGCGACAACCAATGACGAGTGGCGGCGACAACGATGAAGGACGACGCAATGATGACAAGATGGTGCACAAGGTGTAGAATGCGGAACGACAATCCTGATGGCATGGATGGCAATGGCAGAGACTCACCGGCGGCGACGGGATTCGACGGCGAAGGCGGTGCGGCACAAAAGATTAGACCGGCTCGATCTTTGCGCACGAGGGACAAAAGATGAAATTGAAAGATGGGATGGATAGATCAGGATGAGGGACACAAGATGACACCAAGGGATTTGAGATTGGCTCACTAGTGTAACGAAGAACATGGCAGAATCATTTTGGTGACGGTAGCGGCGCATGGACGGAGACAAAGAAGGTGACAACTACGCGACTCCCTCTGGTGACGGCGATGGCCGCGGGTTGCGGAATAGAGTGAGACACACGTGGAGGGCTTGGGCCTTTATAGGGGTGTCTAGGGTTACGCGGTGTGGCGCGCATGAGAAGGAGTCCGAGGCGACGGCGGCTCGGGCCAGGTACGGAGGCGAGGAAGAGGCGGGGCGGCGATGTAGGGATGGGTTGGATGGCAGTGTGGGCTGAGGCGGTGGTAGAGATGGGCTTTGACCCAAGAAAAGAGAGAGAAGAGTGGACCGGGAAGGGAATTTGGCTCACTCGGTCTTCCAGATTTTTAAATAGTTTATTCTATTTTTAGAAAATGTATAGTAAAAAATAGCAAATGCGCTAAAATAATTCACAGGAAAATATGGAAAATACTTCCAAGTACAAGGAATCCAAATAAAATAGTTTTAGAATTAATTAACGTTGAAAGTAATCACATTAAATCAATTTAATTTAGAAAATTTCTAATTAAGTTTTATTAATTCAATAAAATTAGTGGAAATTATTTAGGGAACCTAATCTACACCAAGAAAATTTTGAAACTCGAAAATTGGGATGTTACCTAAGCCCAAAAATCATAGGTTGCCATCACCGAGAGATAACAATTTTAAGAACACTTTAAACACAAGTTAGCACGATGATTTGTGTGTCATTATTCACAAAAAAAAAACCATTAACCTTGATTCGGGGCCTGGATGCTTACACAGACCATTGTGTTTGCCTTTGCGCAGGTAGTGTGTCATCATGGTAGATCGACGGATTTTCAAATTTAGGAGAGAATTCAATTATGGATCAACGATGTGGAAATGTATACATGGTTTCATTTGATGTACGTGCAATTAATTTGATCCATGTGTTTGTGCTTTTCTTCAAAACACATGTCCATGCGAGAACATCATGCTCGGAAGGTAGGCACCGGCATTTCGAATGATCTGCACCTGTGCCTTGTTTATTGTCACTCCGAAGCCTAGCCAAACGGGAAACTAGCTACTTCCACTTGAGTCTGCACGGCCGATGTTCCGCAACAGTAACATTGGGCAATTAAGCTTTAGTTTCTAGGGCATGATGATGAAACCCGTTAGGAGTCAAGGAGTTTAGGAAATTTGAATTTGGGGTAATAGTTGTGGGAATCATCCTCAACACGATCACGATCAAGATCAAAGTTGTGGTTGACATGATTGTTCCAGAGGTGATATCATTTTGATCAGAGTTGTTTTCATCAAGCATCAGAAGATGCTTTCTATCAGGTTCCCAAACCCTAAACCCAACCAAGAAAAATACTAATAAAATATAACATGCAATCAATGCATAGTGCATCGAAAGGATTAGTGATGACATGACATTTTGGTATACCAATATGAATGCTGCACACCCTAGTTACATCCCCCCTCAGTGACGCATACGAGATAATCTATTGTCCCGCGCTTTGCGCAAACCGTAGTGCGCGTCGCTGATGCGTCCCAAATGCATCTATTATTTCCAAAGTATTTTGTGGATATCTTGAGGATATGTATACGATTTTAAAATGATGAGTCAGTTAGCAATGACTTTATTGGTTTGTAAAATCTCACGTTTTCGGGTTTACTCGAATCTTTGTCAGTCCTTTGGCGGTCGGCCGGCAGTCGCGGTCCGACCGGCCAGTGGAATGGTCTGACCGGCAATGCTTGCCGGTCCGACCGCCAAATGGTGTTGATGGAATTTGGGGTTAGGCCAAAAATAAGTTGTGTAGGCAAGTGAGGGGAGTCTCCTGGATGTGGTCACATAATTTTTGGAGCTCCCAGTCAAAAGTTCTATTCATTTGAAAATTCCAGAAGGTTTTGGATTTTCGAGATGGAATTTTGGCTAAGTCTTTTCGGACGGTCCGACCGCCGTTATGGAATCGGTCGGACCGGCCAGAAATCGGTCGGACCGGCCGTATGGGGCGGTCAGACCGCCGATCACTTGAAGGTTAGCTATTTTGGCATTGATGTGATTTGGTTGTGTTTATTGTGTGAACTTCAATGCCTTATTGTTGCATATTGCATTGCGGAACTAACGTGGGTCAAGTTGTGAAGAACTTGTTCTCGGAGTCGATTTGTTTGTCTATTGCTATGCAGGTGGCTTGCAGGTCAATGACGTCAACGGTGAGGTGGATCGGGACTACACTTGGAGAGCTGAGGTCCAGAACGATCATGGATGCCGGGTGAGGTCGTGTGACTCAAGCGAGGTGCGAATGGGCAAGATAGATCGAGCAGGCGATTCGGTGCATTGGATGGATCAGCGGTGCGGAAGTCGGTGCAAGTCCACAGGAGGTTCCGATGGGATTGGACGGGAGGGACTTGGCGGCGTGAAGAGAGCACGATCAACCTACACGTGGTGAAGCAGGCGATTGCTTCAACAGATGTATGTGAGTGGGTCCCATGTGTGTGTGGGTCCCAAATGTGAAACCCTAGCCTCTCCTATAAATAGAAAAGGGGGAGATGTAAAACCCCCAAGCACTCTAAGCATTCATTTGGACTCTCCAAGTCTTTTCTAGGGTTAGGGTTTGGAGAAGAGAGGAGAGGAGAGGAAGGGTGTGTGTGTGCTCTTTGTTGAGCTCTTGTCCTCCTTGTTGGAGTGGCTTTGTAAGCATCTTGTGAGATCAATCAATCTTGTGATGCTTGCTTGAAAGATCATTTGTCTCCTTTGTGTTCTCCTCTCTTTTGGATGATTTTGGTGCTTCCTTGATTCAAGGGTTTATGCTTAGTCTCTTGACCTATTTTGTCTTGCTTTGATGTGTGGGAATACTCCTAGAATCATCTAGATCATCAACCCCCACAAGCAAGTCTTGAATCAAAGTTTTTCGTATTTCTAGGGTTTGTGCACTTCTTTGGTAAAACCTTGAGAAATCGATTCTACGAAGTGGATCTGAAGGATCGTCGCTAGAAACAGGTCTCTAATATCCTTAGGGAGGTGTGCTCCTAATTTGGTCAAGTTTCATTGGTCGAATCAAAAGTTGGACCAAATTTCGTTTTGGATTTGGGTTGTGTATTTTGGTACTGGACTAAATCGGTCTGACCGGTTTAATGGCGTCCGACCGCCCGCCTTCGAACCGCCCGGTAGTGGCGGTCGAACCGATTTCAACGGTTCGATCGCCAGTTAGTAGCCGGTCCGACCGCTCGTCAGCCGTCGGTCCGACCACGATCTCGGCCGGTCGACCGCGATACTCGAGCCGATCCTCTAAGATCATTTCTCCATTTGTGTTGTGTGGTTAACGGGGTTATCGAATTCAGCACAAGGCTTCCTCTGTGCGCTTACTGATCTTCTTAGCTTTCATAGCTAAAGGAGTAAAGTTCGTGTTGAATTTGATTAAGGCGAGAAATTTGAGAAAGCGCCTATTCACCCCGATCGCCTTTACGGTCCTACAAGTGGTATCAGAGCCGGTTAGCTCTTCTCATAGATCTTAACCGGTCTTTGGAGCCATGGCGACTGACAAGTACTCAACCAAGCCACATATTTTTGATGGAGTTGACTTTGCATATTGGAAGGCTCGTATGCAGGCTTATTTCGAGGCTCAAGGGCACGCTATTTGGCTTAAGGTAAAAACCCTTATGTCGTGCCACCGATGACGATATGATCACTCGGATGTGGAGGCCAACAACAAGGCTCGAATTTTTGATCCAAGGCCTTAGTCGATCGAGTTTGGCGTGTTGCTCATTTGCGGTCCGCTCATGAGATCTGGCGGACTCTTTGTGATTATCACGAGGGTCCACTGCGATCAAGGAGGTGAGACGAATCGGTGAAGAAAGTATACTATAAGATCGAGCAAAGACACAGGGAGTCTTTAGGCGAGTGTGGGGAAGATTTTCTAAGATTCTTCATGATCTCGTATTTGTTGACCTAGTTTTTTTACGAGTCGAAAATGCACGCTTGACTTTTGGGTGCTCTTGATGTGAAGGTGCAGGGAATGAAGATCACTTCCATCAATGACAACACTATCATGAGTGAGCTTACGGATAAGCTATACTCGAGGTTGAAGACGCATGAGATTGATTTTATCTCGCGTCTCCCCAAGACAGAGTCGATGGCATTAGTGGTCGACAAATCCAAAGGTTGTTCTTCTGAGTCTTTCGATTGTAGCTCATCTGGTTTTTCCTTATCCGCTTTGCACTCTTTGAGCGATGAGCAACTTGAGAAACTGCCCGAGGATGATTTAGCCCTCCTATCCACCAAATTCACGAGAGCTTACAACAAGGTGAAAAATAGGAGGAGAAGTGGACCTATCACATGCTTCGAATGTGGTGAGCCAAACCACATTCGTTCCAGGTGCCCTAAGCTAAAGGGCAAGGAGGAGAAGGAGACACGAAGACATCCCTAGGAGAGGGATGTAAAACCCAAGAAGACAAACTATCGTAAGTTTGTCAGCCGGGTCCTTGCCGCTCTAGAGAATGTGAACATGAGCGATGTGGACTCGGAAACAGAGGACGACGAGAGTGACTCCCGTGGTAAGAAGAAGGCTCATGATTTCACATGCATGTGTTTCATGGCCAAGAACAGCCACGACAGCGACTCCTCCAACGATGAGGATCCTTTTAGTGGTCCTGATGAGGCATGCCCTTCAATTGCTGACATGAAAAGGGCTTTAGTGCTTGCTGAACAGAAATTGCATAAGCAAGTAAAAATGATTAAGAAGCAGGACATTATGATTGATAATTTGAACCTAGAAGTTGTTAGGCTTAAATCTATTAATCCTGATGATATTTGTGATTCCTGCACTAGCTTGCTTAAAGAACCGACAAGCTTGAAATCGCTCATTCCTCTGTTGCTAATCAATTAAAAGATGCTCTTGATGAACTAGAATCTCTCAAGTCTAGTTACGTTGCTTAGATGCTATTTCTCTTGATGTGACCGCCATGGAAGCTATTCCTTTAACTTGCTCTAAGCGTGCCTTACTTGAATTAAAATTGGATAGCTCCTTGAGCAATTGCAAAAATTTGATGCTAGTCACACATGCTCTCATTGTAAGAATAATAGGATTAAGATGCAAGAGATGGTGAAATGGTTATTTCTTGTAGAGTGCCTCTTGTGAAAATTGTCCCAAGCTTACAATTGAGATTGAAGCTTTAAACAAGACTCTTGAAGAAAAAGCTAAAATTGAAAAATCCATGTCTCTTACTGCTTCTAAGAAAGTCATTGATTCTAACTCTTGTGTTTTGAATGCTGAAGTTGAAACCATGTGTGGTCAGATTCAAGAGGCATTTAGAGTCAAATTTAAGGAGCAGTTGAATAGGATTAAGGAATCCTATTGTGTGTCTTGTGAGGCCTTCAAAGTGGAAGTGGCTCTTCTTAAGAGTAAGCGTGATGAGGTAATCAAGTCTAGAAAGTGCACTAGATGTGAGGGTCTAATTAAAGAGAATGATTACCTCACGGTGACTCTTGAGAAGTTTTCGAGTGGGAAAAGAAACTCAACATGATTCTTGATCAATCCAAGATGAGCGTGAAAAATAGTGACCTAGGTTTCAATCCCCTAGAGCATTCCAAGAAACACCCACCTAGGATTGCTATAGTTGTGAAAAATGGTCTGTTTGAGCTAGAACCTCCTAAGCCTTTCAAGGTTGTTTTCAAATCCATGAGTTTTGCTCAAACTCTCTCTAGCAAGAAAGATGCTTTTACTCCTTGATCTGAGACCCCTCAAAGGTCAAGTACCATTGCACCTTCTGCAAGAAAGAAGGCCACACTGTTGAGTTACGCTTCTCGAGAGCAAAACTTGAGAGAAAAGAGAGGATGTGCGTCTTGAGATCCATTAGAGAGTCCCTTCTCCATTTGTAGTCTCTAGAGCTAGGCGACTGTTTATCGTACCACATATAGGCCTAGATTTGTAGAGAACTTTGTAGACTCTTTAGGTGGGTCTAGGCAGCATGTTGGTTTAGGATATCGTGAGGAGAGACCACGAGTAGCACCTAGACAGGGGGAGTATCGATCTTTTGGTAGATCGTTTCGGAGAGGTCTAGGTGGTTCTCATGTACATCCTTATGATTTTATTCACGATCATGTTTTGCTTTGTTTCTCTTCTTTGTTCCCGTGCATCGTGCTTCTCGATCTTGGATTCCTAGATCATTTATCACTAACCTTGATGCAAGGCACGGATGTTTTACGATTGTGCCTTTTAGGTCCGTCGTGCGAGGAAGGAGGACATATGGCTTGTTGGCTCCGGGTGTTCTCGACATATGACCGGAGATTCTAGATGGTTCTCCTCCCTCACACGTGCATCCGGCAACGAATTGATTACTTTTGGGGATGCTTCTACCGGGACCGTGACTGCAAAGGGCACTGTGCGCGTCAACAACAAGTTCATGCTTAAAGACTTCGCTTTGGTAAGTAAGCTGAGGTATAATCTTCTATCTGTTTCTCAGCTACTTGATGAGGGTCTAGAAGTGAGGTTCAAAAGTGGTGAGTGTAGAGTTCTAGATTCCTCGGGTGAGCTTGTTTTTAAGATCTCCAGATTTGAGAAGATCTTTTGTGCTAATTTCTGTATTTCTTGACTTCAGTCCTAGATGTCTTGTAGCCTCTGATTCTCATGATCTTGTTTTGTGGCATCGTAGACTTGGGCATATAGGGTTCGATCATTTGTCTAGAGTCAGTTGCAAGGACTTGATTAGAGGTTTGCCTAGGCTGAAGGCTGTTAGAGATCTTGTGTGCTCGCCCTGTAGACATGGTAAGATGGTGTCGCTTCCCACCCACTTCTTACCTTGGTGATGGTGATGGACAGGATAGCTTCTTCACTTAGACACAGTTGGTCCTTCTAGAGTTCAGTCAGCTGGTGGGAAATGGTATGTTTTGGTGGTGGTGGATGATTTCTCCAGGTATTCATGGGTTTATTTTCTGGTTTCTAAGGACGAGGCTTTTGGCTTCTTTAGAGAATTGGTCTTTAGACTTGCTGTTGATATTCTGGTGCTTTGAGAGCCATTAGGAGTGACAATGGGATGAGTTCAAGAATTCTTCTTTTCTACCTACGACCGATAAGGGAATTGAGCATCAGTTTTCTTCTCCTAGAGTTCCCCAACAGAACGGTGTTGTAGAAAGGAAGAATAGGACCCTTGTAGAGATGGCTCGGACTATGTTAGATGAGCATTCTACTCCTAGGTGATTTTGGGCTGAGACGATCTCTACTGCTTGTTATATCTCCAACAGGGTTTTCTTGAGATCTGTGGTTGGGAAGACCTCTTATGAGCTTAGATTTGGTCATTCTCCCAAAGTCTCTCATTTCAAGATTTTTGGTTGCAAGTGCTTCATTCTTAAACATGGCAACCTTGATAAATTTGAGTCTAGATGTTTCGATGGCATATTTCTTGGTTATCCTGCTCATTCTCGTGGCTATCGTATTTTTAATGTTGACTCTAACAAAATTGTTGAGACTTGCGAGGTCACTTTTGATGAGGCTAGTCCTGGTACTAGACCCGATGCTACAGGTACACAGGTTCCTGAAATTCAAGGAAGCATCTTTGTCGATGATGACTCTGAGGATGAGGAACCTATCCATCCTCCGATTACCTCGAGAGGGGTGGAGAGCCTGCTACTACTACTCTGTCACCGAGCGACCTCCTCCTATCTCCACCGACGATCTGAGTGGCTCTGTTCCTACCTCTACAACTCATGCGGTAGAGGCCACTTCTGCACCAGGAGCACCTCTTCACATTCAGCGACAACATCCACCTGAGCAGATGATTGGGGATCTTCAAGAGTGAGTCACTCGCTCCAAGTTTATTTCTCCTGATTCTCATGCACATTCTGCTTTTGTCGCTTCTTTTGAACCCCGAGATATTACCCATACTTTATCTGATGCCTCTTGGGTCAATGCCATGCATGAAGAGCTTGAAAATTTCAAAAGAAACAAAGTCTGGTCCTTAGTTGAGCGTCCTTCTGATTCTCATGTTATTGGAACAAAATGGATTTTTAAAAACAAGCAAAGTGAGGATGGGTTGGTTGTTCGCAATAAGGCTAGACTCGTAGCTCAAGGTTATTCCCAGGTTGAAGGCTTAGATTTTGAAGAGACCTTTGCTCCAGTAGCTAGATTGGAAGCCATTCGTATTCTTTTAGCATTTGCAACATCCAAGGGTTTCAAGCTTTTTCAAATAGATGTTAAAAGTGCTTTCTTAAATGGTTTCATAGAAGAAGAGGTCTTTGTCAAGCAACCTCCTGGTTTTGAAAATCATAAATTCCCAAACCATGTTTTTAAACTCTCTAAAGCTCTGTATGGATTGAAGCAAACTCCTAGAGCTTGGTATGACAGGTTTAAGAGTTTCTTGCTTGAAAATGATTTCAAAATGGGAATGGTTGATAAAACCTTGTTCACTCTCAGGCATGGCAGTGATTTTTTGCTGGTTTAGATTTATGTGGATGATATTATATTCGGTGGTTCTTCTCATGCTTTGGTGTCAGTTTTACGATTCTATGAGCGGTGAGTTCGAGATGAGCATGATGGGAGAGTTGACATTCTTCCTTGGTCTTCAAATCAAGCAACTGAAAGAAGGCACCTTCGTTCACCAGAGTAAGTATACAAAGGACCTTCTTCGGCGCTTCAATATGGGAAGCAGTAGGCCAATGTCTACTCCCATTTCTACAACCACCGTGCTGGACCCTGATGAGCATAGAGACCCCGTGGACCAGAAGGAGTACCGCAGTATGATTGGCTCCCTCCTCTATCTCACAG
Organism: Hsuehochloa calcarea; assembly: GCA_036346395.1. Lineage (NCBI taxonomy): Eukaryota > Viridiplantae > Streptophyta > Magnoliopsida > Poales > Poaceae > Hsuehochloa > Hsuehochloa calcarea. Next base: position 37,596,962 of record CM070610.1, read on the forward strand.
CGTCGAGGTCGGACATACAATTTGCCATATGTCTATGCGCTCGCTTTCAGGCTTCCCCTCGTGCTTCTCATCGTCAAGCAGTTCGTCGCATCTTCAGGTACCTTCAAGATACTCTTGACTTTGGACTCTGGTTTCTTCTTCTTCTGCTCTCTCAATTCGAGCATTTTCGATCTTTTTTTTTGGGTGTAGAGTGGATAGGAAGAGTACTTCTGGCACTTATCATTTCTTAGGCACATCTCTTGTTTCTTGGTCTTCTAGAAAACAGTCTTTGGTTGCACAGTCCACAGCTGAGGCCGAGTATGTAGCTGCAGCCAGTGGTTGCTCTCAGGTTCTCTGGATTTTATCCACGCTATGGGACTATGGGTTATCCTTGAGAAGTGTTCCTCTTTTCTGCGACAACACTTCTGCAATTAATATTGCCAAAAACCCAGTGCAACATTCCAAGACTAAACACATTGATATTCGATTTCATTTTCTTACAGACCATGTTGAGAAGGGTGATGTTGTGCTTCACTTTGTAGAGTCGAACAACGACTTGCGATATTTTTACTAAAGCTCTTGATTCTTCTCGCTTTCTTTGCTTGCGGGGAGAGTTAGGGGTTATTAGTCCTATTGGGCTGTTTTGAGGGGGAATTTGCTCTTTTTGCATTCATTGTATCATAATGCATTTTTCATTTCAAATGTCTTGCATTGTATAATAAAACTTGTGGGGCTTTGAGTATTATTCTTGTATGGCTTGATTTCATACTCTATACCTTGTCATATCAAGTGATAGTCTTCTAGACTTCTTTTATGACTCTTCTTATTTAGCTTAGCTTTTGCCTTGCTAGCTTTATATCTGTGAGCAAATTGAATCAAATCATGTCTTGTTGGATCTTGTGACTAGTTTTGCTCTAGTGATCCTCTTATGATTCATGCCATGTCATATAGGTCAAATTGAGCCTTGAACTTATTTTGAGTTGAAAAATGAGCTTTTTAACTTCTTAAGTCAAGCAAATGAAGAATGAGATTTTCTGTGCGAAAAAACTGATCTCACCAATCCTTTCTCATGAGACGGCTTGCCATTGCACTAGGCATGAACTCAGGGGGAGTTTTGGATGACCTAGACCACTCTTTTAAGCTTCTCGCTTGAGATGGTCGCGGCAAGGCTTGAGATCTAGCACTATGAAAAAAAATCCTTTTTAGGAAAATGCTCAAAATGCTAAGTGCTTGAAAATTGCTTCATAGTTGAACTCTTAATGCTCAAAATGCCTCAGTTCCAGTTTTGAGTCTCTTTTTACTTATAGACATGGCTTGTCTCATTTTTGGTTGCCTTTAGTGAAACTTGATATTGAGCAACCTTTTATGATTTTAATTCTTTTAATCTCAGATTAATGCTATTTTGGTCTTAGCTCTGCAGTACATGTTTTGCCATGATTGAGTATAGCTTCTACTCTTTATATGGCTTGGTATAATACTTGTACTGTCTACATGTATAATGATCATGGCTCCTTTTTACTAAAGTTCAAAAATAAAGTCATTCATTCATACTCTTTCTTTTCCCATGCATCTTGATGAATTCATTGTCAAAGGGGGAGAAGGATTGAAAATGTTGTTTTGGAGCTTTTGGTTTCATACATAAGGTTTCATATAAAAGAACTCTCATAAAAAAAATGAACCTTTTAAAAATTTGTGATCATAGTGAGTTGAGTCTCTTGGTTTTATTGCCTTTTTCTGATTATATTTGCAATTGAAGAAGACTCACAATGATCAAAGGTCAAATAGAACATTTGTCTTTCATATGGACCTAAGTGAGATTTTTGGCTACTTCTGAATTTGAATCTGTTGCGCTTTCATTGCCTTATCTCACTTACTTATACTATTCTGAAGCCAGCTTGGTCGGTTCCTAGGCTTTTTCTTGCTTTTGGACCAAGTTATGCCTTTATGCGAAAACTTCGATTTTTTACTTTTCAAACCGAAAAACTATATTTTCTGGGAAATTGCCAATGTGTTCATCAAGGAGGAGATTATGGATATCGTGAGGATATGTGCACGATCTTAGAATGATGAGTCAATTGGCAATGGCTTTGTTGGTTTGCAAAATCTCGCGTTTCGAGTTTACTCAGTCTTTGTCGAGTCTCTGGCGGTCGGCCGGCAGTCGCCGGTCCGACCGGCGATGGAATAATCGGCCGGCAATGCTTGCCGGTCCGACCGCCAAATGGTGTTGATGGAATTTGGGGCTAGGCCAAAAATAGGTTGTGTAGGCAAGTGAGGGGAGTCTCTTGGATGTGGTCAAATAATTTTTGGAGCTCCCAGTCAAAAGTTCTATTCATTTGAAAATTCCAGAAGGTTTCGGATTTTCGAGATGGAATTTTGGCTAAGTCTTTTCGGGCGGTCCGACCGCCGTTATGGAATCGGTCCGACCGGCCTGAAATCGGTCGGACCGGCGGTGTGAAATGATCGGACCGCCGATCATGAAGGTTAGCCATTTTGGCATTGATGTGATTTGGTTGTGTTTATTGTGTGAACTTCAATGCCTTATTGTTGCATATTGCATTGCGGAACTAACGTGGGTCAAGTTGTGAAGAACTTGTTCCGAGTCGATTTGTTTGACTATTCTTTGTGCGGTGGCTTGCGAGTCAATGGCGTCGCGGTGAGGTGGATCGGGACTACGCTTGGAGAGCCGAGGTCCGAACGATCATGGATGCGGGTGAGGTCGTGTGACTCAAGCAGGTGCGAGAATGGGCAAGATTGATCGAGCAGGCGATTCGGTCTGTTGGTTGGATCAGCGGTGCGGAAGTCGGTGCAAGTCCACGGGAGGTTCCGATGGGATTGGACGGGAGGGACTTGGCGGCGTGATGAGAGCACGATCAACCTACACGGTGAAGCGGCGATTGCTTCAACAGATGTATGTGAGTGGGTCCCATGTGTGTGGGTCCCAAATGTGAAACCCTAGCCTCCTATAAATAGAAAGGGGGGAGATGTAAAACCCCCAAGCACTCTAAGCATTCATTTGGACTCTCCAAGTCTTTTCTAGGGTTAGGGTTTGGAGAAGAGATGAGAGGAGAGGAAGGGTGTGTGTGTGCTCTTTGTTGAGCTCTTGTCCTCCTTGTTGGAGTGGCTTTGTAAGCATCTTGTGAGATCAATCAATCTTGTGATGCTTGCTTGAAAGATCATTTGTCTCCTTTGTGTTCTTCTCTCTTTTGGATGATTTTGGTGCTTCCTTGATTCAAGGGTTTATGCTTGGTCTCTTGACCTATTTTGTCTTGCTTTGATGTGTGGGAATACTCCTAGAATCATCTAGATCATCAACCCCCACAAGCAAGTCTTGAATCAAAGTTTTTCGTATTTCTAGGGTTTGTGCACTTCTTTGGTAAAACCTTAGGAGATCGATTCTACGAAGTGGATCTGAAGGATCGTCGCTAGAAACAGGTCTCTAATATCCTTAGGGAGGTGTGCTCCTAATTTGGTCAAGTTTCATTGGTCGAATCAAAAGTTGGACTAAATTTCGTTTTGGATTTGGGTTGTGTATTTTGGTACTAGACTAAATCGGTCTGACCGGTTTAGTAACGGCGGTCCGACCGCCCGCCTTTCAGACCGCCCGGTAGTGGCAGGTCGAACCGATTTCCAACGGTCCGCCTTGATTAGTAGCCGATCGACCGCTCGTCGCCGGCCGTCGGCCCGCTTGATCTCGGCCGGTCGACCGCGATCTCGACCGATCCTCTGAGATCATTTCTCCATTTGTGTCGTGTGGTTAACGGGGTTATCGAATTCAGCACAAGGCTTCCTCTGTGCGCTTACTGATCTTATTAGCTTTCATAGCTAAAGGAGTAAAGTTCGTGTTGAATTTGATTAAAGCGAGAAATTTGAGAAAGCGCCTATTCACCCCCTTAGTCGCCTTTACGGTCCTACATATTTAATCTAATTTGTTTCATGATTGTACCATTTTCGCATTAATTATTATTTAATCACCCATATCGCAGTCTACCGGTAAAAATCCCGAGATTTAAGGCTTCCTGCGCCTATAGGACATCGTTTGCTATCAAAGACCAAAAGGTATCAGTTTTGTGCAGAAGAATCTTGAAGAGGAGTGTTGAGGCGACATCGTCGTCCATAACAAGCTAGGGTAGATAAAGATTCCTGGAGGGAGTGAACTTGATCTGTCAAAGCTGCAATCCTATTATTTGTTTCTATCTGTGACTCCTCCAATCTCTGTTGATTTTGCTCCAATCTTTTATGAGAGTCTCTAATCTCCATGACAACTGAGAGCATATGAGAGAGCGAGGCTTGATCTGCTGGAGCTTGAGGGGTACTCTTTGGAGCATGATGTGTTATAGCCGCAGCACCTTTGGGGCCCTTTCGTGTTTGTAAGCCTTGTGCACTCCTGGCCGTCCTCCTTTAAAATGAGTCAATCTCTTAATAAGAGCCATAATATATGGTGCAAAGTAGATCATCTTGACTTTGTCATTCTTGAACGAGCTAATTTCTCTTATTATTAAATCAACCACATCAAACTTTCTACCATGAATAGTATTATCAATGATATTTTATGCATGCCCTCGAATGGCACCAAAGTTTTCACTCTTGGGAAAGAAAGTATGGTTGATGATTCTATTAATCAAGCTTGGCAGTGGGAGAAGACCTCCAATTCTTCTAGGTACAAAGTTGACATTTTCATCATAAAATTGTCATAAGGTGGAATTCTGAGAGCATCTCTGTCATAAAGTTTTTCTTGTGTCCCCTTGTAGGTTCTCAAGGCACGTTCAAAGTCTGCCTTAAAGGCTTGATATCTTTGAGCTCCAGTCATCCATATCAAATGATCAAAACATGCTGACACATGGACAATGGCATAAAATTGTCGGATAATCTCTTCATTATAGTCACACTTCAAAGGCACAATGTGAAGGCACAATGTCATGAAGACCAAGCTGCTCAAACAATCAGAGGATCCATCATATTTATCAAGAGAGTTCAAATGAGCCCAGTCCACATATTTATGATCTACAAATTATCGGTTCTGACTGTAGAGATGAGCAAAGACTTCTCGCTGAAATCTAGTGTGAAACCTTGCATATGTGGAATTCATGGGCTTCTCATATCGATTGACATGGCGAAGTAGAGCATAGTTGTCACTAGAAATCAGCATGAGATCCACTAGAGGCTCTTCGGTCTCGGCCATCTCCTCATCACCCCTAGTCTCTTCTTGAGAGGACTCCTCATTACTCTCATATTCTTCACTCTCAGGTTCTGCAACTTGCTTCCTCGAAGATGTCCCTTGATCTCTCTCCCTCATAACTAGAAGAAAAGACTCGGTCTCTGAGCCACTTTCATCCCTCGGAGATTTTCTTGATGCTGCCTTCCTCGAAGGTATCTTCTGGCAAGATGGTACAGCGCTCGAGGCTGGGTGATCATAGCGCTCTTCGGGATGTCCATCGGGAGTGGCCCATTTGCGAAGAGATGATCTCTTTGTCCTTGGCATGATTGATAAGATAAGAAAAGACAATTAGAATAGGATTTATGCAAAAAAAGTATGATTAAATCAACTTTTCTCTTCTAGAACGGTGGTATCGCCGTTGATATCTGGTATTACCACAAGTCGGTAGTACCGGCATTGATATCTGGTATTATCGCATGTCGGTAGTACTAGCGACCACAGAGCGGTAGTACCGTAGTTCCAGGATTTTTAGGGCAATATTTCAATTTTGATTCAAACTAGTGTTTGACATGAATTAATCCATGGAATCGACATGATAAGTCATTAAACACTAATTGCTACCAATTTTACCAAGAGAAATTGACTAATCTGGCACATTTTGATTCAAACTCTAAAAATAAGATATATCCTAAAAATGGATGAAAAGCAAGTGAATCAAAGCAAATACCTTAGGGATCGGAAGATATTTGATCACAGGAGTTACTTTCAACAAAGAGATCCGAGATCGCTTCACAGAATCAAGGGATTCAAGGTAGGGTTCTTGGAGGTGAAGAGCACGGGAGAGAGAGAGAGGAGTCGGCGGTTCCAGAGAATGAGGAGGCAATTATACCACATGAGAGAGGAGGGCCAAGGTATAAAGCTTTGTCTGTAACCACTGAGAAACTGCCAGTCATATGCGGTAGTACCGCCATTGAAGTGTTGTATTACAGGCAGCGGTAGTTCCGACGTTAAAACGCGATATTACTGCTTTGCTTGAAATTTCAGGAGTTGATCTTCAATGCAAATAATCTTTTATAATAATCACTCAACAAATAATTTTAGGACCATTATGCATGAGATAGATAAATATAAACTCCAATGAATATAGTTTTTTTTATTAAGATAGAGATTTTAAAATTATTTTAAAATTATATTCATAAATACATCAAGAAAACCAAATGAAAGCAATTTTCACGAGACATGAGTTTCAACCAGTATTAGAATGATCTTTGACATTTAACGCATTTCTCAACTTGCAAAAGCAGCTTTCATCTAATGGTTTGGTGAAGATATTGGCTAATTGTGTTGGAAATATGCCCTAGAGGCAATCATAAAGATGATTATATTTTATTATGTTCACAACATTGGATAATATGTTATCTTGTTCCTAGAATAACATCAATAATATTTATTATCAAGTATGAGACTTGATTGTGAAACTCTATATTTCTGCGATGATTATTCTTAAAAGTTCCCTCGTTAGAAACATATGATAACTCATATGAATAGACTAGCATATGTATTGGTTGATGACTATATTTCACAGGTCATGGATATGGAGATATGAAACCAATAATATGGACACATCTTAGGGAACATAGTGTTGGAAAAGACTCACTTTGAGACACTGTTGAGATTGTTATGATTCTATGTATTATTAGTTCATCTCAAGTAATGACGATATATAATCCTTAGATCTGAGATCAACATGGTTTCCTACATGTGTAGTAGCACTCTTAGGGGTTGTCAAACGCTACTCGTAACTAGGTAGTTATAAATGTAGTTTTCGGGTATGCTATAAAATATACGGAGGGATGTGACTGGTCGAATATGGGATTTGCCCCTCCTAACATAACATGAGAGATGTCTCTGGGCTTCTCGTTGTGGTCGGATAAAGAAAGTGAATGGCCATACCACTAGTGGTCGAAGTGTCGACCAAATGAATTTATTCGACAATTGATCAAGAAAGTATTGAACAGTCAATGGATGATACAACATCTCACTTAGAGTTCAACCAGACATCGTGATGCAAAGGGAGAATACACAAGTAGGTCTTTCAGTTCGATCAGATGCAGACTAGTCGTATGAAGATACAAGCTGGTCGTAGGCTGGTCGAACATGGTCACTAAGTGGTCGAAACCTGGTCGTAAGGAGTTACGAATTGGTCGAGACCAAATATGGACTTGTCGTATAGAGATACGAGCTAGTAGTTAGTGATATGGACCTAGTCGTAGATTATATTGTATTAAGGTTCATCTGATATATTCTATGTGCTGCTAGGTACCGCTAACGACTAGTGGTCGGAAAAGAGTTTTCGAGTCACAACCGATTACACATGAACCTATAGGGTTGCACACTTAAAGGGCTGGAATTTGATTTGAATGGTGATACGAATTCTTGTAGGCCACGAGTTCCTAATGGGTCTCAAGTACGAGACCCATTATGGATGCCTATATATAGAGGGGTGGTGGCATGGGGTGATGATGATCTTTTGAAGAACTCCTAAAACCCTAACAACCACGCCTTCCTCATACCACGCTGCCGGCGCTAGCACTCCAGCATGTGGTATCCCTGCCCCGTACGTGTGGATACCTTAGAGGTGTTGTTGTGAAGCATCAGCACTAGGACGATCCACAACTCGTGACGATCACAAGACTCGAAGAAGAAGTTGCGAAGCATCAGCACTAGGACTATCCGCAACTCGTGACGATCACAAGACTTGAAGAAGAAGACGTGTGACGAGTATGACTACGATTGCATCAACTCGCTATATCGACTCTACTTCCGCTATGAGTCGGCGCATCTAGTGGTAATCTCATGATCTATTACTAGCGGAGGTTCCTTGGTTGCGCGGTAAATTTTTGTTTTGTTCTATCACAGCCTTCCCGCGATCCTTCAAATTGGTTATTGGTACTTATGTGGCTAATTTTGATATCTCCTTTGCCTACACGATCTCTCAAGAAGTGGTGACGGATATCTATATGCTTGGTTCTTGAGTGTTGGACCGGATTATTTGTAATCTTCACGACACTATCATTGTCACACAAAAGTGATATATTTTCAAATTTTATTCCATAATCCATCAAAGTTTGCCTCATCCATAGCAATTGAGCACAACAACTTCCCGCGGAGACATATTCACTTTCGTGACGGTTAGGGCTACGAATTTTGCTTCATGGATGACCATCACACTAAGAATCTTCCTAAGAATTGACAACTAACCGACATGCTTTTTCTATCCACTTTGCAACCTTCATAATCGGAATCCGAATATCCAATTAAATCAAATTTTGCACCTTTGGGATACCACAAGATAATGCTAGTCGAATGCTTTAAATATCTTAAGAGTTTTTTTTCATAGCCACCAAATGGTACTCTTTTGGTGATACTTGAAATCCTGCACACAGCAAACACTCAACATAATATAGGGCCTAGATGTGGTAAGATAAAGCAAACTACCAATCATAGATCTATAAAGCTTTAAATCTACCGGTTTATCTCCCTCATTAAGGTCGAGATGACCGTTGGTTGCTGTTAGACCAGGTGGACAGGTTGTAAAAGACCATGTGGACTGGTCGTAGACCTTGTGATGATGAATAATTGATGCTTGGGTTGTATTGACATTTGCTGTTGTGAAAGTTTTGGTTATTGAATTTTCAGTGTGAGTGGTCGGATCATGCCTTGTATTGGGTGGTCTAATCGGTGATACTCAATGATCTTTTTCGACCGGACTCAGAGTACTATAGCTATAAGTACTGTAGCTTCGAGTACCAAGTAATATTGTTCAAAGTACTGTAGCTCCGAGTACTGTACCTACGAGTACTGTAGCTCCGAGTATCGAGTGCTAGTTTTTCGAGTACCGAGTGGTAGAGCTCCGAGTAATATAATCAGTCGTAAGTCGAGGGGTGTAACGAGTACAAAGAACATTCGGAGTTGCATGGTCGAAGGTTAGGAAGCTACAGTACAGGGTCGATGGTCGAAGCTACAGCGACTGGTCGATGGTGGAAGCTACAGTGACTGGTCGATGGTCGAAGCTAAAGTGACTGGTCAATGGTCAAAACTAAAGTGACTGGTCGATGGTCGAAGCTACAGTGACTGGTCGATGGTCGAAGCTACAGTGCATAGTCGATGGTCGAAGCTATAATGACTGGTTGATGGTCGAGGCTACAGTGACTGGTTGGTAGTCATGGGTTTCGTGGTCGGTAGTCGTAGGCTTCGTGATCAGTAGTCATGGGCTTCGTGGTTGGTAGTCGTAGGCTTTGTGATCAGTAGTCGTGGACTTCATAGTCGGTAGTCATAGACTTCATAGTGGGTAGTCGTAGGCTTGTAGTAAGTGGTCATATGTTTTGCGACTAGTGGTCATAGGTTCCTGATCGATGGTTGTATGCTTATAGTAAGTAGTCTTAGGTTTCGAGTGCTTCAAGTCTTGTTTTCTTGAGTACCTTGAGTATTCGTGGTATGCAGTCGGCCGATGGTATGTCCGGCATTTACACAGCGGTAAGACCGATTACAGAGTGATCTCGAGTTGTTTTTTCTGAAATCTGAAATTTAAGGTCGTGGATGACTTGATTCGTGTTTATTGTTAAATGAGTGTGTAATATGCGTGTGTGAACTGATATTGGTCAAGTTGGAGAACTTGTACCAGGAAAGCATTCTTTGATCTTTGCATGTGCAGGTTGAGCGTGGAGACGGTCATGGTCGATGATGAGAAAGACCGGAACTAGGAAGGGGAAATCCAAGGTTCAGGAGATCGTGGATGTCACGGGGTGGTCATGCTCACGCTGGGACACGTGGAGATGAAAGGTGAATGCATGGTGCGTAGTCGAAGCTACAGGAGGTGCCGTCCTAGCGGCTTCGACACGTGAAGAGTTATGGAAGGCATTCTGTGGATTTCATGGGGATATGTTCCAGATCTTAGGATGATGTGACAATTGGCAATGGTGTTTACGGTTTATCGTTTCACGAGTTTTCAACAAAGCTACAGGCATTCTAGACAGGGGCGGTCCGACCGGTCCCAAATCGGTCGGACCGGCCTTGTGCGGCGGTCGGACCGGCTGTGACCTAAAAGTGGTCAAAACGAGCTGGGCCAAAAATAGGTGTTGTAGGCAAGTGAGGGGATCCCAATGCACTTGGTCTCATAATTTTTGGAGTCTCCAAGAAGAAGTTCTATTCGTTTTAATTTCCGAAGGTTTGAATTTTGTGGTATGAATTTCGGCTAAGTCCCTAGGGGCGGTCCGACCGGCTCACAGGGAGCGGTCCGACCGGCCAAGGGGCGGTCCGACCGGCTCACATGGAGCGGTCAGACCGGTTTCTACTTGAACGTCGGCCAACTTCGTGGCGATGTTGTTTTGTTAGGTCAAAGTTTTGGTATCGTGGCATATGGTTTGCATGATGCATGTTTTGACTAACATGGGTCAAGTTGTGAAGAACTTGTTCCCGAATTCGTGTTTGCTTGTCTATGGTTGTGCAGGTTGCTTGGTTGTCAACGACGGTCAACGGCGAGGAGGATCGGGACTAGACTTGGAGAGTTGAGGTCCAGAACGATCGACGATGCCTGGTGAGGTCAATGACTCAAGCGTGACGCAAGATGGACAAGGGTGACCTATTAGCAAATCTGAGGCGCAAGATGGCGCTAGGTGAAGCTGTTTAGGTCAAAGGTTAAAGACGGCGCTTTGGCGTGCGTGCGTGTGTGACCCGTTTGTTAGTGGGCCTTAACGGAGCCCAATTGAGTCAAACCTAGAGAGTTCTAGGCCTCCACTATAAATAGGAGGAGGTGGGGGCTGCTCTCTCTCTCTCGCTATTTTTCACCTCTTTTGTTGTCTTCAAACCCTAATTGGCTTAGGGGGAGTTGAGGTGGAGGCTAGGGCTTTTCATGGTTTGAGGTGAATTTCGTGATCTTGGATTGACCACTGATCCATGATGGTGTGGGTGTAATCCAGTGACGATCACGTTATTAATCTATGCAAGGTTTGCTTGAGATAAGTCTCTTTTCGTTCTTGCTTTCAATTTCGTGATTTTAGGGCTTTCTTTGATCCGCGAGTTTGTGATTGATTCTTTCACGTGAATTAGCTTGCTGTGATATGTGTGAATCTATCTAGCATCATCTTGATCATCAATCTCTCACGAACAAGCATTAGGATCAAGTTTTCGTTCTTGCCCGGTTTTAGACCTTCTGTTATTCAATTGGCAATTGCTTAGGATCTATCCAAGAATTATCATAATATTCGATTGGAATAGGTCCTCAATAGCATAGAGAAGGTGTGTGCAAAGTTTCATAAAGTTTGGAGTTGAGAATCAAAAGTTTGACCTAATTGCAACTTCGTCATCGAGCTGATTTTAGTGTTTCAGATCTGTTCTGGAGTCGGCCGGTCAGACAGCCCGTCATCACCGGTCAGACCGATTTTGGAGCGGTCCGACCGCCAGCACAACAGCGGTCAGACCGCCCGGCAATCGGTCCAACCGGTTGGGTCCAGAGGTCAGACCTCCCGTGCTTTGAGTTTTTGCAATCTTAGTTGATTTTGTTATTTTGTTTAGGGGATTTAATTGGATTCAATACTAGTCTTCCGCTGTACTGGTATATTGATCTTCATAGCTTCCTAATAGCTATTGGAGTGAAATTGTGTTGAATTCATTATTTGGGAAAAAGTGAGCGTGCTCCTATTTACCCCCCCCTCTAGTCGCCTTTTCGGTCCAACAAGTGGTATCAGAGCCCGGTTAGTTCACTCTTGATCTTAACCGGTCACTGAACTTTAGGAGATGGATAAGTTTTCTACTAAACCGCATATCTTCGATGGGCACGACTATGCCTATTGGAAGAATCGTATGCGAGTCTTTCTTGAGAGCGGCGACAAGCTATTTGGGATGTTGTTAGAGCCCATTGGTTATTCTGAAATTGCAACACCGACTTCAGTGATTCTTGTGGCAAACAACAACAAGGCCAAAAATCTTTTATATGGTGCACTTGGTAGACAAGAATATGATCGTATTTGCAATCTTGCCACTACTCACGAAATTTGGAACACTCTCGAAACATATCATGAGGGTTCGTCCCAAATCAAAAAGGTGCGCCAAACAGTTTACAAGCGTGAATACAATAAATTCGAGATGCGTCCCGAGAGAGCATCGATGACATTTTCATCGCTTTAATAAAGTAATTAATCAAATAAAAGTCGTTGATATTGAATATTCTCAATCTGAAAATGCCACCCATCTCTTGGCTGCAATCAACACCAAGGAGTGGGAGATGAAGGCTACTGCTATAGAGGAGAATGTTGATCTTTCAAGTCTTACTTTAGAATTGCTTTATAGTAAACTCAAGACTCATGAAATTAAAAGAGTTGATCATCCTAAGAAAGAGAACATGGCATTGATAGTGATCCTCTCAAAAGGTCTTCGATGGTACTCTTGAATCTTTTTACGATTTTTCATTTACTTGCTTATCTGCGATTTCGAGGAGGAGCTTGAAACTATTCTGAGACAGAGTTAGCTCTCCTAGCTAAAAAATTCACACGGGCCTACAATAATATGAGAAACAAAAAGAGAGGTGGTCCGGTGACATGCTATGAATGTGGTGAGCTCAATCATATCCGGGCAAATTGCCCCAAGCTGAAAGGTAAGAGCAATCATAAGGAAGGAAAGCCAACTTGGAAGAAGCTCCCTTTCAACAAATCAAGGTATGAGGCTAATAAACTTGTGAAGGCCGCTCACCGGTCCTTGCCGCTTTGAGGATCAATCCTTGAGCGATGTGGATTAGGGAGTGAGGAGGACAAGGAGGAGGAGATCCCTCAAGGCAAAAATAAAGGGAAGGCCAAGGACTTCACTGGCATGTGCTTCATGGCTGACACTGACGACATTGATGATAATGAGGTATCTTTTTCTTATGATGAGCTTTCTGCTAAATATGATTCTATAGTTGAGCAATTGCTTAGTCAAGATTGTAATACTCCGGAATAGAATTCGGTAAATAGAACAAAGCTGGAGGGGTAAAAGACAAATGAAAACTCGGAATTTCCAGTTCAGCGGGGGTTTTACGCTTTTCTTCGCCAACTGGGCGGGGGCCACACCAGAGGCCCAAGAGGGGAGACCGCCCAGGGGCCGGCCAAGGGAAGGGGGGAGGCGCCCCCAACCCTAGCCGCCTCCCCCACTCCCTCCTCTCCCTCCCCCCTTGAGCCGCCACCTCCCCATCCCATGGCCGGCTCCTTGCTGCTCCCTGGTGTCCTCGCTGCTGTGGTGTTGTCTCCGGTGATCCCCGGTGCTTCTCCCCAAGATCCCCTCCGACAACTCCTTTCCCCGCCGTCGTCACCGGCCATCCTTCGCATCCTTGTGGCCGGCCCTTTGGAGAGGGAGGAGAGGAGAAGGGAGGGAGGCCTTAGGGAACCAGATCATCGTCGTTCTACGGGTCTTCAAGGGTAACGAAAGTCCCGATTCGCTGTTTGTGTTAGTTTTGTTGCACTTTTGTTCATTTGGATTGGTTAGTCTGCGAATCCAGATCTGTCCAGAATAGTGCAGTAGTTTGTGCGTCAGATTGAAGGCCTTTAGAGGCCGAATCTCAGGTCGACGTCTTCTAGAGATATGATCCTGGTCTCATTAGCTTTCTTTTGGCACCTGGATCACGAATTTGCACCCAGTAGTTTAAAAGTTATGACTGTTTTACCACGTTCTGCTCTGTCTGACAGAAACTTTGGGTACAGTCGGTTGCACCTAGGTTTTGATCTAGTTAGAGTCAGAACCAGGTCGGCCACCCAACTAGGTTTATGAAGATAATTTCACCATGTTTCCAGGCTGATAAAGATCACTTTATTTGGATCAGTGGTTTAAAAGTTAGAGCCTTTTCTCTAGGGCTGTTCTGAATTCTGGACAGACTGGAGTTATAGTTTTTCATTGGATGGTTAGACCTCTGTTTTGGTCGAATTAGAGTTTACCATCAACTAGAGTTTCGTAGACCGTTACGTTAAGAGAAGATGAGCACTGGTTTCAGGTCTTTTTGACTTACGGTTTTTTATTGGTGAATTTTCTAGTAAAACTGCCAGATTAGGGATATTTGGAATGTTTGGGTAAATTGATCAAATTGAACCTTTTGTTTGGTTGGTTTGGCTAGAGATTGTGGGAGGACACGTGTAGCAATGCCTTACTCGTTTGTCCTCATTTCGATTATTTTATATTGTAGGCGGTGAAGCGGTGAGTGGAGGGGTATCTCAATTACCTCCCAACCCGTTGCAGCGCGGCAGGCAAGTAACTTGTATACTATGATTGATGCATTATGTGATGTGTGAATGAATGATTATATTTGTTCGTATTTGTAGATGAATGCCATGTGTATATTTTCATTTATGAGTACTATTCAATCTTACCATGGGATCACATCATGACATGCATAAATTACCTTTGTAAGACCCATCAATTCCAGTATGGGCACTTGAAAATCCCATCAATTCCAGAATGGGTACGTGAGTCCACCATTCCAATGTGGGACACGTTACGTGAGTCCACCATTCCAATGTGGGCCACGTTGGACGGCCGTATGAAACGTTCTTCATACGGTTACTTTAAGTGAACACCGACGGGTGCTTCACTCGCTATACCGGTATATGCTGCAATATGTCCAATTCCTTCAATGCATCATTCCATTTCATCCATTCATAAAGTTGTTTCCAATTAATGTTCAAGTTATGGTTGTGATATATTGTTCATGGTATGTTTGATTGTCACATACAAGTACTTGCTGAGTCTTTGGCTCATTCTTGCTTTGTTGTTTTATTTAGGTAAATGACAAGGAAGAACGATCTCGTGGAGGGTAGTTCAACATGATGCACTCACTACCATAATCCAAACATTTTGAGAACTTTTACTGTCGTTATTTATGTCTTGTGTTGAATTGTAATAAGCCATTTTGGTCATAACTACCGTAACCCTCTGAATTGTTTATTTCCATTCCGTTGATTAAACTTGATGATAAATTCTTGTTTCCGTATATCCTTATTACTTGCTTCACCTTGTCATACGTTTTGATGTTATTCTTCTAAAGAGTAGTGGTTGTAGGTGACATCTTGACTTCCTTATAGTCAGGGTGTTACAAAGATGAAGCGCTAGAATTTGTCATGACAAAAAATAAGAAATTGGAGTCAAAGATTAACAAACTGAAAGTAGAGCTTAAAAAGGCTAAGACTCTTGAACCTGATGAATGTTTATCTTGTCATGCTATGCATTCAGAAATTACCAAGTTACAATCTGCTCATAATATTTTGTACAACAACTTGAGAATGCTAGATCTGAACTAAATGAAATTAAAAGTGCTCATTGTGAAAAATGTTTATAATCTAGTAAATTGATTGCTTTTGATGTGTTTGATTCTAGCCCTTGCACTTCATGTTTAGAAAAAGAACGTGAAATCAAAGATATCTTAGAAACTGCTAGAGTCAAATATGCTAAGCTTAAGGACAATATTGAAAATACTACTTGTGCTTCTTGTTCCGCTCTTAACCTTGAAATTGCTTTGTATAAGGAGAAATCTATGGATAAAAATTGTGATGCTTGTGTTAACTTGAGAAAAGAAAATGCTTACCTTCATGATACATTAGAGAAATTTTCTAAAGGTAAGAAACAATTAAACATGATTCTTGACAAGTCTAAAACTCCTTATAAGAAGCAAGGTTTAGGATTCAATTCTTTTCAAGACAATTCAAACCCAAAAGTCATTCAAGTCTTGGAAAAAGGTTTAATTGAATTCAAAACCCAACCTGCAAAAATATCTTTTAAATCTGCAGGTTTTGCCCAACCTTGTATTAATTCAAATGGTGCTTCTTCTAGTGGTACCAAGTACCATTGCACTTATTGCCAGAAAGGTGGGCATTTGATTGAATTCTGTTGGCGTAGGTTGAAAAATAATAGGAAAATTTTTGATAGAATTTCATTCATGCAACCTAGAGCTTCTATGAGACATGGTAACACCGAAAAGAATAAACACGGATTAGGATTTTCTCTCATGCAAATCATTATGTTTCTAGATATCCTAATTCTAATGTTTATCGATGGCGGTCCGACCATTGGTGTTCACCGGTCGACCGTTTTGGTTGATCGCCGGCCCGACCGCCAAAGATAACCGTCGATCGCCCATGGACGATTTAAGTCTCATGTTAATTTAAACATTGCTCATAACCGAATGTTAGATGAAATCAAGGATAGTACTTACGGTTTGTATACTCCTTGCGACGTGTGTCTCAAGATCGATTCCTAAATCTTGTTTATCTAACCCGATGATTGAGACACATCGTTCTTTTGTTCCTTGATTTTCAGGACTACCGTGGAAAGGGGAAGAACACGTGATTCGTCGACTCCGGGTGTTCACGCCATATGACCGGAAACTCAAAATGGTTCACCTCTTTCACGCGGCAACGGTGATGACTTCATCACCTTTGGAGATGATACACAAGGCGAATTGAAGGAACAGGATCAATTAGGGTGAACAACAAATTCATTCTAAAGGATGTCGCTCTTATGGACAAGCTTAGGTATAATCTTCTTTCTGTTTCTCAGCTTCTTGATGATGGTTATGAGACTGTTTTTAAGAAAAATGCTTGTCGTGTGCTTGATTCTACTTGGTGAGCTTGTGTTTGGAATCTCTAGAGTTGGTAGAATTTTTGGAGCCGATTTTTCGTAATCTCTTCTTTGGATCTCTTAAATGTTTGCTTACATCTTCTTCTGATTTCTGGCTTTGGCACCGACATTTGGGGCACATTGATTTTGATCATCTGACACGAGTTAGCAACCTTGATCTCATGAGAGGTTTGCCCAAACTCAAAGTCGCATCAAGGATGTTGTATGTGCGCTCGTAGGCATGGCAAACAAGTTGCCGCCACACCCTTCTCAGTGACTATGGTTATGGTGACGGACGGGACAGTTGCTTCATATGGATCTTGTTGGTCCCGCTAGAGTCCGTCCATCGGTGGAAAATGGTATATTCTTGTCATAGTCGACGATCTTTCTAGATATACTTGGGTGTTCTTTCTTACTTCAAAAGATGAAGCTTTTGGTTATTTTCATGACCTTGTTCTTCGTTTAGCTTCTGAGCTTCCTGGTACTTTGAGAGCGATTCGCAGTGATAATGACACGGAGTTCAAAAATGCTTCTTTTTCCTCTTTTTGTGCTGAGCGCGGTATTGAGCATCAGTTCTCCTCTCCACACGTTCCTCAACAAAATGGCGTGGTGGAAAGGAAGAATAGGACCTTGGTCGAAATGGCTAGGACGATGCTAGATGAGTATAGCACACCGAGGAGATTTTGGGCCGAAGCTATTGCTACAGCTTGCCATATTGCAAATCGTGTCTTTTTGAGACCATCTTTAGGCAAGACTCCTTATGAGCTTCGTTTTGGTAGAAAACCCTCTGTTTCGCATTTTCGAGTTTTTGGATCAAAATGTTTTATTCTTAAGACAGGCAACTTAGATAAATTTGAATCAAGAACTTTTGATGGGTTATTTCTAGGTTATCCTGCTCATTCGAGGGGTTTTCGGGTTTTTAATACTGAGACTAACCTTATTCAGGAGACTTGTAATGTCACTTTTGATGAGACTAGCCCTGGAGCTAGATCAATTGTTACAGATGATTCACAGGTGACAGAGAGCATTTTTGTGGAGGAAGATGAGAACGAAGCTGATATCATTCCTTCATCTGCTGCTGCTGAGGCGCCCATATTGATACAAGAACCTGTTACGTCTACTTCACCTTGATTGAGGCTCTGCTGCATCATCATCATCAGTGATACTGCGGAGGTCGAAGAAATGATATCTCACCCGGTGCTCCACTTCGCATTCGAGACAAAGATCCTCGGATCAGATAATAGGTAATCTACATGAGCGAGTCACTCGCTCCAGGTATAATGATCCAAATCTCTACTCTCATTCGGCTTTTGTTGCTTCTTTTGAACCCCGCGATATATCACATGCTTTATCTGATTCTAGCTGGGTAAATGCCATGCATGAGGAGTTAGAGAATTTTGAAAGAAACAAAGTTTGGAACCTAGTAGAACCTCCTAGTGGTCATAATGTTATAGGAACCCGTTGGGTGTTCAAGAATAAACAAGGTGAGGATGGTTACGTGGTTAGAAACAAGGCCGATTGGTAGCTCGTGGTTTGACCAAGTTGAGGGGTTAGATTTTGATGAGACATTTGCTCCTGTTGCTAGACTAGAAGCCATTCGCATTCTACTTGCATTTGCTGCATCAAAAGGTTTTAAATTATATCAGATGGATGTTAAAAGTGCCTTTTTAAATGGTTTCATAGAGGAGGAAGTATATGTTAAGCAACCCCCTGGTTTTGAGGATCCCAAATATCCAAATCGTGTTTTCAAGCTATCTAAAGCATTGTATGGTCTTAAACAAGCCCCTAGAGCCTGGTATGATAGACTTAAGACCTTCTTGCTTAAAAATAATTTTGAGATGGGTAAAGTGGATAAAACTCTTTTTATTCTTAGGCGTGGAAATGACTTCTTGCTTGCTCAAATCTACGTAGATGATATTATATTTGGTGGTTCTTCTAATGCTCTTGTTTCCAGTTTTTCTGAGACTATGTCCAGGGAATTTGAGATGAGTATGATGGGAGAGCTCAATTACTTTTTGGGACTTCAAATTAAGCAATGCAAGGAAGGAACCTTTATTCATCAGATAATGTACACTAAAGATCTACTCAAACGCTTTGACATGGGTGACTGCAAGCCAATCTCAACTCCCATGGCAACTTCAACTGTTTTGGATCCAGATGAGGAAGGAGAAGTCGTGGATCAACGCGAGTACCGCAGCATGATCGGCTCCCTTCTATATCTGACGGCCTCGAGACCGGACATTCACTTCACGGTATGTCTTTGTGCAAGATTTCAGCGCCTCTCGAGAACTTCCCATCGCCAAGCCGTTAAGCGCATATTCAGGTATTTACACTCTACCCTCTTATATGGCATTTGGTATTCATGCTCTTCAGCGTTGTCCATTAGGGGTTTTTCAGATTCTGATTTTGCGGGCTGTCGGTTAGATAGGAAGAGTACCTCAGGCACCTGTCACTTCCTTGGCACTTCTCTTGTATCTTGGTCTTCTAGGAAGCGGTCTTACATTGCACAATCCCTTCTTTGAAGCGGAGTATGTAGCTCGCGCTAGTTGTCAGAGCTTGATTTTGTGGATGACGTCCACTCTGAAAGATTATGGGTTAAATTTTGCTAGTGTTCCTCTTTTCTGTGATAACACTTCTGCTATTAATATTGCTAAAAACCCAGTGCAACATTCTAAGACTAAGCACATAGACATTCGCTTTCACTTCTTAAAGATCATGTCGAAAAAGGGGATATTGTGATGCACTTCGTGGAGTCCGATGCTCAGTTGGCGGATATTCTCACCAAGCCTTTAGATCAAACTAGGTTTGCCAACTTGAGAAGTGAGTTAGGGGTAATTTATCCCTATGGGTTGGTTTGAGGGGGAGTTTTGATCTTTTCTGATCTTTCCTTGTTCTTTTGATCTTTTATTGTTCTTTTTCTGAACTTAGTGATCTTTTTGAACCTGTTAGGTTTTTAGGCTTTTTATTGCATTTCATTGTATCATATTGCATTCATATGAAAAATACAACAAGTGGTATGAAAAATCCAAAAAGATGCATTGTATTATAAGACTTTCTGCTTATCTTTTAAAATTGATGAAGCTTTGCCTATTACCCTTTGGAGCTTTAGTATTTCAATTCGTGCTCAATGTCATGTCCAGTTCTTTGACTTGCTAGAATTATCATGCTTTTACATGTATAGCTAAGTCTTTGCTATATGAGCTAGAACTTTAAAACAACTTGGACTAAGAAATTGCAATTTGTGGATGTTTTAGCGAGTTGCGCAATTAGTGCTCCTCTTGTGACATTGGCCCTGTCAGAATTGCTTTGTTAGCTCTTTGATCTAAAATTTACCATTACTTGAGCTTTTGTGTTCTTGAGATTCTAAACCTGCTCATGTGAAAAATGAAAATCAAGATTGTCTTATGCTTAAATTGTGCCAAACTATTCTTACGAGACTGCTTGTCAAATGACATGAACTTGGAGATAGTTTGATGAACCAGACGATCTCATGGGGACTGCTTGTCAGAAATGACATGAACCTCAAGATTTATCGCCTTGGTAGAAGCTTAGAAAGAGTTTGTGGATGGCTCCTAGTCCAGGATCTTCTTTACTAAGATATACCTTTAATCAACTTCTGGTCGAAGCTTAGGATGAGTTTGTGGATGGCTCCTAGTCCAGGATCTTGTCACTAAGTTAGATCATTAGTCAACTTCAATATTCAATTCATATGAGAAAAATATTGACAAATGGGCTTTACAAAATATTGAGCAAAATGATTCAATACAGACTGATTGACTCTTAATGTGGTCTTTGTTAGATTTTTGATCTCACTTTGACATTTTGACATGGCCAATTTCACTTTAGGATCCCTGTTGATGAACTTGCTGAATTTGAAGCGTTGCTTAAATTGATCAAATCTACTGCTTTACTTTTGAGCTTTTGTGCTTAGCTTTGATATACATGTCTTACCATGATCTTGCTAGCGTTGTCAGGCTTGATATGCTATTTGTGCAATATTGGAAATACTGGCTAGTTCTTTTGGGTAATCTCCAAAGCTTCTTGTAATCAAAAATTGAAAAATACAAAAATAAAGCCACTCCATTGCACTTCATGCATACTCCTCTTTATGTTTCTGTTGTTTCTGCTTCTTTCTTTATTCTATAATTGTTATCTCTGGATGAGAGGAAGGCGTGATTCCTTGATGAATCCATTGTCAAAGGGGGAGAAGATGTGTTAATGAGAAGATATTTCATTGTGTGTTAAGATGTGTTAATGAGAAGATATTTCATTGATTGGGGGAGAAGATTTTACAAAGGGAGAGAAACTGAAAATTTAAAATTTGAGGATCATAGTGAGGGGGAGTTCTTGAGTTGCATTCTTATTGTATTATTGAATATTCTGAACTTGAATTGCATTCTTTTATCCTCACAATGATCATAGGTCAATTGAACAATTGTTCTTTCATATGGACCTCATGTGAGAATTTTGACCCTTTTCTGGAAATCAAAGTTTTTATGCTCTCTCTTGCCTTGTCTCACATGCCTATACTATTCTGATGCCAGCTTGGTCATTTACATTGCTTTTTTCTTGCTTATGGACCAAGTTGTGCCTTTGTGCGAAAACTGCGAGTAAACTCGTTTTCAAACCTCTTACTTACATTTTCTGGATAATTGCCAATGTGTTCATCAAGGGGAGATTGTGGATTTCATGGGGATATGTTCCAGATCTTAGGATGATGTGACAATTGGCAATGGTGTTTACGGTTTGTCGTTTCACGAGTTTTCGACAAAGCTACAGGCATTCTGGACAGGGGCAGTCCGACCGGTCCTAGCACGGCGGTCCGACCGGTCCCAAATCGGTCGGATCGGCCTTGTGCGGCGGTCGAACCGGCTGTGACCTAAAAGTGGTCAAAACGAGCTGGGCCAAAAATAGGTGTTGTAGGCAAGTGAGGGGATCCCAATGCACTTGGTATCATAATTTTTGGAGTCTCCAGTAAGAAGTTCTATTTATTTTTAATTTCCAGAAGGTTTCGGAATTTCAGGGTATGAATTTCGGCTAAGTCCCTAGGGGCGGTCTGACCGGCTCACAAGGAGCGGTCCGACCGTTATAGCGGTCCGACCGCTCACATGGAGCGGTCGGACCGGTTTTACTTGAACGTCGGCCAACTTCGTGGCGATGTTGTTTTGTTAGGTCAAAGTCATTGGTATCGTGGCATATGGTTTGCATGATGCATGTTTTGACTAACATGGGTCAAGTTGTGAAGAACTTGTTCCCAAATTCGTGTTTGCTTGTCTATGGTTGTGCAGGTTGCTTGGTGGTCAACGACGGTCAACGGCGAGGAGGATCGGGACTAGACTTGGAGAGTTGAGGTCCAGAACGATCGACGATGCCGGGTGAGGTCAATGACTCAAGCGTGACGCAAGATGGACAAGGGTGACCTATTAGCAAATCTGAGGCGCAAGATGGCGCTAGGTGAAGTCGTTTAGGTCAAAGGTTAAAGACGGCGCTTATGCGTGCGTGTGTGACCCGTTTGTTAGTGGGCCTTAACGGGAGCCCAATTGAGTCAAACCCTAGAGAGTTCTAGGCCTCCACTATAAATAGGAGGAGGTGGGGGCTGCACCCTCTCTCTCTCGCTATTTTTCACCTCTTTTGTTGTCTTCAAACCCTAATTGGCTTAGGGGGAGTTGAGGTGGAGGCTAGGGCTTTTCATGGTTTGAGGTGAATTTCGTGATCTTGGATTGACCACTGATCCATGATGGTGTGGGTGTAATCGGTGGCGATCACGTTATTAATCTATGCAAGGTTTGCTTGAGATAAGTCTCTTTTCGTTCTTGCTTTCAATTTCGTGATTTTAGGGCTTTCTTTGATCCGCGAGTTTGTGATTGATTCTTTCACGTGAATTAGCTTGCTGTGATATGTGTGAATCTATCTAGCATCATCTTGATCATCAATCTCTCACGAACAAGCATTAGGATCAAGTTTTCGTTCTTACCCGGTTTTAGACCTTCTGTTATTCAATTGGCAATTGCTCAGGATCTATCCAAGAATTATCATAATATTCGATTGGAATAGGTCCTCAATAGCATAGAGAAGGTGTGTGCAAAGTTTCATAAAGTTTGGAGTTGAGAATCAAAAGTTTGACTAATTGCAACTTCGTCATCGGGCTGATTTTACTGTTTCAGATCTGTTCTAGAGTCGGCCGGTCAGACCGCCCGTCATCACCGGTCAGACCGATTTTGGAGCGGTCCGACCGCCAGCACAACAGCGGTCAGACCGCCTGGCAATCGGTCCAACCGGTTGGGTCCAGAGGTCAGACCGCCCGTGCTTTGAGTTTTTGCAATCTTAGTTGATTTTGTTATTTTGTTTAGGGGATTTAATTGGATTCAATACTAGTCTTCCGCTGTACTGGTATATTGATCTTCATAGCTTCCTAATAGCTATTGGAGTGAAATTGTGTTGAATTCATTATTTGGGAAAAAGTGAGCATGCTCCTATTCACCCCCCCTCTAGTCGCCTTTTCGGTCCAACACATTCATAACTAGAAGGTTTAGAGATATTAGAAAACTCAGGATTTGAGGGGTTTCGGGTCCCTTGATTTTCGAAAGAGATAGTATAATATGTCTGTATTGATAAGGACATGGTTTAGGGCCCTAGCATATAAAGGCTAAAGAGGTTAAGAGTAACACGGGGGCTATGAGAGGCTTTTTGTGGCGGCTTTAGGCGGAGAGTTTTTCGGTGTTTTTGTGCTAGAGTTTGAGTGGTGCTGTGAGAGAACTTTGTAGCCATAGAACATAATTGAGTAATAATATATCAAATCTATTCCAAGAAAGATTAGTCATCGTCGGCGGCTTGTTTTTCTATCTTCGACCAACTTTTGTGTTGATCTGTCTTGGACTTGTTCTTGTTCAGAGCGGTCTTTGACTTGTTTTTGTTCCAAGCAGTGCGAGACATTCTGAAGTCGTAGGACGGAAGAAATCTGATAGTCGAATCCTTTCGACTAGGTGATCGCAACTTGTTTGACCAGATCGACCTCGCCTTCTTCGATCACGTGTTGTGTTGTTCAACCGGTTATCGACAATAGCTGTGACTGGCTGAACAGATCAGAGTTGTTTGACCACTACGACTAGGTGACAAACTGGTATGAGTACGTTGTGTTTGGTTGCCGGTTGAATTCATAATAGGTACTCTTCGGTAAGTCAAAAAAGAAGGCACTACAATCAGCACCCCCTCTGATTGTCGTATCCGATCCTACAAGTGGTATCAGAGCGGGTTGCTATGGCGTCAGAGAGGTATGTGAATTGCCCCCATGCTAGATGGTACTGATTTTGCTTTTTAGAAGTATCATATGCAAGCTTATATTGAGGCTCAAGGTAGTGATGTTTGGAATAAGGTTTCTAGACCTTATGACGTTCTTGTTACTAATCTAAATAAAACAGATGTTGATTTAAATGCTCAGGCTCGTAACTTGTTGTTTTAAGGGATTTCTCGCAAATAATTTTATCGTGTAGCTCATATTAATTCTACCAACTTAATATGGAAAACTATTTGCGATTATCATGAAGGAACCACTAAAATTAAGAAAGTGCGTAAAAATCTTTATAAAAAAGAATAATCTGATTTTGCTATGAAGCATGGTGAAGCTATTGATGATCTTTTTTCTCTTTTTGAAAAAAAATAATGAGCAATTTGCACGGTGTTAATGTTATTTCTACTGATGAAGATAATGCAACTAAAATTTTAAAATCTTTAGGTTCTAAGTGGTAACTGGTTGTCACACTATTAATCTAGATAGTTTAACCATGGATGATCTTCTCTCCAGATTGAAAACCTATGAGATGAAAGTTTTGCCATCTAAGATTGATAAATCTTCATCTTTAGCACTTGTGACTAACCCATGTAGGTTGTTTCATCGAGTTATTTTCTTGTGTCTGCTTTGTCTTCTTTTTCAGAGGAACAGTTCGAACAGCTCTCTGAAGAGGATTTGGTGTTGATCTCCTCACGGGCATACAAGACACTCAACAACATGAGGACGAGGAAGTGAAGTGGTGTGTTAAGTTCGATCAAGTGTTACGAGTGTGGCGAGACAGACCACATTAAGGTGGAGTGTCCCAAGCTCAAGGGGAAGGTGATCAAGGAAGACAAGAATTACCATCATTGGCCATGCAAAAACAACAAAATCAAGGGTGGCAATTTTCGTTGGAAATTTGTTGAAAATGTTCTTTCATCTATCGAGCATCTCGATTTGAGTGATGTGAAATATGATAGTTTCGATGATGACAACCTCGACAATGATGGTGCTAAAGGTAAGAAGAAGAAGAACGACGACTTCACGTGCATGTGCTTCATAGCAAGAAACGACAACGACGACGACGGTGACAGTGTTCCCAGTGAGATAAGACCATCATATGATGAGCTTGAAGATGGTTTGATTAAACTTGATATTGAACTGAAAAAGACAAAAAAGAAACTAAAAGAAAATAATTGTCTTGTTGAATGCTTAACTTCTGAAAACAATAGACTTAGAGTTTCTATTCCTGATAAAGAATTATGTGAGTCTTGTCAAGTTTTACACTCTGAGTTGGAGACTGCTAGGTCAATGAATGCATCAAACTTGATTCAACTTAGGAATGTAAATGCTAAATTTGATGATTTAAGGATGTCACATGACTCTTGTGTTAAAAAGTTGAAACTTGCAAATAATAAAACTGAAAAACTAAAGTTTATTTTATCTACATCTTTAGAGTCAAGTATTTCAAATCCTCAAACTAAAACTTACTCTAATTGTGGATTGCTAGAAGCTAGACTTATTTTATCATAGGAAACAATTCAACAGATGCTTTATCATGAGATATCTTCTCGCTCTAACTGTCCTAAACTTACCATATAAATAGAAGATTTGACTAGACAACTTAATGATTTTACTGAAAAAGAAATATTGGCTCAGTCTAGTGCTTCTAAGAAACTTGTGAATGAATTTGTTAAATGCACAACTTATCTCACTCTAACTAAAGACAATGGGTATCTCAAGGATACTTTAGAGAGATTTTCCTTTGGCAAGAAAAATTTGAACATGATCTTAAACAAGTCAAAAGTGAGTGTTAAACATCAAGGTCTAGGATTTAATTTTGTTGAGCATGCCAAGAATAATCCTCTTAGGATTGTTAAGATTCTTGAACTGGAAAATTTGACGTAGAATCTGAACCAAAATAAATTATTTTTAAATCACTGGTATTGCAAAGGATTCTTCTACACAAGTGGGTGTTGTAAAGGCAATAGATAGTGCTTTTTATCAAGACAAGTATAAATGCACTCATTGTGGTAGAGAGGGTCATTTGGTTCAATTTTACTTTCAAAAATCAAAGAAAGAAAAGAAAGATAGGTTAAGGAAGGTTTGTCCTACTGGAGTGGAGTTTGATCAAGCTCCTTATCATCGCTTTTCTCCCCCTAAATAATTTTTTGCTGGTTTGGGAGTTTCTGCTATTGGACTAGTACGACCGACATCTATCACGCGGTCATACCAACCGGCGGTCAGACCAGCGTCTATCATGCAGTCATACCAGTCGACAGTCAGACCGTCACGACAACTGCGGTATGTCTAGCAATACCCAGATTGTTAAAAGTATTTTTCTTTGCCTGTTGTTGCTTCTGTTTGTTGTGTATCTCAGCACTGACTACCTAAAGCTTTATTGTCTAACCCCAGTACTAAGATACCGATGATTGTTTGTGCTTTGTAGGCTCATCGCAAGCGGAAGGAGAACATATGGTTCATTGACTCTGGTTGTTCTCGCCACATGATCGGAGACACTAGATGGTTCTCCTCGCTCACTCATAGCACCGGTGATGAGATGACTACTTTTAGGGACAATGCTCAAGGACGAGTTCTTGCAAAAGGCACTGTGCGCGTCAACGATAAATTCATACTAAAAGATGTTTCTCTTGTCAGTAAGTTGAGCTATAATGTGCGTTCAGTTTCACAACCGATAGACGATGATCTTGAGGTGAGCTTTAAAAAGCATTCTTGCTGCATTTTAGATTCATCTGGCGATCCAGTATGCAAAATCATTCGAGTTGATCGTTTGTTTAAGGGTGGCTTTTCATATTCGTCATCCTCTAATCTTAGGTGTCTTGTGTCATCTTATTATGAGGATTTACTCCACTGGCACTGTAGACTAGGTCATATTGGTTTTGATCATCTTGCTCATATAAGTAATATGGATCTTGTTAGAGGATTACATAATCTTAAATTTGAAATATCACTGGATTCTGTTTGTTCACCCTGTTGTCACGGTAAGATGATATCTGCTTCATATCCTCCTCTCACATTTGTTATGTCCGATGCACCTGGTCAATTATTGCACATGGACACTGTAGGTCCTACAAGAGTTCAGTCAGCTGGAGGGAAATGGTATGTTCTTGTTATTGTTGATGATTACTCTAGATACTCATGGGTCTTTTTCATGACATCTAAGAATGAAGATTTTTGTCACTTTAGAGAGCTTTCCTTAGACTTGCCACTGAACTCCACGGAGTACTTAGAGCAATTAGAAGTGATAATGGAACTGAATTCAAGAACACATTATTTGCTACTTTTTGTTCTGAAAAAGGGTTAGATCATTAATATTCTTCAGCTTGTATGCCACAAGAAAACGGTGTTGTAGAACGTAAAAACAGAACGTTGGTTGAGATGGCTAGAACAATGTTAAATAAACATGCTACACCTAGAAAGTTTTGGGCTGAAGCTATCCCTACAGCTTGCTACATTTCTAATAGGGTATTTTTGCTAGCTAAATTGCATAAGACTTTGTACGAACTTTCTTTTGGTTATTCTCCTAATATTTCTCACTTGAGGGTGTTTGGATGTCGATGTTTTATTCTTAAACATGGAAATCTTGATAAATTTGAATCTAGATCATCAAATGGTATTTTGCTTGGATATGCAGCTCACACTCGAGGTTATCGTGTATTCAACTGACCTGCAAGGTCACTTTTGATGAGGCTAGTCCTGGTACTAGACCCGACAATGCGGGTATATAGGTAAATGACGCACCCGAAGACATCTTCTATGACTCTGACGACAATGAAAGGGTAACACCGATTCACACTTGACACACGTAACTACACCGATGGAGTCTATAACTAGTGGCTTTGATCCTACCTCAATGAGGTAGAGGCCACTACTTCTACACCCATGTCATCTACGACACCACATGCTCCTCTGCATATTCAATGACGTCATCCTCTTGAACAAATGATTGGTGAGTTAGATGAGAGAGTTATTCGCAACAGGTATAACTCTGATGCCTCATATGCTCATACTGGTTTTGTTTCCTCTTTTGAACCCCAAGATGTAAGTCACGCGTTATCTGATGAGTCTTCGATTAATACCATGCATGAGGAATTAGAAAAATTTCAAGCGTAATAAAGTCTGGACTTTAGTTTCACCTCCCGATGGTCATAATGTTATTGGAATGTAACAGCCCAAATTTCAAATTTCAGTTGAAAATAAAATCTAATTATTTTTGTGGAATTTTCTAAAATTTTAAAAGCTTTTCCCTAATTATTTTAAAGCCAAAATAATTTATTTGCAAAATCTATTACCAACTTTAAGTTGGAAATATTTTATTTAAATCCAAAATACCTCAGAGAATTTCTGTGAATTTTTTCTTCTAATTTTTGGATTTTATTTGCTATTTTCTAAAGCCTTTTTGAATTACTGAAATTATTTTAATCAAAAATGAATTTTAATTTGTTCAAGACAGTTGTTCGAGCGAATTCAATTCGGCGTCCTTTGCTTTCTCCTGTGCACACCCTCTCCCCTCCACTCTCACGCCATGTGGGCTCGCCTTGTCATCCTCTCCCTCTCTCTCGCCCGCCCCTCCCGCGCGCAATCATCACGGACCGTCCGATCTAAATTGAACGGCCCGATCTTGATGCCGCGTCCGGACAGCCGGTCATTGAAATCAGTATGGACCGTCCGATCTAAATCGAACCGCCCAAGCACCATCCGCTCCTCTCCCTTCCTTGCTATCGCCGACAGGTGGGGCCCGCACTACAAGGTCGTCGTCTCCCTCTCCTTCTTCTTCCCGCGTCCGCGCGCTTCGCCGCCATTAGTGCCCGCTCCCAGCTCCTCAATCCCGTGATTCCCTCCCCATTTCTCGCACAATCACGTGCATTAACTTCCCCGATCGTCGAGTAGCCTGTTTCCAGCAGTTTCTCCCGCAATCGCGCGCATTTACGCCGGTTCGCATCGTCGTCACCGAGAACCTCGTCCACACGATCTCCTCTCCCGGCCTCTCCTTAGCATATAAAAGGATGCCTCGTGTGTGTCTTCCTCCGCTCATCCCAACGCCCCAACTCGCCTCGCTCCAATCCCTCTCACGTGCTCGGATTTTGAAGATCTTCACCGCCGGCCGTAGCTCGGTTCTTCCCCAATTCCAGCACCGTCCAAGGTCCTCCGTCGATGCCGAGCACGTCCTCAGCATCGCCGCTTCGTCGCAGACCCTGTGCGCGCGTTAGTTTCACGGAGAACCCCTATAGCTCCATCTGCACCATCGACCTAAAACCGTCGCCGCCAAACCTCGTCACCGACGACCATTCCTCCTCGCCCTTCCACAGCTGGGGCAAGCACCAGATTTTGCGTCACCCTCTCTCTCTTTTGCGCACACTCATGAGCCTCGCCGTGGCGCGTAGCACCGGCGAGGGTGTCGCCGGAGCGCCGACGGCCTCAGGCTTACGTGGCGTGTCCACGTATGCGCCACCTCAGCGCCACGTCCGCCCTAGGATCCCCGTCAGCGCCTGCGTGGCGGCCGAGTCAGCAGTTGCACCAGTGCACGCGCCTCTATGCACTATTTCGTGAGCCGAGTCCACTGTGGACTCGTGACCTTTCGTGGGCCCGGTCTATGACTGTGGGGCCCACATGTCATTGACTCAATGTTTTTCCTTTAGAAAAATAAATCGACAATTAGATTATCAGTACTTCGAAGAAGGAAAGTTATACCATTTATCATATTGATCCTAGTTTTTTAAATTTATTTAATTCTTTTTTAAATTGCTATTGCATGCATAATTTTATTTAGTTAATTTAAATTCCTATTTTAAATTCCCAGTTATTCCTGTTCCTTTGTATAGCCAACGTTGTTCATTGAATCATCATCTCCTTGTCACCTTAGTCAAATAAAAATTTGAAAATAAAGATATGCTTAGATATTACTTAGATAAAAAATACTTAATTTACAAAATTTAGCCAAATGACCAACTATTGTTCAAAAGCCTATGACATTATTTTGTCATGGAATAATTTTGCAAATGTCTTTGAAAAACAAAATGGAAAAATTGGTTTGTACTTGGGCGAAATGGACAGTTGGTGGGTGCAGGTTTATGCACGGGCTCAACCCGGGTAGGGTTGAGGCCCAGGGGTTATTTTTGAAAGTCGTCCAAGTTAGTTAAGGACCGGCCTTTGAGCTGCATCTTGCAAATCTCCACTGTACTACCACATGTCTGTATGGGCATGACTAGGCTTATTAATTTGTAACACCTCATTGTCTTATATGCCATTTTTATTGAGTGGGTGTTGGTTAAACAGTATTCCTACCTAGCACAAGAGGGGGCTTCCGGCAGGTGGTTAACCCAAAGGAAGTCCTTAGCGGGTGTGTTAGCCTTGAGGTAGAGTATTGGAAAATTCTAGTGATAATTGCTTAGTCACACGCCTAAGGAAGCATGTATTGGCTGACATAAAGAGCAAATTATCTTGTGTGGGTAAAGTTGTACCCACTCTGCAGAGTGTAAAACTATTCGAATAGCCGTGTCCATGGTCATGAACATGTTGAGCAAAGCCACTCGAAATTAGACTTTGTTTTTTGTTTTAAAAATGATTTTAGTAAATAATTTTAGGATGGTGAATCCTTGTGGTAAAATTGGGCGGTTAGCCATGTGATGGGAGGGCATCCATCACCATGTTTCATATGGAGGTTATTCACTGTAAAACTGTAAATTTAAAATCTGATTTTAGTTATAGATTAAAAATTGCCTTGAAACTTAGTATGAATAGTTAAAACTGAAAATGTTGCTTTACGCAAATAAACCCTAACAGACTCCTTGTTTACTTATGCATACATCATATTTCTTTATTGGGTGTAACTTGCGAGCACGGAAGTTGTGCTAACTCTTGCTGAATAATATCTTTTCAGGAGAAGACTTCTATCCAGACGGTGAGGATCCAGACGTTTAGGCCTACGCCCCCTGACGATTGCATGTGGCGCATCGTGTGACCTACTACTTATTTGTTTTCCACTTTGTTATTTTATTTGGCCTTAGGTCCCATTTTGTAATAAACTCTGATTCATATTAAATAAATGCGTGATATGATTGTGATGACACTTTTTGTTAGACTGTGTACACTAGCAATCCTGGACTAGAGTGGAAAACACAGAGAATTCAGGATCCTTTGTTCCCGGGCTAGACTTGTGGCTCAGGGTTTTACCCAGGTAGAAGGTCTTGATTTTGGTGAAACTTTTGTACCTGTTGCTCGATTAGAAGCCATCATAATCCTTTTTTACATTTGCTGCATCTAAGTGTTGGAAATATGCCCTAGAGGTAATCATAGAGATGATGATATTTCATTATTTTCATGATTTTGATAATAGGTTATCGTGTTCCTTGAATGAATCATTTGTTATAGATCAATAAGTATGTGACTTGTTGGTGGAACTCTTTAACTTATATGATGTTATTCTAAATATATCCCTGGTCAGAGGTCACTGGTCGGAACACCAGTGACTCTATGACTAGCACATGTATTGATTGATGACCTTGTTTCACCGGTCATGGATATAGGGATATCGAATCAATAATGTGAGCTCATGTTAGAGAACATAGGGCTGGATAGACCCATCATTGAGACACTATTGAGATTGTTATGAATCTTTGTGTCATTAGTTGGTCTCAAGTAATGATGATGTATAATCCTTAGACCTGATATCAACATGGTTTTCTACATGTGTAATAGCACTCTTAGGGGTTGCCAAACGCTACTCGTAACTAGGTAGTTATAAAGGTAGCTTTCGAGTATACAATAAAACATGCGGAGGGATGTGACTGGTCGAGATGGGATTTGCCCCTCCTAACATAACAAGAGAGATGTCTTTGGCCCCTCGTGGTGATCGGATAAAGAAAGTGCATGGCCATGCCACTAGTGGTCGAAGTGTCGACCACATGAAGTTATCTGACACTCGATCGAGAAAGTATTGAACAGTCCATGGATGACACATCATCTCACCTGGAGTTCAACCAGACATCGTGAGGCAAAGGGAGAATGCATGAATAGGTCGCTTAGTTTGATCAGTTACAGACTAGTCGTATGGAGATACATGTTGGTCGTAGACTGGTCAAACGTAATCACAGAATGGTAAGGACCTGGTCGTAAGGAGTTACGAACTGGTCGGGACCAAATACATTCTGGTCGTATGGAGATACAAACTGATCGTAAGTGATGAGGACCTGATCACATATCATATTACATCAAGGTTCGTCCGATATATTCTATGTGCATTTGGGAATCGTTATGTGCTGCTAGGCACCGCTAACGACTAGTGGTCGGAAAAGAGTTTTCGAGTCATAACCGATTATACATGAACCTGTGGGGTCGCACACTTAAAGGGCTAGGATCTGTTTTTGGATGGTGATCCGAATTCGTATAGGCCTCGAGTTCTTAATGGGCCTCAAGGTCGAAGACCCATCATGGAAACCTATATAAAGAGGGGCGGTGGCATGGGGTGTCATCGTTGAAAAGAGGATGATCTTTGGAAGAACTCCCGAAACCCTGATAGCCACGCCTTCTCAATCACGCTGCCGGTGCTAGCACTCCAGCACGTGGTGGTCCTGCCCCATACGTGTGGATACCTCGGAGGTGTTGTTGCGAAGCATCAGCACTAGGACGATCCGCGACTCGTGTCGATCACCGGACTCGGAGGAACAGGCGCGTGGCGAATACGACCACTCAAAGGAGGAGACGCGTCGTGAGTACGACTACGACTGCATCAACTCGCTACAACGACTCTACTTCCGCTACGAGTCGACACGTCTAGCGGTAATCTTGTGATCTATTTCTAGCGGTGGTTCCTTGGTTGCGCGGTAAATTTTTGTTTGTGCTATTGTAGCCTTGCGGTTGTGAAAGTTTCGGTTGTTGGATTTTCAGTGTGAGTGGTCGGATCATGCCTTGTATCGGGTGG
Organism: Hsuehochloa calcarea; assembly: GCA_036346395.1. Classification (NCBI taxonomy): domain Eukaryota; kingdom Viridiplantae; phylum Streptophyta; class Magnoliopsida; order Poales; family Poaceae; genus Hsuehochloa; species Hsuehochloa calcarea. The sequence goes on from CM070610.1 coordinate 37,629,935, forward strand.
TCTAATCAGTGATGCTCTATGATTCTTTTTGACTGGACTCAGAGTACTATAGCCTCGAGTACCAAGTAATATAGTTCAGAGTATTGTAGCTCCGAGTACTGTATCTACGAGTACTATAGCTCTAAGGACTGAGTGCTAGTTTTTCGAGTACTGTAAATTCGAGTACCGAGTGGTAGAGCTCTAAGTAATGTACTCAGTCATAAGTTGAGGTGTGTAACGAGTACGAAGGACAGTCGGAGTTGCATGGTCGAAGGTCAAGAAGCTACTGTACACAGTCGATGGTTGAAGCTACAGTGACTGGTCGATGGTCGAAGTTCGTTGGTCGAAGCTACAGTGACTGGTAGTCGATGGTCGAAGCTATAGTGACTGGTCGATGGTTGAGGCTACAGTGACTGGTCGATAGTCATAGGCTTCATGGTCGGTAGTCGTGGGCTTCGAGGTCGGTAGTTGTAGGTTTCATGCTTCGTGGTCAGTAGTCGTGGGCTTCGTGGTCGGCAGTCGTAGGCTTCGTGATTGGTACTTGTGGGCTTCGTGGTTGGTAGTTGTAGGCTTCGTGATCAGTAGTCGTGGGCTTCGTAGTCGGTAGTCATAGACTTCTTGATCGGTAGTCGTGGGCTTCGTAGTCGGTAGTCGTAGACTTCGTGGCCGGTACTGTGGGCTTTGTGATTGGTAGTTGTAGGCTTCTGGTAAGTGGTCGTAGGTTTTACGATCAGCGGTCATAGGTTTCTGATCGGTGGTCGTATGCTTATAGTAAGTAGTCGTAGGCTTCGAGTGCTTCAAGTCTTGTTTTATTGGAGTACCTTGAGTACTCGTGTATGGTCGGCCAGTGGTATGACCAGCGTTTACACAACGGTAAGATCGGTATCCTGGTCGGCAAACGCAGCACCGATATCATGGTTTCTCCTCTCATTATCATCTCCTTCCTCAAGATCTTGGGTTGCATCGTGATCAAACTCACGTCCAATGTTTGGTGGTTGGTTCACCATTCTTTCAAGGCGTGTAGTGAGCGCTGCGATACTATCGTTGATTGAGCGCTGCGATACTATCGTTGATTGAGCACTGCAATGTGGTCGTGGTAGCTTGAAGCTTCCTGTCGATGTCCTCATGAATAGTAGTGTGTTGTTCATCCAAGAGCGTCATGAGCTCTCCCTTTATAACACACTCTATCTCATCCGACGTCTCACCTGCCATGGTTAGTAGAAACCAAAAGACAACACAAAGGTATTATCCCACTAGGTGATGGAAGGTGGAAACACACTCTCAAGCGGCTTACCACACTCTTATAAGTGTTCTTACCAACGCAGCAGGTTGTACGACCGGTGGCTGCTTCGTGATACCTGGTCGAGAGTTGGTACGATTGCAAGAGGGGACCTGTTCGGATCAAGAGTAGGTGGAGCTCGGAAGGCACAATATGTAGCAAGGAGTAGCAAAAACCGTAACCCGATTAGTAAAGTTGAATAAGGGTCTAAAGTACCTGTCACGGTTGCTGGTCTAAAAGTGTTCCTAGCCCTAGCACAACACTGATCGATAACAAGGACCAGATACAGAGGATTCAAAGGATGAAAGGTTGGGAGTGGTCGTAGACCAACTAGGGGTGGACAATTTGATTCTTCTTCACTGGGGGTGGTCGATTTTGCTTCTTCTTCTTCTTCTTCTTCTTCTTCTTCTTCTCTCTTTTTTTTGACTGCCGAAACCCAACCTAGGGTTCCTTTCTCTTTTTTTTGGCTGCTGAAACCCAACCTACGGTTCCTCTTTTTTGCCAATGTGACCTTGACTAAAACTCCTCAAAAACCCTCTTCTGGTTCTATGGTTATATATGGGTCACAAACTTTTTTTTGCAGAAGGCAGGGGTATTTCGGTAATTAAAAGATACTCTCTCTCTCTCCTTTTATACTAGCTCTGTTCGGCTATGGAACTTCTTCTCGGACTTTGTGTGGCAGGCACGATATGATGAGTGCGAGGGTGTCCAAGAGCAACAAGAAACAAATAGGGTGGTTGGGGCGGAAACGAGTAAATGGTCGAACCGAGTAGGTGGTCGAACACGAGGAGGTGGTCGAAAAAGGGGGGTGGCGTGGCCAGGATGGATGGTGGCACAGCTTGTGACGGTGTTGACTAGCGACCAGAAACAAGATTCTAAACCAGCAACATGACTTAGACAAAGGACACTAATTCAACAACGCGAAACAAGGAACGGAAATTGCAAATGCACAATGGGTGATGGGACAGCGGAAGAACACGACGAACAAAAATATTTTGTGGGGCAATTTTCTGGAGCTTTAGGACGATGGAAAACAACTAATCTAATAGGGGGGAATTGTGATTACTTAACGGGCAACTTTTGCTCTGATACCAACTGATGAGTCTATGGCTCGCTCTTCCAAAAGATACTGATAAGTCGATTGTGGAGAACTCGACGTTGATGATCCGGAGGCTCCGACCAAAACAGATCAAACCTCCCGCGATCACTACACCACTGCTCCGATGGTTATCAACCGTGCCGAGCGCGGTTGACCTCGCCAAAAAGGCTATCTCCTGTATGCGAATCGAGAACACAAGCAAGAAAGTAGAATATGCAATCTGATGTTGTATTACGAATATAGATGAAGCTCACAATGTGGGGTTCCTCAACCAAACGTGCGGCGAGACTACTAAGCAGAATAATCTCAAAGAAAAACCCGCCTTAAACTATGACGGCTATTGTACATATATAAGGGGATATGAGGAGATCAACCTAGGGTTGTGCTGTCGTGGAAAGAGGCGTACACAACCTGGACTCCGACGTCGACACGCTTACAATGCCCTATTAGGCCAAAACGGTGACGCAGCACCTTATTCATTATTTAGGTCGCGTATCTCTAGTCGAAGACCTGGTCGTAGGACTGGTCCTAGGGTGGTCTTGAGGAGTCCATGCTATCTCTGGTCGTAGATTGTGTTCAACGAGTTCTAGGCTCGCCGAATACTGGTGATACTGGTCGTAGGCCTTCTTAAAGTGGTCGTAGACCCTGCGGAACTGGTCGTAGACCTTCTTGAACTTATCGTAGTCCTAGATTCCTAAGTACAAGTAAATCATCTCCGTTAGGCAGCATCATAGAGTTCTCAAATAATACACTCAGCCCTAGAAACGAATTTAACTGATCAATAAGTTCACGAGCACGGGCCCGAGTAATTGGACCTTGCACATCATTCAAAGTAGTAGGAAGAGGAGTGTTCATATTAGTAGAAGTGATGTCCTCATCAACCTGTCATCACCCTCAGCGACAGGGCGCTCGATCGACCACTTCGACCCCGCACCCGGATGATCGCACGCAAGGGCGTGCGGCGCCCGCCGCCACAGCTTCACATCGACCTCGGAGAGCCCAGCCGTCGGCGCAGCCTAAGCCATTCCCGCTCCTGCCAAGCATCAGCAGCGATCGCTCTCGTTCTACTTCGCCGCCCTTCAGCCAGAGCCGCTCCCATTCCCGCTCCCCGGGAAACTGCACCACCCGTGGTAGCGAGTTTCCCATGGAGGAGTAGTTAGTTTAGATCAGCTAGCAGTGCTTGTTTTAGCAGTCTTTTGGCTACAAGCACCTTTTGTAGACGATGTGTTTGTATCGTGTGTCGTGACTTAGCTTAGCTTATAGGCTATATTTCAGAAGTCATGTAACACCTAACCTCTTATTATAATGCAGTCATTCTATGCTTTGTATTCTATGAGTTCTATCTTCTTGTTGGATTAATATTCTTTTGTGTGTGCCTTAGAAGGCTAGAAAACCCTCATATACTCCCTTTTGTTCTAAGTCTTAGCTGTTCTTCAGATGCCGCCTAGAAGAGCTGCCGCCCCAGCCCGTGGAGCCTTCGCAACCAGTTGAGGAAGCGACTGTGGAAATGACCGTGGCCAAGGACAAGATCTACCGCCATCACCGCCAGCAAACCCCTCAATGGCTCAAGTGATGTTCCAACAGACACAGATTCTCCAGGCCCTACTCGCTAGTCAGCAGACTGGGACAGTCAGCCGCACTTCCATGCTGGCAGATTTCCTCCGTACAAGGCCTCTCATGTTTGCTACCGCGAATGAGCCACTTGAAGCAAAAGATTGGCTTAGGGACACTGAGAAAAAGCTTCGCCTTGCTCGATGCTTAGATGAATACATGGTGGACTTTGCCTCCCATCAATTGAAAGGAACCGCCGCTGCTTGGTGGGAAAACTACCTCACTGCTTGAGGTGGTGATGGCTCAATGACAGAAGAAGAAGAAGCAGCAGCATCTGCAACCAGCAACCAACCAGACCCCACCCCCGTAGAAGAAGTTGCTGAGTTTCCACAAGAAGAAGCTGAACCCGTATGGTAGGCCATTCCTTGGGCGGAATTCAAGGCTGCCTTCAGAACAAACTTTGTGCTAGCAGATACAATGAGGTTGAAGAAGAACGAATTCAGACCTCTCAAGCAGGGCCACTTGTTAGTGAATGAGTACCTGACTAAATTCAACCAGCTTGCCCGCTATGCCCCCAACGACATAGCAGATGAGGAAGAGAAGATTGACCACTTCATAGAAGACATGCGTGAAGAGTTGAGAGGGCAGCTCATCCTTCATGATTTCTCTAGTTTCCACCACTTGGTCAACAAAGCTCTAGTGCTGGAGAACAAAATGAAGACCGCTAAAGTCAACCGCAAGTGAAAGATGGCTTTCCAAAGGCCGCAAGAAAATTTCCCTCAGAAGTCAACCTTCCAGGGCAGTTCATCTTTCAGACCACCTGTAGCTTTGCCACCAAGAGGTCCAACTCCAGCCCCGTGTCCCCAAGGAAGTGGTTTTCGTGCTCTTTGCCCATTGGCCACTCGCCTTGTCGCCACCCAAAGACCCACCTCCATTGTTTCAACTGTGGAGAGAAAAGACACTTCGCTAATAAGTGCCCTAATCGTCAGAACACTGCCGCAAGGTTCAACCCCGGAACTGCCCCAACTCAAGGCCAAAGTCCGAATCAAAGCAAGAGTCTTCAGACTTCGCAAGCATTACGGTCTACCCCGACGCCGAACCGTGGCCGGGTGAACCATGTCACAACTGAGGAGGCTCGGGACGCCTCCGGAGTGCTTATGGGTATGTTCCCTGTTAATTCAGTACCCGCGCAAGTTTTGTTTGATTCTGGAGATTCACACTCTTTTGTTTCAAGAAAGTTTGTTGAAAGGCTTAAATTGCCAACCTTTAAGTTAAAGAAACCCGTGGTGCTAAGTTCACTCGGGGGACCTCTTTTTACTACCTCAGCAAGCCCATAGTAGAGATTGCTTTGGAAAATTCTGGATTTCTAGCAACCCTCCTTGGGTTAGAGTCCCAAACTCTGGGTATCATCCTAGGGATGGATTGGTTGGCTGAATACCAAGAATTAATAAATTGCACCAACAGAGAAGTGGTGCTCACCAAGAATCCGGGAACCATAGTAAAGGTTAGAGTGGATTGTTCCTCTCCCTTGGATCGAGCAATCCACCACCTTGAAGAGTTGTCCCTAGAGACAACGCTTGTAGTCCAAACTTACCCCGATGTCTTCCCTGAAGAATTGCCAAGCATTCCACCAGACCGAGATATCGAGTTTATAATCAACATGAAGCCAGTGATTGCCCCAATTGCTAAGAGAACATACAGAATGGCCGCCAAAGAACTTGAAGAGCTCAAGACACAGATGGAAGAACTACAAGACAAAGGATTCATCAGACCTAGCTCATCTCCCTGGGATTCGCCAATCCTCTTTGTAAAGAAGAAGGACGGAACCGTCAGACTGTTTGTGGATTACAGAAGCCTCAATGATGTGACCATCAAGAACAAGTACTCGTTGCCCCTCATTGATAACCTGTTTGATCAGCTGACAGGAGCAGCAGTGTTCTCAATGATCGACCTGAGGTCAGGATACCATCATCTTAAGATCAGGGATGAGGATATCCAAAAACAGCTTTTACCTCCCGGTATGGCCTGTTCAAGTACACCGTCATGTCGTTTGGCTTGACCAACGCACCAGTCTACTTCATGAACCTTATGAACAAAGTATTCATGAAATACTTGGACTAATTCGTTGTCGTGTTCATAGACGACATTCTAATTTACTCAAAGACCAATGAAGAGCATGCTGAACATCTACTTTTGGTCCTCGAGAAGCTCAAAGAACATCATCTTTATGCCAAGTACAACTAGTGTGAGTTTTGGCTCCAAGAGATCAGTTTCCTCGTGCATATTGTATCCGCAGGAGGAGTCGTAGTGGACCCATCGAAGGTAAAGGATGTTTTGGATTGGAAACAACTGACCTCCGTGGCCGAAGTGCGTAGTTTTCTCGGATTGGCCAGGTACTACCGACGCTTCATAGAAGAGTTCTCCAAGCTGTCCAGACCAATGACCCACCTGCTCAAGAAGGAAAAGAAGTATGAATGAACGGGAGCCTGTGAGAAGAGTTTCCAAGAGTTAAAGAAGAGGTTAACTACTACACCAGTGTTAGTATTGCCAGACATGCACAAGGACTTTGAAGGCTATTGTGATGCTTCCCGCCAGGGTCTTGGCTGCGTACACATGCAAAAAGGAAAGGTCGTGGCCTATGCATCCAAACAACTCCGTCCCCATGAAGACAATTATCCAACTCATGATTTGGAGTTAGCAGCAGTAGTGCATGCCCTAAAAAACTGGCGGCACTACATGATCGGGAATCATTGCAACATCTTTGCAGATCACAAGAGCCTCAAGTACATTTTCACCCAAGCAGATCTCAACCTCCGTCGGAGAAGATGGCTGGAATTGATCAAAGATTATGACTTGGATGTACACTATCATCCTGGAAAGGCTAATGTAGCTGCTGATGCCTTAAGCCGCAAGTCCTACTGCAGTAATGTTATGGTCCAAGAACATCATCCCGGACTCTATACGGATATTGAGGTGCTCAACCTTTGTTTAATAGAACAAAGCACCATGGAAGTCCAAGGAAACGCATCCAACCTTAGAAGGGCAGATCAAGACCGCTCAAGAAGGACATCCCGGAGTCCAGAAGTTTAAGCGACTCATGGCCATAGGAAAAACCCCAAAGATGATCGAAGATCAGGAAGGAATCCTATGGTTTGAGAAACGTCTCTTTGTTCCCCACCAGAACGAGCTTAAGGATTTGATTCTGAAAGAGGCTCATAGCTCAGCTTATACTCTGTACCCCGGTAGCATAAATATGTATCAAGACATGAAGATTCTGTATTGGTGGCCACAAATGAAAAGAGACATCGCCGAGTTTGTAGCTTGTTGTGATGTGTGCCAGCGGGTAAAGGCTGAGCACCAGAGACCGCAAGATTGCTTCAACTGCTACAAATCCCTCAGTGGAAATGGGAAGAAATTAGAATAGATTTCATTACAAGTCTTCCTCGAACCAAGTCCGGTTGTGACTCAGTATGGGTTATAGTGGATAGATTGACTAAAGTCGCCCATTTCATTCCTATGAAGACAACTTACAAGGGAGATAAACTAGCAGAGTTGTATATGGCCCATATTGTATGCCTACATGGAGTACCCAAGAGGATAGTCTCGGATCGAGGTTCTTAGTTTACCTCACACTTTTGGGCTAGTCTGCATGATGCCCTTGGGACACACCTTACTTTCAGCACAACTTATCACCCTCAGACTGATGGTCAGATTGAAAGAACAAACCATATTCTAGAAGACATGCTTCAATCTTGTGCTTTGGAATTCACTGTAGACTGGGAGAAATGTTTACTATATGCCGAGTTTGCATACAATAACAGTTTTCAGTCTAGTCTGAAAATATCCCTGTTTGAAGCGCTCTATGGAAGAAAATGCAGAACTCATCTGCATTGGTCAGAATCAGGTGAAGGTTATATCTTTAGACATGATACTCTTAAGCAAGCAGAAGAGAAAGTTCGGCTAATCAGAGACCGCCTTCAAGCAGCTCAGTCCAGACAAAAGAGTTATGCCAACAACCGTCGGAGGGATTTAACCTTTGGAGTTGGAGATAATGTGTATCTCAAGGTGTCACCGCTTCGTGGGACTCGAAGGTTTAAAGATGAAAGGGAAGCTTGCACCAAGATTTATAGGCCTGTTCCCGATCACCGCCAAGCGTGGAGAAGTCACCTATCAGCTAGAGCTACCGGAAAGTTTGTCAGACGTTCACAATGTGTTTCACGTCTCTCAGCTCAAGAAATATCTCAGAGTACCTGAAGAGCAGACTCCAGTTGAAGCCATCGCCCTTCAGAAGGATCTGACTTACCCAGAGCATCCGATCAAGATCCTCGACATTATCGAGAAGCAGACAAGACGCCAGATCATCCGCCCATGCAAAATTCAATGGAGCAATCACTCCGCAAGAGAAGCCACCTGGGAACGCGAAGATTAGCTGAAGTAGGAGTTTCCGTCCCTGTTTCCAGAGCAGCTCGAATCACGGGATCAAGATTCTGTTTAAGGTGGGTAGGTTTGTTACAATCCCATTTTTAAAATAGTGAATAGTGTTTATTATTGGTTTTCGATTTCTTTGCGTATTTTCAAATTACCGTACATCTTGTTTCGGCCCATATACGCTACGCAGTTAACAAATTAGTGTTAAATTAGATTAATAAATCGCAAGTACTATTGCTATTGACCAAATATACTAAAATTGATTAGCGATTAACCTAGAGCAAATATAAAGGGTTACAGATCGTTACCCTCGGAGCTCACGACGAATATCCCAAATTAATATCCTGCGAGATCCTCCCCCCTTTCTTCCTCCTCGCCTTCTCCTCCATTCCTCCTCTCTTTAGCTTCCTCCTTTCCTTCTCCTCTCTAAGGTGGCGCAATGGGGAGGAGGAAGCAAGGGTGGCGGCTCAAACGGGAAGGGCTGGAGGTGCTAGGGGGGTCTATTGGGATGGCCTATTTATAATACCAACATATCACAGACAGTTCTAGTTATAAACCGTCTGTGATAGTTACGTATCACAGGCGGTTCCAAAGGAACCGTTTGTGTTGTACTTATCACAAACGGTTCCTTTGAAACCGTCTGTGATGAGACATCCACTATAACATGTTTTGTAGTAGTGACCCAAATGTACCAAGAAACTATTAGTCCAGTTTATGCCTGAAGAGATGCTCCAAGGGAGTAGTTAGGTTAATAACCCGACTAGGAAGCATACTGATGAGAAAAATAGTTGTTTTGAAGGCTTCTCCCCACAAACGAATAGGAGTAGATACATAAGCTAAAAGAGCAAGGCCAGTCTCCTCAATATATGACTATGCTTTCGCTCAGCTATCCTGTTTTGTTAATGTGTATGAGGGAAAGACACATGATGACCCATACCTATCTTTTGAGAAAAGAAAATTGAGTTTTTGGTATTTTCCTTCCCAATATGTTTGGACACGAAAAATCTTCTTGTTTAGAAGACATTGACATGAGTTTGGAATTAGAGATTTTGAACACATGATTTATTGCGCAACAAGTAAATTCATATAAATTTACTGAAGTCATCGATGAAGCTAACATAATATTTAAAACAACCAGAAGATGTATGGGCATGACCCAAAACATTTGAACATATAAGTTATAAAGGAGAGTTTGAAACATTATTAGAAGTAAAAGGTAGCTGATGACTCGTCTGTTGATAAGCATCACAGACTAGACTGCAGTGTTGCGTAGAACACAAAAGATTATTGGACTGTACTACATGTTGAACTATAGGGAAGGATGGATGACCGAGACGGGAGTGCCAATCTTCATAAGAAAGCTTGGCGACGCTGAAAACAGGAGGAGGCCTTAGCAGTTGCCTCTAAGAAGTGTTTCCTTCCTGGAAAGATCTTTTACAACAAAGAAAAGTTGGGTGGAATTCAAAAAAGACATGATTGTCGGCAAGAAATTTTTGGACAGAAAGAAGATTTCTATTTGCTTTTGGAACATGAAGGGTATTGTTAAGTTCTAAAGGATGTGCACGAGCAGAAAGCTGTGAATGACCTATGTGAGCAATTATTATACCTGCCCTACTCACAGTGTGGAATTTATCATGCCTGTGGTACTTCTCTTTGATGCTCAACCTGTCAAGTTCTGAAGTGATATGTTCTCTAAGTCCACAATACACGTACCAGCTTGGATGAAAGTGACATGGTTGTTGCTGCTGCCACACGGCCTTCTTCGGCTTGATAACTGTCATCAAACCTATGATAGCACTTGAGAGCAGCATGCCCTCGTTTGCCACACACCTGACACATAGGACGTGTATCTGAGTTGCGACTTTGATTGTTTTGGCCTCCTCCTTGCTGGTTATTTCTTGATGAATTCCCACAACCGCGACCACAACCACGATTCTTGCCTCTCGAAAAAATCCGTTTATTGTTGGAGAATTCATCCAGGACTTCTAGCGATCGATGAAATCGAGCCTTGAGATCACGCACGCGAAAACAGGAGTAAAACACACTGACCGGTCTTTTGGTGACGCAATATGTATGCATCCTTTTCGTTTTCTTATATAGAGAGGCAACATATAAGATTCTGTTTCCTACGACTATTCTGAATCCTAACCACATACGGACTCTAAAACCTGAATTCTTACGACTTCAGTACTCATTTCCGGCTGATTCCACACATTCTCTAATGTAATGGAAACGGGTGTCGATGTGTTTGCTTCTCTCATGGTAGACTGGATTCTTGCTCAACGCAATTGCAGACTGATTGTCAATCTTCATAATTACCTTCTCAACCTTCGTCTCTAGCATATCAGCCAACAATCATCTCAGCCATACCCCTTGAGATGCTTCTACACAAGCTGCAATGTACTCCGCTTCACACGAGGATAAAGCGACTACCTTCTGCTTTTGTGAACACCAATTGATCGGGTTCGACCCAAGAAAAAACGCCATGCCCGAAGTGCTTTTTCGGTCATCAGTATCACCAGCTATATCACTATCAGAGTAACTGACCAGCCTCAACCCTTCTTCCTTCTTCTCGTAGGCACACCCATAACTCAAAGTTCCCTTCACATACCTTAGTATGTGTTTTGTGGCAGCCACATGCTAACCAGTGGGTTTCTCCATATACCTGCTCACCATGCCAACCGAGAACATTAGGTCCAGGCGCGTGTGTAGCAGATATCTCAGGCTTCCGACTATGCTTTTGGTACAAGGTCTTGTCCACAAGGGGTTTTGTGCTGTCCTTGCTCAACTTCAGGTGGGGTTCCATCGGAACCTGCGTTGGATTACAATCTTTCATGCCGCATTTGTCCAATACCTTTGTTGCATATGTGGACTGGCTGAGAGTAATCTTCCTGGAGCTCTGAAGAACTTCAATGCCCAAGTAGTAGCTGAGTAACCCAAGGTCACTCATGCTAAACAATTTCTTCATCTGGCATTTGAAGCTATCGATCTCTTCGATACTCTCTCCAGTGATGATCAAATCATCCACAAAAACTCCAACCATCAACTTCCATTTTCTTTGGCTTTGCTTGTACACCGCATGCTCTAACAAGCATCTTTTGAAACCGAGTGCCACCAGAGACTTGTCGAGCTTCAAATTACAAGCTCTTGGGGCTTGGCGCATACCATATAGGGCTTTGTGCAGTCTTAACACCTTGTGATCTTCTTCTTTCTTCTCAAATCCCAAAGGTTGCACAACATAGACTTCTTCTTCTAAGTCGCCGTTGAGGAAAGCCGATTTGACATCCATATGATGTACTTCCCATCCTTCATGCTCCGTGATCGCAATGAGTAGACGAGCTGTCTCTAGTCTCACAATAGGGGCAAACACTTCGTCAAAATCAACGCCTTGTCGTTGAACGTACCCCTTTGCAACTAGCCTCGCCTTGTGCTTCACGATAATGCCTTGGGTGTCTTTCTTTCACTTATACACCCACTTCAAACTAATCAGCTTGTAGTTGTATGGTAATGGAACCAGCTGCCATTTTTCATTCTCTTGAATAGAGGATATCTCCTCCTCCATTGCTTTTCTCCAGGCCGGATTGGCTTTGGCCTCTTCAAAGTTCGTGGGTTCTTCCTCTTCTAGAAGACAGAAATCCAAGTCTTCTAGTCCTATCAAGGATGTGGCATCGTAGAGACTTCTGATGTCACGCTCCCGTCAAGGTCCTTCTGATGAGCTCTCGTTGAACTCCTTCAGTAGCGGAGTTCCAGGTAAGACCGGTACTCCCAGCGTCACTACGGGAGTATGTGGTGTAGATGAGCTGAGCGTCCCTGATCCCATGCTTGTCCTGATCGTGGTCGTACCTGGTGTTGCTTCTTCGTGGTCGGGTCCTCCGACTACACCCTGCGTGATCGGTGTGTCGGATGCTGTCACGTGGTCGTCAGGGCCTACGACCGCATCGTGGTCGTGTCCGACTACGCCCTCTGTAGCCAGCGTGTTGGACGCCTCCACGTGATCGTTAGCACCTACATCAGTGCCAGGAAGGTAATGTACTGTAAAGATCTCTCAAGACCGTCATACCTCTGCCGAGGAATCTCTGCTCCACTCCCACTTCTTCTCCTCGAACACTGCATCACAAGTCACCACAACTCGTCGTGTCGTCGAATCAAACATTCGATAGCCTTTCGTCTTCGAATCATACCCAATGAGCACCATTGGCTTGCTTCAATCAGCTAGTTTGGGAAGGTGCGGTGTGGTTGTCTTCACATGTGCAAGGCACCCGAAAGTGCGAAGATGACCAACACTTGGCTTGTGGTCGTAGTAAGCTTTGTAAGGAGTTTTGCCGATGATGCTCTTCGTTGGTGCCCAAAATTCTCCTGGGACTCCCATGCTCTTCAACAGACTTCTTGCCATGCCAACCATTGTCTGGTTTCTTCTTTCGACCACTCTGTTTTGTTGAGGAGAATAAAGCGCTGTTAGGTAACGCCTAATTGCCAACAGCTCATAGTAGTCTGTGAACTCATTCGAGGTAAACTCGTTGCCGCGGTCGTTGCGCAAAGCTTTCAGCTTTAGATTCTTCTCCATCTCGGCTGCAATCTTGATCTTCTTGAAAGCCTCGAACGCTTCATCTTTGCTTCGGAGTAACGCCAGTCACATAAACCTTGTGCAGTCATCCACCAACAGTAGGAACTATCGATTTCCTCTATGCATGGTCGGAGTGATTGGCCCGCACAAGTCACCGGGCCACAACTCGTGAGGAACGACTGCCCGATATAGAGACGTGGTCAAAAACGGGTTCCGGTGTTGCTTGCAAGTCAGACAACCACTACTACAAAACATGATATACTAGACGCCCCATCTTTAGAACCGTCTGTGATACGTAACTATCACAGACGATTCATGAATAAAACCGTCTGTGATAATTCACGGTTCTTAAGAAGAACCGTATGTAATAATCGAGACATCACAGACGGTTCTTCTTAAGAACCGTCTATGAATTATCACAGACGGTTCTATTCACGAACCGTCCATGATACTTTTGTTTTGTTGAGCGGGAAAATAAAAATTTGGACTTAATGGGCGGGCTGCCGAAACTCGCTTTATATTAACAGAGTCTCCTCACACCTCCATCTCCTCCTCTGCCATTTCTCCTCTAATCGAGTGTCGTCGTCTTGCCCTGACCTTGCTCTCCGGCCTCCCCCGAGCTCGTCGCCTGCGGCCTCCTCCACCTCGCCCCAACCTCGTCGTCGCTGGCCTCCCACGACCTCGTCGCCCCCGGCATCCTCCACTTCGTCGCCCCGTCCTTCCCTGAGCTCGTCGCCCGCGGCCTCCTCCACCTCGCCCTGGCCTCGTCGTCGCCGGCCTCCCACGACCTCAATCTCTCTACTCCCCCCTTTTGCTCTGTGATGTGGATTACTAAGAGCTAGTGTTAGTGCTATGTGAATGGATTGAGTTGATGCTACTGTGATGTGGGTGATGTTGTGACTATTGTGGGAGGCTCTCTATGCATGTGTAGTTCATGCTGAGTTATTTGGTTTCGGCAAAAAAATATAGATGACAGATCGCGCACTGTCCAGTAAAACCGCCAAAACTTTTACATACGAACGCGGATTACGACGTTCTTTGGCTCGTTGGAAAGCTAACGAAAAGTTCAATGCAAAAATCCATGATTCATTCGCGAGGCTTGGGGGGCTCCAGACGAAGTGAAAATCCCAAAAAAAAAAGAGGTCATTTAGGGCCTCAAAATAGCCTCCAAAGTTTTAACACCTGTTTTCGATTTTTTTGCAATAGAAAAAGCTATCATAGACGGTTCTTATTTAGAACCTTCTGTGTAAAAAAAGCTATCACAAACGGTTCTGAACAAGAACCGTGTTCTAAACAAGAACCGTCTGTGATAGTTTTTTCATAGACGGTTCAAAAACCATCTGTGATAACCCTTTGTGTAGTAGCGAACCTCGCAATGCGATTGACATGCTCGATCATGGGCACACTTACATAGTATATTTTTATACTCACCCTTACTTAATAAATTGTTGTTCAGAGAAGAACTTCGCTATTAGTATGAATCTCGACGACTAGACCGTTACCTTAATCGATTGCATGTGACAGATTACCTAGGTTCTACTATTTCTTCATCTTTTGCTGTTTTTTATTGTAGACTTGTAAACCTTTTCGGTAATAAACTCTAATAAATATTAATAAAGTTATACGAATTATAGATACTACCATATTTATTTACTGTATACACTAACTATTGTTCCAGAGACTAATGTTAAATACACATAGGATTTAAAGATATTACTCCTATATCTTGTAGGATCCGACACAACAGGTGCGGATCCGACTCTGGCAACACAATGACACAAGATCTGATCTGGCAACACGAATTTGGCCCGTAAGCAAGGGAGGCAACAGCGGTGCTCCCACTGTGGTCGGCGGTAAGAAAAAAAACCATAACCTTAACCGTAACATTAGTCTGACACCATATTAGAAAAAACTTCTTATACATGATTATCAATACGCAAAAAGCACCATACACCATCTACATATCTAACACCTACATCTAAGTTTGTAAAAGAGTTACTGCCTCCGGTCTAAAATACTAACGTTATATCAAGTTCGTTTTGGACGTTTCGATAGATCCTTTGCACTTGCAGATAGGATAGGAGAGCCAATGGGGAGTAACTAATCAGCCAATTGGAACCCAAAAACTGTTTTGGCCGCAACAGATATAAGCGAGTGCAAGCCTCATTACAACGAAACCTGTCCTGGCCTCTGTTATCTCTTCTAACTTGCTCAGATCTACGACCACAATCAGTTCTTTTTAATGTTCATCAAAAAAAGATAGCAATCAGGGATCATGTTTAAATAATAATACAATTGTCGATGCCTGGTGACAAGTCCCTGACCAACTTCTGGTTGAGTTTACAATTCAAAATAAGTTATGTACAACTAAATATGAATCGAGCAGCTAAAAAACCGAATCGGTCAAAGGTGGACCCTAAGGCTATGATAGACTAGGTACTGAGCATAATGATTGTCAACCGCGAGGGGCGGCCATTTGCTGCTTCTTAACCCTATCTCCAGGCTTCACCATGCTGGGAAAACACAGATGTGAGCAGTTGAGGCAGTGATAAACTGGAACGACTCAGAGCAACTACAGGTTATATTCACAGACCTGATATCGTGCGGGGTTATAAATATCCATTGTGACCCTTGTGCAACAGCAAAATCTATAAGGGTTTCTAAGCTTATTTTACGGCTTACCGCATCCTGCACAATTCAGATATCAACAATAAGAAAGTTTGATTCGTCATTAACCGGACAGAGGTTGTCAGAGATAATCTGAATATCTGATTGCTCACCATGAATACATCGAACTCATCCATGGCCCTAAAAGGTGCTTCTGTCATTCCGTGAAGAGCTAAGGTGAAGCAAAGCGTCGAGAAAGATCGCTCTCCACCTAGAGCAAGAGACAGCAAAAATGAAAATTCTCTACAACATAGCTACAAAACACTAAACAAAACGAATTATAATTATACCGTTATTTGGTGACAAGTATTATGAACGATAAATAAAATTTGAAAATACAATACAATTTGAGGACATGAGAAGCTGTAGGTACCTGAAAGTCCTCTGGTGTCTCTAACGGTATCACGAGATGCATCTTGAGGCATCGTGAGCTACATCAAACACCATAAACAAATGCTACATAGATTGCTCCAAAAGCAGTTGTGTACAGAAACTAGAAGGAAGCTATTGATGACGTCCAGATCCGCCAGACTAGCAGTCATCACTTCTGGGTTACATGCACATTGAGGTAAACATTAAAGGAGATTTTGTGAAAGAGACTCACCTCAACAGATAGAACTTTATTATTATAATCTACATTGATGAACCCACTGATACCTTTCTTCCCCAGGTGCTCATTGAACCTTCAATACAATGCAAAAGTGGTAGAACTGTCAGGAGTCAGGGCTAACTAATTACAGCGATGGATAAGAAAATCATAATCTTGTAGAAAAATCGATGATAAACATCAGAAACTTGTACTTACAGCCACGTCAACTGCCGCTTCAAAAGGGCAGCATTTCTCTGGAACTTCTTCCATCGCAACTCCAATGCTTTTTGACATGACTGCAGAGCAACAAACTTGGCTGAAAACAGATCCAGTATAGAGTGCATTGTACATGTCTTAACTGATATCTCAAAACAACAATTTTAGTACCAGAATATGCCTACACATTAAATACTAAAAACTGCGTGAGACATTATGTGAGCTAGGATCAAATATTGCATATACCCACAACCAGAATTGAACAATAGTAACAAATTCAAGCAAATATTCAGACTTGGTACAAAATCACAACCCTTACTTGTATGATCGTGATTAGAATTAAACCTTCTAAGTACAGCACTGAGAATAGAGAGTTAAAAAATGTGAAGACGCCATCATATCTAAGCAAACATTAAGTAGTGTACTTACATTTAATTTCTCCCTAAAACCTGCATACAAGTGTTGTTTTCTTAAGATTTTCCGTTCCTTTTTGTCATGCAGTGCTCTCAGATCATCAATGGAATCAGTATATCTGCTCAAACAAAATTCACACAAAATCAAAACTCAAATCGTTTTCTTTTTCTTTTGAAATGACGAAGTAATTGGTTGCAAACCTTCTGCTTTCTTGCTGAAGTCTCTGTTTCAATCTATTTATCTTAGCACTTAGTTGTTCTGGGGTGGATCCAGCAACACCCCCCAGAGCTTCCACTTCGCTCTCAGAGCATATAACTGAAGCCTTCTTGAAGTTTTCCTGCAGAATATACAGTCATCACTGGACGTGTGAGTGCTGAATTAGTACTTAGGTGACACAACAAACTCGATATATATAGGAGTTAGAAATGCTTGATAGAAATTAAGAAACTCAGCAACATCATCAAAAGTTAACAAAAAATTTGACTGCCAAGTGCCAAATTTGTAATACTTAAATGCTAAGATGAAGATGCTGCTTTAAGTACAGCAATATTTGGAGGTAGAAGCTTTTACGGCAACATGGTTATGCAAACACTCTTGGGAAAGTTCCATATGGAACAAACATAAGCGTGTTAAACTAAAATGTATGATCGTTAGATTGTGAAATCATAGCTCAAAACAAAATGATAATTTAAAAAGGTCATTAGTGCCAGTCAGGGTTCCAAATCCCGATACCGGATTACTTCCCGCCGGCCGGCCGGGAACGGTAACCGCCGGTTACCGTTCAAACCAGGAAAAAAATCGTATAAAAATCGTTTGAATTTGATTAAAAACCAGCCAAATTTCAAAATTAAAATTTGAACTTGTAAAACTCGAGAAAACCGGTTGCGATTTTTTTTCCCGTCGCCCGGCCGGTAATTTTTTCCCTGGTGCCAGTGACAAAAAAAAACCTGCCGAAGTTGCTGAAGTTCTGTCTGCTCTGCTTCAGCCATTTTAATATCAGGTAAAACTTTATTTTCCATGACACCTTCGTAGTGAGCCTTGTCCTGGAAAAGTTCAAACATTCAATCAAACAATAAAACAAGTACTGTGAGTACAATAGGTGTCCAAATATCACCTCATACTCAAAGCTCATAGAAACCCAAGCCTACAGCACACTGTACAATACTTACGAGGAAAAGAGAAGCGCACCTGCTCAGCTGTATGTAACTTTTCCTCAGCAAGCTCTAATTCATGCTCTCCATCATTAATAGGCCCCACCTCGCTATATGCAGAATCTGAATAAATAATTTTGCATTTAGTACGTGTAGAAAATGGTAAACACAGCCAAGGAGTCTGCCACAAAAATCAGAACAGTAAACTTCCAGGCATCATAGAGTACTCTGTAAAAGCAAAATCTATGCCAAGAGCAAGAATGAGATGAAATTGTTGGAATGAGGCTTACTGTTCATTCCAATGGCCAAAAAGCCAATATATAACATGTATAGGGTTGTCAACATGCAAAAAACACCCTAGGCTATATACATATCTAACACCCCCACCCTCAAATTAATGGGAGAGCAAAGCATCCACTCCAATGTAATTGTTGAGCTCATGCTTCACGAGATCTCGTGCAATGCTGAACGCACCAATACTATCTGATAAGAGAGAAGTCAGTGCACAAGCGGAAACAACGAAATCCTCAAGTAGCTCAGATGTAATGCTTCTGGGAGAGATAGCAGCCCTCGCGCGTAGAAGTTATCTCAATCCCAAGAAAGTAATGAAGAGTGTTAGACAATAACCTAACAGGCTTAGATTACTTCATGATAAGATTACAGAGGTGTTACATATAAATAGATTGGAGGAGTAGTAGCCCAGGGGGTACCGAGTCCCAAGAGGCCACTGGTATTAATTGGAGGGTAGCCCAAGGGGCCACTGAGTCCCAAGAGGCCGGTGGTATTAACCCGACACACTAGCAAGGGATTACACAAGTAACTAGGGGATTACGAAGAAATAGCAATTAATTCTAACATTTCAGAAATGATCGGATCGTCGGAGGAACGCTCGTTCGGAGCGAAAAATCCATGAAGACACGGAAGGAGCCCTTGGTGAAGACATCGGCGAATGCGACGTGGTGGGCACATGAAGAACCCGAAGCACCCATGGCGACTCGTTCACGGACGAAGTGAAGATCGATTTCCACGTGCTTGGTGCGCTGATGTTGAATGGGGTTGGTGGAGAGGTAGACGGCGCTGACATTGTCGCAGTAGATGAGACAGGCAGAGTCCAGGGGATGGAGAAGTTCTCGAGCGTTGTCGCTGACCAAGAGGCTTCGCGACGGGTTGGCAACAACCGCAGATTACGCCTCGATCGACCGGGAGACGATGGCTGCGCTTGGATGACCAGGAGATCAGCCGCTTCGAGGAAGGCGGCGAGCCGGAGGTGGGAGCGCGGTGTCCGGACGGCCATTCAATCAGCGTCGGTGTACACACGGAGCTGTGTCGGGATTGTTCGGGGAATGACCAGACCATGACTGAGGGTACCCTGAAGGTAGCGAAGGATCCTCTTGGCAGCGACAAGATGAGTTTCTCGAGGATCATGCATATGAAGGCACACTTGTTGGACGGCATAAGCAATGTCGAGGCCTAGTGAAGGTGAGTAATCGAGGGCACCCACAAGGCTGCGATAAGCGGCTGGGATCGACAACAGACGGCCGGCATCGGTGGTACTTTTGCACAAGTGTCAATCGGAGTGGAGCAAGGCTTGCGATCACTCATGCCATGGCGAGCAAGTATATCCGGTGTGTAATCGACGTGTGAAAGGAGAATAGAATCCTGTGGCGTTGAAGCGCAATGCAGAAAGTGATGCAGGGTCCAAGATCCTTCATGGAGAACTCCTTTTAATGCAAAGAATGACACGGTGAAGGAGCTGCCGAGACGGCCGTAAGGACAATGTCATCCACATATAAGAGCAAGTAGATCGTCTCGTGTCATGGTTTGATATGAAGAGAGATGTGTCGACTTGGCCGATGAATCCAGTGAGATCGAAGGAGGCAAACCTACGTGCAGGGCGCGCGGGCTTGCTTCAAGCCGTAGAGGGATTTGTTGAGTCTGCAGACATGATCGGGAGAGCGGGATCGGCCGAACCCAGAGGGCCGAGAGCGATATCGCCTCTCGAAAGTGTTCCGTGTAGAAAAGCGTTCTTCACATCTAGCTGATGTATCGGCCAATCCCTGGAGTGTGCCACCGTGATGACTATGCGAACAGTGGCTGGCTTCACAACCGGGCTGAAGGTTTCATCATAATCAACACCGAGGCGTTGAGTGAACCCCCGAAGAACCCAACGAGCCTTGTATCTCTCCAATGAGACATCGGCATGGAACTTGTGTTTGAAAATCCATTTGCCAGTAACCACGTTGGCCTTGGCGAGGCGGGGACGAGGTCCCAAGTGTGGTTGTCTGAAGAGTCGTGATATTCGTCTTCCATGGCTGGCGCCAATGAGGATCGATAAGAGCATCACGGCATGACCGCGGTAGTGGAGACAATGCCTCTGTATGCAAGGCGAGCGAGAGTGCCGTAGACTGTCTTTCCACGGTCGCCATGCCATGGGAGTTGGCGGCCGTGAATGGAAACAAAGACCAGCGAGAGCAGGAGGATCGCTCTTGACATAGCGAGTGGAGAGGGACCATGCCGAGCGTCGAGGAGGGGCTGCCGGGCGCCGGGAAGCGAGGCGGGAGCGAGGCACGCTGCTTGTGAGACGTGAATGATGGGTGGAGCCGGAAGATCGATGGGGCGCTGTTCAGAGGACGCTGGGACCTCGACACCGCCGACGGCTGGAGTGGAGGCGGCGGCGGCAAAGAGTCTTGAGGCGCCGGGCGACGAGGGGGCGGGAAGCCGGGAGGAGCCCTTGACGCCGGCGTGCCCACATGGGCGGCGATGGTACCAGAGGCACCGGTGGGAGGAGCAGCGTCGGGAGGTGGTGGCAAGGGCCAACGACTCGGGTGTACTGCAGGAAGAGGGACACCTGGAATAGTGTCGTTGTCGGTTAGAAAATCAAGTTCTGCGGGGTGGGGATGGTATTTGTGGGAGAAAGGAGCGTTGTCTCGTCGAAGACAACGTGGCGGGAAATGATGACGCGGTTGGTGTGGAGGTCGAGGCACGGTAGCCCTTGTGATCCGGTGAATAACCAAGAAACGCCTGAGAGTGGAGCGGGGCAAGCTTGTGAGGTGGCGGAGAGGTTGGGATAGCAGTGCACCCAAAGCTCGAAGATTATGATAGGAAGGGAGGGTGCCATGGAGGCGAAGAAAGGAGTGCTCATGTTTAGTGTTTTGGTAGGGAGGCGATTGATGAGATAGGTGGCGGTGGCTAGAGCATCACCTCAAGAAGAGGGGCATGGAAGCACGGAAGAGGAGGGTTAGTGTGGCGTTGTTGACGGTGCGGATCATGCGTTCGGCTTTCCCATTTCTTTGGGAGGTATAGGGGCACGACATGCGGAGGGTGGTCTTTGTGAGCAAGAAAGAAAGCACGAGAGGTGGAGTTGTCAAACTCTCGACCGTTGTCACATTGGGTGATTTGATGGTGCGGTAGAATTGAGTAGACACATGAGCGAAGAAATTAGAAATTGTGGGGAAAGCATTGGACTTAACGCGAAGGGGAAAAGTCCAGAGAAAATGGGAGCAATCGTCAAGAATAACTAAATAATATTGGAAACCAGAGACACTGACAACAGGAGATGTCCACAGGTCACAATGGATTAAATCAAAATTCTTGGATGCTCTAGACAGGAAGTAGTAAAGGGAGACGAATATGATGCCCAAGTTGACAAAGGCGTGGCAGAGGGAGTCAACTTCAGGCTTGCTGCAGACAATGGAGGAAGACTGAGCGAGGTTCTCAAGAGTGGCCTTGCCGGTGACTAAGGCGCTGTGCTGTAGTCGGGAAGGAGTGGCGATAAGGAGCGCAGGAGCCAGTGGTGGATGAAGGCAGCTGTAGGGTGTAAAGTGGCCCCGTGCTGTTACATCTAAGGAGGGTGTTCCGGGTACGGAGATCCATTACAGAAACACCAAGAGTGTCAAACTCAACATAAACGAAATTGTCAGTAGTAAATTTTCTAACTGAAAGGAGATTTCTGATGATGTCAGGGGCGACAAGGACATTATCGAGACGAAAGGTCGGGAAGGATGAGATGCTTAGGTGCCAATGGCGGGAAGGGTGGCACCGCTGCCTCGACAATGGAGGAAGGAAATGAAGAGGATGGCGACGGTGACCATACCGGGTTGGCGGTGATGTGGGAGGAGGCACCCGAGTCGATCACCCAGTTCGAGGAACTTGGTGGTGGGGTGAGAGAGAGCGATCTTTGAAAAGCGGCCGGCAAGGCCCTCGGCGTCCATGGCGCCAAAGCGGGAGGTGCCCGAGGTGGGTGCGGTAGTAGGTCCGAGCCGGCGATGCCGAGCGAGTACGCAGTGGCACGCCGGCCATCGTGAGCTCTGCTGCGGAGATGTAAGGTGGGATCGCGTGGTGGGGACCACGAGCTCACGCGGCGGTGGATCCGCCACATGTGGATAGAGCCGGTCCACAGGTTGAGTAGCGACGACCATCGTGGTGTGGTGGTGCAAAGACCGAAGTGCGGCTCTGCGGATCGCCATGGAGCCGCGAGCCGCGCCCACGGCGGCGGCGTCGGCCGCGATTGCCATCGAAAAGGTCGCCCAAAGAAGAATCGATGGAGCGGCTGATGAGAACGAGGCGCAGCGCAGTGATGACGCGAGTAAGGCGGCTTAGTGGGCGACGCGCGACAAGAGCCGGAAGAGAGGAGAGGAGGGCGTCCCATGTTGAGCTCGGCCAAGCGGAGGTCGCCACGAACATCGGCGAAGGGCGGAACGGCCTCTGGCGGGTGACAAGCTGGGACATGAAGCGGAAGCGTTCATTGAGACCCATGAGCGTTCACACGAGTTCGGTCCTGGATGGGCTCGCCGAGGTCGGCAAGGGCATCCGCCATGCTCTTCATCTTGCGGCAGTAGTCGTCGATGGAGAGGGCACCTTGGCAGAGAGTGCGGAACTCGGCGTCGAGGAGCATGGCGCGGGACTCGCGATTGTCGAGGAAGCTGGCTGCTCGATTCCGAGCCATGCTGCCCGGGCGGTGAGGCCGTCGTGCTCGTGGATGACATCCAGGAGGTCGGCGGAGATGGTGTTGAAAAGCCAGGAGAGGACGACACAGTCCATGCGCGACCACGCCGGATCGTAGGGGCGGGAGTCGTTGCTGAGGACGTGATCCTTCAAGGCGGCGCCGAGGATGAGGGCGAGCCGCGCCACTTGGAGTAGTTGGAGGATTGAAGATCAAGAACTATTGGAATTAAGTTCTTGATGTTCGACGGCAGCAGCTTGACTGTGGAGGTGGGCGATGGCCGCGGCTTCAGAGGAAGCAGAGCGGACGTCGTCATCCTCAGGAACGTCGGCATCGTCCTGAAACTCGGTGCGGAGGTGATCCCGAAGCCGCGGCTCTTTGCTCCGTGGCATCGGCTTTGCGCGCTCTTTGTCAGAGCGTCGGCGGGCGCGGACACGCCTCTCTGGCGGCGGGAGATTTGAGAAGAAGCGGCTTCCTCCGCGGAGCTGGTTGCGCTCTGTGTTGGTGGTGCGCGAGAGGAGGCCTCGTCCTCAGTGCGCTTAGCGCCAGAGGGCTTGTCGCGAGCTTGCGCGGTAGCCACCTGTGGAGGAGCCGGGCGGCCATGGGCTTGTGCATGAAGAAGAAGAAGCAGCGACGGCCGGATCGGGGCGGATGGGGAGCGAAGCAGATGGATCGTTGTTTAGTCTCGATACCATGTTAGACAATAACCTAACAGCTTAGATTACTTCATGATAAGATTACAGAGGTGTTACATATAAATAGATTGGAGGAGGGTAGCCCAAGGGGCGGTAGAGTCCCAAGAGGCTGTTGGGTATTAATTGGAGGAGGGTAGCCCAAGGGGCCACCTAAGTCCCAAGAGGCCGGTGGTATTAACCGGGCACAGCTAGCAAGGGGATTACACAAGTAACTAGGGGATTACAGTAAATAGCAATTAATTCTAACAAAGAGGAACCAAATTAAACATCCAGAATTGCTCAATGAGACACTCCTTAACAAAGGAAATGTACCGAGAGTCATCTCCAAAATGATCCTATCATCCACAAATAGGAGCGTCCGACCCCAAGAAGAGGTGTGTACAAAGAGGGTAAGGTCGTGATCACTGGCAGAAGCCGGCAGCAGTGACAGCAGAGGAGAAGCGGTTAAACCAAGCACGAGGGGCTTGTTTGAGCCCATAGAGAGATCAACGAAGGCAACAAACCATACTATCAGGGACAGAATACCCAGAGGGCAGCTATATGTAGACCTCACGCAGCCCGCCATTGAGAAAGACATTTTTAACGTCCAACTGAGAAATAGGCCACTGTCAAACAGAGGCCACAACAAGGAGAGTGCGAACAGTGGTCATGCGAGCAATAGGAGCGGAGGTCTCATCGTAGTCACAACAATGCTCCTGCTACAAACCATGCATCACAAGACGAGCCTTGTAGCACTCCAGGGAATCATCTGAGCAGGTTTTGATCTTGTACACCCACTCGGACGTGATGGGAGTGACGCGCGGGTAGGGGCACAAGATCCCAACTGCCAGAACGCTCCAAAGCAGCAATCTCCTTAGACATCGCGAGCTGTCACTCAGCGTGAGCAACAGCCTCACGGTAGATCGTAGGCTCAGAAGGAGCAACGGCTGCAAAACCGTAGTGCTCAGGCAGCCTGACAGTGTGACAATCACGAAGATCGTATCTGGGAGAAGGCGGTATGGGACCCAGCAAGAACGGAGAAGAGTTGGGAACAAGGCCCAACAAAGACAGAGGCTCAACTGAAGGAGTATGCCAAGGACGACGAGAGTAGTACAGAGAAAAGGGTGGAATCTCAACAAAAAAGCAAGAAGGTAACTCCGGTAGAGGTGGAACAGGTGCAGCTGGAGGAGAGGGAGGCGAAGGTGGCAAGTCAGGAAAAGTCATAAAGTAGATCGACTCAACAAGAGAATCTAACCTGGCTGTTGGGACTCGTCGAAAGTGACATCCCGAGAGATCCTCATCCTGTGAGTAACAGGGCCGTACCAACGATAACCCTTATGCTCAAGACTGTAGCCAAGGAAAACACACTCAACTGACTGAGCAGTCAACTTAGTGCGCTCACAAGGTGGAAGAAGAAAACAAACACGACTGAAGTTGCGAAGGTGACAATACTCTAAGGCTCAACAAAAGAGACACTCGACAGGAGTAGAACCCTGTAGAGCAGTGGAAGGCTACATGTTGATAAGAAAAACAGCAGTGGAAACAGCCTCAGCCCAAAAGTGATGGAACAGAAGAGGCAAGCATGAGAGCGTGAGCGGTCTCAAGCAAGTAACGATACTTACGCTACGAGACATCGTTCTGAGCATGAACACCAGGACAAGAGTACTTGGGAAGAGTACCCTACAGTCCTACTTAGCGAGAAAGCGAGCAATGCAACAAAAAGATACTCACCACAGAGTTGGCACGAAACACACGAATGGCCGAATCAAACTAAGTGCAAACCATAGTGGCAAACATCTAGTAAATTGAGAGAAATTGACTGCGAGAGGACATGAAGTAGATCCAAGTATGACAAAAATAATCATCAGTAAAGATCACATAGTATAGATGACCCCCTTTCGAAATGAAGAGAGCTGGACCCCAAACATCAGTGTGAACAAGATCAAAAGGATGAATAGAAATAGAATCACTAGAGGGATAGGGGAGTTGCAACTGCTTGCCAAGCTTGCAACCCATACAATGTAAAGAGGAGTCCCCATAAACAGACCCAAGAACACAACGACCTACTAGTGACGATAGACGCGATCCATAGAGATGAGCTAGACAATAGTACCAATGAGCGAAGGAGGTAGTGGAGGACACGACAAGACCAGAGGTAGTAGTAGTGATTGACTAGCTGGTGGAGACAGCAGAAGGATGTTGAATCCAGTCGAACTCCCAAAGACGTTGCGAATCACAACGCCGAGGGTCAGTACCAAGCAGAGTACTTGTGCGGCGATCTTGAACACAACAAGAGTCAGACTCGAGCAAGGATTAAAAAACCGATCCCGGCGCAATTCTCGGTCGGTGGCGTCTGCGTGCGTGAATCCGATTCACGGTTTTTCCAATCAATTCGTTAAATTTTGCTTAAAAATTAATCGAAATTTGAAATTTGAATTTACAAACTCCAGAAAAACCGTAGGGATTTCAAATCCCCCATTTCACGTAAGAAGGTTCTGCATCACGATAGCCGGTAGGATTTCCATCCCTGGACTCGAGAACACGACAGTCGTGTTCAGTGATCTGACCAGCCGCCATAAGCTATATAGTAAGCTAAGGACCATGAGACTACAGGAACATGAAAGGAAGTAGAAATGGTGCCTCGGCCTGCAACACGAAGAGAGGTACAATCTACGGTTTGAACCAAGATCGAGCGCGGGTGGTGAGACAGAAGCTGAGTACACACAGTCTTGAACTCAGGTCGAAGACACATCAGGAAGTCATAGAGTGAGTCCTGGTGAGCGCGGAGCAGCACACAGCAAGGACAGGTCTGGCAAACATCCGGCCCTAGTGAGTCAAGCTGACACCACACGTCCGACATCTGCTGGTAGAAGTCATCCACGATGGCATCGATCTTCTGAAGAGAGTGCGCCTAGTGCACAACTGAGAGGTACATAGCATCAATTGTGACTGGTAGTGAGCTCGGAGGTGCTTCCACATAAGTTGTGTCGTCAGCAGCTCCGCCACATCCATGGAAATGGCCACAGTCATGCTACCCAACAGGATGGTGGTAGCACGAGCCTCGGCATCCTTCCATCGCTCATAGGCGTGCAACTCAGATTGGTAGAGCTCCAAGGCCTCGGAAGAGCGGGCAAAACTGGCAGTGTAGGACGAGGTGGACAAGGGTGTTCGCCGGTGAGATGACCGCAAAGACGCCGGCTGTTGAGGTGAATCCTCAGGTGAACAGCCCACTCCCGGAAATTCGTCCCGTCGAAACGAACTGAGGGGAGCAGGATGGCGAAAGGGCCACCAACAGTAACCATCCGGAGCAATGGAGCAGATCAGCCGAATCAAGCAGAAGTGCGCGAATGTGGTCGGGCGGCGTATTGGAGCAGCCAGCGGTGTCGACCTTGCGGCTTCTACTCAACGCGAAAAAAAAACTCGGAACACGAAAAACACTCGGCTAGAAGATGAACTGACGTGAGGAATTGGTGCTGCCCAAAACTTTTACAGCATTTCCTTTTTCTTCTCTTATTTATACTAGCCAATAAAGTGTTACTGAAAAACTGAATACTACATGCAACTACAGCCACCATCCCACGACGTTACAATGCAATGATGAGCCACTTACTATGTTGTTACATGCAGCCACTAATGAACGTTTACATGCACGTTTACAAAACTAAATGCAATAACCAAGGCAGGAAAAAACAAAAAAATGTCTGCTACTTACTCCTACTAGAAACTAAAAGAACAACCAGCATGAAGGAATATTCAATAAACACCCTCTAATCCTTGTTGCGCTTTCTTGATCTCGATGATGTCGATCCTTATGCGCAGCTCGTCTTCCTTCACACCGTATTTTGCCAAGACAAAACCCGGCTGGGTGTAGCCCAGTCGAAGCAAGTACAATCAGTTCCATGACTTTTTTTACCTTGGCCAGCAAAATTCTCTCTTGATCATAAATGCTCAGAATGCCTTTTTCCAACACCGTTTTGTAGCCATGCTCATCGAGGTGCGGGGGAAATTGGGAATGGATAGTGGAGCCTTAACCACACTATTGGAGCTTGGGCTAGTTAGGCTCACGAGCTTGGGAAGACATCGCCACTTCAAAGTCCGAAAGTGTATCCTACAAGCTCAGATTGACAAGCGATGCCCAAATCTCATCCAATCCAACGGGGTTACCACTCACTAAAGATGCAATCTTTGGACAAACCAGAAAATCTTGTTGCAAAGATGCAAAAATCACCTAAAAATGGGTTATGATGTAGCCAAGGTGTGTCAAAGGTGTTAGGGACCAAGAATCCTTAAGCAACCATGGGGACAAGATAGGAGAGGTAGGAAAGAGAAGGGGCCTAAGACGAGGGGATACACGAGGCACTGAAGTTGTAGGACACACTCGCTAACGCTGTTAGCTACCACAAAGACCCATGCCTGCCCAACAGAGATGTTGTTGCTCGTCATGAATAAGATCTCCATCTTACAGACATGAAAGGCAATAAAACAAAGGCCTTAGTGCCTACTATGGTCTCCACAGTTGCATTGGATGGTGTGCGAGGTGGTGGCTAGCGATTCTCGCTAATGAGCCAGTAGCTTAACACGGAGAGTTGTTTGCAACACTACATCAGACCACGACAGCATTAGGCGTGTAGCGCAATGGGGCGGTGGACAGAGGCAAAAGCCAGTGCACATGGCAAGGAAGCAAACAACACATTGTATGGGTCCTTCTGTGGGGCTACAATCATTGCATCTGAGATGAGAGAGACAGGGTGCCACATCAGCATCTATTTCCTATGTAGAAGCTATGTGTTGAAGACCTTAATATTTAATTTCAAGTTAATATACCTAGTTAAACCACCCATGCAAGTTTAGGAACCTATAGTGAAATTTACTTTTTTAAGAACTTAGTAGTTCTCTTGTTTAGACATAAGAAAGCACTAGCAAATAGAAGGACAAAATGATATTGGTTTATTATCATTAGAGGACAAAAATTGGCTAACAAATTAATTACACTAATTTTATCATTAAGCCAAATTAGATATTTTGACAAATGTGGTTTTACAACATATGCATGCACCTGCATGCACTATCTTCACCATTGAATTGCTCTAAGATTTGTGCAACCTTTGGAGAGGGAATCAAATACGTATATCTGTATGTATTGTGTACCGTATGTGTAGCATTGAAAATCTTTTGTCGCCTCTCTCATTCTCTCTCTCCCTCCTCTCTCAATCACTCCCATCTCTCTCTTTCTCGGCGTACAGCAGCAAGATCGAGCGGATCCGGCCATTCCCCGTGTCGTGTCATCGAATCCGGCCACGACCGTCGTCTTCCTCTCTGGCATCCCTGAGCGCGGTGCAAGATCCATCCATACCAACCTCATGGAGCAAGGCGAGCAGATCTGGCCGTCACCCAGATGGTGCCACCAAATCCGGTCGTGCCCGACCACTTCCCCATCTCCAACAACGAGGGTCACACCTCCACCTTCGACACCAGCTTGTGGCGTATGGCGGCAAGATCAGGCGAATCCTACCGTCCCTGGGCACAACGTCGTCTTCCTCTCCGGCTTCCCCAGGGGCAGCACCACCTCCGCCACGCCAAACTCGCCGTCGATTCTAGAGATTTTGGTTCCTTTTTTTGGTTCTTGTGTTGCAATTTATGATGATCAGATGTGCAATTTCTTGAAGCTGAATCTTGAAGAAAAATTATTTGTTCGGCCAATTTCATATAAATTTTTAATTACAAAAACTTGAAGATCAAATCCAAAAAATCTTGGTTCGTGCAATTTCTTGAAATAGGAAATTTATTCGCTCATGCAACTGATCCAAGAGGAGAGTGAGGTGACAAAGAAGAAAAGAGTTGCGTGGAGAGGTGAGAGAAGAGAGAGATACGTATTTCACTCATCATGAATTTTTTTATACTATATTTTTCTTTTCCCATGTGCACCAATCTCAGAGCAAACATGTGGTGTGGATAGTACTTGCGGTTGCTTCTATACGTGGCTTTGATCTTTCCTATTTTGACACAAACTCATTGCCTTCTATATTCTGGACATTATATACTTCGAAAGTTTTACTTCAAAGACACTACTACTACAATTACGCAGCACGATGTCACGTGGGGAATTCAATATCAAAGGCGACGTGGGCCTAGGGCTACAAGCCATGCGTTAGCCAGCCGCTATAGGCCAAGAGTTTGATTCCTTGCCATTAAGTTAGGACTTTAGGAAAGTTAATATAAATTAGAAATATTGTGTTGGTTTAAAGAAAGAGATTGTCTCTAGTGGGCTTTCCATCCATAGTTTGTAATCCCTATATAAGGGCAATGAGATTATCAATAAAAGGCAAGCAATAATTATCTCTCTCTCTCTCTCTCTCGGTGGAGTCTTGCCGAAGCCTTTGCGCTTGATCACGGTGCACTACGAAACCGTTCAAGCATAGGGTTACGAGGCCTTGGCGACCGGTGTCCCACGACCAGGGTAAAAAAACCAATCGGTTACCGGCGGTAACCGGTTTTCCCGACCAATTCTGGTAGAAAAAAAACTGCCAAAATCTTTTAAATTCAAATTTGAATTTTTGACTCCATAATGTCTTTACCCAGTTGGTTTAGGCATTGTTATGCTAGATTATGTATTGAAACATTAGTTTTTAGTATATTTAGCACTATTAAAACATAAAGGAGCCTTGGATACTCCAAACAGTCCATGAGGGAAGCACTATCTCGTCTTGGACAGCAGCACATGGAGCTTGTCTCCCTTTTGCCTCCCTCTTGCTCTCTGCCCTCTTGCTCCCTCCCTCCCTCGAGCAACAAGTAGCAGCCCGCAGCAGCAGCAGGCGGCAGCAGCAACTAGAAGCCAGCAAGAGCAAGCGCAGCATTAGAGTTCGACTGCAACAGCAAGCAAGGAAGGACAAGAGCAGTAGCAGCTAGACACCGGTGAGTTTCTCTCCATGAGCTAGAGTGTTATTTCCAACTATTAGTAAACTAGTAAACATCCTAGGTAGATGAGTTGGTCTATTATTAAGATATACCCCTAACAAGGTCCAACTATGAACAAGCACGTCTCTGAAACATATATTCAAAATGTGGTATCTTGTATAAATCATCTTGACCTAACCAAACACAATGTGGTATGGATTATTGTAGGTGATGGCTCCTAAATCTGTTAATATTTAGGAGTATGGAGAGACTAGAAGGTGCTGGCTGGAAGTGCAGATATTGTAGCCTTACAAAATCAGGCGAAGGTGTGACCCACCTAAAAGAACATATTGCTGGGAAATGCGGCGATGTTATTGCTTGCTGACAAGTCTTTAAGAAGCGAAGGCAAGAAAAAAATCTATTAAAGATGAGCTTGTAGATCGTGGTCTGTCATGTCAAGATGTCTTCGATGATGACGAGGAAATGCAAATGGAATGGGCTCGCCGAGAGTCGTTAGATGTACACCAGCTCCAACAAAGGGCAAAAGCCAAGGGTGCAACGTTTGAACATGATGGTGGAAGTGGAAGTGGCACGACAAGTGGAAGTGGTACAGGAAGCAATGTCATTTCTAGAATGTTTAGTAGGTCACAGTCCATGAGAGTTGATTATGATATTTTGCGCAGTCAAGCACCCATCCAACCCCGCATTGATACAGCGCTACGTGGAGAAGCAAAGTCAAAACTTGGAAAAATTTGGTGTAAGTGGTTCCATAGTAATGACATTGCTAGAATTAAGGCAGAGTGTCCTTATTTTCGTACCACTATCATAGAGACACAACAACTTAGTCGAGCGTTCCGTCACCAAGAGGGTATGAAATCGATGAGACATATCTTGATGCTAACGAACAAGAGGTAAAGGAGTATGTAGCACAATTCAAAGATGACTGAGATATATATAGTCTCCATCATGTGTGATTCACGGACAGGACGTACACAAATGAGTATCATTAAATTCATGTTGTACTGCAATGGAAGAATGTTTTTCATAAGTCAGTAAATACAACTGGTGACGTACAAAATGCTGACTTTTTGTATCGTGAGATTCGTAAAGTTGTGGAAGAAGTTGGAGTTAAACATGTTAGGCAGATTGTGACTGATAATGGTGCGAACTACAAGAAAACATGTCAACTGGTAATTAAAGAGTATACAACTTTAGTTAGGCAACCATGTGCAGCGCACACCGTAAACCTCATGTCGAAGGATATTGGCCAGTTCGAGAAGGTTGATGTAGTTGTCAAGGCGACTAAGAGGATTTGTCGGTTCCTATACAACCACAGTCGCCTCCATAATGAAATACGCCAACAAATTGGAGGAGAGATAGTTCGTGCAAACGCCACAAGGTTTGGAACAACATTTATTTTCTTAAAAAGTTTTGGGATAGAAAAGCAAAGTTCATGAAGTGGATGATATCAAATGTGTGGAGCTCCAACCATTTGAGCACGACCAAGGAAGGAGAATACATGTATTCATGCCTCACAACTAGGCAATGGTGG
The DNA here is from genome assembly GCA_036346395.1 of Hsuehochloa calcarea. Classification (NCBI taxonomy): domain Eukaryota; kingdom Viridiplantae; phylum Streptophyta; class Magnoliopsida; order Poales; family Poaceae; genus Hsuehochloa; species Hsuehochloa calcarea. Next base: position 37,661,934 of record CM070610.1, read on the forward strand.
TCCAGTATGGATTGTATCATTAAATTGGTAGAACCGATTTATCGACTACTAAGATATGTAGACTAGCAGAAACCCGCAAAAGTGGCAAGAATGGTTGGAAAAACATATGATCTCAATTTCAAACTTCAAGGTGTATTGAAAGAAGATAAGACTACCTATGATCGTGTTATAAAACTTATTAATAGAAGAATTGCAATGGTGAAGGACCACACATATATAGTTCCAGGCAAGTAGATAATCTCCTAAATCCAAACACATAACATATATTTGTTGTATTTTTTCTAACATTCTAAGTGTGTTTGATTGGACAACATCGTTGCTAAACCCGTAAAGCCACAACTTATATAGTTTGGGGAAGAATCTAGCCCTCATCGTTTCTCTGACAATGACAATTCAAAGAATAATCGATGCACCCAATGAGGCAGTGCAGGCTCTAGGCGAGCTAGAATTATATTGTAATCGACGAGGTTTATTTGCTTCAAATGAGGCTTACATTAGTGCTAATCGTCATACAGCAGGTATGTTGTTATGAACTTATATATATATAGAAAATGAACCATCACTATGAGTTTAATATAATTTTTATGTTAATTGTATCTACATAGTGGATAACGTTTGGAGCATAGACACCAACACTAACAAAATATACCTTGCGGATTGTCTCACAATGTGTTTCCTCCAGTGGATGTGAATGTAATTGGAGCATATTTGCATTGGTGCATACACAACTGAGGAACCGTCTTGGGTACAAGAAACTACATAAACTCGTATATGCACACTACAATCTAAGGCTACGATTATACGAGCATGAGACTCGGAATGAAGATAGGGATGTAAATCCTTTTGACGATCTAATTAATGCCACTAGTACGCAGAGAGAACATAATCCATGAGTGGCTTGGTAGCTCCATGATGCAATCGGAGCCCCCACTAGACAAGGAAGATGAGCCCTCTATGCCATCCACAATTGTAATTGATGCCATCCCTCAGAAGGAATTGGATAAAGCACTAGATAATGAACCGTTGAACCAATGGACAAAGAAAAATATTGGCAAGAGTCATCTTGGGAAAAGGAAATATTGTAACCAACCAACTGAAAAATTGACCGCAGACTTTGCCTCACTTACACAAGCAAGGAAACAAGTGCCTAATAAGAAGAAGAAAAAGATCAATGAGAAGGGTATTATGGAAATCGATGAAGAAACGAAAAGTCTGCCATCTGATGAAGTCCATTACCAAGAGTCCGGTGATAGTAGCTCTCCGTCGTCCGATGATGGTGCTGATGATGGGACAGCTCATGATGCAGGACAAAACCAACCATTGGAATTCACCTACGAGAAAAACTTCACGCATGCTACCGAGGATGAAGACCATGGTTGTCATGCTTCAAGAATAATTCATAAGACCTACACGAGGGCTAAGGGTTGCCAAAAAAGATCAATCTCGACCACAGGACTCTTCTTCGTATGAATCTCATGCTAGCTCAAGGTCTACTCGGACTTATAGACGTCGAGATGTCAATCTATTACCTTCTGGTGATGATTATCATTTGTCAGACATCTCTTCTGATCCTACTAGCCATTACGATCTTGTATCCCCCTTAATAACAAGGGCCAGAATGGTTACCAGTAGGGTAGAACCCGAATATTACCAACAAATTTATAATCATTGGCTACAATATGCTCATGAAACACGCACTTTGGATCAATACAAAGCTCACCTAGCTCAATTTGAAGATCTTGTACTCTATAATAACAATAACTATATTGCACAACCTTCGTGTTTCTCGACAATGTATTGGTATGAATTACTACTCCATTATTGTTTTTAGTATGATAGTCAAGTTATCATTCATTATCATTAACTTATATTTTTATTATTTTACATGCTTCATAACACTTGGAGAAGAGGACTGTCCTATAGAGTGAAGCTAGCAAGGATGACTTTTTATGTACAACTACAAACAGTTTCTAATTAATATTTGCATTATTCCAAATTTCAAATTGCTAATTACCAATTCTCTATTTTTTGATTTTTCAACCGGTTTTTCCGGTTCCGGCTAGTAACTAGTCCAGTTACTGGTTTCGGGAAAATCGTAGTTCAAAATTTGGTTGTCGAAATTTGATCGGGTTTTTTCCGGGTTTCCGGTAACCGACCAGTTACCGGTACCGGCCGCCAACCAGTATTTCCGTCAGATCCAGCTTTTGGATCCCTGCCCACGACTATCTATTGCGCTCCCTAGCGGGGCATGACACCCAAACCTTGTTCGCACATTATGTTGTAGTGCATTATATCCGATTTCATTTGCTCCTTTAATCCACCATAACTCTAATATGAAAATAAGCATAATAAACCAGATGTTAAACAGCTGAACGTCAGCATAAATATCAGCAACAGATGATAAAAGTCATTAGTAATATGGAATTTTCATACCACTAAAGTCCTTGTAAGAAGCTCTTTGATCATTCTCCTTTTGTAAAGCTTCTGTTAACCTTACATTGATTTTCTGCAGTAACAATTCTTTCTCCTCAATGTCTTCCCGCAATTGCTGCAGAATTAAGTAGCATGGGAAATGATGGCATCCTTGCTTAGATAGCGAAGGTAAGTACTCAGATACAGTAAAAACAGAGAAATGGGAACAAACCTTCATTTCTGCCTCTAGTTCACTGGTATCCATAGCAGTATCACGATTATTGTCAGCGGAAATCTTCTTGGTGTCATCCAGTTGCACTTTTTTATTCTCTAGACGCTGCCCCTCAAGTTCTCGTTTTCTCTGTGGAACAAGAGGAAAAGTTATCAAATGATTTAAATAATTGTATAGCAGTCAGAATTTTACCTTCAAATTACTTATATTCCTTTTGAGGTAGTTTTGATCATTATCTAACTTGCTTTTCTGGCCCCTCTTTTCCCGGACTATTCGTTCAATTTCAGTAGCTTCCTTCTCCATTTCAGTTATTCTTTCTCCCAGTGAAGTGCACAAACGACCAGCTCTACCCTTTCTGCTTGGAGGTAGAATGGTCTGAACAGAACCTCTAGAAAACCTGAAAGAAATAATCAATGGCAACAGAATCATCAAAGAACGAGCGTATAACAATAAGATGTTACCTAGCAGATTTTTTTTTTAAAAGAAAATGTTTATAAAGTAATGCATCAGTAAAACTGCTCCGGGACCTTAAAGCACAAGACTGGTACCTGCTATGCGGCCTATGCCCCTAGCAATAAAAAAACCATTGGGCTACATTTCGGACAAAATCAACTTATTACATGCTTCCCTTTTAAAAAAGCCTGTACTTTCCCAAAAATGAAAATCCCAGCCTGTTTTTATTTTGGCCAGTGTTACAAAGTCGATGACTAGTCGTCCGGTCAGCTGGGCTGCACCAATTGGAGGCAGCAAGTCGTATTGCCACGAAAATCGGGTGACCTTTTTGCTGGTGCCAATGATGAGGCCTAGCTGGGCGGGCAACTTGGCAGATGCCAAAAATCGAGGGAGACTGACAGAGAGCAAGTGGAGGATAAGGTGGCCAGCATGAGGACACAGCCGGGGGAATTACAGGAGGAGGTTGTCTGTGTGAAGAGACAGCAGCTGCCTGCATATGGGCCATACTTAGCCCCAATATCAGGCATCCCACCTGCAAGATTTGGACCAATATCAGCCCACCCAGCCCATGTCATGCTCTCAAACATTAGGTTTTCATGCCCTCCAAACAACTGCTGCACGCACGAACTCAAGAGGGACTCGGAGAGGTGCAACGAAGGGTTCTTCTCCTTCCTTTGTTTTGCTGTTCTGTTCTAGATCAAGATGTAGTAGTAGCAGACTAGCAGCAGCAGATGGTAGATGTAGATGTAAGCTAGTAGCAGCAAGGTGGTAGATGTCGTAGTGGACTAGTGGCATCAAGTAGTAGAACCAAGTAGCAACCAGCAAGTCATAGCAAGTTGTCGACTGACTGACCTACCACTCGACTAGTTGGACAGTCGGCTCCTAGGCTCAACTGATCGACTTAATTATAATCTGGGTGCCCATGTGAGTCCATGCTATATACCTGTATTTCTTAGTTGGTGCAAGCATGTGTACTTAAAGTTTGGCAATTTGGCACATGAACATCCAATTTTGGCAATCCAGTCACGTCCACTATTTAAGTTTTTACAATTTACCACCAGCAACTTCAGAAAATAACTAGTGAAAACGAACACTTATAATCTCAATAAAATTGCTCACTAGCAATTTTGTACAATTTACCACCACTTATTTGGTTTTGGTGCTCATGTTATCAGGTCATGGAACTAATTTCCAACCTTGCACGCAAGAGAACAAATTTACCAAGACAGTTGGGTATGATGTTCTCCAAATCCAAAAGGTGACAAATTGCTAAAATAAAAGTAGAGATGGTAAATTGCACAAAATCGCAAAAAATGAATTATGAAAACTAAATGCATAGGTGGGATTCTGCAATTCTATGAACGTGCAGGAGGTGCATGGTGCAGTTTTCTCTTTATAAAATGGGGGGATAGGAAAATACCTTTAAAACCCTAAACTTACTTCTGCAAGGATTTACTATGGTAATTTGCATCTAGATCACTTCATGATAACTAAATAAATGGCTAGAATGAATAGAATATGACCAAAGCCAAAATGAGCACCACCACCGAGACTTACATTCTGTACCCATCAGAAGTATACACGTCCTTCAGATTTTGTATCCTATGATCAAATGCAACAGATTTGCCCACTTCATAATCTCGAACTAGGACTTGTCTTTCAGCATTACCCTGAAACGGAAGAATTTTCTAGTAATGTATAGCTCCAATAATACTTAAAAGTTAAAACTGAAACATCTGAAGACAAATGAAAGAACAATGTAATGTCTTATTGACAATGTTCCCCTAGGTACTAAGCGCTAGTCGAACGGCAGACCAACGCCTAGACCCTAATCGCCGCCTAGGCGGGCGCCTAGGGGAACACTACTTATTGACATCTATAAACAAAATAGTTATGTGAAGTTTTCATAATGTGCTACCTGATCAACCAATACGTTTAATACAGTGGGATTTTCTGAATGAATAACTGAAAGTATCGTCGGGTGTGTTGTTGAAGGGCGTAAATGGTCTGGAATGTTCAATCTATAAAAAGGTCTTGGAATTAGAATTCATTAACAACCAAACCAAAAACTCTGAAGAAAATGGAAGGCCTTATAATCTCACCTTGGCCTAGCAAAATCATATATAATAATTTGAAGGTTACGGTAGTTTGCTTCTCTCGCACATTCTCGTAAAACGAGTGAATCCCCATGACATGAGACAATAAAAGCATCTAGGAGCCTTCCAAATGCACAATCAACTGCAACAGACCAGGAGTCGCTAGCAAGTTGCTGCATGGCAACAAGCGCTATTAAGGTTTAGAACAAGCAATGCAACTATAGCATTACCTATTAGACAGGACAATACTATATGAAAGAATTAGCTATAATTTCTGACATCACGTTGCATTACAAAAGAACTGGAGTACCCCTACTGGGAGTAAGCGTGCAATATTAATTACAACAACTTAGTGGCAGCCCAAAAGATCATATGAAGCTTACTATTTTCTATTTCTAATGGATTAACATTTGATGACAAATCTATTTTGCATTCATGCTATTTGATGCAGAGAGAAGAAATACAAAGACGGTGACTCAAATGAACAGAGGTCAACAGCACAAAAGATAAAATCGATTGTTTTCTTTTTCTAAAGGGGTAACTGAATCACTTGGATCATGATGCAAAGACCAAGCCATATGGAAGACAGATTTTATAGCCAATATCAGCTATATGCCTATACAGCAGCAGGAGATCCTAGGATGAACAGAGGACAGGATAATGGGTATGCCTGATCACAGTAATAAAGGTGGATGGATACAGACTTTGTAGAGCAACCAATGCAACTGCGCTAAGGGGGCATGGCATTGACCTCTTGATGGGAAGAATAATTTGGCTGCCACCTCTAAAGCTGTAAATAAAGAAATTACAGACTAAAGATGATGGAAGAACTGAAGGGGTGTCCTATAAACATGTGAGTTGTCAACAAAACATGGTAGACAATACAACATGGATCAGAGACAAGTGCTTAATGATATATCAATTGCACAAAGTAACATTAAGTACTTCAAATGGTATTATTAAATCAAGACTAACCAACTCAAAACAACAATCAAGATAATCAGTACTTTCATACCACATGAGCTCCTATCGGACCAATAGGAGGGCTTTTGAATCTTTTCTGTTGTGTGTCTATTGATCTCAAGAGTTGCAGAACTCTCTCCCCCCCAAATGATGTTACCTGAAATGAAGCACCAATTGCACATAAATAAAGAAAAAAACAGATGCTAAGAAGATGGGTTTTAATCACATACTGCTTATTGTAACAGAGAATATACCTTATGAGCTTGGCGTTGTTGAAGATCACGAATGTGAGAATTTAGTTGGTGAATCTTGTTTCCGTTTTCAATTATCTGCAAAAAGAAATGTAATGGAATACATGGTACAAAAAGAACCACATGCTCCAAGACAGACAAAAGTTGGCTAACTAACAAATATAGAAGCACTTGTGAACTTCATATAGTGCAGATAACTGATGCTTTTCAGACAACATTGAGGACCACATCTTAAAAAGGTAGCTACTACCAAGACAGAGCTCATTCTCAGCTTGAAACCACATGAGAATACAGGTTCAAACGGTTCACATATCTTTACTAATATAAAAGGGAGTTTGTCCGTCGTCCTCCCCTCCTGCCTATGTACGCACGCAGCGCACACCACCAACAGCCTCCAAAAAAAGGCTCTAAAAAAGCCAAAGAACAAGAGAAAACTGACAGACGCGTGGGCCACCATGTCCTAGCTCCTTAACCATCGGCATCGTCCGACACCAAACCCAAACCGAACTCATCGTCTCTCCTTCCCCACCTACTGCCGATGCTTCTACCTGCAGCTGCCGCGCAAACTCCGCCAAGACTCGAGACGAGTGCGGCGCTCTCGCCGCCATCGCCCCCTTGCTGCGTCTTGTATCGCCAATCGTCTCCTCACACATTTGTGGCGAAGTGGATGCGAGGATAGGCGGCGGCAGTGCAAATTCGGCTAAGGGGATTTCGAAAGCGGTGGCGGTGCGCGAAGAGCAAGGGATGTGCGAGGGAGCGGTGATGCGTGAGGGGACGAGCAACAGCCACGCTTGTCGTCATCCTCCACGATGAGGCACAATCGCCAACCACTAAGAACACAATACTGTTTCCGTTAGCTCTATCGCCAACCGCCCGGGTCGACTGCAAAGCATGTTCCTTGCAAACCGCTCAACTTGAATGCACGGCAATTGCAAACAAGGAACGAGCGTGCAAGCTCGGCAGTTGCCTCCTTCAACATTACAAAAAGCTCAGCTCTTCTTCCATTCCATGAACCTTCTTCCCCTTCCCTTTCTCCTTCCCCACAAAAAAGGATGGGGTAAATACTTCATTCTCTTTCTCTCTTTACTCTTGGCTATTTTTTCTTTAGAATGTAGCGAATTGTTTCTTCTGTAATGAGTAATTGGTTATTTTGTATTTATGTCGTCTCCTTCTCTGCAGCTACCCTTCTCCGTCTCTACTTCATCCTAGTCCTTTATCACACCAAGCACCAAGCAAAGGGTTGCACTAATTATTTTCCTCCACTATTGTTGTCGATTTCTTTGTGTTAACTCCATGAAAGAAACTTCTTTTGGCCATCGACTTTAGACTACGAATTTGTGTATTTTGACTTTAAACTCCATGAAAGTATTAATATATAGGATTAATACTTTCTACTCCAGTGTAATTACTCCCCTTTGATACACCACCTAAAAGAACTTGATATACTCCTTTATCACTTTGGGTATACTCATATACTAATTATAAAATACTCTAATGCGAACCACACGAAAAATTTGCAAGAGAGTCCATAGTTTTTAGCATATTTTGTAAATACCTTCATATTCGCACTAAAAAGGAGTATGTCTAAAAAATTGTACATACCACTCCAGAAAATGTATAAATATCACATAAATGGTCTTATATACTTGTATACTACACAGACATAGTCTCGGTTGCACAAGATACTCCTTACGTTGTGAGATACAGAACAGGGAGTAACTACACCCGGGAGTAGCAAAAAGACTTATAACATATATATATATATATATATATAACAGTTATTTATGTACTTTTGAAATATACCACAGATTTGATAGGCTTAGAAATCTACCACAGATGTGTGGCCAAAGTGTTCAATTTACCACTATAAGTAATTTGGAAGAAATTTGGACACTTCAACCCCTCTTAGACTCGACCACACCGGCCGGCCCGGACAAGAAGGGACAACGCATTGCTGGAAGCAGTCTACCTCTCCTGATGGGCTAGTGGCTCTTATAATTCTCTTTGTACCATCTAAACATGCTCAAGCTTTGGCTAATAATCACCTGAATGCTTAGTTTTTAATTGCCTCCTCTGCAAGTAGAGGAAAATGGTCGTGATGATCAAAGTAGCACTAGTTTCTGCAGTGCAATCTTGAGTGGATGTCTGAGTCAACTGCCACAAACCCTGAAAATTTTGGGCAGTTTGGGAGGGCCACCGAATACCACCCCACAAGTCCCACTTAAGGACGGCCGGCGCAACAAATCCTTCAACTAATCAGGGAGGATGTCGACAATAGGAAAAGAGCAATAGGTTAATTTTTCTTGGGACATGGGGCTTTCTGTTATCCTGCTTTTTGCATCTGATTCTCGTTGTTGGCAGTTTAGTGCTTGTTGTCTAAATCTTTGTAAAATGAAATCTTTCTTATCTTAATGTATTTGGCAGTGCTCCTGCCAGGCTTTAGAAAAAAGGACTGCAGGGACATGGCCTAAAAAGAAGACAGTGCCACCAGTGTATTCGCCAATTACAAGATATATTTTTTCATGGCTTCGGCCCACCAAGGAAAGCGAATTCCCTGTGTGTTCAGTAACAATTTTGATTATAAGCTAGACTTGGTATAGCCATATGGGTGTCATTCCTTACCGTCTCTTCTTGATGTAGTCACTTGGTGATCGGATAGAAGGAGGGTAGAGGAATAGAAGAGGGGCAAAATGTCCAATTTTTGCGGATAACTTAAGTGGTATATTTGAAAGTTTCGACAACATCTATGACATATTTCTAAGGCCCTCGACATTTGTGGTATGTTTTAGAAGTGGTCAAATGTTATGTGAGAAATCTTTATCGCCGTCGTGGGACCAGATGCAAGACAGGAAGGCCTTTGCGGTGGCGACTTGAGGACCACGGATAAGATATTCATCTCTCTTAATTTATCCTTTAGATTTGGTTATTTCAAGCAAGAGATCAATTCGTGATCTAGTTATTTAATTACTAGATAAGATTTATATCTAGAGATTGATTGTTGGGGCGACCACATCTCTATAAGTGGCGCCTGCGGAGATTGAGGCGACAAACAATACCATCAAGCGCACCCTACATGTCGTTCCCAACAACCCCAGAGTACCTGGCTGTCCAATTCCATCCCTTTCCACAAGAAAACCGCATGATCCACCCAACCACCCCTTCCCTTCCACCCATACAACCCAATCACAATAGCACCTCGGGTGTCGGCTCTCGACAAACTCGAATTCACTACCTACGATGGCAAGGAAGACGTTGGCATAATCAACCGATGCGAACAATTCTTCCACGGTCAAAGAACGAATGAGACTAACAAGGTTTGGTTGGCCTCTTACCATCTCACTGGCATCGCTCAGCACTGGTACTTTCAGTTGCAGCACGATGCGGGTATGTTGTCATGGTCTCGCCTCAAGGAGCTCTGCAACCTTCGCTTTGCGTCACCGATCCGCAACAACCCACTCGGTGCCTTAGCGCGCTTACCCTTCAACAACTCAGGCCAAGACTACATCCACAAATTCTTGGCGCTTCTCGCCAGAAGCCCTCATGTCGACCCAGCAGATGCAGCTCGTTACCTCCAACCTACTCGATCGAATATGAATCAACGTTGAGCTACAAAACACGGCCGATCTGCGGGGAGGCCATGATCTGGCTCACGCCACTGAGCTACGGATATCGCAACGCATGCCGTACCGCTACCGGGGAGGTGGCGCATAGGGTCACAACCCTCGGGATGGCAGCGACCATCCACAGCTGTCGATCGCTCATCGACCGTACGCATCCAACAGCACTACATCGCCATTGGCACCGGCTGCACCACCACCAAGCCGCCCGCTCGGTAGTCTCGCGGCTAAGATGGCCGGCCGGCGCCAAGTAAGGCCTTTGCTTCAAGCTGCGACGGCGGTCGGGCTTATCAAAGCGTCGCAGCGACACCTAGCGGTAAGCGCGACCGCGAAGGTTGAAGCGTCGGCGCCTTGCCGAGATTGGCTATGGCGTCCGCCAGGAGAAAGCGGTGCTATGGCGGCGTATCGACAGCGCCAAAGCCGAAAGTGTTGGCGAAGACTCACCTAGAACCTAGGCGGCGGCGTCTCCCATCTCGCCGCTCCGGCTACGGTGGATCTGCACGGCCACCATCCCGCCTCCATCCCCATCGCGGCGTTGCCCTCTCCGCTCCAGGTTTGCCCCATCCCTCCCACTCCAGGCCTCCACCCCCCCACCCCACCTCCCTTCTCCTCGCCTCCCCTCCCTTTTGACCAGGCTCCCTCCTCCCTTCTTCTCCACCATCCCCGCATCGCCGCCAAGGGGTGGATGCGAGGAAGGAAGGAAGGGAGGCAGCAGCGAGTCCCGCGTCGGAGGGAGGAAGAGCGGAGAAGAGAGAGGAGGAACAAGCGTCATTTGTCGGCGTCTATGCTCTATACTTTATGTGTTGAGCATTGCTACTGAGGAAAGTTGAGCACTCTTTGTCTTTGCTCTTTGGATCATTGAATGCTAAAGCTAAACTGATTATTGCTTCTCTCTCTCTCTCTGATCTCTCTAATGCAGAAGCAAAAAAAAATGGCAAGTGCAAGTATTGCATCCTCCGAGGTTGTGTATGATCCAAAGACCGATCCAAAACGAAAGGCAAAGTCAAATGATGAGAGAGTTGGACTATGCTACTTTTGTGCTTGTGGACTTATCACTTATGTTATTTGTGTGGACTTATGTTGTGCTTGTTAATTTGTTATGTTGCTCATATTTAATTCTCGGATTCACTTAATTGTTATTGTGGACTTATGTTGCTCATTAGTCATTATTCATGTAGCTTGTTGCTTGGGAGAAGAGACGAGAGATTGTCAACAAGGTATGTCACTCAATCTGTATTTACTCAATTAATTGAAATACAATTTGTATCTATTACATTTATAACAATCTATATGTTGAAACTTGCAAGGGGGGTGGATGCTGCATCACATAAGAGGAGCAATTAGGGGGTGCTACATGGGCTCAGAATTGGCAACAAGGTACATATATGCTACTAAAATGCGGGGGTGCTACATGGGCTCAAGAATTGGCAACAAGGTACATATATGCTACTAAAATGCGGGGGGTGCTACATGGGCTCAAGAATTGGCAACAAGGTACATATATGCTACTAAAATGCTCATTTTACCACCTTGAGTTTGAAGGGGGGTGTTAAGAGTTAAGAGTATTGTATATTCTATATTTCTCTCTTTCTCTCTCTTGTAGCCCATGTGGCCCTTGTAGCCCATGAGGCCCATGTATCTTCTATATATATCCCTTCATTAATGAATAAGATGAATAGTTGTGAATAATCTTAACACTTTCATGAACATGGTTCTAACTCTTGGCTTGATTATTTTTCTTCTTTCTGCCTCTTCAAGAATTCGGTTGATAAACTCAACTTGGTTGGGTTTAGCGCTCAAGAGATCAAGGCACAGAAGGTCAATTCAGTACTTTGGTTGCATCCTAGTCAGGTGATTCTCCATTCTATAATTCGCTGGTTCTCGGATATTAGTGAATTGGTTCTCCTATATTTATGTTATCTCCTCCTCTTTGGGTACCCTCCTCTGTCTCTGCTTCATCCTACTCCTTTCTTTGTTGCAGAGACGGCCTCACCCGGATAGTCTTGCTTTGTTTGGTTGTTCAAATAACTTCTCGAATTGGTGACAAGATTCTTTATTTTATTACCGCAGAACTTTCAAAGTGAAGAAAGAAAAAAAAAGTTAAAAAAGAGGGGGTGATCGCAGCAAGAACCTAACACCAAGTAAAGAGGTCACCAAGTAAAGAGGTCTGCTAATTATTTTCCTCCGCTATTTCTTTTGGTTTCTTTGTGTAGCTCCGCTTTTACTTCTCCTTCCACTTCCCATTCTCCGCCACACAAAAGGACAGGGTAAATGATTCCCTCTGTTCCTCTCTCTTTCCCTCTACTGCTTATCATCTTCATGCTTGCCTCTTCTTGCACTTGATTATTTTGCTTCTTTCTGCCTCTGCCACAATTGAAGGCAACTTAATTGGGGTCCGAGGTCAGGACATCAAGCCACATAAGTGCTACGATCTACGACGAATATTACTATGTTTACATCCTGGCTAGGTGATTCTCAATTTTGCAATTCTCTGGTTTTCGAATATCTGCTCTTGGTACAAACTACAAACCCTGTTGCTAATATCTGAGGATGTTTCAGAATGTAGCGAATTGTTTCTTCTGTAATGAGTAATTGGTTATTTTGTATTTATGTCGTCTCCTTCTCTGCAGCTACCCTTCTCCGTCTCTACTTCATCCTAGACCTTTATCACACCAAGCACCAAGCAAAAGGGTTGCACTAATTATTTTCCTCCACTATTGTTGTCGATTTCTTTGTGTTAACTCCATGAAAGAAACTTCTTTTGGCCATACGACTTTAGACTCTGAATTTGTGTATTTTGACTTTAAACTCCATGAAAGTATTAATATATAGGATTAATACTTTCTACTCCCGGGTGTAATTACTCCCACCTTTGATACACCACCTAAAAGAACTTGATATACTCCTTTATCACTTTGGGTATACTCATATACTAATTATAAAATACTCCAATGCGAACCACACGAAAAATTTGCAAGAGAGTCCATAGTTTTTAGCATATTTTGTAAATACCTTCATATTCGCACTAAAAAGGAGTATGTCTAAAAAATTGTACATACCACTCCAGAAAATGTATAAATATCACATAAATGGTCTTATATACTTGTATACTACACAGACATAGTCTCGGTTGCACAAGATACTCCTTACGTTGTGAGATACAGAACAGGGAGTAACTACACCCGGGAGTAGCAAAAAGACTTATAACATATATATATATATATATATATATATCAGTTATTTATGTACTTTTGAAATATACCACAGATTTGATAGGCTTAGAAATCTACCACAGATGTGTGGCCAAAGTGTTCAATTTACCACTATAAGTAATTTGGAAGAAATTTGGACACTTCAACCCCTCTTCCGGCTCTGACCACCAGCCGGCCAGACCAGCAAGGGACAACGCTTGTAGCACTGGAAACAGTCTACCTCTCCTGATGGGCTAGTGGCTCTTATAATTCTCTTTGTACCATCTAAACATGCTCAAGCTTTGGCTAATAATCACCTGAATGCTTAGTTTTTAATTGCCTCCTCTGCAAGTAGAGGAAAATGGTCGTGATGATCAAAGTAGCACTAGTTTCTGCAGTGGCAATGCTGAGCTGGATGTACAGGTCAACTGCCACAAACCCTGAAAATTTTGGGCAGTTTGGGAGGGCCACCGAATACCACCCCACAAGTCCCACTTAAGGACGGCCGGCGCAACAAATCCTTCAACTAATCAGGGAGGATGTCGACAATAGGAAAAGAGCAATAGGTTAATTTTTCTTGGGACATGGAGCTTTCTGTTATCCTGCTTTTTGCATCAGATTCTCGTTGTTGGCAGTTTAGTGCTTGTTGTCTAAATCTTTGTAAAATGAAATCTTTCTTATCTTAATGTATTTGGCAGTGCTCCTGCCAGGCTTTAGAAAAAAGGACTGCAGGGACATGGCCTAAAAAGAAGACAGTGCCACCAGTGTATTCGCCAATTACAAGATATATTTTTTCATGGCTTCGGCCCACCAAGGAAAGCGAATTCCCTGTGTGTTCAGTAACAATTTTGATTATAAGCTAGACTTGGTATAGCCATATGGGTGTCATTCCTTACCGTCTCTTACTGATGTGGTCACCGGTGATCGGAGCCGAAGGAGGGGTAGAGGAATAGAAGAGGGGCCAAAATGTCCAATTTTTTGCCAGATAACTTAAGTGGTATATTTCGAAAGTTTCGACAACATCTATGACATATTTCTAAGGCCCTCGACATTTGTGGTATGTTTTAGAAGTGGTCAAATGTTATGTGAGGAAATCTTTATCGCCGTCGTGGGACCAACCGTGCGCACAGGGAAGGCACTGCCAGGCCGGCGACTTGAGGACCACCAGATAAGATATTCATCTCTCTTAATTTATCCTTTAGATTTGGTTATTTCAAGCAAGAGATCAATTCGTGATCTAGTTATTTAATTACTAGATAAGATTTATATCTAGAGATTGATTGTTAGGGGCCGACCACATCTCTATAAGTGGCGCACAGCAGGATTGAGGGCAGCAAACAATACCATCAACTGCACCCTACATGTCGTTCCCAACAACCCCACAGTACCTGGCTGTCCAATTCCATCCCTTTCCACAAGAAAACCGCATGATCCACCCAACCACCCCTTCCCTTCCACCCATACAACCCAATCACAATAGCACCTCAGGTGTCCCGCTCTCCGACAAACTCGAATTCACTACCTACGATGGCAAGGAAGACCCGTTGGCATAATCAACCGATGCGAACAATTCTTCCACGGTCAAAGAACGAATGAGACTAACAAGGTTTGGTTGGCCTCTTACCATCTCACCGCATCGCCAAAGATCGGTACTTTCGGTTCGGCAAAGACGATGCGTATGTTGTCATGGTCTCGCCTCAAGGAGCTCTGCAACCTTCGCTTTGTGTCACCGATCCGCAACAACCCACTCGGTGCCTTAGCGCGCTTACCCTTCAACAACTCAGGCCAAGACTACATCCACAAATTCTTGGCGCTTCTCTGCCGCCAGAAGCCCTCATGTCGACTCACCAGATGCAGCTCGTTACCTCCAACCTACTTGATCGAATATGAATCAACGTTGAGCTACAAAACACAGCCGATCTGCAGGAGGCCATGATCCTGGCTCACGCCTACGAGCTACGGATATCGGCAACGCCAACCGTACCACTACCAGGAGGTGGCCGCATAGGGTCACAACCCTCGGGATGGCAGCGACCATCCACACCTGTCGATCGCTCATCGACCGTACGCATCCAACAGCACTACATCGCCATTGGCACCGGCTGCACCACCACCAAGCCGCCCACTCAGCCGTCTCACGCCGGCTAAGATGGCCGACCGGCGCAAGTAAGGCCTTTGCTTCAACTGCGACGAGCAGTCAGGCTTATCAAGGCGTCGCTTAAGCGACACCTAAGCGGTAAGGCGCAGCACAGGGTTGAAGCGTCACCCGCCTTGCCGAGATTGGCTATGGCGTCCACCTTAGGAGAAGGCGGTGCTATGGCGGCGTATGCAGACGAGGCGCGCCAAAGCCGAAAGTGTTGGGCGAAGACTCACCTAGAACCTAGGCGGCGGCGTCTCCCATCTCGCCGCTCCGGCTACGGTGGATCTGCACGGCCACCATCCCGCCTCCATCCCCATCGCGGCGTTGCCCTCTCC
Source organism: Hsuehochloa calcarea (assembly GCA_036346395.1). NCBI lineage: Eukaryota > Viridiplantae > Streptophyta > Magnoliopsida > Poales > Poaceae > Hsuehochloa > Hsuehochloa calcarea. The sequence goes on from CM070610.1 coordinate 37,677,624, forward strand.
GCTCTAGGTTTGCCCCATCCCCTCCCTCCCGACCTCCACCTCCCCCGGCCCTCCTCCTTCTTCTCCCGCCTCCCTCCCACTCTGGCCGGCTCCTCCTCCCTTCTTCTCCATCCTCCCCCCGCCGCGGGGCGGGAGGAGGCGGGAGGCCCCGCGCCACGGGAGGGACGCGTGAAAGAGAGGAGGGGGGCGGCGTGCCGGTCACCGCTGGGGGAGGAGGGCAAGGCGGGAGAAGAGAGGGAGGGCAAGGCGTCGGCTGTCGGCGTCTATGCTCTATACTTTATGTGTTGAGCCGCTGCTATAGGAAAGTTGAACTGCTACTGTGCTGCTACTGGATCGCTGAATGCTAAAGCTAAACTGATTATTGCTTCTCTCTCTCTCTCTGATCTCTCTAATGCAGAAGCAAAAAAAATGGCAAGTGCAAGTATTGCATCCTCCGAGGTTGTGTATGATCCAAAGACCGATCCAAAACGAAAGGCAAAGTCAAATGATGAGAGAGTTGGACTATGCTACTTTTGTGCTGTGGACTACTATTATGCCATTAAACTACTATAAGCTTGTGGACTTATCACTTATGTTATTTGTGTGGACTTATGTTGCTTATGTCGTGCTTGTTAATTTGTTATGTTGCTCATATTTAATTCTCGGATTCACTTAATTGTTATTGTGGACTTATGTTGCTCATTAGTCATTATTCATGTAGCTTGTTGCTTGGGAGAAGAGACGAGAGATTGTCAACAAGGTATGTCACTCAATCTGTATTTACTCAATTAATTGAAATACAATTTGTATATATTACATTTATAACAATCTATATGTTGAAACTTACAAGGGGGGTGGATGCTGCATCACATAAGAGGAGCAATTAGGGGGGGGGTGCTACATGGGCTCAAGAATTGGCAACAAGGTACATATATGCTACTAAAATGCGGGGGGTGCTACATGGGCTCAAGAATTGGCAACAAGGTACATATATGCTACTAAAATGCGGGGGGTGCTACATGGGCTCAAGAATTGGCAACAAGGTACATATATGCTACTAAAATGCTCGTTTTATTTGCTGCCTTAGCGCCTTAGGATGTGTGTAAGGCGTCGCCTCGCTTCGCGTCTTAGCGCTTAAAAGGCGTGAGGGGGTGGGTCACCTCGTCTCGCCTTACCGCCTTAATAACCTTGCGAGCAGTATGTCCACAGACACCATTGTCAACGCCTCTTGTGTATCGAGGTTGACGACTACGATGAGGATGGGCTGAGAGACGACAACCTCGACAACACGGACACCACAGTTGTGGTTTCGCTACACGCACTGACCAGCCTATGGAGCATCTGCGCCAACGAAACCATGCAACTCCACGTCACCATCAGCTCTCGACAGACTTCATCGCCCTCGACTCTGGCTCCACACATAATTTCATCAGCGACAGTACTGTGGTGCGCGCCAACTTAACACTTGAGCCACGCCCCAACATTCACGTTGCGGTGGCCAACGACGATCACGTCGCTATCGGAGGCCTATGTCGTGGCATGCCCTTGTGCATCGATGGAGAACACTTCACAATGGATGGCATCACCCTCCCTCTCGACGGCTAACATCGTTCTTAGAATACAATGGCTTTGTACACTTGGGCCAATCCTTTGGGACTTCGACAATCTCCGCATTACGTTCTGGCGTGAGGAACATCGCATCACCTAGCGTGGCATGGCAGCCCCATGGGCCCCCGCTCGCATGGCTACAAGCACTAACGACGAGCTCCTTGACACCCTACTGCAGAATTTGAAGAGAAGGGCTCTTCGAGGATCCCATCGGTCTTCCACCGGCATGCACCCTAACCACATGATCCACCTCTTGCTAGGTTCAACTCCCATGGCGGTCTGGCCATACCGGTATCTGCACCTCCAAAAAGAACTAGATTGCTAGTGTTTGGCCATGATGCAACAAGGGACAATCCTCGCGCAACTTGACCTTCTCTTCACCAGTTCTCCTTGTCAAGAAACACGACGGATCGTGGCCCTTTTGTGTCGACTATCGAGCTCTCAACGAGCTAACGATGAAAGACAAAATCCCAATACCAGTCGTCGACGAATTGCGCAGCGCTCGTTTCTTCTCCAAGCTTGATCTTCGTTCCTGTTATCACCAGGTGTGCATGCACCCCTCAAACATGGCGAAGACAGCCTTCCGGGCACATCACGGCCACTTCAAATTCTTGGTGATGCCATTTGCCCTTACCAACGCGCCCGTGACCTTCCAGGCTTTGATGAACGACATACTACAACCCTATCTTCGCCATTTTGTGCTTTTACGATATTTTGATCAACAGTTCTTCCTAGTCGGAGCATCTGCGGCACTTGCGGACTATTTTACTCCTCATGCACCATCACCATGACCAATTCCACCTCAGGCGCTCCAAGTGCAATTTTGGCGCACCGTCGGTAGCATACCTCGACCGCGTAATCTCTGCGACAGGGGTCACCATGGATGAACACAAGGCCCGCACCACTTTCAACCGAGGGACTACCCGGGCTCCTTAGGCTTGCAGGATACAACCGCAAGTTTATCTGCGAATTCGGCGTTATCACAACACCACTCACCAAACTCCTGAGGGAGTCCTTCACCTGGTCCGCGGAAGCCAACCAGGCCTTTTAGCCCCTCAAGAGGGCTCTCTCCACCGCACTAGTCCAACAATTACCGAACTTCAAGGCCAGATTTACCGTCGAGTGCGACGCCTCCAGTACACGCTTTGGGGCAGTGCTACACCAGGGTTCGAGTCCCCTGGCCTTCTTCAGTAAACCAATCGCGAGGCGCCATGCGAAATTGGCTGCGTACGAGCGGGAGCTCATTAGATTGGTACACGTTGTCCGTCACTGGCGACCATATCTTTGAGGCTAAGTCTTCAACATGCGCACAGATCACTACAGTTTGAAGTTCCTGCTGGATCAACAGCTCCCAATGATTCCTCAGCATCAGTGGGTGAGCAAATTGTTCGTCTACAGCTTCACTGTCGAATACCGCCTCAACACCGTCGTCGACGTCTATCTCATCGTGACGATGAACACGTCACTGCTTGTGCGCTATCCGAACATCCTTCATATTGTTCGATAACTTACGCCAAGAAGTTGCATCGTCAGCCGAGTTGCAAAACATCTGTAATCAGCTATAGACAGGCGTGGTATGTGCGCCATGGGCAATGGCTGAGGGCTATTTGTTGCGCAATGGCCGCATTTTTGTGCTAGCCACGTCACCGACCGCCGACCATCCTGGCGATAGCCCACGTTGGCCATGGGGGCGTCCAAAAGACCCTCCATAGGCTGCGCGCTAACTTCTTTGTTCCCCGCGATAAACAGGAGGTCCAGCACTTTGTGTGTGCTTGTGTGATACGACAACGTAACAAGACTGAACATCTTCATCCAGCCAGATTGCTTCAACCGCAGGAGGTCCCAACGACAGTCTGAGCTGATATTTCAATGGACTTCGTCGAAGGACTACCTTGCATATAAGGCAAATCGATCATTCTTTCTATTATTGACCGTTTCTCCAAATACACACTTCATTCCATTGGGACAGCCGTACACGGCCACCTCGGTTGCTCGCGTCTTCTTCCATGACATTGTGCATCTTCATAGGCTTCCTCGATCAATTGTAAGTGACCGCAACCCAATTTTCACAAGTACTTTTTGGCAAGAGTTGTTTCGTCTGGCTGGTGTGCGTCTCCACCTGAATTTGGTCTTTCATCCACAGTCTGACGGTCATACATAGGCAGTTAATAAGGCCATCGCCATGTATCCTCTGTCTCACTGGTGATCGCCCGCAACAATGGTTGGAATGGCTTCCTTGGGCGGAATACTACTACAATACTTCTTATCACACTACCCTTCGTGACATGTCATTCAAGGTGGTCATGCCAAGCCCCTCCATCCCTAGCAACCTATGACGAGGGGGAGGCCAAGGTAGTAGCAGTTGATGCTCAACTCGGCGACTGCGATCAATTCATCATCGACGTACGTGATCAACTTCTTCAGGCTCAACAATATGCCAAGCACTACTACGATCAACACCATCACACCGTTACTTTTGAGGTTGGCGACTGGGTTTAGCTGCGCCTTCTTCATTGGCAAGAAGACAGAAAACTCCCGCCCCGCCATGGCTCCAAATCCGGCCCTGGGAAATTCCTGAGGATACCATATCGGTAACCCGTGCATGCGGAAAATTAAAAAAACATTTAATTTGGATTTCAAATTTTGAACTTCGTCTTTCCCGGGGCCGATATCGAGTCAGAACCGAAAACCGATGGAAAACCGAAATTCCGTAAAATATAGAAAAACAGTAATTAGTAAACTGAAATTTAAAATAATGCAAACATTAATGAGAAATTGTTTCAAGTTCTACATAAAAAGTCCTCCTTGGTAGCTTCACTCTCTAGAGCTGGCTTCCCTTGTGGCTGGTTAATGACCACTACGCCCTTGCCTTATCTCTAAGGCTCTCAAGATAGTTTTGGCCATGAGCATTTTAGTCCATTGATTAGCAATTCACTATATAAGAGGGAGGCAATGGCATGTGCTGCTGTCCAAAGCCACCATGACAGGATGGAGCATCCAAAGAGCATCAAAGGCTCTTTTGTATATTATAAGTGCTAAATATACTAAAAACCAATGTTTCACTAGATAATCTAGCATAACAATGCCTAAACCAACTGGGGAAGAACATTATGCAATCAAAAATTCAAATTTGAAGTCAACAATTTTTCGGTCGTTTTTTTTACCACCGCCTGCCGGTAAACCGGTTACCAACCGGGTTTTTTACTATGGTCCCCTACCCATGGAACGCATTGGTACATTCACATATCGCCTTCACTTGCCAGAAGGCACCCACCTGCACAATGTTTAGCATGTCAAGACTGAAGAAATTCCATGGTGAACTCCCGACTGCACCACCGGCTTTGCCACCCGTCGAGCATGACCACATTATTTCTGTTCCAGCCAAGGTATTAAAAGCGAGCGTTTGACATGATGTCTAGCATGTTTGGTACAATGGACTGGTCCGAATGCCGCTGAGGCCTCATGGGAATCAGTCGACGAGTTCAAAAAGTCTTATCCTACATTTCAACTCGAGGACGAGTTGTTTATCGAGGCGGGGAGAGATGTTACATAGGGAATTCCGTATCGCCGTCGTCTATGATGCACAAACACGAATACGTCGACACAACACGACACGACACCGATGAGGAATTCACCATTTTCAAAAAAATACCGACACGGCAACATGGCTATATATATTTAAATAATAATAATAAATTACACATGTATTACTTTTTATGTCTCTTCATGCTTGTCAAACTGAAATATTGTAAAGTGTAAAGTAAACTCGGAATATGTACCTCACAAAGTCTCAAAGATGACACTTGCCTCTTCATTCTTCTTGCAGAATTTGCAGTCAATTCATGAACCATGATATGTTCAATTGTTCATATGAATACCAATATACCATTTCCAAAAATCAGAATTCCACTATCCAATTTATTGTGCAAATCCATGGCCCAAGCTTTCTCTAATGGTGAAGGTCCCCTCCGCTTCTTATTCCCCAACATAATTGAGTCCATGCTTGATGAAGAAACACTAGCACTACCGACAATTGATGGTGACAAGCGCCCATCTCTTGGCCTTGTTTTTGCTTGTTCATCCTCAGCCTTTGCAATCACTTTTAAGCTGAGCAAGAATAGGTACTGTCACCTTAGAACATATCTTGATTCCACCATTAGCAATTTTCAGCAAGTGTGCTTTGACTCTAGAGCATGGTTATTAAGGCGGTAAGGCGAGGCGAGGCGATCCACCCCCCTCACACCTTTTAAGCGCTAAGGCGAGGCGCAGGCGACGCCTTATAAATCGTAAGGCACATGCAGAGTGCCCATGAAGATCCCGATAGCAGCATTCCTCGCCGAAGATCCCACGCCCCCCATCGCCTTTGCCGCGCGGGCCGCCTACCGCCTCGCCTCGTTATCCCCATCGCCCGGCCGCCTCGCCGCCCACCGCCTCGCCTCGTTATCCCCATCGCCTCGCCTCCTCGTTATCCCCCAGAGTGCATGAACCATAAAAAGGTGAGATGGAGATCGAGGCAACACAATAGTTCATTTAGATTTCTCTCTGCTCGGTTCGCTCTCTTCTCTCTCATTTCTTCTCACAACCGAAGCGACGGCTTAATCGCCGCGCTGTCGCCGACTGACTGGAAACTGACTAAGTGCCGAGGCGCTGACGCCTCCTCCCCTCCTTCTCCTCCAGCTGAGCCTCTCTCTCCCTGGCCTCCCCCCCTTCCTTCGCCGCCCTCCTCCTCTCCCTCGCATCGCAGTGAGGCCACGTGCGTGAAGAGGAGCCTGAATGGGAGGTGCCTGGGAAGGAGGGGAAGCTTGGCGGAGAAGGGAGGGGGAGAAGTGAGCATGAGGGAGAGGACCATGGCAAGGCGACGGCCATGGCAAGGCGACAACAAGGCGACCACCTCGATCGCCTTACCGCCTAAGCGCTTGCGACGCTTAGGCGACGCCTTGATTACCATGCTCTAGAGTAGCTACTAGTGCCACCATATTTGCATTACTTACATCTCCATTTCACATTTCCTCCCCCTTAACCACCCTTATCTACAACAGCAACATGATTCCACAATGGAGGCTTGAACCTATTGTTGGTTTGCTCCTCTCTAGCACTAGAATTATTTGCTTCCATTTTTCTAAAATAATGAAAAACAAGCAATCCGTAACATATTAACATGAGAACAACTGAACAAGCATCAATGCTTCATTTATGTATTACACTTGTTCAGGTCTTCTGGAATAAGTTCTCTGCGACCGCATCTACATACTACTGGACACCGGACAGTGGACACTCGTACATCAGCAAGACAGCAATCGCCCATCGGTACACAAGCTCATAGGCAATGAAGCAAAGCTAATAGCCATCGACCCATAGCCCATAGCCCATCGCCCATCACAAGCAATGAAGCAAACTAACTCGTTTTCCTTCTGCTATGCTAAATGCTAATAGCCATCGCCCAACACAAACACAAGCAATGAAGCAAAGCATCACATCAGTACACATAACAAAAGCAAAGCATCAGTGAATCACCTGGAGTCGGCAGGCGAGGGGACCAGGGAGGGAGCTGTAGCCGCGCGAGGAGGAGGATCCGAGCTGGAGCAGCGTGAGGAGGATAAATTTGGATCCGAAGCACAATGAGGCGAGCGGAGATGGATCCGACGGCACGAGGAAGGTGCGACAAGCGAGGGCGGCAAGCGAGGGAGGAGCTAGAGCTGGATCCGGCGGCAGGAGGGAGGAGGCCGCGCGAGGAATCCGATGGCACGAGGGAGGAGAAGCTCGAGCCGGCAATGCGACGAGGCAGACGAGCGCGACCTTGCAACGAGGTCTTCGGGTGTGCGGGAGGCAGGCGATTCGTGCGTGACTGCGTGAGGCTTCAACGCTTCGTGTGGGACTACGGGAAAACCTAGCAGCCAGCGGCTGCCTGGTTGGTTTGTGGGTCTCGACGTGTCGAACACGCGGTCTCGACGTGTCCGACACATGTCGGGAATTTTAAAGATTTAAATTCATTGTAAAAGCTGCCGACATGCCATCGACACGTGTCGGAGACGTGTCCAAGCTGTATTCGTGTCGAACACAGCGTCCGACACGGATATAGCAGTTTAGTGGCATGCCCGTGCTTCAAAGGCCGTTGTGGGACCAACCATGCTCACGGAAGGCACAGCCAGGCCGACGATGCGAGGACCACTAGATAAGAGATTCATATCTTTTAATTTATCCTTTAGATTTGGTTATTTCAAGCAAGAGATCAATTTGTGATCTGTTATTTTTTTAAAAAAAGAAATCAATTCGTGATCTCCTAGTTATTTGATTACTAGATAAGATTTCCATCTAGAGATTAATTGTTAGGGGACCGTACACATCTCTATAAGTGGCACACGGCAGGATTGAGGGCAGCAAGCAATGAATTAAGAAGATCTCCAATCCCGGTCTCTCTCCAAAAATACCCAACCTCTCTTGCCGTCGGTAGGCTGCCAACACGGCTCCTGCTCGCCAAAGCTACCGGCCTAAACCACTAGTTTATCACGACTACCCTCTGCGCAATCTAGGCAAGTGGCAACTCGCATGGGCATGGTTCTTTCTTTTGTACAATATGTATCAGGTGCAGCCGTATTTGGAAAATTATTGGATCCAATAAGAATTCACGTTGGACCTGGAAAACAACACTTATGCCTAATCACTAGTGCACACCATACTAGTCTTTCCCCCATCAAGTATAAGGCATCAGAAAGAAGTAAAATAAACGAGAAACAGTAGGAATGATATACATCTTCTCTTAGAATAGAATTATCTAAAATACATATTCTCAAGTCCATAGATCAATGGAGGCCATTAAGTATATAAATATCAAAAGTAATCTAACTACAGTAAATAAAAGATATGGAAATGGCATTATCATTGGTGTTGTGTTTCCAGAGCTTAAAATTCAGTATACAGGAAAGCAGATTAGAGATGTATAATATAAATGCAATGCATAAGCCCCATTCAGGGGACATTATCACCAGGTACTAAGAGGAAAGAGCAACTTCGAGTTACAGTTACCTCTTTTTCCATGTCATTGATAGATTTTGTAATGCCTGATAATTCTTCCATAAATTCTTTTTCTTCCTTTTTTAACCTGTGGCACAAAGCAGCATCAAAAACCAAATTAACTTGGTTGCTACTTAAAGCATAGGTAAGGATGGCAACTGAATGACCTTGTAACATTTAAATAAGCAGAATCAATCTCCTGCTGTATTTCCCGCATGTGTTCCTCGATTTGAGATGCTTCAGCCTTCAATTAATAAAGAAATGATTCAGACAAGACAGAAAAACTGGAAGATCTAAAGCCAAAGAAATACACAAGAAATCAGAGGTGTAACATGACACAGCATATCTTTTAGAACAGCTGATATCCAGCTTCACTCATTACTTCATTTTTTATGAGAACCACACTATACTTCAAAGGCCTCAGACAAAAGCAAGTTGACCAGGGCAAGCAATTGACAGTTGAGATCAGCTATTTTCTGAGAACGCAAATACCTACTTGTAAGAACAAAAGGATAATTGTTTAATCACTTACCTGCGACTAAAAGGAATGATGCTTACCACAACCAGTTAGTTTATCCTATGCAGATGACTTAGAAAGAAGAAAGAACTTTGGGTCAGTGTTGTCACGGCGCTCTTGTAAGTCGCGGCAACCCTGGGGCATCAGGAGGCGTAGTCGCGTAGGCAGGCACCTTGGCGACAAGTAGACGGCGTGTTTTATCCAGTGAAAAAAACATGCAATGCAAGACATGCTGGTATGACAATGGTCACAGAAGATCCCAAGTTCCCAAAGTTAAATTATACTACTACGGGTATGGCTGCCCTGTGCCCACCTGCCTGGCTGCCTACTTTACTACCCTTGACTTTTCCCTTCCAACTTCCCATCCCGAGATGCTCTTCCTCTACTCCCAGGCTTCTCAGGTTCTCATCCCTGCAGATCTACTCGACTCTTTTTCCTCTTCATTGGTGTTGCCCCTACCCTCATCACTTTTACCTTTCAGATCCGGATAGAGAAGAAAGAGAGGCAAGGGAAGAGGATGCGAAGCCGGAGGAGCTGGCGACAACAGCCATGGGGGCTGCAACGAGTGGCAGGTGACTCTTGGAGAGCTCTAGCTGCATGTCAGTCAAACATGTGTGATGCTCCACTTATGCATTAAGAACTACTTTAAGAACATAACATTGTACAGCCCAGGTACATAAAGCAATGCATTTGGTAATGATGGAAGGGCCGGTAATGCAACACAGGTCACTACAGCTAGCTACACACTCACCACAGCATCTAACGGCACTTCAATATAAATGCATTTCAGGTTTTGATATGATCTATTTATTGCATATTCTAGTCATCTTATATTTTAATCCAGAACTTAGGACATGTGCATACTTTTTAAAGGCGATATGGTACTATTACTAGACTAACACACACCAAGAAGTAACCCTAACACAATGTAAGTTATGTTTATAACAATGAAAAACAAGTTGCAAGCTAGGTTCTTCACATATAAAAGAGGAGGAACGGATAAGATTTTTGTTCATCCCCTGCATTGAATCTAATCAAACTGGTTTGTATATTTTGGAAGTTTTACTTCAAATTTGTTCAAATTTGATTAACTATTTATTGCATATTGCCAAGCATGTTGAACTCCATATTGACGCAATACGCTATCTACTATTGAAAACATTTGGTCATAAATTATGTGAGCCTTATGCAAATTATTCTTGGACTGCTAAATATCCCTTCTGAGGGACATTGATGTGGACTGCTCAAATGAACATAGAGAGTTGGAACAAGAAAAGTAATGTAATGAACTAGGCAACTAGCTATGCACTGTATTATGTCCTCTTCTGCTTTTGCATTTTTAATTTACTTATTTCATGCTACAATTCCTTCAGCATGCACTTGCTGCTAATGTAATAAATATACTCCTTAGCTTAAAAAAAAGGTCTGTTGGCGAACATCCATTGCTATAATACACTGCCACATTCTCCACTTTTACAATATATTTTCCTTTTTCCAACTTGCATACACTGTAAATGTCTTAAAATAGCATACAACAATGGCTCTTGAACATCTTACTTTCTATGTGCGTAAAAAGGGTACAAACATGCAATATGAAATTGTGATGCCTAATCAACTTAATTTATTGTAACTACATAAAAGAGCATATAATTCCTGTTGAGGCAGGTGCCGTGCAGGAATAGGCTTGCTGGAGCCGATTGCTACATATGTATATGGCCTAGGGTGTTCTTTCCATTTTGTCTACATTGTACATGTTATATTGGCCTTTTAACCCATTGGAATACATATGGGTCCATTCCAACATAGTATCAGAGCAATGGAAACCCTAGCTCCTTAGATCATCTGACAGTCACCGCCGCCGTCGTCCTCTATTTTTCTATCACCACGCACGTCCTCTATTTTTCTATCGCCGCGCACGCCTCCTCTGCTCTCCACGCCGTGGGCCGACCGAGCCCTTCCGCCGGATCCCGCTGTCCCCGCCGCCGAATCCGCACCACCCACACCGGATCCCACCATCCCCGCGCCACCCAAGCGAGATCCACCCCCTCCCCTAGCGAGCTCTGCTCCGCGCCGGATCCGGGCTATGCTCCACCGCCGCACCCACACTCCTCGACGTCGCGCCGCCGCCTCCCGAGCGCATACGCGCTCTGCTCTGGAGACGAGCATCGAGCGTCTCACCTCCCAAGCACCGCCTCCCTGCTCCTGCTCTGGTGCTACGCCCGGGCCACAGCGACCTGCTCACCGTCTGGCCAACTCCAGCCGCGGCTCATGATGCGGCCGTCCCGGCAGCCGACTCCGCTTCGAATGGCTTCCGCCGGCAGCTCCTTCGCCATCCCACTCCCTTCGATTCATTTCAACGAGACGAACTTCCAGGAGTGCGATGTTCACATGAGGATTCACCTCAACAGCTAGCGCCTCGAGGGTCAACCCACCGGCGAGCACCCCTGCCCGCCTCGCCCGACGACGCTAGTTCTTCCCGCTGATGCGCCGGATCAGGCGGCTCAGGAGGCCGCCTAATGCTACACTGGAAGAGGCCTTGGAGCTCTACCAATCTGAGCCGCACGCCTACGAGATGGCAGGATACCAAGGCGTGTGCTATCGCCATCCTGGTGGGTAGCATGCCCGTGGCCATCTTCATAGATGTGGCAGAGCTGCCGACGACTCAGCTTATGTGGAAACGACTCTGAGCTCACTACCAGCCGACGAGTGATGCTATGTATCTCTCCGTCGTGCACCAGGCGCATTCTCCTCAGCAGCTCGATGTCAATTTGGATGACTCGTCTTATCAGACAATACTAGTGCGATCAGCATTGCTCGAGATCCGATGAAGCGTGAGCTACCACGCACATTGGAGTAGATGCTTCGTACATAAGATCGCAGGTGCAAGACCAAGTTATTAGTTATTGCTCTTCAGTATGTGCCTTGAAACTTCAGTTAGCATATTTTTCACCGATGCCCAGACTAGAGCTCAACATAGTTTCTACCTCTTCAAACTTAGCATTATTGATCCACCATGAGTTTGAGCGGAGTGTTACATGTGTATATAGCTTAAGGTGTTCTTTGCATTTTGGCTACACTGTACATGTTATATCATGTTTTGGCCCATTGGAATATATATGGGTTCATTGCAAAACTGATAAGATGCATTTAGTCATTTTCCATCGGTCTTAATTGGTTGTTTAGTTTGTTAAGTTCAAATATCCAGATTGCATTGTTAGGAAGCTCTTACATAAAGGAGACACATTATCTCCTAGGAAACCAAGCAAGAAACAATTCATCTATCTCTCCCTATTCTCTCTTCTCCCACATCAACACTTTTTGTGTGTCACGACGCTAGGGCATCAAGGGCCTGGGCCTTGACCTCCTGTCTCCCACAACTATTCCCTACACTCGACACCCCAGCACATGACAATTTGGTATCAGAGCCATCTTCCAATGCATTTGTTGCCATGAGCGAAACTGGAGGGAGCAGGTCTCAACTAGAAGCTGAATGAGACCCTTCAGCATTTAGCAATCAACAATTCCAAGAATGATGCACAAAACCAACAAATTGTCGTCACCAACTCGAAGATAGACAACATGCCTGCCACTGTTCGAGAGATGGACGAACAACAGCACGCCCAAAATGTAACCATCCTCAAGCTTGAGAATAGCGCGCGCAGCTATGAGGAGGTTCCAGGGTTGGCATAGAGACCGGCATCCTGCCAGCTCCAGTCGGCAGCCGCCTCCTCGACGGCATCCTACTCTATTAATACGATGGTCAGCCAACATGAGGGGCGTGGGGAGGGCTGAGTACGGCACTACCGGAAGTTGGGACTTCCCAATCTATGGTAACAAGAACCCGATGCTATCACTTAACCGCTGCGACAATTCTTCATAGATCAGCGTACACTGATGGCTAGTTAGGCTGGACTAGACCAACCATGCACCTCTTAAGATATTTTTCTTTTTCACTTTTTATTTATTTTCCAAATCCTCATCAAATTGTTGTAGCATACTGGTCAACTAGGCTCGTAGGTGTCAAGTTGGTGCCATGGCACCTTGATAACCATGGGCAAGACAAATTATGGACTGTGAAATACACTATTATACTCTGATACCACTCCTTATATGTAGCAACCCCCAGATCGGATTAGAGTTTGTGAGATACGACACAGGCATGCACGATATCAGGAATGAAGTAGATGAGTGTTGTAGAGAACCGAAATAATGATGAAGAAGCAACCACGAAGAGAGAGAAAAGCTTTAGCAAAACCGACTGCAAATTCCTTAAACACGACCTCAAAAGAGTACAAGGATTGTCGCTCTCTCACGACCCTCTCAAACCTATTAGCACCCTAAGATCCTTGACCTATACAAGAATCTAATGCTAAAGATAACCTAGCCACTAATCCTCTCATGCGCCTCTACATTAGATGAGTTCCTATTGCTCAGCTTGGTTCTTGGGTTCCTATGGCCACCCCTCATGAGTTTATATAGTCCCCTGGTTCTCCTCCAAAACGAAGTATAATTCCTACTTTAAAGAGAAGTAGGAGTTCTAATCGTAATAGGATTCATTTAGCTTTCATGAGGTTATATAGTCCCCTAGTTCTTCAAAGTGAAGTAGAACTCATACTCTAAAGATAAGTAGTTCTAATCCTGATAGGATTTCATCTAACTTTCCTTGCAGCAAGCACACCTCTCAAAGTCCAACAGATTTTGACAGGAAAAAATCCATTTGACACCTCTAAACTCTTCCAAAAGTCTAGAAATCAACCTTGAACTACAAAATCAGGCATTCAACACCCTCAAACTCTTAAAACCGTTCACTTTACCCCCTAAGACCAAAACCATCCTAGTTTCGCTGACATAGCGTCTACGTGGTATAGCTTCGCTGATGTGTTGTCTATGTCCGGCAAAGGTGTGCTTGATGGCGTCAAGTACCAGCTCCTAGGCGAGGACCTCGATGCGCTTGTGTCCATCTCGGAAGCACCGACACGTCTCAAATGTCTCGAGTCCGTGTTGGACACGACACACATGTATTGCAGGCGTGTCGAAAATTACAGCCGTGAAAAATTAAATTTAAATTCGAACACAAATCGAACACATGTAGGACACGTATCGGACACTTGGGACCACTTAGATTTAAAGGAATTCTGAATTTCTTGTATTAATATGAAGTTATGAACTTATGTTTTACGAAGAACTGAAAAGAACAGGAGCAGAGGATCATCTTTGAGGTACATATTCCTAACATTTTACACTTTCTGTTTGATAAACACGTAGAAAAACATTCAATAATACATATACATATGCATATTTTATATTTATATATATATATATATATGTCTTCGTGTCGCCATTTTTTAGAAAATGACGAATCACGTGTTCGACACGCGTGTCTGTGTCCATGCATCCTAGGTGTCCATTGTTAGGAATAGCAACTTGTATTCTCAGGGGAGCAATGGGCCAGTATATATAGACAAGTACAATATACAAATAACCCCTTATAACAATAGGGAATAACACAACTATACATATATCTCTAACACCCACCCCTCAAACTCATGGTGGATCAACAACACTGAGTTCGGAGAGGTAGAAACTATGTTGTGCTCGAGTCTGGGCCTTCGTGAAGAAATCCGCTATCTGAAGCTCGGAAGGCACATACTGAAGAGCAATAACCTGATCATGTACACAAGACCTCATGAAGGAAGCATCAACACCAATATGCTTGGTGAGCTAATGCTTCACGTGGTCACGAGCAATCTCGATAGCACTCAGATCTTGTCGACAAGAGAGGAGTTGGTGTAGTAACAGAAACACCAAAATCCTCAAGTAACCACCGCATCCATGTAATCTCTGCTATCAAGAGAGCCATAGCTCGTAACTCAGCCTCTGCACTCGAACAGGAAACTGCAGTCTGTTTCTTCGTCTTCCATGCAATGAGAGAATCACCAAGAAAAACACAATAAGCAGAGATGGGCCGGCGATCAGATGGATCGCTGGCCCAAGTAGCATCCGAATAAGCCTGAAGCTATAACAAGCTGGAGTGTGTTAAGAAGAGACGGCGAGAGATAGTCCCACGAAGGTATCGTAGAACTCAAATAAGGTGGTTGTAGTGAACCTGAGTGGGAGAAGAGACGAACTGACTCAGAATGTGAACTGGATAAGTGATATCCGGGCGAGTAACAGCAAGGTAGACAAGACTCCCAACAAGATGACGATAGCGAGTTGGATCAGAAAAAGGCTCGCCATCAGAAGGCCGAAGATGAACATTGAGCTCCATGGGAGTCTCAACAGTACGCTGATCAGTCAGAGAAGCACGATCAAGAAGATCCTGAATATACTTCTCTTGGGACATAAAGAATCCATCTGGAGTGGAAGTAACATCAATCCCAAGGAAGTAACGAAGAGGACCAAGATCCGACATAAGCAACTACTCACTCAGACGAGCCTTGACAAAGGCAATGTACTCAGAGTCATCTCCGGTGATGATCATATCATCAACATATAGAAGAAGAGTCCGACCACGAGACAAAGTGTGGACAAAAAGAGCAGGATCATGATCACTTATTGAAAAGCCGGCAGATGACCACGAGGAGAAGCGCCAAACGAAACACGAGGGGCTTGTTTAAGGCCATAGAGAGAGCGACAAAGACGACAGACCATGCCCTCAGGAACAGAATACCCAGGTGGCGGATGCATGTAGACCTCCTCACGCAACTCATCATTACGAAAGGCATTCTTGACATAAAGCTGAGAAACGGACCAATGGCGAACAGACGCCACCGAAAGAGTGCGGACAGTGGTCATGTGGGCCACAGGAGCAAAAGTCTAGTCGTAGTCACGACCATGCTCCTGCTGGAAGCCACGAGCAACAAGACGCGCCTTATAGCGCTCAAGAAAGCCATAAGAGCGAGTCTTAGGCCCTGTTTGGCACAGCTGTGGCTTTCCTAAAAGCGGCTTCCTACTGTGAGGCTTTTTTTACGCGGCAATGAATGGTGGCTTTTACGATTTGGTGTTTGCGCAATACCGTGGCTTTTAGGTAGGTGTTGCAGCTCCGAGATATGAAATGTCTGAAATGCTCATGAGGACAGTAATGACTTATTTGATGTCTTTTAACTAAATTAACAACATTAAACGACATTTAACGACATTTAAGAACATTTAACAATATTTAACAATAAAACTTCAGAAAGCATGTGAAAATAATCTGGACTAGAAGATCGGTCCTTATACATAGTTTAAATTGGCAAGTACAACATACAAAAAATCGCATATATCTTCCATCTATCCTATCGTCATGCTACCAAAGCTATTACAATAGCGTCACGGAGGCCGTTCATACCAAAGCTAAAAGCAAAATCATTATCAATCAAAGCACTATCTCGAATAAAATTATGCAAAGCCATTGTTGCAATGATAATTTTCTTTTGCTTGTGCTCATTGTAACTTAGAATTTTAAGTAGACTCAATCGAATATGCAAGTGGGAAGGCGAGCAGCAAGATTGCTTTAAATACTAGGTATGAGGTGGGTAATTCGCGAAGTCCGGGGTATTTTGGAACTTTGGAGGTGGGAAGTCGTGGGAAGCACCTCAACAGCGGCTTTTCGCTTTTGGCTTCCATATGTGTTGTGACTTTGAGCTTCTGTGAAAGCAGGAAAAAAAGCCAACCGTTTGAGTGCGACTTCCGCTTTTCTCACCCAAAAGCCAAAGCAGAAGCTGTACCAAACAGGGCCTTAATCTTATAGACCCACTTACACGTGATGGGACGAGAGTGAGATAGAAAAGGAACAAGATCCCAAGTACCAGTACGCTCGAGAGCAAGAATCTCTCACCATGGCATCTTCGCCACTCGGGGTGAGTGCAAGATCCGGTAGGAAACAGGCTCATGAGTAGCTGCACCAACAAAACCAAAACGGGCAGGAGGCCGAATCGACTGACGATCGCGAGGCAGGAGGCTCATCTGGAAGAGCCTCAATACGAGATCGACGAGTGTAAAAGGGAGTGGGAGGAGCCTGAGGAGCCGAAGGCGGCGACAACGGCGGAGAGGCCTCAAGAGGTATAAGTGGAGACTCAGTGGGATGGGTGGATGAGGGCAAGACAGAGATGGGTGTATCTGGAAAAGTCAAAAAAGACAGAGACTCCACAGAGGAAACCGAAGGAGAGGCAGGACGTGGGTAGAAGGAACGAGACTCGTCAAACGTCACATCCCAAGAAATCCGCATCCGTCGACCAACAGGGTCCCAGCTCCGATAGCCCTTGTGCTCGGCACTGTATCCCATAAAAACACACTCAACAGACTGAGCAGTCAGTTTGGTGTGTTCTCGAGGTGCAAGGAGAACGTAGCAAACGCAGCAAAACAGACGAAGGGCGGAGTAGTCTGGAGTAAGATCACAGAGAAGCTCAACCGGGATCTCACCCTGAAGAGCAGAAGAGGGCTGAATGTTGACGAGATAGGTGGTAGTGGAAACGCCTCGGCCCAAAAGTGTGGTGGAATAGGGGCGGCAATCATCAAGGTACGAGCCGTCTCAAGGAGGTGACGATGCTTACGCCACGACACCATTTCGAGCATGAGCACCGTGACAAGAGAATCGAAGCGAGGGTGCCCGCCAGCAAGAAAGCTGCGCAGTAACGAGAGGTACTCGCCCAGAGAGTCGCACGAAAGACACGAATAGGAGCGGAAAACTGTGTGCGAACCATAGTAGCAAATTGTTTATAGATAGACAGGGCCTCACTACGAGAAGACATAAAATATATCCAAATGTGGCGAGAGAAATCATCTATAAAAATAATATAATATCGATGGCCCCCTTTCGAAAGGGAGCCGGACCCCAAACATCTGAATGAATAAGATCAAATGGTAGCTGAGACACAGACTCAATATGAGGATAGGGAAGCTGAATCTGTTTCCCTAGCTTATAGCCCTGACAATCTAAAGACACGTCTCCTGAGACAGACCCCAGAAAACCACGACGGACTAAAGATGACAAACGAGATCCACATAGATGACCAAGACGATGGTGCCACTGCTGGAAGGAGCTGGTAGACGAAGTGGCAAAAGTGGAAAGACTGGCGGCGATGGTGGCAGCGGAAGGAAGGTGAAGCCAATCAAGCTCCCAGAGACGCTGTGAGTCAAGGCGCCGAGGGTCAGAACCAACCAGAGCCCCCGTGTGGCGGTCCTGAACACAACAAGAGTCAGAGTAAAGAATGACCCGACAACCAAGGTTAGTAATCTGTCCAGCAGAAAGAAACGGCATGGTTAGGCGAGGAACATGAGCAACAGAAGGAACACGAAAAGATGAGTTGCTAAGAGGTCCTCGACCAGAGACAAAAAGAGAGGTACCATCAGCAGTAAGAACACTGGCAGGGGAATCAAGAGGTGTAATGAAAGACAAAGTGGAAGAATCAGAAGTCATGTGAAATGATGCTCCTGAATCAAGAATCCATGGGGAGGTACCTGACTGTGTAAGAGGTGGTTTCTTATTGCAGAAAAGTCGATGAGTAGAACTGTTGAGGAGAAACAAGCGGCAGCGGCGTCGAAAGTCCGCTATCTCCTTCTCAGTGAGAGAAGCTGCTGAAGAAGTCGATGCAGACGTCGATGTAGAAGCACCAGTGCCAGTGCTAGGAGAAGAACGGCGTGAAAGATGCCGCTTCTTATAGCACTGAGACTCGATGTGGCCAACCTTGTCGTAGTAGGAGCAACGAGGACAACCACCGCCAGATGGAGGGCGGCTACCATCACCTGTGGTAGCCGCTGGAGGAGACAGCATACTGAAACGTAGAGTAGTCGGTGTAGCAGGTGGACGAGCGGCGAGTACGGAGGGGAGTGGTATCACACCAGCACCACTCAGACGAGTCTCCTCTGCGCGTATCTTGATAAGAACCTCCAAAAGAGTGACACGAGGGTGGCGTGCAAGAAGCTGGGCACGCCTCTGCTCGAACTTCGGGGCGGCGAGTAAGGAACTCGTGAGACACGCTTTGAAACTCTGTGTCAAGACGCATACAACGACAAAGACGAGCAGAGCGGCAACCGGCAAGCAAGGCGAAGAGAGTCCAGTTAACGCCAGCAGTGCGAAGAGCGTAGAAGGCGTCAACAGTAGCATCACCCTGCTGAAGAGAGTGTTCCTGGCGAACCACTGACAGGTAGAGAGCATCTCCAGAGGGTTCGTAGCGCTGACGAAGGTGAGTCCACATCTGGACAGCCGAAGGGAGTCCCACAACCTCAGAAGAGAACTGAGGCTGGACACTAGCGATGAAGACAGCAGCAGCTCGAGCGTAGACGGTCAATCGATCCATATAGAAATCCAGAGCCTCTTGGTAGGCAGAGGCAGCCTTCTCATCAGCAAGGCCAGCAGCATCAACAGCAGCCTTGTCGGCTGTCGGGGGCAGCGCAACAGACGTAGGCTCCATCGGAGGAGTAGGGCAAGGCGGGCAGGTGACATCGCCAGAAAGAACGCCCCAGAGACGAAGACCACGCATGTGGATGCGCATGTGAGATACGAAGTCGGTGTAATTAACACCGTCGAAGATCACCGGGCAGCGAGGGAGGGAAACGGTGCCCATTGGTAGGCGGCGCTGGACGGCGCGGCGACCAAGACAACGAAGTCTAACAGGCAGCGCGAACGGCGCGGTTAGAACAACGTTTTTTATCGATTCACTGTTCGGTCGAAGTCTTTTAATGGGCCAAGACGCCTACTGCTATGTGACTGGGATCAGGGCGGCGGCGCGCCGAGCGGCGGCGGCCGGAGTTGTGGAGGCGAGCGGCCGTGGCGCTGCTATGAGTGGGGACTAGGGTTCCCCAGAATGCAGCGTGCAATGGCGGAGATGGCGCCGGATCTTTAGAAGCGTCTGCGTGGCGGCCGAAAACGCGTGCGGCGGCGGCGTCAGAGGCGACGACGGTGGCTTGCACGGAGCGGCGGCGGCGCCAGATGGGGCGGCGGCGGAGATGACAGCGTCCGATCTCGGCGACTTGCGGAGATGACTTCGGATCTCGGCGGCGCGGGCGGCGGCGACGCTCGCGGCCACGAGGCACGACGCGGCGACTCGCGTGGAGACGACAACGGCGGCCGCGATTCGGAGGCCGCGGCGAATCGGCGGCCATCGCAGGCCTTGCGGAGGAGACCGGCAGCCAAGGACAGTAGGAAGCCGACGTGGCGGCTAGACTTCGGAGGAGGCTTGAGGCGGCAAGCCGGCCGACGGGGTGGCTAGGTCAGATGAGGGGAGGACGAGTTGCGTGTCCGAGAGAGGTAACCCTAATGGGCTCTGATACCATGTTAGGAATAGCAACTTGTATTATCAGGGGGCCAATGGACCAGTATATATAGACAAGTACAATATGCAAATAACCCCTTATAACAATGGGGAATAACACAACTATACATATATCTCTAACATCCATCACTAATGATGAGGATCTGGAGCACCTCGTTCTGCCCTGACTGCCACAGCGAGTTCCTAAATGAGGCCACCATCCTTGCCCCACCTCTTCCCCTTCACCCTCTCCACCATGTTCCCACCACTGCCTCTCCTCCAATCTCTACACCTTCCTCACTAGCATGCTCCGCGTTCGCGGTAACTGAGTCCTCGCGCCTTGATCTACCATGTGCTAGCCTCCTCTCCCATGGAAACCGCCCAACGAGAACTAAGTCTCTATCGCCATTGCCGCCCAAACTCTAGTCAAGACCTGCTATCGCGCTCCCATCACACCAGTGATGTTTTCGCAAATCCTTTCGTGTCATGTTGTGTTCCACCCAGGGATCCAAAACCGTTCGGAAATCCTCGCCGTAGGGAAAAAACCTACCAGAATCGAATTTCCGGGAAAAACCTGACGAAATTCGCTTGAATTTGCTTAAAAACCAACCGAAATTTGAAATTTGAATTTTGAATTTACGAAAGGAAAACCGTAGGGATTTTAGATCGACCTTCTACGGTTTCTATCTCTGGTTCCACCCATTTCTCAAACTACCTAATTGTCGTTGTCGCCATTGCTCATTGTCAGCACATCTCAGCCACTCCAAGTCCCAAACCTCCACCACGAATAAACTTACCTCGTCGCAACTATCCTGTTTTTCGCTTTCTCGGTGCCATTCCACTCCTGCTCCAACATCGGCACATGTTGCCCCTAGCCCCAGTCGTTGTCCTCCTTTTGTTCCCAGAAGAACCGGGGAGGAAGGGACTTCTATCACCCTCACCCTATGACGTGTGGACAACACGTCAGTGAAGCTATACCATGTCAACAAAACCAACATAGTTTTGGTCTTAGGTAAAGTGAACGATTTTAAGAGTTCGAGGGTGTCAAATGTTTGTTTTGTAGTTCAGGGTTGATTTCTAGACTTTTGACAGAGTTTAAGGGTGTACACAGTGCACATTCCAATGGGCTAATGTATTATATATTCGTCAAGAAAAGGTTATCTTCGGAAAGAGATAAAAGACTGAACAATAGAAAGCTTTTCAGCTTTACCAATAAAACAGAACAGACAATGTGTTCACCGCTTTTCTTGTTACAAGGCCGGGATCTCAACCAAGACAATCAAGTTTGTGCATGGCCTGACCCCTTCCTTATTGGCCATTTGTGCACATCTGATCTGCCTTCCTTGATTCCATAGACATCTAGCTACTTGCAGTTGCATTTAAGGTTAACCTGTATTTAAACAGAAAAATGTAATTAGAAGAAAAGGCACACCTGAGTTTCTTGCATATGCTGCATCCGAAAATCATGAACTTGCGTCTGGAGTTGTTTCATGCGATAGTTCATTTTATTTAGGACACTGGTACCACGATCATGCTCTCCCTTTAGGTCCATCTTCAGTTTCACAGCCTGCAAAGAAAAGGAACATGCATAATTAATAAGCAAGACAGCTAATGATGTCATTCTACGGTAATGTTCATGCCAAACAATTGGGGGGAAAAAGATGTAGTTCGTGTTAAAAGACTTCACTATTTCCGAAAGAACAAGCAATATGCTTTAGATTGCCAAAACCATCAAAGCTCAGACAGAACTAGCAAAAAAAAAATTGCACCACGCCCACCTTTATTTTCCCAATTTCACAGATCCACACCTGTACTTCTAATTTGGGCAATTTGCCACGCGTACTTGAGCAATTTTCTTGGGAGAGAATGGGCAGTACATTGCAATTTCCTCAATCAAAAGCACATAATACAGTTGGAACTGAACAGGCACCATGGAAGTGTATGCTTGTATTCCGAAGAAGATCGCATACCCTAGTGACATGCTTATGAGCCCAAAAAAAGATCGTGTGCTAACAAAGCTCCTTTCTGAATTAGATAACAGTAAGAAAAAACTAAGCTGCCATGAATAGGAATCCCAACACTCATGTTTGGATGTTACAGCATTTATAAACCACAGTTTTCAATGCACCACTCACAAGACACTACAGTTTTTTTACAGTTTTGAGTAAAACCATGGCGTATTTGGTAATCGCATTATTTACTACAGTTTTCTATTTTTAAAAAGTACTAGAATTGCTACGTAGACATATACTCCTACAGTCCTACATGATACTTATCATTTGATACTATGTTTTTATACGTCAAAAGATCATATCTTGTTAAGGCTTCCATTGAAACCAAGTAATGGCATGCTGATTAGGACTCCTTCAGGTACATAGATGCGCTAACTTGAGCATCTTTATGATTTTAGTCTTTTTCATCCTAGGAGTAGCAAGTATATGTTTTAAGTTCATGCAAACAGCATAGGCACATACAGTGCTTTAATTAGAAGTATCAAGAAGGGTACGCAGCACTTTATGGAGTAGAACAGAGATGGGATCAATAGGAGCTGCAGCCTGCAATCGCTTCATTTCTCAGTAAAAAAAGGTTGTCAGTGGATATTTATAGACTCCAAAAATACCACGGTATTAGGGAAGCTACAGTTTTTAAAACCACAGTATTTATCCCACCCAAACACCACAGTTTTTAGTACTATATTATTTTTGAGAAACCATAGTATTTTTTAAAACCCCCAAAAAATACTATGTATTCAAACAGGCCCTATGAGTCAAACATTTCCAGGTAAGTACTGTGACACATCAGAAATGAACAAATCCAATAACAATAATTTATGATACAGATTTAGTGTTACAAGAATAACCAGCAAGGGAAGTTGCAGGGGACAATGGACAACAATTTATAAGCGTAATAAACACAGCAGACACAACAATGTGACAACAAAAGGGATCATTGATAGTTGCCAGTCATAATTTTTTCATTCCCATGTACAACAACAACACAGCTGCCTGTACTTCATGTGGGGCCGTCAGTACCAACACAGGTGCAGGGCCACCAGCGCCAGCATGCACAACACCAGGCCCTCGTCTGGCAGACTCACTGAGATGTGTTATCTTCAGTTAGCGATTATTGTTTTCTTCATAGGTTAGTTTGATTTTATTTTATTCATATCTTATCTCTAGTGGTTAGACAAGTGGTTTGAGCCTGCCTATTAGTAGATGGTGGCACCACATTTGCTATAAAGAAATAATCAAGTTCCTTTTCTACTCTATATCTCTTGCCTCCCTCTTCTCTACTATGAGCACCACCAACCAGTTCCATGGACCATGGATGGAAACCAGGCTGCGAGCGGCCTCGGACCACCCATAGCTATCGGTTGTATTCAAAATCTCAGGGGTGTGACGCTGTAGCTCCCTCATACTGGGAAATCACTCTTTAAAAAAATGTACTTTTCCTGAACTTATTGGATGCTACTTAAACTACTAACGTACCTCAGCAATGTCATTTTCCATTTTTATCTTCATCTTGCTTACTTGGCGTGCCTTCTCCACCAAAGATCTGACAATTTCTTTCTTCTCAATTAATTCTTTCTTCAGTTCCTCTATGATGGCCTAAAAGATAAGGCAAAATCATTTCAGCAAAAAAAAATCAACATTCCAGACCTGACATAAAGCTAAATGATTAATTTAGCGTAGATATTTTAAAATATAACTATGCAGTCCCCATGGTGTGGAGCAAAAATCAAATAAGCAGCCTAAACAAATTAAACTTGAACTATGGCAGTCCCTTTCAACAGGTTAGTTGGTAAAAGATGACTTCAAATTGGACCAGGAAAGAAAAAGTGTAGATGGTTTAAAATGTACTCAAAAGAAAAATGTTGCCAATTTCAGGAATCATGGTGATAGCCCAGTATTACAATATATAAACTATAAAGCACCAAGTTGTTGATCCAAATTCCAATGTAGACCATAGTTGTCGCACACTATTGCTGTAAATTCACTCCATCCACCAATATCTTGGCCAAAGCATCACTTGATATTGGCCTGAGTTACATACTAATCATGTTAAAATAAGCTATACCTGCCTACACCATTAGCCCAGCTAGCATGAACGTTCAGCTTAGACAAGCAAAACATTTTTCCAGGAATTTGGAAGTTACATACATGGAAAAACAGCATTTCATAAGACACTGTCACAATTCAAATTTGGTAAAATATTGAACAAGAACCATCAAGGTCTTCCTATGACACTAAATTGGATTGCTAGTGGAGTGACATTATTCGACAATCACAGTAAAAAGTACAATGGGTTACTCTATGGATAAAATGACACAAGGTTGTTCCCAGCAAAAGGTCCCAACTTACTGCATTGCGATCAATTCTTTCTTTGCATGCAGGAATTCGCTCTCTGAGTTTCTGAAGTTTCACCGTTTGTTCCTCAATTTGTCTGTCAACGTCATAAACCCATGACCAGGCCAACTTTTTCTTCAGGTTATCAATCTCATGTGCTATCTCCTCTATATGTTCCATATTCTTTATTTTCTCTCGTAGTTCATCAAGTTCTCTCATCATTGGCCTAATTGACTTTTCCAACTCTTCAACAACCGAGTCTGCATTGCTCAGCTGTTGTCTTATTGTCTCAAGCAAATCATTTACTTGTTGAAGAAGAGTAGCCTTGAAAAAGAACTGCGACAAAATAAAAGGTATGGACAGTAAACGGATTAGAGCAGTGCTTATATCAGAGGAGAGGATATAGCAAACACAGGCATAAGGCAGAATTATGAACTCAATTTAACAGCACCATTATCATCCAAAATAGTTAGCTACCATCAGATAACTGGCCTGTCATTAATTACATGAGGGCCATGTTCTCATCAGATAACAATCTCCTATAATCTAGCAAATATGCTAATACCGAACGTCAAAATCCACCACGAGGCACAAAATATACATGTAACGATAGTAGACAAATGACTAACAGGAGGCATGTTTCACACTACCGCTGAATAAATGCACGTAAGAAAGACCAAAGTACCAGGGGGGTCTCCCAGACTAGGACTATAGAATTTCATTGACGTTTATTAAACAACAGATGTTCCAAAGCATAAAACAAAAATTGCAGCAGCAGACATGTGATGGTATTACCAAAAACCTAATGAAACTGATTACCTTAAACTTGTCCTTGTCATTTCCTGAATGAAGGAATTCTCTACTTTTGTCTTGGCTCATAATTACACAAGGATTTTCAACATCAATCTGAAAATTCACATAAGCATCAGGAAGCAGAAAAAAATACAGCAATTTGTTACATTCAAATAAGATACTTTAGCAGAAAGGTGCAAAAACAAAAACAAGTGAGATCTACAGCATGAATGTATGCTGAACATGGCAGGTGAGAGTGAGACCCTAGTAGTTTCAACTTTCAACTCACAAATATGCTTGCCAAAGATGATTGCCCAGAAGTTGTACTTGTAAGGAAAGATTAATAATGAGATATTCTAATTGATTGTGCACTTGTACGAACAAAGGCCTGCTCAACAATTAAGTAAGCACTTGTACATAGGAAGGCCCAGTTGTCAGCAAACTGAACTTTTCTCGCTCCTTCCAAGCTGCTGCACCAAAAAAACTTTTTTTTGGTCAGCAGGCATAATGTTAACTACCGTCCATCATAGCTATCCTCAGTGTCATGAACCTTAGTTCATAACGGGGTAAACATCTATGGAGGGAGGTCGTACGGCGATGACTTGAAGTAGAACGGTGCTAGGTGAAGGAGGGCACCGATTAGGGGAGTAATAGATCTAGAATACAAAAAAGGCTCCAGGATCATGGACTAACACATCAAGGGATATTTCAGCACCCACAACTTATACAGAATGAACCCTTCTTGATGCGGTAGAAGCACAAGTTTTTTTCAAGCATGCATAAACATAATCCCAGCAACCAGAAGCAACACAGCATCACTTTATGGTATAGCCAATGTCAGCTTCGAAGTGGGAGACAATGGTACAATACACCTGCAACTAACCATGTTGAGTTCACAGTTTCACACATCACACAAAATAATTCATTGTTTTATAGCATGCAACCAAAAATCATTTAGAGCAAAAATACATAAACAGACAAGTTTTGTGGCTCAAGTGGCAGAAATACCCAGGTACAGTGACTAGTGGCACATAACCACGGGTATTATTGTGATACCTGGCCCAAAACTGAGGATGAATTGAGCCCAATTGTGGCCCATGTAGGTATGAGTGCAAGTGTTGGATTACGCGAAGCGAGGACAAAAAGCGTAAGCAAGGACAAAAAAGCGTAAGCAAGGCTGGTACGAGTGTGTGGTTTATCCAGCATGCTGATAGATTGTAGCCTATTTGGAGCTGGGGCGTTACAATTATGGTCTAATAGTCCAACAAAACTTGAATAACTGTGGCTATCTGCCGCTATCCAATATTCATGTGGCTTTCTACAGCTTGAGCCATAGAACCAGGGTGTTTGTGTAATGTACTCAGTTGTTTATTAAAGGCTAGTCGTTGTCCACCACATTATTGCAATCTACTAAACAAAATTATATCGTAGTTGGGAGTTGGGACGGATGATCATGAGGTCAAAGTAAGAAATGTTGTGTTTAGTACAAGGTTATCATGTTATCACCTAGTCGACAACAAGTCGTACCGTCAGATGGAGTGACATGTACTGTAATGCCTAGATGAAGTAATGGTTGCAGTGCGAATGGACTTGGTCCATGGGTGTTGGGTCCCACTCAGGGTTAAAAAAATCGGTACAGGCGCAATTACCGGCCGGCGGCCGGTACCGGTTACCGGTTTTTTCCGGTTGAATTTCGTTAAATTTTGCTTAAAAATCAATCGAAATTTGAAATTTGAATTTGCAAACTCGGAAAAACGCCGAGATTTCAAATCCCGCCCCCACCAGAACCGGTTTTCGGCGAATCGCGATTCTGGCCAGATTTCAATCCATGGTCCCACTGGACAATGTAGAGTGTGGGTGGTTAAAAGACAAGTCTTGTACGCAATTGTATCCATCGAATGAAATGAACTTCTGAATTCCCCATTCTACTGTTCGTGTTCTTCCTCGTTCTTCCTTGCGATTTGTTGTGTTCATTCATTGGCAACCTCACTACCGCGACCAGGACATAACAGTCGGTATCAAAGCCTCACTCCTCCCCTCGCGATTCTAGAGATTGATATGTAAATCCAAGGAAAGGGTGGGCGATTAAGCAGACGCTGTAATTCCTGACTAAGGTTAGATCGACTAGGAGTAGGAAGTTGTGGTGCCGATCCAAAGTTACCAAGCACGGAAGGTGCACACCAAATGCTTGACCAAATGCATGGAGCGCCAAATGCAACCATCGAGCAGCAACAAATGGCGTCGGGTTGAAGAAGATGGAGAGCCATAGTGTGGTAAGCAAGCAACGATGTGCAAGGAGAGAACCTCTCGAGCAAATGCCCACCAGGTGTTTGATGGATTGCCAGGCCACTAGGAGATGACCACAGCAGGCGTTCTTCGCATATGAGCCATGTGCTCTATCCAGTGCCGCCCCACTCGTCGTTGATGTCATTCCATCAACACAACGCAAGGGTGTGCACCTAGGCATCATCAAGTGGGTGTCACGAGTGCGCATCAATCGTCGCCCAATGCGCTGGGCTATGAAGAGCGAGAACAACCGCTCAGTTCGCGACACGATGGTCGCAGTGATCAAGGATGAGGAGGTTCCTAATGCGGATGTCCCTAACATCAACTCCATCCGTAACGACATTGGGGAGATCTTCGGCAGCTGCGACAACGCCACCGCCAAGGTGGATACCGTGATATCCGCCAAGATGTTCAATGAAATGCCCCTCAAGGCTGGAGTAAGGGAGAGCAAGATTGACGAGCAGACGCTTTGGGAGGAAGGATATGACACCTCCACACGGCAATGGCAGACTCTGATCTTCGGGTCAGGCCATGTGGTGTTGGTGGAAATGCCACAAGATAGCAAGTTACACGAGCGACTATTACAGGAGCAACTCAAGGCACGGCTCCAATAAATCACCATGACAAGTTCTTCGACTGAGGAGGTTGAGGAGTGCACAAACCCCATGAGTGGGCAGTGTAGGCACAGACCAGTAGACCACCATGGCTCGCGTGGCCGTGCGGCACGCATGCCGCGGCTATAGGCGACATCGGGCACACACCCAAGCTAGGGGCGGCCAAGACACTCGCTGCATCGACGACAATGGGTGTGGCTAACACTAGATTTGGAAATCAGTGATGTAGGGCAAGTGTTTGAGAAAAGACCACCATGGGGGAGTAGTGTTTTTAGTTCCAGGAAATATGGAATGTTAAGTGCTCATCATGTGTTTGACAAGTTTCCACCATGGAGAAGAAATGGTTTTAGCCCTGGAAATAGTGAAACATTATTGAATGTACAAAGGGTTGTGAGCTGTGGAGTTGATCTATCTCAGCTCTCAGCCTGAAATATGTGTCACAAGCATTTCGGTTGATTTGGGTACACCACTGGTTGAAGGGCTGATTATCTTCATGTCTGATGGTGGTCTATACAGTGGAGTCACAACATCGATAAATCTTGAGTACAAGTTGGAAAACAAAATAGAGTCATGTTTATTTAGAGTTCGTGAAGTCCATACAGTGGAAGCAAGTGATGCTATTTTCATATTGATCTATCAAGGGAACTTGGCTGCAATCTGCCAAAAAAAGGTTGTGAGATGTGATACCGCTCATATTATTTCAAAAATGTTTCAGTATTGCCATGCCATTGGTCTCATTAGGCCATGGGATCCCGGCACTCAAACGAACATATGGACATATGTATTGGCACCATGGTTATTAAGGCGTCGCTTAAAGCGACGCTTCGGCAGTAAGGCGCTGCCAATGTCGTAAGGCATCGCCCCCGCCTTGCCGCCTCCTCCCCGTGGTTCCTCGTCGTGCGGCTCCTCCTCCCGGCTCCCCGTCGCCGTCGCGCAGCTCCTTAGCGCCTCCTCCCTGGCAATGTCGTTGAGGGGACCGGAGGAGGCGGCGCAGCCCAGCGCCGAGGGAGGATTGAGAAGGCGGCGCGGGCGAAGGGGCGTGGAGGGAGGCGGGCGAAGCCGAAGCAAAGCGGTAGTGGCGTGGTGTGTGCATGAGCTCGGCCAGGCAGGGGGAAAAGAGGCAGCGGGGCAGGGCGACGGGTAGGCGAGGTAGGGCGAAGGGCTGCCCGGGGCAGGGCGGGCAAGCGAGATCTTTTGCGGACAGAGAATCAAACCTGCTGTTGCTGCTGGGATCTTCTGCAGCCGCTCTGCACTGCCGCCTTAGGATGTGTAAAGCGTCGCCTCGTCTCGCGACTTAGCGCTTAAAAGGTGTGAGGGGAGTGGATCGCCTTGCCTCGCCTTACTGCCTTAATAACCATGATTGGCACTTATGCTCAAGAATTGCTGCTGCAAGCTACTCCACCATCAGCTTGAGAACAAGCTAGGTTTCCAGGGGAGGGTAATGTCATGTACTGTAATGCCTAGAGAAAGTAATGGATGTGGTGTCAGTGGACTTGGTCCATGGGTGTTGGGTCCCACTGGACAGTGTAGAGTGTGGGTGGTTAAATGACAAGTCGTGTACGCAATTGTATCCATCAAATGAAATGAACTTTTGAATTCCCCATTCTACTGTTCTTGTTCTTCCACGTCTTCTGCATCCCGATCATCAATTTGTCCCTTCCCAGTCTCAAATTGTTGTTCTTCCTTGCGATTTGTTGTGCTTATTCATTGGCAACCTCACTACCACGACTGGGACATAACATGGAGGCAGACGCCAAGGTCATTCGCCCAAGCGGCCAAGCCACAAGGACTTACGCAAGCGCCTGGGAAAGTTGGGCACCTGGGCGATGTCTAGCCGAGTCTGTCGAGCGCCTGTAGGGGAAAAACCCCTTGAACTTGAAGCATAGGGTTTCACATGAAAGGAGGGGAGAGAAAACAGATCTGGGGTTTCAAGGCCGCCGTCGTTGTTGTACAAAGGTTGTTGCCATTGTGCAGCTTGTCGCCGTCAGCCCGGCAGTCTTGGTGGCCTTCCACTCCCCACCGTCGCCGCCTCAATTGAGGTCACCTTAGCTCGGGTTAGTCTCCTTCTCCCTCCTTTATTCTTCTCCCTTTGCTCTGATTTTCTCTGGTTCTTGCTCTAATTTAGTCTGCTCGTGCACTGCCTCTTGATCTCTACCCATGCTCTTCTCGTTCACTACCTCTTGATCTCTCCTCTCATGATCTGCTCTACTTCTTTTGCTCTCTGCTTTCTTCTCTCTGCTTAGCTCGCTGCTTCTTGCTCTTTGCTTTGCTTTCTTGCTCTCTACTTTGCTCGCTGCTTCTTACTTTGCTTTCTGCTCGCTTCTTTTGCTCTCTGGTTGTGGTGTGCTTACGACTTGTGTGCTTGTGCTTGTGTGCTTACAGATGTAAGGGTGAGCTGGGGAGGGCGGTAAGACTTATGATCCATCCAAGGATCCGAAGAGGAAGGCCAAGTCGAAGGACCGACGATGGAAATATGCATTTTGACCGACTGAAGAAAGGATTTGGTGCAATGTTCCCTTTGTTGGAAGCATGCGCACTTAGGCATCAAGAGGTTAAAGCAACATCTCATGGGTTTTGGGTATATTCTTAAGTGCCCCAACACCACTACTGAGATCGTGAGAGAAATGCAAGCATGGATGAACAAGACCACACGAAAGGTGTCGGTCAACATTGAAGAGGGCCGTGGAGGGGAGGAGGTTGGTGGTGATCAATGTTGTCACGGCGATAAGGCGAGGCGAGGCGCCAGGATGGCTAGGCACCTAGGTAGGCGATGATTAGATGATGACATATATTAGGCAAATCAGCCCATATAACACATGTATAGTAGAGGAAATAAACAATAGATAAGAGATGGGCCACTACCCACTCAGCTCACAACCTGACTCAGGCCCAAAAGCCCATCTACTATTCCTCCCGTGTACTAATAGCACCCGGTTCAAGCTCCTGCTAGCTCCTTACCCCCCTCTTGCTCAAGCCGCCGCCGCCACCATCACCATCTGCTCCCTGCTCCCCCTCTTGCTCCCGCCGCCATCTGCTCCTGCTAGCTGCTGCTCCCTCGACGTCCACGCCTCTTCTCCCCCCCGGGATCTTCTCTGCCTCGGCTGCCGCCCCGAGCTCTGCTCGCTGCCACGCTGATGCGCCGCCCAGCCGCGCCTCCTCGCCTCTGACCGCGCTCGGCCGCCACCCCGAGCTCCTACCCCCAGATCTGCGCCACCCCGCGCGAACAAGCTCAGCTACACGCCGCCCGAGGAACCCGACACCGCGTCGGCTCCGTGCCGGCCTCGGACCGATCAAGGCCGCCCGAGCTGTGCTCGCTGCCCCTGGATCTGCGCGCCCAACCAAGGCGGCTCTGCGGCAAGGCAGGGGCGACCTAGGCGATGACCCCTGGCGTCCACCCTGAAGCGCCAGGACGCCTAGGCGTCGCCCTGATAACTATGGTGGTGATGATGGAGTCCAGAAAATCTGTACCACCGAGGGATAAAAAAACTGCCAGAAGGTCGGGCCGTAAAAAAAATACCGAACGAAATTTTTAAATTTTGATTTTGAATTTTTGACTCCATAATGTCCTTCCCTAGTTGGTTTAGGCATTCTTATGCTAGATTATGTATTCAAACATTAGTTTTTAGTATATTTAGCACTATTAAAACATAAATGAGGACTTTTTATGTACAACTTGAAACACTTTCTCATTAATTGGATTGCATGCAACCATGAGAGAATTGGATTGCATCATTATTTGCTCAGGATTGGATTGATTATTTAATCCTATACTTTCAAATCATTTAGTGACGCGATATGATTAATAAGAGATACGAAAAAGTATTTGCTAATAGTTTGTTCAACGACACAGGTTTCATATGTATGATTCCTAGTATCAATATACTTGCATTTGTTTGGCCAGGACTGGCCGACCAAGTCCAACTTTCATATTTCTGCTAAAAATACTAGCTCCTAAGGGTAGCTCATGTAACTAGAAAGCTATCCTTTTAGGAGGTGGAGTCATGTAACCTGCAAAGCAAACACTCTGGAAGGCGCGTGTCGTGTCGGACAAGTGTCGGGAGACCACGGTGACACGTATCGGACACGTTTGGCGGCGTGTCGAACACGTATCGGACACGTTTGGCGCGTGTCGGACACGTATTGGACCATTCATTGATTTATCTCCCATGTAACCCTAACTAGAAAGCTATCCTTCTATTGTTGCTCTGCTGCTCCTCCTGCTTTGCTCGATCTGACTCTTGCCTCTGCTAGTCTTGATTTGGACTTGCCGGTGAATCGCTTGTGCATCTGCATATGTGCATTCAATAATATATATATATATATATATATATATATACAGTCGTGTCCCCGTGTCGCTATTTTCTAGAAAATGGCGAATCCCGTGTCCGATACGTGCCGTGTCCGACACGCGTGTTCGTGTCCGTGCATCCTATGATGTAACTAGAAAGCTATCCTTGGAAAATCAAGCTTTTTATGTACAACTTGAAACACTTTCTCATTAATATTTGCATTATTCCAAATTTAAATTTGCTAATTACCATTTTCACCATTTTTAGTTTTTTTGGTAGGTTTTAGATTCGCAGAACGATCGTAACCGTCCGGAGAAAATCCATATTCAAATTTTGAAATTCAATTGGACGGTTTTTTTTAATTTACTCAGAATAGGCGATTCTGTGCATCGCCATCGGGGATTTTCCCAATCCGAGATTTCAATCCCTGGTCGCAGCCATTTGGGGTATGCTTACTTAATGGGGAAGCCATATGAGGTTAAATATGAGGTATATTTATTTAATTTTCAGCCATATGAGGTATTATTTGTTATTTTTATTACCACCATCTAACTCTCACCTTGGCGGGCACCTAGACGACTAGGCGTCCTGGCGCCCCGGGCTCACCACGAGTATGGATAAGGTCCTAAAATAGAAGGGGAGATAGGTGGATTGATAATTGTTGTATCATTGGCAGAGTACCCATCTGTTAGCACCAAGGGGGTAGGTGAAAGAAACAGTAACATACTGGTACCTTCTTTAAACTTTATAATGGAAGACTAGCAGAACTACAAATTTAAGATCAAATGGTGGTTTTTAATAGTTCATTTTATGAAGGAAATTGTCTTGGGATTTCTTAAATTTGAAGATCCCCATTTGGACTTTGGATAAACACATGCACTTCTAGTATGGTGCAAAGTACCACATTTTCTTTTACTAGTCGGGTGCCCGTCCGTTGCAACGAGTCCCAAATAAGTGAAACCATAAATTCTAAATATCTCAAAAACAAAAAATTATGAGCTCCCCACATCCATGAGTTGATTGCTCATGAGACTCAAAAAGCACATGTCACATGTATATGGACACACAGATCCATCCACATAAGATCCTCAACGGGTACATGGTGAAGCCACCATCACCACCAAGTGAAACCTTTGAAGGATTAAAGAAATTTTAGAATCATGCCACTTCTACAGTGAACTAATATTTGGCACCTGTATGAATTGAACCTTTGCACCAACTTAAAAGTATATAAAAATGGAAAGTAGTCAAAACTAAAAGTGCAGTGGGATTACCAATCTTAACTATTATAAAAAGGAATTGAGGTCTTGGTGGTGATGGTGGATCTGCCATCTACCTCCCACCTCTTGAGTTGGTGGGATCTTTTATGGATAAACATGCATACATGTATATGTTAATCGAAGGATCTTCTGTCAATAATTAGATCACTTGCGCATGTGGCTTGTGATAAGATTATCTATGGCTTGTTGATCGGATGCAAATTATGTAACCCTATGCATATTGATTTTCAAGGTTTGGAACTTATGATATGTTTATTTGAGATACATTGCAACGCCTGGGCACTCAACTAGTTTCAAAAAAAAATGGGTGGTGAGGTGTAATTTTGTCTATTTTTGTGTCCTCATATAACTCATGGTAAATAAAAGGCAATTGCTAAACTTAAGTATCACCAAGATATTTTTTATCGCTAAACTTTATGTAGATCTTAGCCAAAGCCAAGCAAGCAAATACTCCCTCCAATATGACATGTAGATGAAAATGTATCATAAGTTATCTACACTTACTTTGCTTATTTGAACAAATGTAGCAAGTCAATGGTAAAACAAATGATTGAAAGAGAGCAACCTAGCTTGTGAAACAAACATGAGTTTTTTTTTTTGCATACCATTCATAAGGCAACAAGCAACTTACGTTAAAATGTTCAATTATTTCATTGAGATCATCTTTACGATGTGCCACCTTCCTTCCTGTTAGAGCACATATGAGCATTTAAAATTAATGTAATATCTGAAGTCATGGAAAAAATATACAACAAGTAAATAAACAGTAAGAATAAGTATTCTATTATTCATTTTTGGTAAATTTACTGCCATTATCCGTTTATTCAATTCAAAATTTAGTGTCACTTTACATTTCAGACAGTGATTCAGATCCAACAGCCAATCATATATGCACGATGCAGGACGGACCATGCAGAAGCCTACTGAAGTAACATCATCTGTAATGTGTGGGCTTAATTAAAACTATATTATGCTAGTAGTGTTTCTTTTCATGGATGACAAGCCTTTAACAATCTGTAATGAAAATGGAAGCAAATGTAAATACCTGGGACACCAAAAGCTTATCTGAGTATAGTTAATGGTGAAAAGGCGGACTTTTTGCAGTCATTTAAACACATAAAATGGTGAGCATGTGGGTTTTTTGCAAACTTAGAAGGGTGCCACCATACTAATATTGGAAATGGTGAAAGCCACTACACAGAATAGAGATATGCAACAAACATAAATGATTAATTAAATAAAAAATGCAACAAACAAGAATGATTAATTAAATAAGAAATGCAGCAACCTTGACAGCTCATAATAGAAAAATACAACAACTTACAAATGATCAATCCGACAGGTTGACATAGAAAAACACAAGACCTTACCAAAGAAACAAGTTAGGAAAGTGAAAATTGCAGCTTATGCTAAACTTGACAGCTTAAAAAAGAATATCAACAACTTTACACAATAAATCCAGCTTACACTAGAAGAACACAACCAAAAATTCAGGAGGATGAATCAAGATTTACTACCATGTTGATCTTTTAAAACCGTAGAGCTACTTGACTCGGTAATCCTGCGTTCCAATATAATTAAGTTTCCATATACTTCAGGCTTGAAAGCGTCTTCCCCTTGGTTCTTGATATCAACAACAATTGCTGCATAACTGCAATTTAGATTGAACAAAATAGACCAGATTACAATCAATCACAGAAAGACAGATAGAGCAGCTGGTGGACACATACAAACCATCCACCAAACATTGTATAGATAAATAAAAAATAAGCATGACAGATTCAGAAATCCGCTGTGCCATCTTTCATAGTTATTGAAACCGGACCGGTCTTTGACCCGACCAACATTACGATTTACTGGTTCAACTGGTGGTTCACCGGTTGGACTGCCAGTTCTCTAAAAGCATTTTTAATAAATTATATGGCATATATAACGTTGAAATGATAATAGAATGTCATTTGGTAGCACAACACATAACAAAGCTTACGCGAGTTGGTCAGTGTTGTGGATTTTTCTGGACCAGGCTCCGTTTTCTGTTTTTTGCAGTCGAACTGCTGGGCAGGTCCAGTTTTAAAAATTATGCTATCTTTCAAATTTTGTCTGTGATATCTTCTTGAGGGTCCAAGTGCCGTCCAAGCTTACGAACAGAAAATACACACAGTTGAGCTTTATGAAAATTCATCAATGTCAAGCAATACCACAGCATCCCAGAACAAGCAAAAGAAACCATAATTATCAACAACAACAAAAAGTCACCAACAGGACATGGCCTATTTTGAAGCAAATTAACCTTAAACCCACCAAAATTTGTCATCCTGAACTCAAAGCCTGACACCAGTTAGGCATATCCAGAGTCCATACATCTATAAAGGGCAACCCTTTAAAATCCTAATCAGTGTGCAAAAAGCCATATCCAACATCCATCTACAGATTCGCGGACGCAACCTACTCCTCACATATTCCCAACCCAAAAAATAATTTATCGGACGATCACCCAAAGTTTATTTAAACTCTTTGTATATAAAAAAGGTGGAAGTGGGGAAAGCAACCTGCAGCCGGTCTTGATGAAATCCTTGAGGGCGGCGGCGCGCTGGGTGTTCTTGGCGCGGCAGCCGAAGGCGATGCACAGCGCCGTCAGGATCGCGCTCTTCCCACCTGCGCCGGCAAGGAGAAGAAAAGGGCATCAAGGGAGGGAGAGAGAGAAGCGAGGGTTAGGGTTTCAAGGAGGCGCACTGCCGTTCTGGCCGGTGATGAAGTTGACGTGGTCGCCGAGTTCGATCTGGAGGCTGGAGTGGCACATGAAGTTCTCCAGCCGGATGCGGGAGATCGTCGCCGCCATCGCCGATCTCCGCTCCCTCTCTCCGCAGCGGAAGCCAAATTACGGGAGATTTCGGGGGTTTTCGGGGGCGGTTTTTGGGGGAGGCAACCCGCCAAAACCAAAGGATGGGCGGGGTGGGGAATGGTACGGAGAGCGGCGCGGTGGCCTGGGTAGTGGTGTTAGCGTGAGTAGGGTTTTTCACCTTCCCCCTCCTTAGGCCTGTAGCAGCCCATGCCCACGTATGAGTCAACTTCGGCCTATTTGGTTATGTTTTGCTCTCTTATTTTCTTTTTCAGAAAACTCGTCGAGGTAAAAAACCAACTGTAATAAGAAAAATACAATAGTATAGATAACTATTATGTATAATAACTCTCTATATCATATGTAGATAGCTTATACAATATTTTAATGATTTCATGGATCTAAAATATTTTCTCCTTGATTCTGATGATACATTCGGCTACAGGATTGTAGACAATATATTTCTCTCTTTATTTTTTTCATATGTATCAGCTTAAATCATATGTAGCAGATACTATAGACAGCTGATGTAAG
The DNA here is from genome assembly GCA_036346395.1 of Hsuehochloa calcarea. Lineage (NCBI taxonomy): Eukaryota > Viridiplantae > Streptophyta > Magnoliopsida > Poales > Poaceae > Hsuehochloa > Hsuehochloa calcarea. The sequence goes on from CM070610.1 coordinate 37,714,953, forward strand.
CCCATTGTACATGACATAAGATAACTGACTTAGGGAATAGAAACTCATATTATCTCTATTTGTATTGCCTTTTTTTCTCTATCCTTTACATCTTATCTTATCTCAGCCCATTTATATGACATAAGGTAACTGACTTGGGGAACGAAAACTCGAATTATCTCTCTTTGTATTGCTTTTTTTTCTTTGTCCTTTACGTCTTATCTTATCTTATCTCAGCCCATTGTACATGACATAAGGTAGCTGACTTGGGGAACGGAAACTTGGATTATCTCTCTTTATACTTTGATGTGCTGTGTCACTATAGTTGAAATTGATGTGGGGCAATATGTATAGAAATGTCGGGGCTCAATAAATGCAAGTGCTAACAAGGTATAATTAGGAAACATTGCTGATTTTGAGTCAATTCATCATCCTTTGGTACAGACAATCTTATCAATTTTTGCTCTGTTCAATTGTACCCGGTTGAAACCATATGATCTCCCTCTTCTATCAATGAAATCCAGTCCTGCATTTTATCAAAGAAATGGCTTGTGTCACTGTGGTATTAGTCTTTAATTTCATTAAGTGATCTTTGCATAGATTTGAGCAAAATTACCATCAAAGATCTTTATGTAAACTGATAAATTTCTGGATGTTAATTATTTATGGTGTACGTAATGAAAAGAAAAGATTGAGTAGTAAAAAGTGGAGATATTTTTTCTACTTTTGATAGGGCTAGAGCGAAGAGTGGTAAAGGGTAAAGGTAGGTTGAGAACCAAAGATTGGGAGCAGACACATGTTTTCAAATTCCAATGGTATACCATTCGGTCTTAACATAATTGGGTTAAATAGTGATATAATTTAGCACTTGTGGTATTATTTATTTAAGATCTTTGCATAGATTTGAGCAAAATTACCATCAAAGATCTTTATGTAAACTGATAAATTTATGGATGTTAACTATTTATGGTGTACGTAATGAAATGAAAAGATTGAGTAGTAAAAAGTGGAGATATTTTTTCCTACTAGAGCGAAGAGTGGTAAAGGGTAAAGTAGGTTAACAAAGGTATTTGTACATACATTGTGTGGATACAAAGACAAAGGTATTTGCAGATACATTGTGTGGATACAAAGACACCACTACCCTCCGAAGGTTGGACTTGATAACGACGTTGAGTAGGGGTACGGGCGTCTTTCTCCATCAGGTGGTCCCGGATCAATGACGTCTGCAAAGAGGGTTAGAGTAGAGTTCACGAGGAGCCTAACGGCGTGCGAGCACCGCTACCAAGGATTAAATGGGGGATTTTGACTATACATAGCAGGGCAGTAGTTTAACAGAGGGTGGAAGTCCCTTTGAGGGTTTTTTTTCTTCATGTTATCTAAAAGGGAAAATTGGCTACAGAGCACTTCAATTTGTCACCATTTGCCAACGGACATCCAAAAAATACGTCTTCGCCAAAAGGCACTAAAAATTTATGGATATCAGTTGTATGACATTGAGGCACATATTATATTATTAATCGCTATTTCGGAGAGAGAAACACTATGAAATGACCTTTATACCCTTCCCTATATCCTCCTCTATCCTTTATGACAAGTGGGGCTTGAGCAGAACATCAGACCAAAAAAAGAGGAGACGGCGGTCGGTTCTGGACGACGGCACCAGCGGCGAGCGACGGCGCGAGAGTCGTGGGCGATGGCCCAAATGGATTGGAGGGGTGCAATCAATGCACATTCTCATACTTCCATCTTTCTTTTTGACGAACAAAACTGGCGCCCCCATGACAACGAACTAAGTCTCACAAAACCTTTCTCCAGAAGTTATTCTATCTGCTTCTTCACTTCTACCAATTTATCGGTTGGCATCCGATAGGGTCTCTTAGAGATTGGTGTTGTTCCTGGCATTAGATCGATGACAGACTCAATGTCGCGATACGGTGGTATCCCTGGTAATTCCTCTGGAAACACATATGGATATTCTCTAACAATAGGCACATCTTCCAAAGCAGTGGTCTTCAGGTTGTTGACTAGCAGATGTCCATCACGCACTGAGATGGCTAAAAACTCTACCTTGTTTCCTTTGGTATCCTCGATTGTTACGGTTGTTCGGCCACAATCTAGCACAACCTTATTCTTTGATAACTAATCCATGCCAAGCATGACATTTAAGGTTTAGGTGTCTAGAACAATAAGGTTGGCTAGAAACTCAACTTCATCTATGAGTAACTTAGCTCCTAAACATCATATTTTAGAACTTAGCTCTGCTCTAGGTGACTGGACTAACAGAGTATGCTTAAGGTGCATAACTTACAATTTATTCTTAGTTACGAAAACCCTAGAAACAAATGAATGCGAAGTTCCAGAATCAAACAAAACTGATGAAGGTACTGAGTTTACTAGAAACTTACCCAATATGACGTCCGGTGCTTCCTGTGCTCCTTCCAGAGTGACGTGGTTGACAGAACCTCAGACCACCGACTGCGGTGCTCCTCCAGATTGACCGATGGCTTGAGAGACTCCTTGATTGTTGCTCTGCGCTGGTGTCTTAGCGAGTGTAGCTCCAAGGTTGAAGCATACTAGAGTGATTGTTCCCTTCTAAGGACATTGGTTGGCGAAGTGCTCTGGTTGACGGCAAGAATAACAAACTCTTGGTGCATTCTGCTGGTTATTCCCTGGAATTGGGTTGGCTGGTGCTGGGTTGTAACAGCCCAAAATTTCAGTTTCAGTTAAAAATAAGACTTTAATTATTATTTTTTTGTGGATTTTCTGGAAATTTTAAAAGCTTTTCTCTAAGTATTTTAAAGCTAAAATAATTTATGTGAAAAATCTATTACCAACTAAAAGTTGGAATTATTTTATTTAAGTCCAGAATGCCTCATAGAATTTCTGTGAATTTTCTAAAAAATTTTGGACTTTATTTGCTAATTTCTAATGCCTATTTGAATTTCTGGAATTAAATCAATTGAAAAAGATTTAAAATTCCTCCAAGAATAAAGATCGGGCCAAGCCCAAGATTGCGCGTCTCTACCATTTCTCCCGCTGAGTGGCGCGGCCGTCCGATCGAAATCGGACACGACATCAATCCATCCCGCTCTCTCTCCTCTCTCTCTCGCCTCGCCGTGCGGGCCCCACCGCCGTCTTCCTCCTCGCCTCCTTCTTCCTGCGCGACGCCATTGCCGCACTCGGGAGTTCTTCGATTCCGTGATTCCTCCCTTTACTCCCGCATTTGCGCGCTCACGCCGCCTGCTACCACCGCGTTCTTTCGGCTTTACTCCTTAAAAACCCGTGAACGCTCACGCGCTGTCGCGCCGCCATTATTGCCGCCACGACCTCCGCCTCCGGCCCCCTTCACCTATAAAGCCGCCCGCACGCATCTTCTCCCGCATCCCATTCCCCACCTCCCGTACCCTCGCCGCCCCTCTCGCGGCAATTGAAGTTTCGCCACGCCGAAGCTCCATCTTCTCCGATTCCGCGACAAGAAGCTCTCCCGCCACATCGACCGCACCACCGGCTTCGCCCTCCGGCGATCCTTCAGCGCGCCTCGTCTTCGCTCGAGATCCCGAGCACCTCCCGCCGACAACCAAACTCCTCGCCGCTCTGCTGTCCGACGATCTTCCGCCACTCTTCGCCACGGTGTAGCGCCTCGATCGAGATCGTCTCGAGCATTTTGCGACTCACAGAGCTCGCCGCGCCGCCGTCACGGCACCATTGGAACCCGAAGCCTCCTCTCCGGCCGACGTGGTCACCACCTCGGCGCCACACCAAGACCACTCACCCTGCGCATGCGTGGCGCCCACGTGGCGCCAAAGCCAAAGACGCCCGGCCAAAGACCTCCTCCTCGCCAGATTGCGTGCACTAAGTCCACCGTGGACTTGCGCTCAACAGGACTCATCCATACTGTTCGGGCCCACATGTCGATCTCTGGAATGCGATCATTGACGATGCTTGCATAATAAATGGAATTTCCTTTAGAAATTTAATTCGGGAAATTCAGAAATTCTGATTTTAGGATTTAATTTAAGTTTTAAACTTCCAGGAGCTCGTATTTCTTCATACAAACTCCGATTTAGGTGATTCAAATTTCTAAATTTGTATAAAATTATGAGAGACCATGTGAGAGGTCCTCCACTCTGAGTGATGTGTATTTGACAGCGTGTTGAATAGGTTGAGAGTTGAGTTTTTTTGGTTTGACTGCTTCAGGTCAAACAGGTAATCGGAACTACATTGTGTATGGAGCGGAAGTTCCGATAATCGTAACTACCGGCGTTGGAAATAGGAACTTCCGATTAATCTAGGAATTGAGTTCGGTTGAAGTATGCGGAACTTCCGCACCTGGGGTAGCGGAGTGTCCGATAATACTGACGTTGAGGTTCCTCGTGAGATGAAAATCGGAATTGAAAACATGGGAGTACGGATGTTCCGAAGATCGGAAGTTCCGCAGTGGTAAGCGCGGAACCTCCGATAATCCTGACAAGTGCGGACGTTCGAAATCGAACTTCACGTGGTAAGTCGCGAACTTCCGATTGTGTCCGTAATCGTGCGAGAAGGATAATTTGTGATTTTGATTTTGTATGAGTTTGAGTCTTATACAAATGTTGATGCTATGATATTGTGCAATGCTATGTGATGTGTTTTTGTCTGTGTTGACTGCAGGATATCGAGACGAAGTCGTGGCGAGACACGAAGTGATCGGACTAGGCGCAGGCGGCGTTGAGGTCAGAACGGTCGAGATGTGTCGAAGACGGCGTGAATCTTGAGGTGGTTGCGTGTCAAGGATAGCAAGGCGTACGGGAGGCTTCCAGAAGGTGTGCAAGGGGCGAAACGGTATTTTCGCAAAGCGGCACAAGTGGAGGCGGTTCCGTTCGGGTGTAGCGGGCTTAATGGGTTGGAGGCCCATTAAGCAAAGGCTATAAATAGAGCTGAACCCCTGTTGTTAGGGTTAGATTTTGAGAGAGAAAATTAGGGTTAGCTCTAGCTAAAGGTTTTTGTTTTGCTTTTTGAGTTGTTGTTGGTTTGGAGAGAATGAACTGAAAATCCTTGTAATCATTCCTCTGTGTTTCCTCTGTAATCTTTTGATCTCTATCAATGAAACTCTGAGGTTTTTGATTACTTGTTTGTGCCTCTCTTATTCCCTTCCTGTTCTTGTTGAATATTTAGGGTTTTGATGTATCTTTTGATTCGTCCTATGAAATAGCTTGAAACTTGATATCTTGAGTCGTTTTGATATTGCTATTGCATTCTCAAAGTTTCATGAGCTAAGAATCTGAGAATCTCGCTTATTGTGGGTTTTGGTTTTTCTTGCCCTTCTTCAAGAAATCCGTTTTGGCTTGATTATTGAATCTTTGTTTATGCTTCTCCATAAGGTCAAGATGGTGTTTAGGATGATGTCCTGTGAAACTTGACCGAGAAGAGCATTCAAGATTTAGCATTTTGGATTTTGAGAAAACCCGGCGATCGTGTTCTTGGCCAGACAATCGGAACTTCGATTGTCCAAGCGGAACTCATCAGCAGGAACTTCCGCACTAACCCGAACTACGGAGCGCGAATCATCACGGTAGAATCGAGCTTCCGATTTTTGATGTAATGCATGAAACCTGCTTTAGTTCTCTCGATTTTGTTTTACTCTTCTTGAGAGTGTTTTGTAGATCTTGTTTAAATACATTAAAGGGGAGTTCTTAATTTTAAGGCACCATTCACCGCACCCCCCTCTGTTGCCATTTCGGTCCTTCAATTGGTATCGAGCGGTTAGCTCTTCTTTATAGATCTTAACCTGGTCGCTTGAGCCATGGCAACGGACAAGTATTCCACCAAGCCTCCGGTCTTTGATGGCATGGATTACCCTTCCGAAGAGCCGAATGGAAACATACATCCGTGCTCGGGGTATGCCATCCGAGAAAGGTGAAGGTGAGATTTGCAGTTCCTGCCGATGAAAACATCAATGTGGGAAACATGCCTGATGTTGAGGCCAATGCTAAGGCTAGGAACATCATCATTCAGGGTTTGAGTAGAAGTGAGTTTGATCGCATTTCTCATTTGACTTACGCTACGACATCCGGGTGACCTCGATGCATACCATGAGGGCACCACCCAGATTAAGACGGTTCGACAAGACCAGTTCAAGCGTGAATACAGTAAATTTGAGATGCTTGCTGGTGAATCTCTTGACGAGTGCTTTTCGCGGTTTCATAAGATTTTGAGCAACCTCCGAGTGGTCGGTCTTACATACCCCGACTCGGATAACGCCGATGATGCTTTCGCGACTCGATCTTCGTGTTTGGGAGATGAAAGTGACTACCATCAAGGATAGCACGGACCTCTCGATCCTGACTCTTGATGCGCTTTACTCGCGTCTCAAGACTCACGAGATTGACATTGTCTCTCGAAGGTCGAAGTCACAGTCGATGGCTTTAGTCACTAATCCCACCTTTGGATCTTCTTCTGAGTCGATACGCGGGTTCTCCTAGTCGCTCTCGTGACATAACCGATGATCGCTAGAGCGACTTGAGGATGAACACTAGCCCTCCTAGCTCGGAAGTTTTCCCATGCTTACAAGAGGAGGAGGGATGGAAAAAGAGGAGGTCCTGTGATTTGTTTCTAGTGTGGTGGCCCCAACCACATCCGAGCAAACTGTCCCAAGCTTGGGAAGGGCAAAGGTGACTATAGCGGTCCGAGCAAGAACGACTACATCGATAAGAACCGCAACACGAAGCCCTCAAAGACTGACCAAGGCAAGAAGAAGTTCGCAACTTTGGGAAGGCAAAGAAGGCATTCCATCGCGCTCACCGCCCTCGACGAACCGGACACCGGCGAGGTGGAGTGGTGGAGTGACGATGATGGGAAGGACGATCATGATCCCAAGGACGACGGCAACTTCTCCAAGATGTGCTTCATGGCCCTCGGGCGAATCGAGCGACAATGTACTCAGACTCAGATGAGGTTAGTCCCACTTACGACCCGATTTTAATGATGTTTTTCTTAAGCTAGGTAGATTTCATGCTAAGTCTAGGGCTAAGTGTGCCGAGTTGGAGAAGGAAGTAGTTAGACTATCACGGAGCTTACTTTACTTACATCCGCTCCCTCTCGTGATGATTGTGACACATGTTTGTGCTTTGCTTGATGACATGGAAAAACTAAGGACCTTGCATGATAGTGTGTCCTCCTGAACTTGACATGATTAAAGTAGAGAACATTAGCCTTCTTGAATTAGAGATGAGTAGGGTAGCACCTCCTTCATCTACTCTGTTGAGGTTATTGCTTGCACCTCATGTGAGGTTAAGGACAACTCGCTTAGAGGTCTATATACCATGTTGCTCGATCCGCTCGAGACTTGTGAAAATTGTAATAATCTCAAGATGAACCTAAAACAGGCAGATCACAAAATTGTCAATTCAAGTCTGCGCTACTAGAGCCTATTGTTTCTTGTTTAAATTGTCCCAAGTTAATCACGAACTAGAATCAGATCCAAGCGGTTTCAAGAAATGATTGATCACAATAACAAATTGGCTCAAGATGCTTCTAAGGACTTGTTAGCTCACCTTGCAATCAATGTAATAAACTAAAATGTGATTTGGTTGCTTTGGATGAAAAATGTGTGAAGCTAACTAAGGACCTTCTAGAGACACAATCATCCGCTTGTATTGTGTGTTTGGGAAGAAGTCTAAGGGTTTGGTAGAGACGCCTAGCAAGCGTGAACCAATCGCTAGCAAGAGGATTGTTCCCCAAAGTCTTGTGCATGCACAAGCCAATCTTTCCTATGTCGTTGGTTCTTCCGCCGCTCCCTTACCTTCTGCTGTTCCTCTTCCCCTGCTCTTCTTGCACCTCTCTCTTTCGTGAGTGTCGGTATCTTATGAACACTCTCGAGAGGTTTGTAGGAGGCAAGAAGAAGCTCAATCTCATTCTAGACCAATCTAAGATTTGCAGATTTAATCGTGGTCTAGGATATGACTTTCATGATGATATGAGGAAGCATCCACCGTTGTGCTCGTAACCATAGCACGGTGTGATCAAAACTAAGCCTGGGATCGAGAAAGTAAATTTCAAATCGTGGGTTTTGTTAGAAAGCGAGTATCATTGCACCTTCGTCGGAAGGATGGACATTTGGTTGATCATTGCTTCAGTAGCGCCAAGATCGCGTAGAGATCGTGTTGAGTCCGTTAGGTACATTCATGGTCGCCCGGACTATGAGTGCACCTAAGACCAACATGAGGTCTAGGTTTGATACAACCGATGTTTTAGGGCGAGATCGAGGACTTGGTTTTTCCGAGTTTTCGATTTTCGTCCTCATGCTCCTTCTTGGTCGTAACTTCCGTCGCTTTGAGGGTAGATCTCGGTTTCCCTTCGAGATGGCTACTCATGGCGTGATCGAGATGTTGCGTAATTCGACTCGCTCTTCCATAGCAATCGGATTCAAAGAATAACGACGTGTCCGCATACGCACCTTCGACTTGTTGAGTGACAGAGGCGTAGGGTAGATAGAGGTCGATCTTGCTTGACTACTTCATCATTCTCGCCGTGTTACTCAAGATTGGGTGCCAAAATCCTTTGTTGATTCACCCCAAGATCGAGACTTTACTCTGCTTGACTCGTGGTCGTCGGTGGGAAGGAAAGGTATGGATTGTAGACTCGGTTGTTCTCGCCATATGACCGAGATTCTCGTTGGTTTTCTTCCCTAGCCCGTGCTCGGTGATGAGATGATCACCTTCGGAGATGCTTCATTTGGGCGTCATCGCTAAAGGTACCGTGAGCATTAATGATTCTTTTATTTTAAAAGATGTTGCCTTAGTAAGTAAGCTGCAGATAATCGCTTTTGGTCTCTCACTACCGATGGCGGTTTCGAGGTAAGCTTTAAGAAAAATAATTGCAAAATTCTTGATTCTTGGGTAGTCTAGTTTATGGATTTCTCGATATGGGAGGATCTTTCGTGCTGATTTTTCCGAGTCTTCCGTGATCCTCTCGGTGTTTAATTGCTTCAATCCGTGATTTGACCTTCGGCATAGGAGACTTGGTCATATAGGATTTGATCATTCGACCGAGTTAGCGGCCACGATCTCATTCGTGGTTTGCCAAACTCAAAATGGTCAAGGATCTAGTTTGCTCTCCATGTCAAGACGGCAAGATGGTTGCCGCTTCTCATTCTCGATCCACAATGATAATGATCGATGCACTGTGACAATTGCTCCATATGGATCAGATTGGTCGGCTGAAATCGCAATCGGCGGGAGGAAGTGGTATATTCTTGTTGTGGTCGATGACTTCTCGAGGTACTCTTGGGTGTTTTTCTTAGCCTCGAAGGATGAGACGTTCACTCTTTTCGTGGTCTTTTAGTAGGCTTCTGTTGAGCTCCCGGTGCATTACGAGCAATTCAGACCGATAATGGCACCGAGTTCAAGAATTCCTACTTTGAGAGTTTTGTGGTGAGACAGTGTAGAGCACCGTTCTCGTCTCCATCGTCCCTCAACAAAATGGCGTTGTGGAGAGGAAGAACCGTACCTTGGTCGAGATGGCCAGGACGATGCTTGATGGGTACTCTACACCTAGGAAGTTTTGGGCTGAGGCCATTGCTACTGCTTGTCATGTTTCTAACAGAGTCTTTCTTAGGGCACTCTTGCATCGCACTTCTTATGAGTTGAGATATGGGCGAAAACCCAGCGTCTCGCATTTTCGTGTGTTTGGTTGCAAGTGTTTTATTCTGAAGTCTGGGAACCTAGATAAGTTCGAGTCACGATCTTGTGATGGGATCTTTCTGGGTTACTCGACTTGTTCTCGTGCCTATAGAGTCTGGAACTGCGAGTCTAGCAAAATGATATAAACCTGTGAAGTGACCTTCGATGAGGCTAGTCCGGGGACTAGGCCTGATATCTCAGGTTCTCTAGAGCAGTCTAAGTCCATCTTTGTGGACGATGAGGAAGACGGAGATGATGGGTGTCTAACCGATCCAGTTCTTCCTCCTCCTCTTGAGGTGCCTTCTTCCACTGCACCTCGAGGAGATCAGCCCTTACCTTCCGCTTCTTCAGAAGCTAGTGGCTCTGTTCCTATCTCATCTGCTAATGAGGTAGAGGCCACTTCTTCATCTCACCCTGGACCTCCAAGACACATCCAAAATGACCATCCTTCAGAGCAGATCATCGGAGACCTCTTTGAGCGTGTCACACGTTCCAAAGCTGGTTTGTCTCTCTTCTGTCTCCATTCTGCGTTCGTCGCCTCATTTGAGCCCAGAGACGTTTGTCATGCTCTATCTAACGAGTCTTGGACAAACGCCATGCATGAGGAGTTGGAAAACTTTGAAAGAAACAAAGTCTGGTCCCTTGTTGAGCCCCCTCAAGGTCACAATATCATTGGGACCAAATGGGTGTTCAAGAACAAGCAAAGTGAAGATGGGTTAGTCATTGAAACAAGGCTAATTTGGTAGCTCGTGGGTACTCTCAAGTTGAGGTCTAGATTTGAAGAGACCTTGCCCCTGTAGCTAGACTTGAAGCCATTAGAATCTCGCCGCCTTTGCGCACTTCTAAGGGTTTTAAGCTCTACCAGATGGATGTCAAGAGTGCCTTCCTCAATGGCCTTATTGAGGAAGAAGTCTATGTCGACACCTCGTGTTTCAAGAACCCCAAATACCTAACCATGTCTGAAGCTTTCCAAAGCTCTGTATGGACTCAAGCAGCTCCCGAGCTTGGTATGAAAGGCTTAAGTCCTATCTCACGAGTCATGGTTTTGAGATGGGTAAAATAGACAAGACCTTGTTCATCCGCCGTCTTGGCGATCTTACGCTTTCGTCGGATCTATGTGGGCGACATCATCTTTAGCGGCTCCTCTCATACTCTCGTGTCTCGGTTTTATGAAGTTATGAGCTCGGAATTTGAGATGAGCATGATGGGCGAGTTGAGTTTCTTCCTTGGCTTCCAAATCAAACAGACTCGGGAGGGTACTTTTCTTCACCAAGGCAAATACACTCGAGACCTCCTGAAGCGCTTCGACATGAATGATGGAAAGCCAGTATCAACTCCGATGGCATCTATAGCTGCTCTGGATCCAGATGAAGACGGCGAACCTGTTGACCAAAAGGAGTTTAGGAGCATGATTGGCTCTCTCTTGTACCTCACAGCCTCGAGACCAGACATAATTTCTTTGTGTGTCTTTGTGCTCGCTTTCAGGCTTCTCCTTGCGTATCTCACCGTCAGGCGGTGAAGCGCATCTTTCGGTACCTTCGAGCTACCATTGACTATGGTATCTGGTACTCTTCCTCTTCTTGTCTATCTCTTAGAGCTTTTTCAGATGCAGACTTTGCTGGCTGTAGGATAGATAGGAAGAGCACTTCTGGCACTTGCCAATTCATTGGCACTTCTCTTGTCTCCTGGTCGTCAAGGAAGCAATCCGGTGTTGCGCAGTCCACTGCAGAGGCCGAGTGCGTTCGTTGTTGCGATTCTTTGTAGCCAAGTGCTTTGGATGGTCTCGACCCTGCAGGACTTTGGGTTAGCTATCGACTGTGTTCCACTCTTTTGTGATAACACGTCTGCGATTTGCATTGCCAAGAACCCAGTGCAACATTCTCGGACCAAGCATATTGATATCAGATATCACTTTCTTCGAGACCATGTAGAGAAGGGTGACATTGTGCTCCAGTTTGTGGAGAGTGAGCACCGATTGGTGATATCTTCACTAAGCCTCTGGGCGGCTCTCGGCCACTCTGCGAGGAGAGCTTGGGGTGGTTTGTCCTTACTGATTTGTTGTGGGGAGCTATGTGCTACTACTGTATTATATTATATTTATACTATTACTCCTTTCTGGTTGTATTTCTTTTTATATTTTGGGTCGAAGTTCTTCCAGCATAGGTTAGAGTGGTTCTCTTGCCAAATTGCTTTGACTGCTATTTCTTATCTTGTGCTTCTAGGATGCTGCTTATTAGTTTGTCTCCTTCTTCTCTAAGTAGAGCTTACTCACTTCTTATAGGTTCTAGCAGGGTCGGGCCACCCTTGGGTAGACAGGGGATGTTGTTGCTCCTTAGTGTGTGAGTTGTTCGGTGATAGTCCTAGAATCATATGGGGTAGATAAGAACACATGCGAGCGATAGTTTTCTCTATATCTTTTCTATGCTCTAAAGGATCGCTTTTCATTTCTCTTATCAGATTCTCGTTTTTGTTCCTTTGGTTCAGGGGGAGTTCATCTTGGTTATTCCTGTTCTTAAATTTGTCATAACTCAACCTGAATTAAAAGATGCATTCCATTCTGAAGGGGATCTGGATTTTCATACATTTCATCCTGCATTGCATTATAATCAAATGGAGCCTTGTTTATTATCCCTTATGATCTGTTTTCACTGTTTTACATCTTGCCATGATTTATGCTAAACTGCTAGACCTATCATGACTTTTTTATGTGTAGTTTAGTCTTTGCCATGCTAAGGTGATTAAAAATGCTAAACTTGAATTAAAATCTTGTCATGATAGCTCTTGAGACTAGTCTGGTTGAAGCTATTCCTTTATGATTTTCGCCATGTCAAGTAGGCTGAGTTGAGTCTTGAATCTCTTTTGAACTTTTGAGTAAGCTATGTCAGTTTGTTAAGAATCTTGACCTTTCTTTAATCGCTGGTCTAAAAACTTCAAAAGCAAAAAAAAAATGATCTCTTTTGTGCGAAAAAACTGATCTCACCAAATCTTTCTCATGAGACTGCTTGCCATTGCACTAGGCATGAACTCAGGGGAAGCCTTGGATGACCTAAGATCACCTAATTAAGTCTGTTGCTTGGAGTGGTCGCATAAGGCTTGGGATCTAGCACATGGTTACAATTTGAAAAATGGTTGAAGCTCAGGAGGCAGTTGTGGATGGCACCTAGTCCAGAGCTTGCTTTACTGAGATAAAACCATAAAAAGCCTTCAGAAAAAGAAAAATGTGCTAAAATTGCTTATCATTAAAAAGACCAAGTTCTGGATAAAATGAGTCTTTCTTCAACTGGTAGCTCTCTAAACTGTTCGATATGAGTCTTCTTGGTTCAACTTAGATTATTTGACATGGCTTGTATCATCCTTGAATATCTTTAGCTAGACTGCAATCTTGGTTTAATTGACTTGCTAAAGAATTGGATCATTAATCAGATTATTGATTTTCTGTCTTAGCTATTCTATACATCAATTGTCATGATCTTGATAGCATTCTTCTGTGTTATGGCTTGGTGTAATTCTCTAATAGTCATTTTGGATAATCTACATGGCTCTTAATGCTTAAAATGAACATCATATAGCCTTTTCCTCCCTTTTCTACATCTTGATGATTTTATTGCCAAAGGGGGAGAATTTTGGAGAGAAAAAGCCTTCTGGAGAAAAGTCTTGAGCTTTTTGTGCGAAAATTACTCCTTCATCTCATCTCAAGTCTTTCTCTTTTGTCAACATGGTCTTGAGCTTAACTACTCTTGTTTAGACCTTGGTTGACTTTAAACTCAAACTCATCTTATGCTTTTTCGGTGATTGTCAATATACTCATCAAGGGGGAGATTGAGAGACCATGTGAGAGGTCCTCCACTCTGAGTGATGAGTATTTGACAGCGTGTTGAATAGGTTGAGAGTTGAGTTTTTCGGTTTGGACTGCTTACGTCTTTGAAATAGGATAATCGGAACTACATTGTGTATGGAGCGGAAGTTCGATAATCGAACTCTGGCGTTGGAAATAGGAACTTCCGATTAACTGGGAATTGAGTTGGTTGAAGTATGCGGAACTTCCGCACTGGGGTAGCGAGTGTCCGATATCTCGGCGTTGAGGTTCCTCGTGAGATGAAAATCGAATTGAAAACACAGGAGTACGGATGTTAGAAGATCGGAAGTTCCGCGATGGTAAGCGTGGAACCTCCGATAATCGACAACAGCGGACGTTAGAAATCGGAACTTCATTTGTGGTAAGTCGGAACTTCCGATTGTGTCGTAGCTGTGCGAGAGAAGGATAATTTGTGATTTTGATTTTGTATGAGTTTGAGTCTTATACAAAAGTTGATGCTATGATATTGTGCAATGCTATGTGATGTGTTTTTATGCTGTGTTGTTGCGGGATATCGAGGCGAAGTCGTGGCGAGACACGAGGTGATCGGACTAGGCGTGAGCGGCGTTGAGGTCGAAGCGGTCGAGATGTGTCGAAGACGGCGTGAATCTTGAGGTGGTTGCGTGTCAAGGACAGCAAGGCGTACGGGAGGCTTCCAGAAGGTGTGCAAGGGGCGAAACGGTATTTTCGCAAAGCGGCACAAGTGGAGGCGGTTCCGTTCGGGTGTAGCGGGCTTAATGGGTTGGAGGCCCATTAAGCAAAGGCTATAAATAGAGCTGAACCCCTGTTGTTAGGGTTAGACTTTGAGAGAGAAAATTAGGGTTAGCTCTAGCTAAAGGTTTTTGTTTTGCTTTTTGAGAGGTTGTTGGTTTGGAGAGAATGAACTGAAAATCCTTGTAATCATTCCTCTGTGTTTCCTCTGTAATCTTTTGATCTCTATCAATGAAACTCTGAGGTTTTTGATTACTTGTTTGTGCCTCTCTTATTCCCTTCCTGTTCTTGTTGAATATTTAGGGTTTTGATGTATCTTTTGATTCGTCCTATGAAATAGCTTGAAACTTGATATCTAGAGTCGTTTTGATATTGCTATTGCATTCTCAAAGTTTCATGAGCTAAGAATCTGAGAATCTCGTTTATTGTGGGTTTTGGTCTTTCTTGCCCCTTCTTCAAGAAATCCGTTTTTAGCTTGATTATTGAATCTTTGTTTGCGTTTCTTCTCCATAAGGTCAAGATGGTGTTTAGGATGATGTCCTGTGAAACTTGACCTGAGAAGAGCATTCAAGATTTAGCATTTTGGATTTTTGGGAAAAACCGCGCCTTTGTTCTTGGTCGGACAATCGGAACTTCCGATTGTCCAAGTAATTATCATGCAGCGGAACTTCCGCACTAACCGGAACTACGGAGTGCTGGAACTACTGCACGGGTAGAATCGAACTTCCGATTTTTGTAATGCATGAAAGTCGTTTTAGTTCTCTGATTTTGTTTTACTCTTCTTGAGAGGGTTTTGTAGATCTTGTTTAAATACATTAAAGGGGAGTTCTTAATTTTAAGGCACCATTCACCCCCCTCTGTTGCCATTTCGGTCCTTCAAATTAAGATCTAGCTAACTAAACCAAAATTATTTAATTTGGAGTTAATTTGTATTTTCATTTGAATTTATTTGAGTTCATTTGAATTCTGTTTGAATTTGGAATATTCTCGCGTATCGATTTTGACGACTCTGGAGAGCTTGATCCTATTGAAGAAGTAGAATACCAAGATTTTGAACAAGGCAAGTTACACCATTGACCATTTTGCCCCCAATATTTAAAATTATTTAATTTCTATTTTAAATTATTATTGCATGCATAATTGTATTTAATTATTTTAAATTCCTGTTTTAAATACTTAATTATTCCAATTCCTTTGTATAGCCAAATTTGATTGTTGTATTATCAATTCCTTGTAACCTTAGTCAAATGAATTTAAAAATAAATATATGCTTAGCAAATGCTTAGACCATGAAATATTTGATTTTGGAAGAATTTAGCCAAAACTTCATAAATTGATAAAAAGCCTATGACATTGCTTTGTCATGGTGGACTTTTGCAAATGTCTTTGAAAATTATAAAAATAAAAGAAAATAGTTTGTACTTGGGCAAACATGGACCGTTGGTGGGTGCAGGTTTATGCACGGGCTCGTCTGGTTAGGACTGAGACCCAGGGTTTTTATTGAAAGTTGCCCAAGTAGGTTAAGGATCGGTCTTTGAGCCGCATCTTGCAAAAGCTCCACCGTACCACCACATGTTCTGTATGGGCAGAACCAGGCTTAATAATTTGTCTTACCTCATTATTGTTTATGCCATTTTTGTTGTGTGGGTGTCGGTTAGACTTTATTCCCACTTGGCGCAGAGAGGGCTTCCTAGCAGTGGTTAGCCTAATGGAAGTGAAACCTTAGCGGGCATATTGGTATTGAGGTAATGCATTGGAAACGCCTTGTGATAATTGCCCGATCCACACGCCTAAGGAAGCGTGTATTGGCCGACATGCGGGTAAATTATCTCGTGTGGGTAAAGTTGTACCCTCTGCAGAGTGTAAATCTATTCGAATAGCCGTGTCCACGGTCATGGACATGCTGAGCAAAGCCACTCTAAGTTAGATTTGTTTTTGGTTTTAAAATAACTTTGGACATGATTTGAGGATGGTTAATCCTTGTGGTAAAATTGGGCGGGTAGCCTTGTGATAGGAGGGTATCCTTCACCATATTTCATATGGAGGTTATCCACTATAAAATGATCAATTTTAAATCGATTTTAGCTATGGAATAAAAATGTGCCTTGAAACTTAGTACAAATATTTAAACCAAAAGGATGATTTACATAAATAAACCCTACAACCTTCCTTTGAATAACTTATGCATGCATTCTAAATTCTGTATTGGGTGTAATTTGCGAGCACAGTTGTAGCGCTCACTCTTGCTGAATATTATTATTCAGGAGAAGACTGCTATCCAGAAGGTGAGGAGCAGGACGATTAGGCAGCGACCTCCAGACGATTACTCGTGGCGTATCGTGTGGCTTACCATTATATTTTGCTTCCGCAATGTTTTATTTGGCCTCCTACCAAATTGTAATAAACTCTATGCTTATTAATAAATACATTTGGATATGTTTGTGATAACATTTTGTATTTGTGTACTGCTGGAAATCTGGACTAGTGTATGAACACGAGAATTCGGGATCCTTCGTTCCGGGTTCGACAAAAGTGGTATCGAGCCATATTGACTGTAGGTCGTGACCTAGAAGGAAATCAGACCCTTAAGGATTTATTTTGAAAATTAAAAATAACTTGGTCTTACAGAGTCATTTCTCAACTTTTCTCTTGAAAAATATTTATTAACTCATCTCCTTTCCAAAAATTGTAGATGGCTGAGGTTCCGAATGCCATTTCCCATGGTGTTTTTGCTGGTCATTGGGCCGCAGTTCTCTGGAAGATCATGCAGCACTTGGACTTTGAAGCAAGACCGACGTATCAAGGATACAAGTATAAGGTGGGAAATCAGGAACGGTGGAGGGTACAGGTGATCCTCTACTCCAATCTATCGCCGAACACAGACTTCCACATCTTCGATGCCCCAATGCGACGGGACACTTTCGCCGAAGGCATCTAGGATCTGACCAGGAAGCCACCGCCGACTTCGCTACATCTCGATCACCGCCTCAACGACCTTTGGATTCCACTATTACCCGATGCACATCCCAACCCGTCATGACAGTACTTTTCGCTCAACTAGAGATGAAGACTGTCTCGATCTCACGCATCAGGTGGATCTGGCCAGAGCCATGGATTATGCCTACGGGAATACACTAGATGAGCTGTCTCTCATACAAGTGAAATTACAAGACGCAGAAGAAAAGTTGAAGACTGCAGAAAAAGAATTGGCCTACTACAAGGAAGGCGAGGCTAGTTCTAGTGAGCCAGATTATACCCCAGTAACCCCATAGATATGTCCTCAAATTGTCCTTTAGATGCGAATTATGAGCTACAATACCTTTGTGGTAGCCATAATGAATTAATAAAATAAAATAAATTATTTTACTGAAGTGTTTTTGCCTTGCGTTTGTTGATTTCGGGATATTTTAGACCTATACCCCTTAGAAATTCCTGTCTCTCTTGTCTAATCTGTAAAGAGTCCACCAGATGGTGACCACCACTTTGAAGTGGCGAGTGCGAGGGCAAGGAAATGAGAATCTTGATTATCAAGAAAACCAGTTCATCGACCACCACCTCCTCCAATGAAGCTCTGTTGGCGCGCAAATGATGGCCAATCAGACTAATCTGATTGAGTTGCTAGCCCAGTCCCTTCACAGCAACCAGAATACTCAAGCGTCAGCAGCCTATCATGCTCCTCCACCTCCGGCAAGAGTAACTTTGTCAGAGTTCATGAGGATGCGTCCGTCGACGTTTTCTAGTTGCACGGAACCCATGGACGCAGATGATTGGCTCAGGGCTATTGGTAAGAAGCTGGATATTGCTCAATGCACAGATCATGAGAAAGTTTTGTTTGCCTCTCATCAGTTGATTGGTCCCGCATCAGAATGGTGGGATAACTTCAGCATGTCCCATGCTAATGCCCAAGAAATCACTTGGGATGGGTTCATGCAAGCTTTCCGCCGATCTCACATTCCATCTGGCATGATTACACTGAAGAAGAAGGAATTTCGCTCTCTTCGCCAAGGAAACCGTTCAGTCAGCGAGTATCTGCATAAGTTCAACCAACTTGCTCGCTATGCCCCCGAGGATATAGCCATAGATGAAGAGCAGCAAAGCGATTTTGGAAGGGTTGAGCAGCGAACTCTCTGTTCGTTTGATTTCTCGAGATTTCACCGACTTTCAGTAGCTTGGTAAATAAGGCCATACGCCAGAAGGCAAACATCAAGAAATGGAGAACCGTAGCGGAGGATGGCGCTCGTAAGTTTAACTTCAGAGGATCGCCCAAGCCTCGTTTCTCTCGCCTCGACCACCTCGGCGTGGAAGATTCGATCTACTACACCAAGAGTTCGGCTCGGTCGCGCCCAAATACTCCGGATTAGTAGTAGTTCATCCGGAGGTCGATTCAGTGACTTGCTATTTCACAGCGAGAATCACTTGCTTTCATCGCAACGAGGTGGGTCACTATGCAAATAAGTGTCCCAAGAAGCAGATCGCCACCCTCGTCAAGCCAACTCCGGAGCTTGGTCTCGGCGGTCCCTCAAGACCGGTGGTCAGTTCATGAAGGGCGTGTGAATCATGTCACCGCAGAGGAAGCCTATCAACGACACGGATGTTGTTCTTAGTACGTTCCTTGTCAACTTCGATTACAAGATCGATTTTATTTGATTCGAGCTTCGCATTCTTTTGTGTCAAATAAGTTTGTGGAAAAGTATGGGTTATCTACCTCCCCTTAGTTAACCCCATGTTAATTCATTCCACAGGCTCGTAAATGAGAGCTAGTTTCTTACGCCCAAATCTTACCTTGGAAATTTCGGAGTAACTTTTGGCAAACTTAATAGTCTTGCGCTCGCAAGTATTGGACGTAATTCTTGGAATGGGTGGCTTGCCAAAAATCAAGGCGAGATAGATTGTGCTAGTAGATCTATCAACCTCACCAATGAACAAAGGATTTCAAGAGAGTTCAGACCCAAGACTTCTACGGAAGAAGTTCTATCTTGACCGAGTTTAAAGGAAGTAAAGCGGAAGATATACCGTGGTACAAGAATATCGGATGTTTTTCGGAGGAATTACAGTATGCTACGGGCAAGGACATAATGTTCTTAATTGACTTAGTCGAGGGTGCGCTTCCAATTTGAGCGACCCTACTGAATCGCTTGGCAAATGATCTAGCGAGTTGAAGAAGCGGATCGAAGAACTACGATAAAGGTTACATTCAAGCGAAGTTCCTCGCCTTGGGGAGCTCCGATTACTATTTGTCAAAAAGAAAGACAAAAGATGAGAATGTGTGTGGACTATAGATCACTCAGCGAGGTAACAATCAAAAACAAGTACAGTTACCTAGGATAGATGATCTGTTTGATCAACTTAAAGGAGCTAGTGTTTTCTCCAAGATTGATTTGAGGTCAGGTTACCATCAGTTAAAAATCAGACCAGAAGATATTCCGAAGACAACCTTCACCACCAGATATGGACTGTACGAGTTCACAGTGATGTCGTTCGGACTGACAAATGCCCCTGCTTATTTCATGAATATGATGAACAAAGTATTCATGGAATTCTTGGATAAGTTCGTGGTAGTATTCATAGATGATATTCTCATCTACTCAAGAGATGAGGAAGAGCATATAAAACATCTCAGAATTATTTTGGACAAACTCCGAGAACACCAACTTTATGCCAAATTTAGCAAAAGTGAATTTTGGCTCAGTCAAGTGGCTTTTCTTGGACACATTGTGTCAGCAGGAGGAGTTGCAGTAGACCCCTCAAAGGTTGAAGCTGTAATGGATTGAAAGCAACCCAAGTCTGTCACAGAAGTGAGAAGTTTTCTCGGATTAGCTGGATATTACCGAATATTCATTGAAAGTTTCTCCAAGATCGCCAAACCCATGACTCAACTTCTGAAGAAGGAAAAGAAATTTGAATGGACAAATGCTTGTGAACATAGTTTCCAAGAACTAAAGAAAAGACTAGTCTCTGCACCAGTGCTAGTCTTACCAGATATACGTAAGGATTTTGAAGTTTTCTGTGACGCATCCGAGCTGGGCTAGGATGTCTTGATGCGAGGAAGGAAAGGTCGTGGATTATGCATCTCGTCAGTTAAGGCCACATGAAGGAAATTAGCCAACTCATGATCTAGAGTTAGCAGCAATCGTGCACGCTTTAAAAATCTGGCGGCATTATCTCATTGGTAACCGCTGTGAGATTTTCACAGATCATAAGAGTCTGAAATATATCTTCACCCAGTCAGATCTTAATCTCAGGCAAAGAAGATGGTTAGAGCTGATAAAGGATTATGACCTTGGAATTCATTAACACCCAGGTAAAGCCAATGTGGTAGCAGATGCTCTGAGTAGGAAAGCATACTGCAACATGGTGTTAGTTCAAGAAAATCAACCAGAATTGTATGAAGAATCAAGCATCGAACACGAAATTGTCAATCAAGGTGTATCAACACAGTGGAAGTCCAACCAACCAAACAAGGTCAGATCAGAGAGAAACAATTAGAAGACGAAGACATCAAAGAAATCATGAAGAACATGAGAAGAGGCAAAGCTCCAGGATTTTCTGATGATGAGCAAGGCACAGTATGGTTTGGCAACCGCATCTGTGTACCTAATCATCACGAAACCAGACAACTGATTTTGAAAGAAGCTCATGAATCACCTTACTCTATCCATCCCGGGAGTACCAAGATGTACCAGGATCTGAAGAAAAAGTATTGGTGGGTCAGTATGAAGCGAGAGATCGCTGAATTTGTTGCACGTTGTGATGTATGTCAGCGTGATAAGGCAGAACATCAGAGACCTGCCGGATTGTTACAACCATTACCAATTCCCGAGTGGAAATGGGAGGAGATTGGTATGGATTTTATCACCGGACTTCCTAGGACCCAAACAGGATGTGATTCCATTTGGGTGATAATTGATCGATTAACCAAAGTGGCTCATTTTATCCCAGTCAAGACCACTTACCGAAGCAGTAAGTTAGCACAATTGTACATGGCCAGGATCGTCTGTCTACATGGTATACCCAAGAAAATTGTGTCTGACAGAGGTTCGCAGTTCACATCAAGATTTTGGCAGAGTCTACATGAAGCTTTGGGAACAGACTCAACTTCAAAGACCTGACATATCATCCCCAAGCAGATGGCGGACGAGCGTAAATCGGTCCTAGAAGACATGCTTCGAGCTTGTGCTATAGATTACTGGAAGAAGGTGGGATAAGAATTTGCCCTATCGTGAATTTTTCTACAACAACGACTTTCAAGCTAGCCTACGATGTCGCCATTTGAAGCATTGTATGGAAGAAAGTGTAGAACCCGTCTCCTTTGGGATCAAGTAGGAGAACACCAATTCTTGGACGAGAATTGATAAAAGAAGTGAAAATAAGGTAAAAGCAATAAGAGAGCGTCGAAAGTAGCTCAAACCCGACAAAAGAGTTATGCAGATAATCGTCGGAGAGAACTATCCTTCGAGATGGGAGATTTTGTCTATCTCGGGGTAACTCCACTCAGGAGTGAAGAGATTTCAGACTAAAGGAAAACTCGCACTGATTTGTCGGACCCTATAAGATTTTGGCAAAAAGAGGTGGCGTTGCTTATCGCTTGGAACTACCAACATCTCATCATTTATTCACAATGTTTTTCATGTATCCCGATTAAAGAAATGCCTCGAGTACCATGAAGAAACAGCTCTGAGAGCATCGATCTTCGAGGAAGATCTCACCTATGTGGAGCAACCAATCAAGATTCTCGATGTGGCAGAACGCGTCACTAGAAGCAAATTCATTCATTCTTGTAAGGTTCAGTGGAGTAATCATTCAGAAGAAGAAGCTACCTGGGAGCGAGAAGAAATTTTAAGAGCCGAGTATCCCCACCTCTTTGCTAACTTGATCGAATCTAGAATTGAGATTCCCTTTAAGGGGGGTAGGTTTGTAACAGCCCAAAATTTCAGTTTCAGTTAAAAATAAGACTTTAATTATTATTTTTTTGTGGATTTTCTGGAAATTTTAAAAGCTTTTCTCTAAGTATTTTAAATCTAAAATAATTTATGTGCAAAATCTATTACCAACTAAAAGTTGGAATTATTTTATTTAAGTCCAGAATGCCTCATAGAATTTCTGTGAATTTTCTCAAAAATTTTGGACTTTATTTGCTAATTTCTAATGCCTATTTGAATTTCTGGAATTAAATCAATTGAAAAAGATTTAAAATTCCTCCTTAGCGATTACTAGGCGAAGCCCAAAGATCAGGCGCGTCTTAACCCATTTCTCCCATAGCCTTGATGACGCGGGCCGTCGGATCGAAATCGGACGGCCGACATCAATCCATCCCGCGCTCTGTCTCCCTCTCTCTGTCTCGCCGACAGGTGGGCCCCACCAGCGTCGTCTTCCTCCTCGCCTCCTTCTTCCCCGCGCGACGCCGCCATTGCCGCACCTCGGGAGTTCTTCAATTCGTGATTCCCTCCCCTTTACTCCGCATTTGCGCGTGCTCACGTCGCCGTTACCACCGCGTTCGTTCGGCTTACTCCTTAAAACCCGTGCGCCTCGCGCTGTCGCCGCCGCCATTCTTGCGCCACGACCTCGCCTCCGGCCTCCCCTTCGCCTATAAAGCGCCCCACGCATCTTCTCCGCATCCCATTCCCCACCTCCGTACCCTCGCTCGCCCCTCTCGCGGCAATTGAAGTTTCGCCCGGTGTCGAGCTCCATCTTCTCCGATTCCGCGACAAGAAGCTCTCCCGACCACATCGGCCGCACCACTCGGCCTTGGCCCTCCGGCGATCCTTGTGCGCGCCTCGTCTTCGCTCGAGATCCCGGAGCACCCTCGCCGACAACCAAACTCCTCGCCGCCTCTCTCGTCGTCGAGCGATCTTCCGGCCACTCTCGCCGCCACAGTGGCGCCCTCGCATCGATGTCGTCTCTGAGCATTTTGCGCACCTCACCGAGCTCGCCAGGCGCCTCGCACGGTACCATTGGAACGGCGCCTCCCTCTCCGGCGCAAGCGTGGTCGATAACCTCGGCGCCACACCGGCACCACCTCACCCCCTGCGCATGCGTGGCGACCACGTGCGCGCCAAGCCGCGGCCGCGCCGCCAGCCTGACCTCCTCGCCTTTGTTGCGTGCACCAAGTCCACTGTGGACTTGCGCCTGTGTGGACTCGATCCATCTTGTTCGGGCCCACATGTCGATCTTTGTGAAAGATCTGCGACGCATGCTTGCGCAATAAATGGAATTTCCTTTAGAAATTTAATTCGGGAAATTCAGAAATTCTGATTTTAGGATTTAATTTAAGTTTTAAACTTCCAGGAGCTCGTATTTCTTCATACAAACTCCGATTTAGGTGATTCAAATTTCTAAATTTGTATAAAATTAAGATCTAGCTAACTAAACCAAAATTATTTAATTTGGAGTTAATTTGTATTTTTATTTTAATTTATTTGAGTTCATTTGAATTCTGTTTGAATTTGGAATATTCTCGCGTATAGATTTTGACGACTCTGGAGAGCTTGATCCTATTGAAGAAGTAGAGTACCAAGATTTTGAACAAGGCAAGTTACACCACTGACCATTTTGCCCCCAATATTTAAAATTATTTAATTTCTGTTTTAAATTATTATTGCATGCATAATTGTATTTAATTATTTTAAATTCCTGTTTTAAATACTTAATTATTCCAATTCCTTTGTATAGCCAAATTTGATTGTTGTATTATCAATTCCTTGTAACCTTAGTCAAATGAATTTAAAAATAAATATAAGCTTAGCAAATGCTTAGACCATGAAATACTTGATTTTGGGAGAATTTAGCCAAAACTTCATAAATTGATAAAATGCCTATGACATTGCTTTGTCATGGTGGACTTTTGCAAATGTCTTCGAAAATTATAAAAATAAAAGAAAATAGTTTGTACTTGGGTAAACATGGACCGTTGGTGGGTGCAGGTTTATGCACGGGCTCGTCTGGTTAGGACTGAGACTTAGGGTTTTTATTGAAAGTTGCCCAAGTAGGTTAAGTGTAATATTCTGAAAAAAAATAATGATAATAATAAATAACGTCTTAAGGGCCGGTGCGTAATTAATCAAATAGTATACGTGAAAATAGGATATTTTGGAGTGTTTTTAAGAGCTATATAAATCGTGGGAGTGGATTCTAGAAACCCTAGCAGTTTTTTTTCTTTTTTTTCTCCCACCTAGCCGCCGTTTTATTTTTCCCCGTCTCTCTTGCCGCGCGATTTTATAACGCCTTTCTTCATTGCCGTGCGTGATCCTGCGCGGCGTGGGCGCCGATCCTTCGGTGCTCGCTCGGCCGTGTAATTGTTTATCGGGCGCGGTTGCCGTAACGCCTTGCCGCGTGGAAGGAAGCATCTGGTCGCCGTGCGTGCGTAGCGCCAATGCATGGGCCTGCCTGCTGATCCTGCCGCGTGGAGGCGCCCTCGGCCAGCCGGTTTGGTCTGCTGCTGCGTGTTTTTTTTCTGGCCGCGTGTTCTTGCGTGCATGCGTGAAGTCCCAACCTGTGTGCTGCACTGCCGAATGCATGTGGATGTGAAAGGCTCCAAGTGTCTCCCGAGAAGGTACACAGAAATCAAAAAAAAAAAACAAAGCCATGCGTGAGATTTCTTTTGATGTGAATGAAAAGTTTGGTTTTCATGAAATTACTCTTGTAGTTGAAGGCTTAAACAGCACATGAGAAAATAGGAGAAAAGAAGCTAAGATCCGGATTCTTGTGGGGAACGAAATGCAATTTTCGTTTCTCTGTTTTCTAGGGTAATTAGAGATTGTTAGAGAGGTTTTATAATTTTCTAATAGAGAAGCTGATTAATAGATCTGTTTAGCCTGCTGTTCTGTTGAACGATTTATTCGGGTACCTTAATGACACATTTTGGATATATCATCTACTAGTTAATTGTAGATAATTTTGATATCTTTCTATAGCATATTTTATCATGTCGAGCGGACAAGTAGATTTCGAGATATGAATTTTGGAAGACTGCTGTCTTTGTAGCCGTTTTTTTTCGGTACTGTTTTGGTAGACCAGATATTAAAAATAGTAAATAGACTAATTAAAGTTTTTGATCTACATGAAAGATGTAGATAATTGTCCAATTGTTCTGTAGAATCTAAAAACTCGAATTTTGGTTGGATAAAATAAAAGTTATGAATTTAGTAAGACCCTCTGTTCCGAAGCGGACAGATCGGTTTTCTGGGCTAGAAACGGAGGGTTAGATGATTTAATTAGAAGACTTTGTAATCTAAGAAAATGAGGGGAATTTTGTGTAGAATCCAGAACTGGGTGGTTGGTCGTGATCGGACTTTTGAGTCAAAAGTTATGTTCGTTTTAGTACCAAGACAGCAATGGGTAACTATTCGGTACCGGAGAAGCGTGGTAGATTTGGGGACGTGTAGGAGCGATGTCTATTGATTGCTATTCTTGATGCTGTAGCTTGTATTGAAATTTGTGTATATAATGTAGGAGAGGCGTCGTGCTTGTTGCCATCTTCTAGTCAAACCGTGCGTCGCAACTAGTAAAGGCAAGTGCATGGTAGAGCGTGATCAATGATTGATCTTTGTTTTCTTTATCTTCTATTACCATTATTGTTGTGCTTTTATTTTATTTAATTGCAAACAATGGATTGGTATGGTTAAACCTTTGTTGACAATCATGAAGAAAAGTTGGATATGATGCATATGATGGAGTTTGCATTTTTCATACATAAGCATCTTTGCATATGAGCAGGTGATCATGAATGATCACAACTCCACTGGAGTGGAGGAGGTCCCGATCCTTGAGGAGGAGCAGGCTTGAGAGTGAATGTTGTCATGAGCATTCACTCATGCTATCTGATATCTGTGAAAGAAGTGCATGTGGACATGTAGATTAGAATTGCATTGATACATGAGATTAATGGGTGTGAATCAAAGAGAAGATAACTGTATGAGAATATTAATAGAAGTACCTGTGATGATAATGAAGTTATTGAATACTGTTGATTTATTATTGTTCGTTGTATGTTATTGTATTTGCTGAGTCGTGGACTCACCCTTGCTCTTTTGTTGTCTTTAGGTGATCTTCGAGAACGCCGTGACTGAGAGCGAATAGAGCACATGGATTAGACCCATACTTCAATCACATGATCATTTGCCATAAGAACCTTTTCATTCAATGTTGGATTACTCTTGGTCATGTTAGAGGCTGAATAAAGTTTAGGTCACATTTTGAACTAGATTATTTATTTCAATGATTTGGATTCAGTAGTTGGTGCTATCCTGGATTGTTTACCTGGTTATATTTCACCTTGCTTATTTACCCTTGCTTGATTCATAATTATACATGCTCTTTTGTGGTCCATGGATATGTTTATTGATGTTTTCCTTGCTGTAATTTTATAGTGTGTCGATAATTATTAGTTTGGAGAGTAGTGTGGTGGCATTCTAGGCTCAGTGTTGGGCTGGGGTGTTACAGTTGGTATCAGAGCGGGCTTTAGGTCCGTGGTGAATAGATTAACAACATAGGCAAACTAAAATTGTTAAAATTTGTTTTAGTTTGGTAAATCAACTAAAATTTGCTAATGGTTAACTAACCTAAAATTTGACACACTAGTGCACAGTAGGTTAGAGAGAGGTACGAATATAGTTTTTTACGCTTTCGTGATGTTGTTTATTGATGCATGATTTTATTTTGATCTTTGAACTCATTGTGTATTGTTGATTGTTGTTGATAGCTATGCCGAGGAGTAGAGGGCGTGGTCGTGGTGGCCGCGATCGTGGAGGTCGGGGCCGTGGCGAGGTTCCGTGGAGCCACCTCCTGAGAGTTGATTGAGTCGATGGTGAGGGGTTCTTTGTTGACCCTTCTCGGTTGGGGTCGAGGATGAGACCCCGCTTTCTTTGAGAGAGTTGGTGGGAGAGATCCGTGCTCTTCGTCAGCGGTGCGCGACACTCGCTTCTGCGGCATCTGTTGTTGCTCTGTCGCACCTCCACCGGTTCTGGCGCGGATGACACTCGAGAGTGGATGGGATTGAGGTTGGATCCATTTGTGGGTTGGGCACACGGTCGAGCGTGGATCGGGTTGCGCTACATGGAGCGATTTGGAGCTTTGGAGATGTCTTCACATCGAGGGTCCGTTTGTAGCCTTTCGGTTTGAAGGGCAAGCGGATATTTGGTGGGAGGCGTGTTGTCTTGAGAACCGCCACTCAAGGGCCGATCACTTGGGAGGACTTTGTTGATCAGTTCAAGGGAAAGTTCTACCCCTACTCTTTTGTTGAGAAGATGGAGGTTGCCTTGGCGACCTTTGCTCGTGGGAAGAGGTCTATTCTTGAGTATGAGGTGAGTTCAACAACTTAGTTCGCCGTCCCTTGAGAGTGAACGATGATCTTCAGAAAGCCAAGAGGTTCCGTCGGGGTCTCAGTTCGAGTACCGACATGTGTTGGGAGCTACTCCACTCCGTGACTACTGACTCTGTTGTGGAGCAAGCTAGGGCATGGAGTTGGAGATCACGACTCACAAAGGGGCGACAAGCCTTTGGTGGGTAGTTGCTTCGGTGGTGACGAAGAGGAGCTCTAGTGAGGAAGTGGGTGCATTTCGACACCTTTCAAGAAATTCAAGGAGGACCGCGATCCTTCAAGTCTAGCGATCGGGCCGTTTCCTTCTTGGCGCCTCGTTCTTTGCGGTACTCGGCTCTTCGTCTGTCGAGTAGGGGGCATGCTTTGCTTTAAGCACGGTGATGGACATCGCTGCGAGTGCTCTTGGGCGGGGATTGCCGTCGGTGTGGCCGCCGGGTCACAAGGAGCGGTGTGTCGCGGAACCCGCTAAGCGTGATCAAGTGGGAGCTGTGCCATCTTCTTCTTGATGGGTCTGCTCGAGGATCTTTCCGATGATGATCGCGCTCCTCGGTAGCGCCATTTCCTTGACTTAGGCGCGCCCGGAGGGTACTCATGGCGGCGCCACCTTCGCACCGCTTGAGTTGCACGACCGGCCTTACCGCACCGCCACATGATTATTGGGGCTCTCGCCGCTGACCCTCGTCTTCTTCGCCATGGCGCCACAGAGTGTACGCCATGCCCACAGTGAGTCATGGTCGTCTGACGTGGTGACAGTACTTTGCTTGTGGATTCGTTTGATGCTTTAGTCCTTTTGATTCGGGGCTACCTTTTCGTTTGTCTCGACGGCGTTTGCTAGGAGAGCGAACTTGAGTATCTGATGGATTTCTCGATCCGTGTTAGTTAGCTCTCCGGGGAATTATTGCGAGCTCTCTTTGTTTGTCTGGGTGTTCTATTGTCATTGATGGAGAGAAGTTCACGGCGAATCGATAGTTATTCAAATGGAGCCATTCGGCGTTATCTTGGGTATGGATTGGTTGCACTCTTATCGAGCCGTGATATCCTCGTTTACAGAGAACGATCTCTGCTGCGAGACCCGTCTGGGAGACTTTGACCTTCGAGAGTGCGCCTCGCGCTCTCTTTCGAGATTATTGGGTATTTCCGGTCAGCGCAAAGGGGCGGGCTTCTTTTAGCTCTTCTTTGAAACCGAGTGTGGCCGCATATTGAGGAGATTCGGTGGTTAGTGATTACCGGATGTGTTCGGTTGAGCTTAGGGTTTGCCACCTGCGCGAGAAGTGGAGTTTCGCATTGATCTTGTTCCGGGTACTCGTCCCATCTCGATGTCTCCATATCGACTAGCACGTCCGTTTCAGGACGAGTTGAAGAAGCAATTGGATGATTTGTTGGCTAAAGGTTTGATCAAGCGTAGCGTATCGCCGTGGGGAGCTCCTGTTCTATTCACAGAGAAGAAGGATGGGAGTTGGCGTATGTGTGTTGATTATCGTGCGCTTAATACAGTCACAATCAAGAATAAATATCCATTGCCCCGCATTGAGGACTTGTTTGATTGGTTGAATGGAGCTCAATTATTTTCCAAGATCGATCTCCAGTCAGGGTATAATCAAATCCGTGTGCGTGAGCAGGATGTAGAGAAGACGGCTTTCTCCACCAGGTATGGGCATTATGAGTATAAAGTTATGTCTTTCGGATTGACTAATGCACCTGCTATTTTTATGGAGAACATGAACAACATGTTACACGAGTATCTGGATGACTTCGTGGTGGTGTTCATCGATGATATTCTTATCTATTCCAAGACCAATGAGGATCATGAGCGTCATTTGAGGCTGGTTTTAGATACTTTGAGAGAACACAAGTTCTACGCTAAGTTAAAGAAGTGTGAGTTCTGGATTTCAGAAGTGAGTTTTCTGGGTCATGTGATAAATCCTCAGGGCATTGCTGTTGATCCTAGCAAGGTCTCTACAGTGGTGGATTGGAAGAGACCGACTAATGTGAAGGAGGTGAGGAGTTTCTTGGGCTTGGCTGGTTATTATCGGCGTTTTGTGCAGGATTTCTCCATCATCGCCAAACCGATGTCTCACTTACTCGAGAAGGTGTGAGATTCGGTGGGTGATGAGTGTGAGCGCGGTTTACGCACTTTGAAAGAGAGGTTGGTGACCTCTCCTATTCTCACTCTTCCAGAGCCAGAAGCGGTTAC
Source organism: Hsuehochloa calcarea (assembly GCA_036346395.1). Taxonomy (NCBI): domain Eukaryota; kingdom Viridiplantae; phylum Streptophyta; class Magnoliopsida; order Poales; family Poaceae; genus Hsuehochloa; species Hsuehochloa calcarea. The sequence continues at coordinate 37,744,670 of CM070610.1, forward strand.
AGATCTTTTCGGATCGTCTCGAGTGGGTCTTGGCCGTATTCTCATGCAAGGCGGTAAGGTGATTGCTTATGCGTCGAGGCAGTTAAAAAGCCTGAGCGAAATTATCCCACTCATGATTTGGAGTTGGCTGCGGTTGTCCTTGCTCTCAAGATTTGGAGGCATTATCTATACGGTGAGCCTTGTGATATTTTCATAGATCACAAGAGTCTCAAGTATATCTTCACTCAGAAGGATCTGAATCTGAGGCAAAGGAGGTGGTTGGAGTTGATTAAGGACTATGATCTTACTATTCAGTATCATCCAGGCAAGGCCAATGTAGTTGCTGATGCTCTTAGTCGCAAGGCGACTCCCGCTACTCTAGATTGCCTCATTGCTGATTTTGATCGTATGAGAATATCTTATTGTTATGCGGGCACATCACATGTTGAGACACAGTTGATTCTTGAGTCAACTATTCGGGCCGTCAGTAAAGGAAAGCACAACAGAGTGACCGGTTATTACAGGAGGTTAGGAAGCGTCTGGATGAGGGCAAATAGAGTGATTTTAGCATGGATGATTTTGGTGCTTTGAGGTTTAAAGGTCGCCTTTGCGTGCCACAAAAGGCGGAGGTCAAAGATGATATCTTGAGGGAGGCACATCGCACTCCGTACACTGTTCATCCTGGTGAGACTAAGATGTATCGAGATCTGAAATGAAATTTACGGTGGAAAAGAATGAAGGTGGACATTGCTAATTATGTGGCTTCTTGCGGTGTTTGTCGACAAGTGAAAGTGAGCACAAGCGTCCTGCAGGTTGTTGCGACCTTTGGAGGTTCCCAGTGGCCTTGGGATGATATCTCTATAGACTTTGTGGTGGCGTTACCTCAAATGCGCCGCGAGGAAGGATGCGATTTGGGTAGTGGTGGATCGATTCAACAAGTCTGCGCAAGACTTCATTCCTATTCGCACGACAAATTCAAAGAAGTGATCTAGCTCCTATTTATGTGCATGAAATAGTAAGGCGCATGGTGTGCCAAAGACCATTATTTACGCGAGGGACGCGAAATTTGTCTCCAAGTTCTGGGAGAGTCTGCAGAGTGCATTGGGCACACAGCTACGCCTTAGTACAACGTTTCACCCACAGACAGATGGGCAGTCAGAGCGTACTATTCAGACTTTGGAGGACATGTTGCGGTCTTGCGTTTTGTCTTGGAAGGGTAGTTGGGAGGACCGATTGCCACTTGCGAGTTTGCTTATAATAATAGTTATCATTCGATATTAGAGCGCGCCATTCGAGGTTCTCTATGGCGGAAGTGCAGATCGCCACTTTGTTGGGAGGCGATAGGAGAGAAGGCGTTTTGGGTCGGGTGGATTCAAGACCGTTGAGCGTGTGGCCATAGTGAGGCAGAATCTGTTAGCAGCTCAGAGCAGACAGAAAAGCTATGATGATGTGAGGAGGCGTGACTTGGAGTTTGCGGTGGGTGACCAGGTGCTCTTGAGAGTGTCTCCCACTAAAGGTATTGTTCGATTCGGTACCGGAGGAAGTTTAGCCCGAGGTGCGTTGGACCGTTCTCGATTATTGCAAGAATTGGAAAGTTAGCTCACCGCTTGGACCTTCACGAGTCCATGCGCGGAGTTCACAATGTGTTTCACGCCTCGATCTTTGAGAAAGTTTTTGAGAGACCCGAGCATAAGATTTCATTAGAGCCGCCGACTATTGAGCAAGATCTCACAATTGAGTCGCGTCCAAGACGCATTCTCGAGAGAGGTCGGAGCGAGTCTTTGAGGCACAAGGCGTTGGTATCGTCAAGGTCCGTGGGCCGATCGACCGAGAGAGAAGCGACTTGGGAGTTGGAGTCCGCATGCGCGAGCAATATCCGAGTTGTTCACGTCGGTGCGTGTTATTTTATTGTTTAATGTCGTGGTGTAGTTTTATTTGAGTAGAACGGCGAGTAGAATTCGGGGTCGAATTCTGTCAAGGGGGGTAGAATGTAATATTCTAAAATAATAATAATGATAATAATAAATAACGTCTTAAGGGCCGGTGCTTAATTAATCAAATAGTATACGTGAAAATAGGATATTTTGGAGTTTTTTTTAAGAGCTATATAAATCGTGGGAGTGGATTCTAGAAACCCTAGCAGTTTTTTTCTTTTTTTTCTCCCACCTAGCCGCCGTTTTATTTTTCCCCGTCTCTCTGCGCCAGCCAGCTTTTTAACGCCTTTCTTCATTGCCTGCGTGATCCTACCGCCGCGTGGACGCCGCAGTCCGCTCGGCGCTAGCTCGGCCGTGTAATTGTTTATCGGGCGCGGTTGCCGTAACGCCTTGCCGCGTGGAAGGAAGCATCTGGTCGCCGTGCGTGCGTAGCACCAATGCATGGGCCTGCCAGCTGATCCTGTCGCGTGGAGGCGCCCTCGGCCAGCCGGTTTGGTCTGCTGCTGCGTGTTTTTTTTCTGGCCGCGTGTTCTTGCGTGCATGCGTGAAGTCCCAACCTGTGTGCTGCACTGCCGAATGCATGTGGATGTGAAAGGCTCCAAGTGTCTCAGAGAAGGTACATGTAAATAAAAAAACAAAGCCATGCGTGAGATTTCTTTTGATGTGAATGAAAAGTTTGGTTTTCATGAAATTACTATTGTAGTTGAAGGCTTAAACAGCACATGAGAAAATAGGAGAAAAGAAGCTAAGATCCGGATTCTTATGGGGAACGAAATGCAATTTTCGTTTCTCTGTTTTCTAGGGTAATTAGAGATTGTTAGAGAGGTTTTATAATTTTCTAATAGAGAAGCTGATTAATAGATCTGTTTAGCTTTCTTTGCTGTTGAACGATTTATTCGGTACCTTAATGACACATTTTGGATATATCATCTACTAGTTAATTGTAGATAATTTTGATATCTTTCTATAGCATATTTTATCATGTCGAGCGGACAAGTAGATTTCGAGATATGAATTTTGGAAGACTGCTGTCTTTGTAGCCGTTTTTTTTCGGTACTGTTTTGGTAGACCAGATATTAAAAATAGTAAATAGACTAATTAAAGTTTTTGATCTACATGAAAGATGTAGATAATTGTCCAATTGTTCTGTAGAATCTAAAAACTCGAATTTTGGTTGGATAAAATAAAAGTTATGAATTTAGTAAGACCCTCTGTTCCGAAGCGGACAGATCGGTTTTCTGGGCTAGAAACGGAGGGTTAGATGATTTAATTAGAAGACTTTGTAATCTAAGAAAATGAGGGGAATTTTGTGTAGAATCCAGAACTGGGTGGTTGGTCGTGATCGGACTTTTGAGTCAAAAGTTATGTTCGTTTTAGTACCAAGACAGCAATGGGTAACTATTCGGTACCGGAGAAGCGTGGTAGATTTGGGGACGTGTAGGAGCGATGTCTATTGATTGCTATTCTTGATGCTGTAGCTTGTATTGAAATTTGTGTATATAATGTAGGAGAGGCGTCGTGCTTGTTGCCATCTTCTAGTCAAACCGTGCGTCGCAACTAGTAAAGGCAAGTGCATGGTAGACAGCGATCAATGATTGATCACTGTTTTCTTTATCTTCTATTACCATTATTGTTGTGCTTTTATTTTATTTAATTGCAAACAATGGATTGGTATGGTTAAACCTTTGTTGACAATCATGAAGAAAAGTTGAATATGATGTATATGATGGAGTTTGCATTTTTCATACATAAGCATCTTTGCATATGAGCAGGTGATCATGAATGATCACAACTCCACGGAGTGGAGGAGGTCCCGATCCTTGAGGAGGAGCGGGCTTGAGAGTGAATGTTGTCGCGAGCATTCACTCATGCTATATCCCATATCTGTGAAAGAAGTGCATGTGGACATGTAGATTAGAATTGCATTGATACATGAGATTAATGGGTGTGAATCAAGAGAAGATAAGCGTATGAGAATATTAATAGAAGTACTGTGATGATAATGAAGTTATTGAATCTTTGTTGATTTATTATTGTTCGTTGTATATTAATGTATTTGCTGAGTTGTGGACTCACCCTTGCTCTTTTGTTGTCTTTAGGTGATCTTCGAGAACGCCGTGACTGAGAGCGAATAGAGCACATGGATTAGACCCATACTTCAATCACATGATCATTTGCCATAAGAACCTTTTCATTCAATGTTGGATTACTCTTGGTCATGTTAGAGGCTGAATAAAGTTTAGGTCACATTTTGAACTAGATTATTTATTTCAATGATTTGGATTCAGTAGTTGGTGCTATCCTGGATTGTTTACCTGGTTATATTTCACCTTGCTTATTTACCCTTGCTTGATTCATAATTATACATGCTCTTTTGTGGTCCATGGATATGTTTATTGATGTTTTCCTTACTGTAATTTTATAGTGTGTCGATAATTATTAGTTTGGAGAGTAGTGTGGTGGCATTCTAGGCTCAGTGTTGGGGTGGGATGTTACATTAAGGACCGGTCTTTGAGCCGCATCTTGCAAAAGCTCCACCGTACTACCACATGTTCTGTATGGGCAGAACCAGGCTTAATAATTTGTCTTACCTCATTATTGTTTATGCCATTTTTGTTGTGTGGGTGTCGGTTAGACTTTATTCCACTTGGCGCAAGAGGGGCTTCGGCAGTGGTTAGCCTAATGGAAGTGAAACCTTAGCGGGCATATTGGTATTGAGGTAATGCATTGGAAGCGCCTTGTGATAATTGCCCGATCACACGCCTAAGGAAGCGTGTATTGGCCGATTATAACGGGCAAATTATCTCGTGTGGGTAAAGTTGTACCCCTCTGCAGAGTGTAAATCTATTCGAATAGCCGTGTCAAATATAAGCTTAGCAAATGCTTAGACCATGAAATACTTGATTTTGGGAGAATTTAGCCAAAACTTCATAAATTGATAAAATGCCATGACATTGCTTTGTCATGGTGGACTTTTGCAAATGTCTTCAAAATTATAAAAATAAAAGAAAATAGTTTGTACTTGGGTAAACATGGACCGCTAGGGTGTGCTTGAGGTTTATGCACTGCCTCGCCTCGTTAGGATCGAGACTTAGGGTTTTATTGAAAGTTGCCCAAGTAGGTTAAGTGTAATATTCTCAAAAAATAATGATAATAATAAATAACGCCTTAAGGGCCTAAGGCGTAATTAATCAAATAGTATACGTGAAAATAGGATATTTTGGAGTGTTTTTGAGAGCTATATAATCGTGGGAGTGGATTCTAGAAACCCTAGCGCTTTTTTTTCTTTTTTTCTCCCACCTAGCCACGCTTTATTTTTCCCCGCCGCATCAGGCTTGCGCCACCGCTAACGCTGCTCTTCACGCAATGTGATCTCTCCGCATGGACGCCGCACCGCTTTGCTCGCGTCGCCGTAATTGTTTATCTGCTGTCGTAACGCTTCCGCAGTGGAAGGAAGCATCCGTCGCCAGGCGTAGCGCCAATGAGCTGGGCTCACGATCTCGCCAAGGAGGCGCGCCGCCACCGGCTTGGTCTGTCATTGCAGGTTTTTTTCCGTCATTGTTCTTGCGGGTGCGCGAAGTCCCAACTCGCGGTGCCATGACCCAATAACGCATGTGGATGTGAAAGGCCCAAGTGTCTCCCGAGAAGGTATACGTAAATCAAAAAAAAACAAAGCCATGTGAGATTTCTTTTGATGTGAATGAAAAGTTTGGTTTTCATGAAATTACTTTTGTAGTTGAAGGCTTAAACAAAGACATGAGAAAATAGGAGAAAAGAAGCTAAGATCCGATTCTTGTGGGGAACGAAATGCAATTTTCGCTTTCCTGCTTTCTAGGTAATTAGAGATTGTTAGAGAGGTTTTATAATTTTCTAATAGAGTAAGCCGATTAATAGATCTGCTTAGCCTCGCTGCTCTTGAACGATTTATTCGTACCTTAATGACACATTTTGATATATCATCTACTAGTTAATTGTAGATAATTTTGATATCTTTCTATAGCATATTTTATCATGTCGAGCGGACAAGTAGATTTCGAGATATGAATTTTGGAAGACCGCTGTCTTTGTAGCCGTTTGGTCGCATCGTTTTGGTAGACCAGATATTAAAAATAGTAAATAGACTAATTAAAGTTTTTGATCTACATGAAAGATGTAGATAATTGTCCAATTGTTCTGTAGAATCTAAAACTCGAATTTTGGTTGATAAAATAAAAGTTATGAATTTAGTAAGACCCTCTCGTTCAAGCGACAGATCGGGTTTTCCGGGCTAGAAACGGAGGGTTAGGATGATTTAATTAGAAGACTTTGTAATCTAAGAAAATGAGGGGAATTTGTGTAGAATCCAGAACTGGGTGGTTGGTCGGATCGGACCTTTGAGTCAAAAGTTGTTGTTCGTTTTAGTACCAAGACAAAGAATGGGTAACTATTCGCACCGAGAAGAAGCGGTAGATTTGGGGACGTAGGAGCGATGTCTATTGATTGCTATTCTGATGCTGTAGCTTGTATTGAAATTTGTGTATATAATGTAGGAGAGGCGTCGTGTTTGTTGCCATCTTCTAGTCAAACCGCAAGGCCGCAACTAGTAAAGGCAGTCGATGGTAGATAAACATCAATGATTGATCAACGCTTTTCTTTATCTTCTATTACCATTATTGTTGTGCTTTTTATTTTATTTAATTGCAAACAATGGATTGGTATGGTTAAACCTTTGTTGACAATCATGAAGAAAAGTTGATATGATGCATATGATGGAGTTTGCATTTTTCATACATAAGCATCTTTGTGATATGAGCAGTGATCATGAATGATCACAACCCACTGGAGTGGAGGAGGTCCCCATCCTTGAGGAGGAACGGGCTTGAGAGTGAATGTTGTCGCGAAAGCATTCACTCATGCTATACCTGATGATACGCGAAAAGAAGTGCATGTGGACATGTAGATTAGAATTGCATGATACATGAGATTAATGGGTGTGAATCAAAGAGAAGATAAATCGTATGAGAATATTAATAGAAGTACCTGTGATGATAATGAAGTTATTGAATAATGTTGATTTATTATTGTTCGTTGTATGTTATTGTATTTGCCGAAGTCGTGGACTCACCTTGCTCTTTGTTGTCTTTAGGTGATCTTCGAGAACGCCGCGGATCTGAGAGCTTAATAGAGCACATGGATTAGACCCATACTTCAATCACATGATCATTTGCCATAAGAACCTTTTCATTCAATGTTGATTACTCTTGGTCATGTTAGAGGCTCAATAAAGTTTAGGTCACATTTTGAACTAGATTATTTATTTCAATGATTTGATTCAGAGTTGGTGCTATCCTCGATTGTTTACTCGGTTATATTTCACCTTGCTTATTTACCTTGCTTGATTCATAATTATACATGCTTTTGTGGTCCATGGATATGTTTATTGATGTTTTCCTTGTCAGAATTTTATAGTGTGTCGATAATTATTAGTTTGGAGAGAAGCGTGGTGGCATTCTAGGCTCAGTTGGTCAATGGGGTGTTACATGGTATCGAGCTGCTTTAGGTCCGTGGGTGAATAGATTAACAATATAGGCAAACTAAAATTGTTAAAATTTGTTTTAGTTTGGTAAATCAACTAAAATTTGTTAATGGTTAACTAACCTAAAATTTGACACACTAGTGCACGTGAGGTTAGAGAGAGGTACTAATATAGTTTTTTACGCTTTCGTGATGTTGTTTATTGATGCATGATTTTATTTTGATCTTTGAACTCATTGTGTATTGTTGATTGTTGTTGATAGCTATGCCGAGGAGTAGAGGACGTGGGTCGTGGTGGCCATGCGGTCGTGGAGGTCGGGGCCGCGGGCGAGGTTCCGTGGAGCCACCTCCTGTGAAAGTGCTTGAGTCAAGAGTCAGGGTTGCTGACCCGCTTCCTGTGGGGGTCCTGATGAGACCTCGCTTTGCCGAGAGAGTTGGTGGGAGAGATCCGTTTTCGCTCATCAGCGCCGGCACTCTGTCGCCGTGCATCTCGCTGTTGCTCCCTGCCGCACTCTCCACCGGCCTCGAGGCGCGATGACACTTCGAGAGTGGATGGGATTGAGGTTGGATCCATTTGACGGCCTGCACACCGTCCGTGCAATGGACCTCAAGGCGCTTACATGGAGAGGCGCTTGGAGCTTTGGAGATGTCTTCACATCGAGGGTCCGCTTTGTAGCCTTTTCAAATTGCAAAGCGATATTTGGTGGGAGGGCGTGTTGTCTTCGAGAACCGCCACTCAAGGGCCTGGCCACTTGGGAGGACTTTGTTGATCGGCTCAAGGGAAAGTTCTACCCCTACTCTTTTGTTGAGAAGATGGAGGTTGCCTTGACGACCTTGCTCGTGGGAAGAGGTCTATTGCCGAGTATGAGGCCGAAGTTCAACAACTTAGTTCGCTTCTGCCCCTTCTGTAGCTAACGATGATCTTCGAAAGCCAAGAGGTTCCGGCTGGGGTCTCACCTCGAGTACCGACATGTGTTGGGAGCTACCTCACACCGTGACTACAACTGCTGTGGAGCAAGCTAGGGGCATGGAGTTGGAGATGCACCACAAAGGGGCAAAGCAAGCCTTTGGTGGATCGTTGCTTCGTGTGGTGACCAAGAGGAGCTCTAGTGAGGGAAGTGGTCTGCTCAAACACCGCCAAGAAATTCAAGGAGGACCGCAGCCTTCAAGTCTAAGCAATGGGCTGCTTCCTTCTTCGCGCCGTTTTGCAGTGTACTCCGGCTTCGCCCCTGCCCTGTATGTGGCATGCTTTGCTTAAGCACGGTGATGGACATCGATACGCCGAAAGTGCTCTGGACGGGGATTGCCGCTGGCAGTGGCCGAACGGTCACAAGGAGCGGTGTGTCGCCAACCTCGCTTAGCGTGATCAAGGAGCCTGCCATCTTCTTCTTCTTCGGGTCCCGCCGAGGATCTTTCCAGATGATGATCGCCTCCTCCAATCACGCCATTTTTTCTTCGCCTGGGCGCCCAAGAGGGTACCATCGCACCGCCACCTTCTGACCGCTCAGTTGCACGACCGCCTTACCGCACCGCCACAAAGAGATTATTAAGGGGCTCGCCTCACTGCCTTTTCTTTCGCCATGGCGCCACCGAGTGTACGCCATGCCCACATGCCGAGTCCGCGGGTCGCCCCGACGCGGTGATGTGTACTTTGCTTGTGGATTCGCTTGATGCTTTAGTCCTTTTGATTCAGGGCTACCTTTTCGCTTGTCTCGACTGCGCTTGCTAGGAGAGTAACTTGAGTATGCAAGGGATTTCAAATCGTGTTAGTTAGCTCTCCGGGGAATTTATTACAGTCTCTCACTGCTTGTCCCGGGTGTTCTATTGTCATTGATGGAGAGAAGTTCACTACGAACTGAGAAGTTATTCAAATGGAGCCATTCGACGCTATCTTGGGTATGGATTGGTTGCACTCTTATCGAGCCGTGATATCCTCGCTTCAGAGAATGGGCCTCGCGCACTCTGCCCTGGGAGACTTTGACCTTTCAGGAGTGCGCCCGCGCCTCTTTCAAGATTATCGGACTGCTTCCTGGCCAACGGCAAAGGAAAACTCGGCTTTTTAGCTCTTGCCGAGAAACCGAGTGTGGCTTCGCATATTGAGGAGATTCCAGTTGTTAGTGATTACCTGCATGTGTTCCTGCTGAGCTTCCGGTTTGCCACCGCACGAGAAGTGGAGTTTCGCGATTGATCTTGTTCCGGTACTGGCCCCATCTCGATGTCTCCATATCGACTAGCACGTCCGCTTCGTGACGAGTTGAAGAAGCAATTGGATGATTTGTTGGCTAAAGGTTTGACTGCGTGAGCGACGCCGGGGGAGCTCCTCGCTCTATTCACAGAGAAGAAGGATGGGAGTTGGCGATGTGTTGATTATCGTGGCGCTTAATACACCACAATCAAGAATAAATATCCATTGCCCCGCATTGAGGACTTGTTTGATTGGTTGAATGGAGCCCAATTATTTTCCAAGATCGATCTCCACCGTGGTATAATCAAATCCGTGCGGAGCAGATGTAGAGAAGACGCTTTCTCCACCGTATGGGCATTATGAGTATAAAGTTATGTCTTTCTGATTGACTAATGCACCTCGCTATTTTTATGGAGAACATGAACAACATGTTACACGAGTATCCGGATGACTTCGTGGTGGTGTTCATCGATGATATTCTTATCTATTCCAAGACCAATGAGGATCATGAGCGCCATTTGAGGGTCGGTTTTAGATACTTTGAGAGTAACACAAGTTCTACGCTAAGTTAAAGAAGTGTGAGTTCTGGATTTCGTAAGTGAGTTTTCCGGGTCATGTGATAAACTCGTGGCATTGTCGTTGATCCTAGCAAGGTCTCTACAAGTGGTGGATTGGAAGAGACCGACTAATGTGAAGGAGGTGAGGAGTTTCTTGGCTTGGCCGGTTATTATCGGCTGCTTTGTGCAGATTTCTCCATCATCGCCAAACCGATGTCTCACCTTACTCAGAAGGTGTGAGATTCCAAGTGGATCGATGAGTGTGAGCTAGCCAGACTTTGAAAGAGAGGTTGGTGACCTCTCCTATTCTCACTCTTCCCGAGCCAGAAAGCTGTTAATACCTTTTCAGATGCCTCGAGTGGGTCTTGGTCAGATTCTCATGCAAGACGGTAAGGTGATTGCTTATGCGCCGAGACGCTTAAAGAAGCACGAGCGTAATTATCCCACTCATGATTTGAGTTGGTCATAGTTGTCCTTGCTCTCAAGATTTGGAGGCATTATCTATACGGCGAGCCTTGTGATATTTTCATGATCACAAGAGTCTCAAGTATATCTTCACTCGTATGATCTCAACTGGAGGCAAAGGAGGTGGTTGGAGTTGATTAAGGACTATGATCTTACTATTCAAGATCATCCGTGCAAGGCCAATGTAGTTGTCGATGCTCTTAGTCGCAAGTTACTCCCGCTACTCTAGATTGCCTCATTGCCGATTTTGATCGCATGAGAATATCTTATTGTTATGCGGCACATCACATGTTGAGACACGCTTGATTCTTGAGTCAACTATTCCGCATCAGCAGCGGAAAGCACAACAGAAAGTGACCGGTTATTACAGAGGTTAGGAAGCGCCCGGATGAGGGCAAATAGAGTGATTTTAGCATGGATGATTTTGGTGCTTTGAGGTTTAAAGGTCGCTTTATGCTACAAAAGGCTGAGGTCAAAGATGATATCTTGAGGGAGGCACATCGACTGCATAATCGCTCATCCCGTGAGACTAAGATGTATCGAGATCCGAAATGTAACTTCGTGGAAAAGAATGAAGGTGGACATTGCTAATTATGTGGCTTCTGCGTGTTTGTCGCCAAGTGAAAGCCGAGCACAAGCGCCCCAGCAGGTTGTTGCGCCTTTGGAGGTTCCTCAGCTGGCCTTGGGATGATATCTCTATAGACTTTGTGGTGGCGCTACTCGTGACGCCGCGAGGGAAGGATGCGCTTGGGTAGTGGTGGATCGATTCAAGAAGTCTCACAAGACTTCATTCCTATTCGCATCGACAAATTCAAAGAAGTGATCTAGCTCCTATTTATGTGCATGAAATAGATAAGACATGCATTGTGCCAAAGACCATTATTTCGATGTGGACGCTAAATTTGTCTCCAAGTTCGGGAGAGTCTCAGAGTGCATTGGGCACACAATACGCTTCTTTAGTACAACGTTTACCACCCATTGCATGGGATGGGCAAATGAGCGCATACTATTCGACTTTGGAGGACATGTTGCGGTCTTATGCTTTGTCTTGAAGGGTAGTTGGGAGGACCAGCTGCCACTTGCAGAGTTTGCTTATAATAATAGTTATCATTCCAAGATAGAGCCGCGCCATTCGAGGTTCTCTATGGCGGAAGTGCAGACGCCACTTTGTTGGGAGGCGAGGGAGAGAAGGCATGGGTCCTGACCGATTCAAGACCGTTGAGCGTGGTGGCCATAGTGAGGCGTAACCTAGTAGTACCGTGAGCGCATGTAAAAGCTATGATGATGAGGAGGCGTGATTTGAGTCATTCTGGGTGACCAGTGCTCTTTGCAGAGTGTCTCCCACTAAAGGTATTGTTCTTGCCTCGGCATCAGAGGGAAGTTTAGCCCGAGGTACGTTGGACCGCTCTCGATTATTGCAAGAATTGAAAGTTAGCCTACCGCTTGGACCTTCCCGAGTCCATGCGCTGAGTTCACAATGTGTTTCACGCCCTCGATGCCCGAGAAAGTTTTTGAGAGACCCTGCAGCATAAGATTTCATTAGAGCCAACGACTATTGAGCAAGATCTCACAATTGAGTCGCTGTCCAAGACGCATTCTCGAGAGGTCTGATGCAGTGCCGAGGCACAAGACGCTGGTATACGCCAAGGTGCCGGGACGATCACCCGAGAGAGAAGTTTACTTGGGAGTTGGAGCCCGCACGCGCCGAGCAATATCCGGAGTTGTTCACGCTTGCACGCATGTTTTATTGTTTAATGTCAAGAAGCAGTAGTTTTTATTTGAGTAGAATCTAAGTAGAATTGGTCTAACTCACAAGGGGGTAGAATGTAATATTCTAAAATAATAATAATGATAATAATAAATAACGCCTTAACCAAGTGCTTAATTAATCAAATAGATATACGGAAAATAGGATATTTTGGAGTTTTTTTAAGAGCTATATAAATCGTGGGAGGATTCTAGAAACCCTAGCGCTTTTTTTTTTTCTCCCAGCCGCCGCTTTATTTTTCCCCTGCCTCGTGGCGCGCCAGCCGCCAACGCTTTTCACGCCGCTGTGATCCTCACCGCTGCGGACGCTGGTACCGCCGCTAGCTCTACCGTAATTGTTTATCGGGCGCTGTTGCCGAACGCTTGCCGCTGGAAGGAAGCATTCTGTCGCCATGGCGGGCAGTAGCACCAATGTTATGGGCTCGCCGCCAATGATCCTCGCTGGCTGGAGGCGCCGCCACGCGGGCTTGGTCTCTGGCCGTTTGTTTTTTCTCGTCACATGTTCTTGCGCAGCATGCGTGAAGTCCCAACAGGTGTCAAGACCGAATGCATGTGGATGTGAAAGGCTCCAAGTGTCTCCCCGAGAAGGTACATGTAAATAAAAAAAACAAAGCCATGCGTGAGATTTCTTTGATGTGAATGAAAAGTTTGGTTTTCATGAAATTACTATTGTAGTTGAAGGCTTAAACAAAGACATGAGAAAATAGGAGAAAAGAAGCTAAGATCCGATTCTTATGGGGAACGAAATGCAATTTTCGCTTCTCTGCTTTCTAGGTAATTAGAGATTGTTAGAGAGGTTTTATAATTTTCTAATAGAGAAGCCGATTAATAGATCTGCTATCTGCCTGCTTCGCTGAACGATTTATTCGGTACCTTAATGACACATTTTGGATATATCATCTACTAGTTAATTGTAGATAATTTTGATATCTTTCTATAGCATATTTTATCATGTCGAATGGACAAGTAGATTTTCGAGATATGAATTTTGAAGACTGCTGTCTTTGTAGCCGCTTTTTTTCGGTAATCGCTTTTGGTAGACCAGATATTAAAAATAGTAAATAGACTAATTAAAGTTTTTGATCTACATGAAAGATGTAGATAATTGTCCAATTGTTCTGTAGAATCTAAAACTCGAATTTTGCTGGATAAAATAAAAGTTATGAATTTAGTAAGACCCTCTGTTCAAGCGGACAGATCGGTTTTCTCGGCTAGAAACGGAGGGTTAGATGATTTAATTAGAAGACTTTGTAATCTAAGAAAATGAGGGGAATTTTGTGTAGAATCCAGAACTGGGTGGTTGGTCGTGATCGGACTTTTTGAGTCAAAAGTTATGTTCGCTTTAGTACCAAGACAAAGAATGGGTAACTATTCGCACCGGAGAAGCGTGGTAGATTTGGGGACGGTAGGAGCGATGTCTATTGATTGCTATTCTTGATGCTGTAGCTTGTATTGAAATTTGTGTATATAATGTAGGAGAGGCGCCGCGGTTTGTTGCCATCTTCTAGTCAAACCGCAAGGCCGCAACTAGTAAAGGCAAGTGCATGGTAGACGTACATCAATGATTGATCACTGTTTTCTTTATCTTCTATTACCATTATTGTTGTGCTTTTATTTTATTTAATTGCAAACAATGGATTGGTATGGTTAAACCTTTGTTGACAATCATGAAGAAAAGTTGAATATGATGTATATGATGGAGTTTGCATTTTTCATACATAAGCATCTTTGCATATGAGCAGGTGATCATGAATGATCACAACTCCACGGGAGTGGAGGAGGTCCCCGATCCTTGAGGAGGAACGGGCTTGAGAGTGAATGTTGTCGCGAGCATTCACTCATGCTATACCGGTATACGCGAAAGAAGTGCATGTGGACATGTAGATTAGAATTGCATTGATACATGAGATTAATGGGTGTGAATCAAAGAGAAGATAACTGTATGAGAATATTAATAGAAGTACCTGTGATGATAATGAAGTTATTGAATACTGTTGATTTATTATTGTTCGTTGTATATTAATGTATTTGCTGAGTTGTGGACTCACCCTTGCTCTTTTGTTGTCTTTAGGTGATCTTCGAGAACGCCGTGACTGAGAGCGAATAGAGCACATGGATTAGACCCATACTTCAATCACATGATCATTTGCCATAAGAACCTTTCATTCAATGTTGGATTACTCTTGGTCATGTTAGAGGTCAATAAAGTTTAGGTCACATTTTGAACTAGATTATTTATTTCAATGATTTGATTCAAGAGTTGGTGCTATCCTCGATTGTTTACCTGGTTATATTTCACCTTGCTTATTTACCCTTGCTTGATTCATAATTATACATGCTCTTTTGTGGTCCATGGATATGTTTATTGATGTTTTCCTTACTGTAATTTTATAGTGTGTCGATAATTATTAGTTTGGAGAGTAGTGTGGTGGCATTCTAGGCTCAGTGTTGGGGTGGATGTTACATTAAGGACCGGCCTTGAGCCAAGATCTTGCAAAAGCTCCACTGTGATTACCACATGTTCTCAGATGGGTAACTGTGCTTAATAATTTGTCTTACCTCATTATTGTTTATGCCATTTTTGTTGTGTGGGTGTCTGCTAGATTTTATTCCCACTTGGCTAAGAGGGGCTTCCTGTGGTTAGCCTAATGGAAGTGAAACCTTAGCGCATATTGGTATTGAGGTAATGCATTGAACGCTTGTGATAATTGCTCACCACACGCCTAAGGAAGCGGTATTGGCCATTATAACTGCAAATTATCTCGTAGGGTAAAGTTGTACCTCTCGCAGAGTGTAAATCTATTCAATAGCCGTGTCCACTATCATGGACATGCCGAGCAAAGCCACCTAAGTTAGATTTGTTTTTGGTTTTAAAATAACTTTGGACATGATTTGAGGATGGTTAATCTTGTGGTAAAATTGGGCGTAGCCTTGTGATAGGAGGGTATCCTTCACCATGTTTCATATGGAGGTTATCCACTATAAAATGATCAATTTTAAATCGATTTTAGCTATGGAATAAAATGTGCCTTGAAACTTAGTACAAATATTTAAACCAAAAGGATGATTTACTTAAATAAACCCTACAACCTTCCTTTGAATAACTTATGCATGCATTCTAAATTTCAGATTGGTGTAATTTATAGCACAATTGTAGTGCTCACTTCTTGAATATTATTATTCGTGAGAAGACTGCTATCCTGGAAGGCGAGGAGCGGACGATTAGGGCAATAATTTCCGCATTTACCTACCGGTGCGATCGTGGTGGCTTACCATTATATTTTGCTTCCGCTATCGTTTTATTTATTCTGCCCAAATTGTAATAAACTCTATGCTTATTAATAAATACCGGATATGTTTGTGATAACATTTTTGTGGACTGTACACCGTAATCCCGACTAGTGTATGAACACAGAGAATTCGGATCCTTCGCTCCCTGTTCGATATGGTTGCAAAAGTTTTGAGCAATCTGCGAGGTGTCAAGTTGGTGCAAAGGCCATGAATGAGTTCTACAATAGAAAAAGATTGAACTGTTGTAGAGCCATTCTTGTTTTCGGTTGTGATTGGTTACTTCCTTGCCGAGTCATCCTGCGTTTGTGGTTGTCTTCTAGTTATTTGCATTTATCTTCAAGAATCAATGCCTTGTTGAACATCTCCGGAAATCTGGGAAGGTATGGGCATGCAGACTGACTTGCAGTCTGGTGTTCAATCCCTTCAGAAAGCGACTATGCGAGCCTTGTCAATGGCGACATCCTGTGTAGCATAGAGAGCTAGCTGAGAAAAATTATTGAGAAAATCAGTCACTGACATGCTTCCTTGCTTGAGGGCACGGAATTCATGCTTCTTTAGATCAATTATTCCTTCAGGCACATGGCACTGAATGAAGGTTGTGGAAAACCCTTCCCAAGTAATATTTTGCGGTGTCTCAAGCGCGGCACAGAAGTTCTCCCACCATTCGGCAGCTATGCCTTCCATCTGGTGAGTGGTGTATATAACATTTTGATGGTCGCTGCATTGGGTGATCAACAGCTTTCTCTCAATGAAACGAAAGCCAATCATCGGCTTCTATCGGTGAAACATTCCTAGAAAAGGTTGGTGGACGAGTTCTCATGAACTCTTCAAGTTTGGATGGTTCATGGTGACCATGAGTGATTGGGGCTCCATTGTGGTGACTGTTGTTGCTGTTCTAATTGTTCATAGACTGTATCCGATTCACCATGGTGTACATCATTTTGGTCTGAGCTGCCATGAAAGCTCCAAAATTCTACAGATCGAGGGGGTGCTTGTGGCAGCAGTGCTCCTACATAAGTTTGCTCATTTCCTTCCGATCCTTGAGTGTCGGAACCACTCGCAGCAGCATGACGAGACTGAACCATATGGTGAAGCTCCATGGATTAGATAAGGTAGCAAGCACTAGATGATTTAAAAGCTAATCGAGGGGGTGGATTAAACCCAACAAACACAACTCAAGAAACTCAACTAAAAACCTTTATTAATTAAGGGTCTTAGCATGGCTGCAACAAATGCCTAAAGGCCTTTGCAGCTCATACTCGCACATAAGAAATAAGAATGAACCGAAGCACACAATCTACCGCCTAAAGGGCGACTCTCCTAACCTTAAATGGCTAAGCCTAACAAAACTTAAACCTTAGCGAACCCGGGCACGAGGTAGCCTTCCACAACCACGGGCAAGGCCCCACTGTTATAGACTGGAATCTCGCAAACTGATCCTGATGCCCTGGGACTAGTGCAGTAGGAACATGCATCCTTGGTGTAGGTACAGCTGGCTCTTCCGGCTCTGCGGCTTCTGCTGGCTCCTCAGCTTCTTCTGGGTCTTCCTCTGGCTCTTCTTCGGGATCCTCATCTGGTTCTTCAAGATCTTCCTCTCCCCGGGCTCGTGCTGACCGTAGAGGGATTCTTCTAACACGACGATCCTTTCTTCTACCCTTTGCAAGGTCTCGTGGACACACTCCACCAAGCGCACTTAACTCCAGTTGACTCCTCCCGAGCAATGCATGCAACGTGAGCAAGGTGCACCACGCTTGCATTGCTCTCCATCCTCGGAACTGCAACATGCACGAAGGCCCACTACTAAGGCACGAGGGTGGTAACGCAAGACGGTGTCTTGCAGCTCACACGCATAGATGTTGCAGATCCTTAGGATGGCGAGGCATGAAGATTCTTGAATTGCTTCGGTCCAGCAAATCCTCCTAATAGAGATGTTGAGTGGTGGCTTGCTTTGGTTTCTCTCCTGACGTAGATGGTCAAACGACATAAAACTCCATGATCTCGATCGTTCACGATCCAGTTGCTACCACTGTACATTGGACGATCGAAGCCTCCAAGCGTTTGCAACAGCTTCCAAAGCTCCGCGGCAAGTCCTCCCTTGCGCTCTCCATAATTTCAAACAATACTTGCCTTCCGTGCTGCGACGTACTAGGAAGCAATGAAGGTGTCCTTCCACCCACCGCCTCACCGCCTACACAAGCATTTACACGGAAAAAGGATAACAAGGTATTACTTATCTACATGTGCTCTACCATACCCTCTAACCATCCCGCGCAACATAGGTTCAATTTGACAACTTCGCCCAAAAGGCCGGATTACTACTCTGCTGGCAGTTGTACAAGCAAATTCACAATTAAATATCTGTAACTCCTAAAGACCTCAAACCAGTGCTCAGCTAATCCTAACGAACCAGGCTACGAAACTTTAGTTGGCGGGATACTTTGATTCGGCCAAAACAGAGGACTAAATTGCCTAATAAGACACCGACAGAAACCTGTCCAGATTTCATAATAGTCGTAAAGAAAAGCCTGTAACTTTCAGTCTACTGATCCTATGGAGATGATCTTTATCAATCTGGAATCATGGCGAAATTATCTTTAAAAACCTATTTGGGTGGCCTCCCTGAATCTGGCTCTAACTAGAACAAAACTGAAGAGCAACCGACAGTCTCCAAAATATCTGACAGACAGAGTAGTGTGCAGTTAAAAATTCATAACTCCTAAACCACAGGGTGGAATCTCGTGATCTTGGTGCCAAAAGAAGGCTAACGAAACCAGGAACATAACATTAGGAGACGTCGACCCGAGATTCGGCCTCTAAAGGCCATCAATCTGCCGCACAACCCACTGCACTATTCTGGACAGATCTGAAATCGCAAACTGAACCAACCCAAATGAACAATTATGCAACTAAACTAATACAAACAGCGAATCGGGACTTTTGTTACCCTTGAAGATCCGTAGAACTACGAAGATCAGGCGCCAGATCTGGATGGGAGGTGTCGGGAGAGGAGGTGGAAAGGGGGAGGGGCGGCGGCTCAAGGGAATGGGGGGGGGGGACGGCTAGGGTTGTGGGGAGGGGCGCCTCCCCCCTTTTGAGTGGTCGGCTCCTCCCTCTTGGGCGGCACTGGTCGCGACTTCATGGCCCAGTTGGCGAAGATTTGCGGATCTCCCCTCCGAAGACTAATATTTCTGATTTAAACCCCGTCCTTTACTCATTCAGCCTTCTATTAATTACTGATTGCGATTCGGGGTGTTACATTGGTATTGTAAACTTGTAGACTCGGTATTGTAATGGCTTGTGTATGGAATGGATGCTATATTTTGTGAAGGAGTACGTGTACCGGTCCTGGGAGGCACATATTACTACGAGAGGCGAGATATTTGGTTTGTGATGCTAGAGTCAAGTGGATGGTTAAGCATTATGAGCTAAATCCCCCATGTTCTCACAATGGAGACGACATTAACTAGGTCCTAGCCCCAGTCGGTTGCCTGTAGAAATACATGGAGGCCACGCTCTTTTGACATTCTTTCTGCTGCTACTATGATTACTTTCCGTTGCTACTCTATTACTTGAACTATTTAGCATGTCAGCCCGTTCTGTAAACTTTCGTCTCAAGGCCCATTTACCATATTTTTTAATTATATTTAAGTACTATTTATGTAGGTGTTGTATGGATATGATATTTGCCGATGTCTGTATCGTGTGAGCTAGCTACTGATCATTGGATTAGCTCATAATAAACAGAGGGTCTGGGTGCAAGTCCGGGTTCCCATAGATGTGGTATCAGACCCATACTGACTTTAAGCTAAACCATAGTAAGAATGGTCGTTAGTTAAGGATCTTGTGTGAAAAATACCATTTCCTAAAAAACATAAAATCATCGCAACAAAAATATATATAAGCTTTCTACTGTTGTATCTTCATCCTACTCTTAGTATCTCACTCTTGTCTTACTTCCGAAAGGTTCATTAAATTGGTTTACTGATCTCTTTTTGCTCCTCCCCTTTTCTTTGTAGACGCTGAAGCCGTGCAAGATCACCTATGGCGAGAAGATGGGTTTGTGGGTGGACCGCTTGGCAGAGTTGCTTGGCTACCTACAATACGGGAAGCACACCTTCTTCGAGGGACATCGCATCTACGTTGGGACCCACGTTGAGTGGTACGTGGAGGTTATCATCTACAGACGAGAGGGAGATGACACCCACTGACGACCCACACACACCGTTTCCCCGCCACCTAGAAGCTAGGTAGCAACGAGCTGGGAGTCCAGGACGCCGCCCGCGAGTCCATTCGTCGCCGCCACTACGCAATCTATAAGGACGACCTGTAGATGACCTCCTTCCGCTACTACCCATCCCGCTAGCACAGCGAGACTCTCAGTTCCTTCTTCACTTCCAGCCATGAGGACCGCCCCAGGCTGACGCACCAGGTTACTATGACCAGGACCATGGGTGCCACGTACCAAGGGACCCTGAAGGAGCAGCACCAACTTTATGACACCGTCACCCAGTTGGAGGAGGAAATGGAGGATTTCCCCCGCAAGCTCGACATCCCCCATCAACAGGATAGCCTAGAGCAGATAGATGAGACTTTGTTTATCAATGGATCGTCGCAACTACTGCCTCACCGCGTCTGCAACACACAGGTGTTTCGCCGCTGCTTTCATCGAGGCGGAGCCCTAGTCTACCTCGGCGGACGTCTCCTTTGTTAGTTAATCTCATTGCTTATTCAATAATTTACTCGTCAGTATGTTCACGTACGAGTGTCGCATGTATTAGGTGAGTCACATATTTAAGTTTATGAGTATGCATGTAGAGGGAGACGTGCTACGCGGTGCTCGCGAGTCTTGTGCACGTCCTGGAGTTGGAAGCGGTCTAGCTTTGCATGCATTAGTCGTGGACCGTGAGTTGGTATGGGTAGTTGCATGCAGATGCATTATGGGTAGTTGCATGCAGATGCATTAGTTTAGGCACTAAGCTAGTCATGGTAGTCCTGTTCTTGCGGCTAGTGGCGCAGGTTGTGGAACGGGTTGATGAGCTTGTGTGCGCGCGTGTGTTACAAATATCAGCACATGTAATCAGTTTAAGCAAGTTGAATAGAAACAAAGAAACGACTTAAGTGTGTTAGGCGTCTCAAGTAGTGTTTCTGTATTCATCTTCTTTGAGTGAGTAGTACAAGATAAATACAAGTGTGTGTTTCTCTCCGTATACTCCTGTCTAGCTCCTGTACGTGTATGTATTTTTCGTGTTAGCTGTGTCCACGGGAAAGCGTGAGTAGTTCCTGGTTTAGTTCCAACAATTGGTATCAGAGCTATGTCCGAGTCGCCGGGGAGCCGTGTTTCCGATGGCACCTCCGGCGAGCGAAGCGGTTCGGTGTCGCGTGTACCAGCCAAGGAGAGTAGCGTATCTCTCCGATGCCGATGCTAAACAAGCACAATTACCGGCATGGGCAATCAAGATGGAGGTCTACATGGGCGCAAGGCGTGGGGTGCTGATGCGTGTCGGAGGAGCCGGTGAGCGCGCCGAGGATAAGATGGCCTTGGTCGCCATCTATCAAGGTATCACCGAGGCTACACTGCTGCGGATGGGAGCAAAGAAGACGAGAAAAGGCGCATGGAACACACTCGTAACCATGTATCTTGGCGCTTGCGAGTCAAGGAGGTGAAAGCCCAATCTCTAAGATGGAATTTGATGGCTTGCATGGAAGATGATGAGGCCGTTGATGACTTTCTTTGCTAAAGTCGATTACTCTAAATCAACAAAATCGCGACCTCGGTGAAGGAATAGAAGAAGAGTACATCGTCAAGAAGATCTGCGATCAGTCTCTCGAAGTTTGTCCAAATCGCCTCGACCATTGAGGAATTTAGCGACTTGAAGGCGAAGGCGATGGAAGAGGTGATCGGATCTCAAGGCCCATGAAGAACGCTATCATGGGCGTGGTGTGAAAGAACGACGAACACCTTCTCCTCACACGGGCGAATGGGAGGCCCGATCGTCCAGCGTGAAGGTGGCGGTTCCGACGGTAATGGTGGCGGCCGCCGGAATCGCAAATTCGACAAAGCTAAAGTGAGATGCTACAATCGCAGCGACTATGGGCATTTTGCTTGAATGCCACAAGAAGAAGGAGGAGCGGGCGTATCTCATCGAGGCGATGCCGATGTGAACCAGCTGTTGCTCTAAGCAACAAGATTAAGGGTGATTGTTAGTTAATCTCATTGCTTATTCAATAATTTACTCGTCGGTATGTTCACGTCACAGTGTCGCATGTATTAGGTGAGTCACATATTTAAGTTTATGAGTATGCATGTAGAGGGCGTGCTCTGCGGTGCTCGCGAGTCTTGTGCACGTCCCGAGTTGGAAGCGGTCTAGCTTTGCATGCATTAGTCGTGGACCGTGAGTTGGTATGGGTAGTTGCATGCGGATGCATTATGGGTAGTTGCATGCGGATGCATTAGTTTAGGCACTAAGCTAGTCATGGTAGTCTGTTCTTGCGGCTAGTGGCGCAGTTGTGGAAACAGGTTGATGAGCTTGTGTCTTGTGGCGTGTGTTACAAATATCAAAGCACATGTAATCGGTTTAAGCAAGTTGAATAGAAACAAAGAAAGACGCATAAGGCGTGTTAGGCGTCTCAAGTAGTGTTTCATGTATTCATCTTCTTTGAGCTGAGTAGTACAAGATAAATACAAGTGTGTGTTTCTCTCCGTATACTCCTGTCTAGCTCCTGTACGTGTATGTATTTTTCGTGTTAGCTGTGTCCACGGGAAAGCGTGAGTAGTTCCTGGTTTAGTTCCAACATCCTTGTGGTAGACTACACTCCGGCCAGCCCAGAGACCTAGGTGGATGATGATCCCCTGCCCATCGACCACGATCAGATGGAGGATCGCCAGGATTAGGCTAGCAGGATTGGCCATAGAGCTCACTAAGTAGGTTTTGGAAGTGAGCTTGTATCTTTACTTTCTACAAAACCCTAGAATGTGTAATAATAATTGTAATTTGGATGCTAGTAATTTGCACAAATGGCCTAAGTGCGATATGTAATGCAGTCACGTATGATTTGTCTTTATGTGTTAATTTCGGCAGTTGGTTTTATCTCTTGTTCTTCTGAGTACCCTTTAGCCACTCTCTCTACTTACCAGCAATCACCGCCAACACTACCACTGCAAGAGGTCACAACCATTGCTGACGTCTTGGCACGTCAGACCCAGCTAGAATGCCACATCATCAAGAGGATCATCCTGACTCTGGGAGTTCATGAGAACCAAGCCCCCTACCTTCACCACTTGAAGGGAACCTTTGGACATTGACGATTGGCTCCGGACTATAGAGAAGAAACTGGACATAGCCCGGTGCACCAACCTGGAGAACTTTCTCTATCTAGCCAACAATTAGAAGTCACTTACATGTAGACCCCATGAACAGAAAACGAGAGATTTAACCAGTATCTTGTAGAGTACGACATGTGGGTTGTGTACTGTGCATGTGCATCGGTGAACCTGGTTTATAGAACTGAGTCTATGACGGGCGGGTCTCACATGTCATTTTGGGATTAAATCAGAGTTTAAATGCAAAACACACTATTCATTAGACCCCACCGGTCAGCGACTGTGGCTAGTGCAACGCGTGGTGGAAAAAGTGTTAAATGCTTAAGAAAATCCATAAATCAATTATTTGCACACTAAAAATTTAAAAAACTTCAAAAATGCATAACTAAATCATCTTAACTCCAAATCTAGTGAAACCAATTTTGATAATTTTAATTTTAAGTGAACTTTAATATGAAATAGGTTTCAAATATGTTTCTGTCCCAGAAAATACAAGTTGGAACGAAAAGGCGACTAGAGGGGGGTGAATAGGAGCACACTCACTTTTTCACAAATAATAGATCAATAAAACTTTACTCCAGAAGCTATAGAAGCTATGAAGACCAGTATATCAGTACAGCGGAACACTAATATTGAATCCAATAAAAACCCCAAAGCGATAGAACAAAATAAACAACGATTGGAGTGAAACAATCTACTGGCAGTCGGATCGCTGCCTAACTGGCGGTCAGACCGATTCCCGACCGGTCTGACCGGTGCATATGGTTGGTCTAACCGATTTCCTCCAGAACAGAAGAACAGCCGCGATGACGAAGATGCAAATAGATGAAATTTTTGATCTACTAATCCAAACTTGATGAAACTTGGAACACACCTTCTCTATGATATCAGGGACCTATTCCAATCGAAGATTATGATAATTCTAGGAGGAATCAAGATCCTTTTCCGTTTTATCAAAGAAGGGTTCAAAAAATAGGTCAAAATGAAAACTAGCTCAAAGCTCTTGCTCGTGGGTGATTGATGATCAAGATGATCCTAGATAGATTCCCGCATGTCACAATAAGCTAGATCACATGAAGAAACCAAGCAAAAACTCACGGATCAAAGAAAGACATAAAATCATCAAATAAAGAGAAAGAAAACAATGAGACAAAAGATTAATCAAACTTTCCTTTGATTGATTGATATGATCAGGGCTTACAGTCAGTCCATCAATGGAGGACAATGCTCAATCCAAGAGCACGAAAATCACATCAAACATCAAGAACCCTAGCCTCCACAAAACCTCTCCCTAAAAAAATTAGGGTTTACAAGAATTGCAAAAGAGGCGAAGAGGTGGTGCAGCCACCACCCTCTCCTATTTATAGTGGAGGCTTAGACCTTCTAGAAGTTTGACTCTATTGGGCTCTCGTTAAGGCTCAAAACAAACGGGACACATACGCACGCATTTTTAAAGCGCCGTCTTTATCTCCTCTTGACCTAACTAGCTACACCTTGCGCCATCTTACGCCTCGGATTAGCTAATAGGTCGCCTTTGTCCATCTTGCACCACGCTTGAGTACATTGACCTCACCCGGCATCGTCGATCGTTCTGGACCTCAGCTCTCCAAGCCTAGTCCCGATCATCCTCGCCGTTGACCGTCGTTGACCACCAAGCAACCTGCACAACAATAGATAAGTAAACCGAATTTGGGAACAAGTTCTTCAGAACATGACCCATGTTAGTCAAAACATGCATCATGCACCATATATGCCCTGAAACTCATGACTTTGACCTAACACACGAATATCGCCGCCACGACGGGCGACGAACCTAAGTGAAAACCGGTCATACCGTCCCCAGGGCCGGTCTGACCGCCGCCTATGGGCCGGTCAGACCGCCAGCTGGGACTTAGCCGTTTTCCTCTCTGAAAAACCGAAACCTACTGGAATTTTTAAACCAATAGAACTTTTGACTGGAGACTCCAAAAATTATGAGACCAAGTGCAATAAAATCCCCTCTCTTGCCTACACACTGTATTTTTGGTGCAACTCAAAATAACACTTTTTAAGTTCACCGGTCCGACCGCCGCCTATGGCCGGTCGGACCGATTTGCTACCAGTCTGACCGCCACTCTTTGACCGGTCAGACCGGTTACTGCCTGACAGTTCTGAAACTTGTGGAAAACACATGAAACGACAAACCGCAAACGTCATTGCCAATTGTCACATCATCATAAGATTTGGAGCATATCTCCATGATATCCACAGAATTACTCTATGAATAACTATGTGCTATGTGTATACAACTAGGATGGACTAATGATTTAGATTGGGCAAGTGGCAAGACTTAGTGTTAGACTATGTGTGGTGGACTTGTGTTGGTTTATATGTTTCTATGTGTATGCTTAGTGCATTGGGTAGTCTTGCCCTAGACACATAAGGATATAACTTTTTGCGCTATTGAACTGAGCCACAATCGTACAACCACATGATCTAATAGGAAGATCCTAGCGTAGTAAGTTATGGAGTTTTAACATTGGCTTCCTCAGGATGTAGGTTAGCTATGTGTAGGGTGGAGGGTGTGGTATGCTATGTATGAACCGCATCATGGACAGTTTCCATTCCCAAATCTAATAGTGTACCCATATGCCAGTTTACTGTGTTTGGATATTCTCTCTGTATGGAATAGTGGTGTAGATAGGTTACCGAGAGGGCCAATTGTTGGGGCGAAATATCTGAAATGCTTTGTTATGATCCTCCGGGTTGCACGTCCATGGAAACGTGTTAGAACCATGTCGTTGGTCATATCATGTGGGTAAAGTTGTAAAACAGCTGTATAATGTTAATCAAATCTATTTTGAATATTCATGTCCGCGATCATAGACATGCTCAGGGATTTCACACAAGGGGTAGTGTTACAAAACAAAAATGGGAAGGTTGGCTATGTGAATAAATTGTTTAGGCTATGTGGAAGTTTTTGTCAACCATTGCTTAAGTAATAGTTCTATTTTTGTTTCAACTTACGCTTTCAACTTATTATTGGTTTTCATTTGCAAATGTTTCTTTACGCTAAATAAACAAAGAAACCATATCATTTGGAATAAGCCATCATATATACTTTCATTTTGTGTGTGGAACTTGTTGAGTACTGTATGTGCTCACCTGGAAATAATCATCATTCAGTTGACGAAGTGGAAGAATCTACACCTTCTTCGGAGGAAGAGTACTACAAGGAGTTGGGTATAGATCATTTCATACGATAGGACTTTGTTTTTTGCTTTGGTCGTACTGTTAAGGCGGTTTAAGGCTACTAGCTTTAATTTGGTCAGGTTGGATAACTAGTTGTGGTGCACACCCTGTCATTCTAGCACAGTACTAGTTAGGGAGTGTTAAGGATCAAGGTTTGGTAGCGAGGATCGCGAAGAATGGATCAAATCAAGCCAAGTTTTAAAAATCTTTCAAATTTCAGAAACTTTCAAATTTTCAATTTCTCCCCCTTTTTATCATTTTTATATATCTTCTCCCAACATTGAAACAAGAGTAGTTTTAGAATCTCAAGAACACTAGAAGCTCAAGTAATGGTCAATTTTAGATTAAAGACCTAACAAAGCAATTATGACAGTGCCAATGTCACAAAATAAGCACTAATTGCGCAGCTAGCTAAAACATCAATAAATTACAATTTTTAGTTCGGGTTGTTTTAGAGTTCTAGCTCATACAGCAAAGACTTATCTGTATATGTGAAAACATGATAATTCCAGCAAGTCAAAGAACTAGACATGGCATTGAGCAAGAATTGAAATAGTAACACTACTACAGAACATGCTATACTAGACACCCCATCACAGACGGTTCAAAAGAACAATGCGTGATAAATATCACGAGCGGTTCTTCGTTAACGTGCATGATAAAAAAGTATCACGAGCGGTTATTTACGAGCCGCTGCAGCGATACTTCCTGACGGTTCGTTTAACGAACCGTGCGTGATACTCCTTTCATCCCGGGCGGTTCGTTAAGCGAACGAAATGCGTGATAATATTTGTATCACGCAGGCGGTTCGTTTAACGAATCGTCAATAATATCACGACGGTTTGTTAAATGAACCGCGTGATTCTAACATATCACGAGCGGTTCTTTAAAAGAACGTGCTGAGGATATCCATATCTGAGCGGTTCTTTTAAAGAACCGTCTCGTGATATATCTCGCATTATAAGTAAGC
This sequence comes from Hsuehochloa calcarea, assembly GCA_036346395.1. Lineage (NCBI taxonomy): Eukaryota > Viridiplantae > Streptophyta > Magnoliopsida > Poales > Poaceae > Hsuehochloa > Hsuehochloa calcarea. The sequence continues at coordinate 37,771,884 of CM070610.1, forward strand.
TGCCGCGGTCCCCATTTCTATGAAATCCATTTGAACCGCCGCCACCCTCCTGCTGCTGCGTCCCAGCGCCTAAGCAGCCCCATTTCTATGAAATCCATTTGAACCGCCGCCACCCTCCTGCTGCTGCGTCCATTGCCGCAGTCCCATTTCTATTAAATCCATTTGAACCGCCGCCACCCTCCTGCTGCTGCGTCCTCCCCATTTTGGTATTACCGTACCTCCTCCTCTCCCATTTTGAGTATTACCCTGCCTCCTCCTCCCGGCCCATTGCGGCTTTTGATCTGCCGCCTTCTCCCACATTGCGCCACTTTGGAGAGAAGGGTAACGACCGATCAGTAACCCTTTATATTTGCTATAGAGTACTCACTAATGTGTTTGGTCATTATAAAGGGTACTTGCGGTTTATTAATATAGAGTACTCACTAATGTGTAGATGGACCAAGCTGGATGTACATTGAGAACCGTGTGAGTGAAGAGTATATTAATGGCGTGTTTGTTTTTAGAAGAGCCGTAGAAAGGGATATGTTGAAGAAGGGGATAAAATATATGTCTTGTCCATGCATTGATTGCGGTAATATGAAAATGTTTAACAACCCGTGCAGATCGAAGCTCACTTAATACGAAGAGGTTTCAAAAAGGATATACATGTTGGAGCGATCACGGTGAAGAGCGATTATCTGGAAGTCGAAGAATGGCGACATCGCCGAGAAGTCAGCGATATGCGTGGTATGGAATGTGCTTTTGATGAGGATAGATCGCATGATGACAATCTGGATCGGATGCTACTGCGATGAGAAGGAACTACGGTGAGAGAGTTTTGTAAATTCGAGGGCTTAATGGAGGACTCGGAAACCTTTGTTCCACAGGCGCAAGCCGGAATACACAAGGTTGTCAACCGTGCTTGAAGCGCTGAAATTGAAGGCAAGCAATGGTTGGTCCGACAAGAGTTTTGGCGTTGTTAGGTCTCTTAGGCGACATCCTTAGGAGAAGCGTGTTGCCCAAAGACGACCTACCAAGCTAAGAAGGTTCTTTGTCCGTTGGGAATGGAAGTAGAAAGAATACATGCATGTCCGAACGATTGTATCCTCTACAGTAAAGAGTATGCGAGACATGCATGCATGTCCGTGTGCGAGCATCCGATACAAGCGGAAGAATATCGCTAAGGCGAAGCAAGGACCTCTGCTAAGATGTTGTGGTATCACTGTGATCCCACGTTTGAAGCGTTTATTTGCGAACCGAAAGGAGGCAAGATTGATGCGTTGGCACTTCGGAGCGTAAGAAAGATGGGAAGCTCGGACACCTGCGATTACGCCGGTGGAGAAACTTCGATCGGAGCTTGAAGAGTTCGGTGCGAGCAGAAACATAAGGTTAGGGTTGAGTACGGACGGAATGAATCCTTTCGGTAACATGAGCGTGACATAGCACTTTGGCGTGAATCTATGTATGTACAACCTTCCTCCTTGGTACGTGTATGAAGCGGAAATACATTTTGATGACACTACTTATCCAAGGGCGAAGCAACACGGGAATGATATTGATGTGTACCTAGCACCATTCTTTGGAAGATCTTGTGACTTTGTGGAGCGAAGGGTAAAGGTATGGGATGCGTACAAGCGAGAGAACTTCACTTTACGCGCCATGTTGTTCTCGCACCATCAATGATTTTCCCGCCCTTGGTAACCTATCGGGCTTGATACAAAAGGAGCCAAAGCACATCCGCCTTTGCTTAGATGCTACGAGAGTGTATGGTTTGAACAACTCGCAAAAGCTGTATATATCGTCACCGTAGGTTCCTTCCGAGAGTCACCCATACCGCAAGATGAAGAAACAATTCGACGGAAATAAGGAAGGCGATTGACTTCAAGGGCTTTTAGTGGGAAAGAGGTCTATGATATGGTTAAGGATATCGATGTTGTGCTTGGGAAGGGCGTAAATTAAGAACCCGTGATAAGAACATCGGAAGAAGCGGTCAATTTTTGGGACTTGCCTTATTGGGAGTACTTAGAAGTTCGCCTTGCATCGACGTTATGCACGAGAGAAGAATGTATGTGATAGCTTGATTGGTCTCTTCTTTGAACATTAGTGGCAAAACAAAGGATGGTGTTAGCATGCGGCGTGACTTGGTCGATATGAACATAAGGACCGAGTTAGCACCGAAAGAGACCGATCTGGAGACGAGCGTACCTTCCCCGACTTGCTACACTCTGTCCAAGGCCGAGAGAAATGAAGCGTGCGAGCTTGCGGTGTGAAAGTCCCGTCTGGTTACTCCGCTAACATTAAGAAACTTGTTTCTATGCAAGATTTGAAATTAATTGGTATGAAGTCGCATGATTGTCGTGTCTTGATGACACAAATGCTTCTGTTGCAATTAGGAGTATCTTGCCGAACAAGGTCCGAGTGGCAATCTTGAGGTGTGTTATTTCTTCAACTCAATTGCTCGGAAGGTCATCGATCCCCAAGGACTAGATGCTCTGCGGCCGAGGTAGTGGCGACTCTGTGTCATCTTGAGATGTATTTCCCTCCGTCATTTTTCGATATCATGGTCCATCTCATTGTTCACCTTGTGAAAGAGATAAAGATATGCGACCTGTGTTTCTCGTCATATGTACCCGTTCGAGAGGTACATGGGAATTCTCAAGTCCTACGTCGGAATCGATCTCGACCGAGGCGACATCATCGAAGGTTATGCAACGGAAGAGGTCATTGAGTTCTGCGTCGACTACATGGCTCGTGGATCCGATTGGTGTGCCTCTATCTCGTCATGAGGGGAGCCGGATGGTATCGGGACCATCGGAAGGAAATCAATCACTCCGATCTGGATACGTGCGCTCAAGCCCATTTCACGGTCTTGCAACACATGACCCAAGTGTCCCGTACATCGGCGAGCACAAAGACATGGTACGCCAACGAATCCGGACGGTCGGAGGTTTGGATCACGAGAGAGCACTGCCGTCGGTTCAACGAATGGTTAAAGCGCGAATCACTCGGAGGTCATCAAGTGATGATCTGCCGCTATGGTTGGCAAGAGGGCCACGATTTACAATTGTCACATGGCAAGGATCGACATAAATGGGTACACATTTATATCTGGCACTCGGGATAGGAAGAGCACTGGTCACGAGCAAGCGGTGTCGCATAGATGCATTCGATCCGATGGGGTGAGGAGCTCGTACTATGGGCAAATAGAGGAGATATGGGAGATCGACTCGTGTTTTCAAGATCCCCTATTTGGTGCCGTTGGGTCCATCTCCCACGGTGAAGGTCGACAAATGCGGCGTCACTACCGTGGACCTCGAGCGTGTCGGATACAAAGGCGAACCATTCGTCTTGGCTAACCAAGTTGTTCAAGTCTTCTATGTAACCGACCGGCAAATAAGAAGCGTCACGTAGTTCTTCATGGAAAAGGAGGATTGTCGGAGTTGAGAATGTAGTGGGCGAGGAAGAATACAATCAATTTGACGAGTTGCCACCTTTCGGAGACGACATCGGGCTCGAGGAAGAACCCGGTGAGGAAGCTAGCTATATGCGTCGATCATCATGAAGGGCTATATTTTAATTAAGAATTTACTCCATTGTAATTAACTAATTTATTCCATTGTCATGTGTTAATGTGTTATGGACTTATGATCTTTAAATTGATGACTCATAAATAGGACACATGAGTCAAAACATTCGAGTACAACAAAACCAGAACTCTTCTAGGGTTTAATTTGCAGTAATTTTCTGCTAATTTTCTAAGCATAGAAACAATTTCCATAGCAGAAAAACAAATTCTAGTGATTAAATAAATCCTTTAATACTAAATAACAAAACCAGAACTCTTCTAGGGTTTAATTTGCAGGATTTCCATGTGTTAGAACAAAAATGCGTTAATTCTAAGGTCTAATCTAAAAGATTTTTGGCCCCAAGGACCTGAATGATATAAATTGAGTACCCCTTTGTAATTTCACAAAACGAGAGGCTTATTTGCAAAAATTCTAGTATGCACGGTGTGGAAACATCACGACGGTTCCCTCGGGAACCGTGCAGTGATGTTCACGCATCCGAGACAGTTCTAGAGGCAAATGCGTGATGTGAAACATCACGAGCGGTTCTTGAGGAACCGTCTGTGATGTTCGCATCCTGAGCGGTTGCTCAAGAACCGTGCGTGATGTTTACGCATCCGAGAGCGGTTCTTGAGGGAACCGTGCGTGATGGTTCCACATCCGCAGCGGTTCCTCTAGGCAAATGCGTGATGCGTGTTGATTATATAAGGTTCACGACACCGATAGGGTTTTGATCTAACCCTATCGGTGTCGTCCTCTGCGCCTCCTCTCCGAAGGCCTCCCCGACCCGGCGCCCCTCCTCCCGACCGGCGCCTCCCGAGCTCCGCCTCCTCCTCGAACACCTCCCCGACCCGGCGCCCGTCCTCCCCGACCGGCGCCTCCCCGAGCCGCCTCCTCTCGAAGGCCTCCCGACCCGGCGCCCCTCCTCCCGACCCGGTGCCTCCCGAGCCGGCCGCCTCCTCTCCAAGGCCTCCCGACCCGGCGCCCTCCTCCCAGACCCCGCGCCTCCGAGAGCGTACGCCTCCTCTCGAAGGCCTCCCGACCCGGCCGGTGCCTTGGTGGTACTTTCATATATATATTTGCGGTGCTAGTTGATTCTCAATATCATTTTATTTCTGGTATCCAAGAAATTGCATTTTATGCAGTGGGCTTTCTTTGGTTTGCTCAATGATGATAATGGTCAAATCTCGAGATTGAGCGATAATCATTTCATACTTGAGCTCTAGTGCGGGATCGAGGTGTGCCAATAAGTTCTTGGTAGTTTGGTCGGCTTGATCATGGGTGTTGATTGTAGCATTTAAAATATTTGATGTGCCCCGATTGTGTTGTAACACCTATTTCTAGAAATCTGATGACATTGGTGAAACTTAAAAAGTCATTGGTAGTAGTATTCTCACGATTGCATCTTTGTGGTTGTAGTGGTTCATTTTCAAGTGTTACATAGTCTCATCCATAGCATGTCTTTGGGGTTCATTATGTATACATTTCTTTGGTAGCTTCGAGTTTTCAATACGATCTCCTTGTTTATTTGTGCCATTCGTATGGCGCCACAAGATATGCATTGGATATAGAATCACTGGAGATAGTTCAGTTTGTTCTAACATGTTATTCTCACTGTGGGTTAATCATAATTTTATTGAGTGGTCTATTGGCTTTGCTATCTTTAGACGAGTAGTTAAGCATTATTTAGAGCTCAAGTTGTGAATTTGTGTTGTTTAGTTCAATTTATGAAGATTATTGACAATGGGGTTGAGATGGCAAAGGCTAGTTCCTTTGCAACTCTCTCTCGAGAGCACACTCCATAATAAATCATATGTACATTATGCTCCTTATGGTTGATCTCCATACATTAATGTTGGGCATAACATTGTATTTATCATCAACGTTCTCTTATATGGTGTAGATCCACGTTGGATTTGCTAATTAGGCAACGTGTAGTATATTATAAAGTATTTTGGTTGCGATTTGTTAGGATTTGGTGCTATTTTGGATTTGCACGTATCTAGATTTTTTTCATGGATGCCAGGCGTGTGTAGAACTCGGTGCTATTGTGATTAATGCCTTTTATGAAACAATTTTTTGCATTGCTTGCCCACAAATGTCCTATCTTTAATGCTTTTGGAATGCTTTTGTGGACATTCAAATATTGACTACTATCTTTAATATCATCTAACGGAGTACTTGGCATGACTCACTTACGGATAGTCCGTACTCGGTCTATGGATCAAAAGCAGTTAATTTTTAATATTTGAAGTACAAACTCAATTTTATATACTATGTAATAATTGCGTACGTAACTTATATAGATAGCAAGTAAGCGAGATGGCAGAGGCACCATCTTCGCCGCCGTCATCGGCGTCGCCAAATCGTCTGGATCTCCGATCAAGGTGGTACGCAGCGAGAAGGCGAGGAATATCAAATTGCCCTCGGGCCGCGCAGCGATCACGGAGGTCGGTGGCGTCGGGATCGCCGAGTCCCAAGAAAGCGGTGCGAGATTCGGACCGTCTGCGGGTACTTGCAAGGAACGGGTCCCCATCACCACCCCAACACGAAGTCTCGGCGGATGTCAGAGAGACCGGTTGTGGGTGAACTTTCGCCTCGTTCACTTTCCTGAGGCGAGACCTGCACGTGTGCGATGGCGCGCGCTCATGGCGATGTCCCATGCGTGGAGGACCTTCAAGAGCACGCTTGTCACGCGATGCGTGAACACGGGTCGACGCCCTTCACGGCGTATCAATTTTGTCGCGGGATACATGGGGCGCGCCGTGCGGATGAAGGCGGCGGCTGAATTTTAGGAGCAAAGTGCGGCGCCTGAGCTATCGAGCACAAAACACTCACCCCACGGACTCGGCACTTGGGTACGCAGGTAAAACCACGCAGATGGCGGCGGAGGGCGAGGCGCTGCACGACCGTTTGCTATGATCTCGGACGGCGCTCGATCTGGTTAGAGCGAGGGCATCACCACGTCTTGGGCAACATCTCTCGACAAACCCGCAGACGGCGGTGTCTCAACGTCTGGTAAATTTTCGAACCACTTAATTGTTAATAAGTTCCATAACTTCATGGTGTCTACAATAACATGATGTTCTCTTGCAGAAGAATTGACTTCCGCATGTTCCCAAGGTTCCTTGAAGTAGGCGGGGAGAAGGATGTATCGCCTCTGACCCGGGAAACAAGGAGCACCGGGTCGCACGCGAGGAGTTGGGGTTTACGTACCTTGGAGGATGGATTCCCACACAACTCCGACACGTATAGGAGTAGGAAGAGATCCAAGGACCGGCTGGCGCTCGGTTGGAACATGTGATTTTGCACAATTTCAAGAACAAATAACAAACTTGCGTAACCAAGTAAATCAACTCATGCAGCGCAAGCCGCCTGATAATTTGGGAGCAAGTCCGCTTTCGACATCGATAGCGTCGCGTCCACACATAATTCTGGACATGACGACGTGCAATTACCGATCGACGGCATCGAGGTAATGTACATCTGCGAGTGCTCCAAAGATAGACCTATAGGACGCCTTAGCTAATTGTATGCGCTTTTGTAGGAGCCGGCGCCTGCAAGCTCCAAGTGAGGATAGTAGGTCGATTCCTATTGAGGTCGGGGGTATGGTGTATCCATACCGGGAAGAAGCGATCTTGACCGCGGTGCCCGGTGGCGCGAGGTTACGCCGGGGTGCGGTGGACATGGTCCATGACAATTTCATGGCCATCCCGCTGGAGATTCCCCCGAACGAAGAAATCAGAACACTAGGGGATGCCACGCACACTTTTATCCAGTGGCCCAAGAAGGACATCGCACTGGACCCTTCAGTGACGCGATATCGAGAGGACCCTGCCTCTCCAATAGGACCCTCGATGAGTCCGCCTCAACCAAAGCTTCAGAAGGCCGCCACATCGCTTCCCGTCGAGAAGACGACAAAGGGACAAGAAAAGCGTGTCACCATATCGGTCCCTGAGGCGTCACACGGGAAGACGTCCCTCAGCCGCCTCGTTAAGGAGAAATCGAAATCGAAGAACATTAAGGCACCTCCCAAACCCGTGAAATACTCACTCGGAAGTCCGTTGGTCTCGCGCGAAATAAAGAGCTCGGAGTAGCTTGTCAAGCTTTGCATGATTGGTACTTGCGCAAGACCGGAGCGAAGGGGGTCATCTTGGAATCACCGTCGGATCGGGAGGGAGCATTTTCTCCACGAGCACAGCCGCCGTCGCCGTGGGCTTCAAGACTTATTTGACTTATACAACCTAACTGCCCTCGACGCCTCACTTCTACGATGTTGGACACTGTAAGTGTGTGCAATCAATTTCTACACTCACGTGATACCGATAAATATCATAACTCATCGCTTATGTACATATACATTATGAAATGTGCCCGTCGAATCAAAGAACCGGTGGGTTTCCTCGACCCACACGTGGTCTCTGAGCAAACAATCAACCAAGGCGCATCCTACGCCGAGAATTACATAAAAATGGGATTGCTTGCTCGTAGCGGCGTGGAGTACATAATGGTACCCTACAACCAGGAGTAAGTGCTTCAATATTTGCTATACAAATTACGTTTCAACATAGGTTTATGACTATAGCGACATACACGAGTAGGTTCCACTGGATTCTTCTGATTCTTGTGCCAAAGAGGAACATGGTATTGTACCTTGATTCTCTACTCAACAAAAATCACGACTTCACCATTCTTAAAGGAATACTCGATGGTATGTTCATTTCCTCCGCACAAAACTCTATTGTAGTCTTCCTTCGTTTTAAATGGACAAGGATAACTTTTTTGAATCATGTAGTGCGTTCATCGGCTATGTTGCCGAGGGAGGTTTATACAAGGGAACGACCGCCACATTGACTCACAGGATGCGATTTCGAGTCAGCGCTACAACACAATAATCATATATCATACTCCGTAATATTGCGTCTCGAATCGATCGCACATATATATGTAATTCTATTTTGCAAAGCCGCCGACAAAAGCGAGATCACCTATCGCATTCTACGTATGCCATCATATGCGACTATTGATTGCTTCTAGGACTAACGATCCCGTGTTTGTCAATCTCGTAATAATTATGTCCTAATTATAAATTTAAATATATATGCTTACTACTTTACTCTCGCTAGCATGTGGCTTGAACATAGAGTTAAATGCACTCGAGATGGAACAGGTCACGCACATTCGAGGGGAGCTCTGTGGCTTCATCAAGGCAGACATAGTTAACACCAACGGAGAGTTTCACGCCGTCGACACCGATGAATGACCTCGAAACAATTGATTCAATATTGTAATTCACTTTGACTGTTGTAATTCAATATGTAACTCTAGCGACAATATATACTTGAAACATTCTTTTGTAATTGATTTTGAGTTAAATGATCACTTTGAGTTGTCAGCAATTATCTGTGACATGTTTATACTTGCTAGTTTTCAGAGGGCATGGCTAGCAATTCCTGAGGCTAGCTGAAAAAACGAAATAATTTAATTAGGTTAAATGACTTATCACAGACGGTTCTAACAAAGAACCGTCTGTGATACTGAAACCACAGACGGTTTGTAGTTGAAACCGTCTGTGATTCTGTAGTATCACAGACGGTTCCAACAACGAACCGTCTGTGATACTAAGAATCACAGACGGTTCGTGGATGGAACCGTCTGTGATTCTCTAGTATCACAGACGGTTCCAACAACGAACCGTCTGTGATACGAAGAATCCTGAGGCGGTTCGTGGTCAAACCGCAGTGATAAGAATTATCATGACGGTTTTCAGCCAACCGCGTGATAACCGCCTGTTATCTCAGACATAACATTTCAGACGGTTCAAAAACCGTCTGTGATAGCTGTTACGAACCGTCTGTGATGACCTTTTCTGTAGTAGTGTAAAGCTCCAAAGGGTAATAGGCAAAGCCTCAACAATTTTAAAAGATAAACAGAAAAACTTATATTACAATGCATCTTTTTGGATTTTTCATACCACTTGTTGTATTTTTCATATGAATGCAATATGATACAATGAGCTGTAATAAAAAGCCTAAAAACCTAAAAAGATCAAAAAGATCAATAAGTTCAGAAAAAGAACAAGAAAAGATGAAAAGAACAATGTAAGATCAAAAAAGATCAAACTCGCCCTCAAACCAACCCATAGGGATAAATTACCCCTAACTTGCTTCTTAAGGTGGCAAACCTAGTTGGGTCTAATGGCTTGGTGAGGATATCAGCCAGTTAATCCTCGGACTCCACAAAGTGTAGCACAATATCACCTTTCTCGACATGGTATCTAAGGAAGTGATAGCGAATATCTATGTGCTTGGTCCTAGAGTGTTGCACAGGGTTCTTAGCAATATTAATGGCAGAAGTGTTATCACAGAAAAGAGGAACACTAGCAAAATTTAACTCATAATCCTTAAGAGTGGTTACTATCCACAAAATCTGACTATAGCAACTAGCAGCAGCTACATATTCAGCTTCAGCAGTGGATTGTGCAACAGAAGACTGCTTCCTAGAAGACCAAGATACAAGAGAAGTGCCTAGGAAGTGACAAGTGTCTGATGTACTCAAGTCTTGGAAATGGGTTAGTTGAATTTAAAACCCAACCTGCAAAAACTATTTTTAAATCTGCGGGTTTTGCCCAACCATCTGTTAAGTCAAATGGTGCTTCTCCCAGTGGTATCAAGTACCATTGCACCTATGCAAGAAGGATGGACATTTGGTTGAGTTCTGTTGGCGTAGGTTGAAAAATGATAAGAAAATTTTTGCTAGAATTTTACCCAATCAACCTAGAGCTTTTACGAGACATGGTAACGTAGAAAAGAAGAAATCTGGTTTAGGATTTGTGTCACATGCTCATCATCATGCTCCTAGACAGGATAACTCTCATATTAGAGTAACCATTGCTCATAACAGAATTTCAAACTTAATCAAGGATAGGACTTCTACTTTGCATACTACTCGCAGACGTGTGTCTCAGTACTGGGTTCCCAAGTCTTGTTTAACTAACCCCAGTATTGAGACACATCGTTCTTCTGTGCCTTGATTTTCAGGATTACCGCGGAAAGAGGAAGGACAAGTGGTTCGTCGACTCCGGCTGTTCACGCAACATGACCGAGACTCAAGATGGTTCACCTCCTTCACGCGGTCGACGGGTGATGACTTCATCACCTTTGGAGATGATAGGCAAGGGCGGATTGAAGGAACGGGATCGATCAGGGTGAACGACAAGCTCATCCTCAAGGACGTCGCCCTTGTCGATAAGCTAAGATTTAATTTGCTTTCTGTCTCTCAACTTCTTGATGATGGCTATGAGACTAGATTTAAGAAAAATGCTTGTCGGGTGCTTGATTCAACTGGTGAGCTTGTTTTTTTGGATTATTAGAGTTGCTAGGATCTTTGGGTGATTTTACGAATCTCTTCTTGGTTCTCTCAAGTGCTTGATTTCATCTTCTTCTTACGAGTTCGGCTTTGCACCGTCGTTTGGGGCATATTGGTTTTGATCATCGGCGAGTTAGCAACCTTGAGCTCATGAGAGGTTTGCCCAAACTCAAAGTCGTCAAGGATGTCATATGCGCCACTGTAGGCATGGCAAGCAAGTTGTTGCCTCACACCCTTCAAGATGACTATGGTCATGACTGACGGACCGGGACAGTTGCTTCATATGGATACTGTTGGTCCCGCTAGGGTTCGGTCAGTTGGTGGAAAATGGTACATTCTTGTCATAGTCGATGATTTTTCTAGATACACTTTGGTGTTCTTTCTTGCTTCGAAGGATGAAGCTTTTGATCATTACCATGATCTTGTTCTTCGTTTGGCTTCTGAACTTCCGAGTGCCTTGAGAGCGATTCGCAGTGAAAATGGCACGGAGTTCAAGAATGCCTCTTTTGCTTCCTTTTGTGCTGAGCGTGGAATTAAGCATCAGTTCTCCTATCCACACGTCTCTCAACAAAATGGCGTTGTGGAAAGGAAGAACAGGACCCTAGTCAAGATGGCTAGGACGATGCTAGATGAGTATAGCACTCCGGGGAGGTTTTGGGCCGAAGCTATTTCTACTGCTTGCCATATTGCAAATTGTGTCTTTTTGAGACCGTCTTTGGGCAAGACTCCTTATGAGCTTCGATTTTGTAGAAAACCCTCCGTCTCGCACTTTCGAGTCTTTGGATCCAAGTGTTTTATTCTCAAGATAGGAACCTATATAAATTTGAGTCAAGAACTTTTGATGGTTTATTTCTGGGTTATCCTGCGCATTCAAGGGGTTTTCGAGTTTTTAATGTTGAAACTAACCTGGTTCAGTAGACATGCAATGTCACTTTTGATGAGACTAGCCCTGTAGCTAGATCAGATATTTCGGTGATACGGATGTGAGAGTATATTTGTAGAGGAAGATGATGATGGACTCGATGATGCTCTTCCACCTGCCATCGTTGGACGCTCCTCTTCCGGCAAGAAACTGTTGTGACTACTTCGCCTTTCGCTTGAGGCACTGCTGCATCTTCATCATCAGCAGTACCTGCGGAGGTCGAAGATGTATTTTCCTCTCCGGGTGCGCCACTTCACATTCAAAGGCAGCATCCTCCGGATCAGATGATAGGTAATCTCCATGAGCGAGTCACTCGCTCCAGGTATCATGATCCAAACCTCTATTCTCATTCTGCTTTTGTAGCTTCTTTTGAACCCTGTGATATATCACATGCTTTATCTGATTCTAGTTGGATCAATGCCATGCATGAGGAGTTAGAGAATTTTGAGAGGAATAAGGTCTGGAACCTAGTAGAACCTCCTAGTGGTCATAATGTTATAGGAACCCGCTGGGTTTTCAAAAATAAACAAAATAAGGATGGTTCTGTGATTAGAACAAGGCTAGGTTGGTAGCTCAGGGTTTTAGTCAAGTTGAGGGTGACAAAAGGTTATGGCATAACAATAGACAAGGTGGACATAACAATTTGGATTAATAACTAAACGCAAAAGCATTTTAATAAATACTTGAAATAGAATGCAATACATTGAAATAAAGTATTTTGAAAACTGGGTTTAATATGATCAAAGGTACAACTTTCCTTGGAATAGGTCTAGGTATTGGCCTTGATCTCGAGGCTCTTCTCCTTCTTCAAAAGTCTCCGAAGAATTAACGTCTACTCGCAAATGAAATGAAATAAATAAATAAATAATAGAGGCAAAACAAACTCAAAAAATTAAATAAAAATCATAACTAAATAGATATCAAATTTATATAAATTTAAAAATTTGAATAGGCTCAATAGGAGTTCGGATGCAAAAGATAGGGACTTTGGAAGATTGAAATTCAAGAAAATACCCTAAGTTGGAAATTCTGAAATTTTTGAATTATTTTTCTAAAGGAAAATCAGATTATTGCGCAATGCTGATGTCAGCGAAGGAATTTCTGAAAATAAAAGAAATAAAAGAAAATCTGACATGTGGGACCCACATGTCAGTGAGATGGCTCACGGTGGACTGAGTCTACCGAGCGACTGGCTTTTGGGTGCGATGAACCGGCCACGCAGACACATATGCAGGCGCTGACTGGATGCCACGTTGACAACACACAAGCACGGGGGTGACGCTGGCGATGAGGTGGTTGCGGACGTGGACGATGGTGAGGAGCGGCGCTCGGGTCCCGATGGTCCGTAGCGAACGGCGGTGTTTCGCCAGCGGTGGATGGTACTAGCACGTAGCTAAGGCTATTGCGGTCTCAGGGGTGTACTCACGGGCGGCTGGGAACGACGGTGGCTACTGGCGGCGAGCTCAGAGCGGAGGAAGCTTTCGACTTTTGTCGGACGGAGGCTCCGACGATGCTCCGGCGGCGAGGAGGGGCGCACGAGGTAGCCTGAGCTATGCTTATCCGAATGGTGCAGTCGGCGAGGTAAGGGCGATGGCGACGGCGACGCAATTCACCGGAGAAGAAGCTCGACCGAAAAACCCTAAATCGCTAAGGTAGCACTACTCCCTTAACCTCTCTCTACTCCCTTCCCCCTATTGCTCTGGGATGGAATGAACTGAGAGCTATACATTGATGCTACTGAGATCTGGTGGTATGTGAATGATGTGCATGTGCAGAGCATCCTGAGGTGTAACTGAGGTTACCTCCTGCTGGGATTTGAGTTGGGGGAAGAGGATGGCAGTGCTGGCCCGTGCTGGTGCTCTCCTCTTCTTCGTGGCTCCCTGGCCACCCTCTTCCTCTTGCCCCCTTGCTGCTGCTGCTGGTCTTGCCTTCGGCTGAGAAGAGTGGGAGGAGGGGAATGGCAGTGGAAGGCTTGTGTGCTTTGTGAAATGGGTGATGGCTTGTGCTTGCGCTGCAAGGCTGTGAATGAGAAGTGGCTTCCAGGGGGAATGTATTGCTTGCTGCTGCTTGGTGGGTGAACTTGGGAGGGGGCTGGCCTGTGTTGCTGTGCTTGATATTTTGGCTGGCTGGCTTTGCAGGGGGATGCACTTCGGCCAGGGGGAATGAATGGGGTGAGGGAAGTTTTTGGAGGTGGTTGTGCTGCACTCAGTTATTTTGCTTGGCTCTGTTGTGCTGGGGCTGTGCTATACTCTCACCAGGGGTGCTGGGTTGGATACACCCAGTGATGTTTTGACTGAGGGTGTGGTTTACTAGGATGTGCACTGTGGGATTATGTTGTGGTAACGGTAATTGCAAATAGAGGGTGTTGGATTCTAATAATGCCGGATGAGGAGACCCACAGAAGTGACAGGTGCCAAATGACCTCGAGTGGTATGGATATCTTGACGATCAAGGGTCCGAGGTTGGTCTGGGTATCTTGATGGTCAAGGGACCGACTACTCAGGTTGCTCCGGATATCCTATTGCACTTTGGGAAATCTAACAGTCACTTCCTATATTCTAACTTCCTATACTCTAATGCTCACGAAAAAGCTCTCTAAACTTAGCTTGCTAATCGCCTTTTGATTTTCCTAACGAGCGAGGAAAATGGATCGCGAGATGGTTCTACAGACGGGCGCTCAATGGACACGGTGACGAGGATGGCTGCTGCTACAAGAATGCAAAAAGAGGATTAGGTTTTAATTAATTGATGTAAAAAACAATGCAATTGGTTGTAAAATAAATCTTATAACAATTGATATAATGAAATAATGTTGCACTGATATAGAAATGCTTCATGCTATCAAATGTTAATTATGCGGGTTGTCACAGTTTGTGGCGTGACACTCTTGCTTTATAAGACTCTCGTTTCGCTCTTTCCAGATCTCCCAAGTTACTAGAATGATCAAACTTGCTATGGCTTTTCTCTGTGATCCCCGGTCATCGAGGGTTGCCGTCCACCATTCTTTGGTTGTAGTAGAGGTCGTCCAAAGGGATGGTTGGAGGGTCGGTAAGCCAAGCCAGTTGGAGATCATACTCCATATTAGCGCTGAAAATCTGCAAGTGGAGAAAATGTGGATTGTCGTTTTTGGTAGCTGTCAACAAAGAATGTGAAGTCCGTTGTTTGGACATCCCCATCGCTGGAGCCAGTATGATGTCCAAAGTCTATTCTGGATCGCCAACCAAACAAAGAATTTGCATTTTGGAGGAGCCCATGAGTTCTAGATTATGGGGATATGGTCTATAGCAATTGATCCCAAAGATTGCCCCTTTAGGCCGAAGCTGCCGTGTAGGTGTCATTCGTCTTGAATAGCTGTCGTCAAAGGGTATATAAGTAATATATGTCCAAACATTCATATGACACTTTCTTATAGTCACCAACGGGGCACGGGTACAGGGATTGGGGAATCGTCCCTGTCCCCACCACCCCCAATGGGAATTAACTTGGTCCAAATTATATTTTTATAGGCAAAAAATTCCTCCATTCCCGTCCTATAATAGGGTTCCCTGTCGGGGAATGGGCTCTGTTGCCATCCCTACAAATAAGAATAATAGATTTGCTTTAAGAAGTGTGGAAGTATCACTATTGTGTGTTGATTTAGCATAGTTCGCGTTATCTGCAGCTCTGAACATGAAATATGAATAGCCTCGTTCCATTTTTGTGACTTAATCCAGATTAGGGTAGCTACGTGCCCGCTTTCCCTGCACATGAAGCTACTATTACCTTATACTTTACGTAGGATAACATGATGGTATGGTCCATACTCCATACCATACTGATTACTGACTTTGTGAGGTCTTGCAAGTTGCAACATATAGTTTGGTGCCAACTTTATTTTCTCTAGGCTTTGACTCTAAAAGCATTTCTTGCATCAGTACCGACTCGTGTGAAGATGTTGCACCAGAAGCTGAGAAATGTTTCTGATCAGTAGCTTCTCGGAGAAAGGTTCCTGACCGACTGAGTGACCGATTAACTTATCCATGTAACGCGGATTTTGCCGATTGACGCACAATTCAAAGGGCCGATGAGTATGCACCACCTCACCATAAGACACAAAGAGGAGGAGAACGACGTGTGTTTGGTTGAAGAAAGCGGCGTGGAAACCATCCCGGACTGACACGGTGCTCGCCCCCGCGCGCGCGTACGTTGGGGTGCGTCTCAAGGTATCGATCGGTCCGTCACTCGGTCGTGAGGTACGGTAACGCGACGCGTGCATGTGGAGCTCGCGAGTCGCCGGCGATTGTCACGCGTCGCTGGTGACGGTGACGGTGACGTTGCGAGTTCACTTGGCACCGAGCTTGTCATGACCTAACTGCTGAAAGAACCATGCGACCGTGGGAACGGGCAGACGCATGCGGGCAAAAACGACTACGTAACAGTTGCCGCTGCCGCGCGGGGCGCGGTGAGTGAGAAGGCGTCGATCGGGCAAGCACTTGGCCGGCTGGCATGTTTGATTTTGCCCAATTTTACGGAGAATTCATTGTTTCATACGGGGCATATCCTTGGCCTTGTGCTGGATAGGTTATAGCTCAAGGTCTAGAAAAAAAATTTAGTATAAAATTTTCACTATATAGATTTAACAAAAAGTTATATAGCTTTTCGCAATATAGGTCTAACAAAAAAATTACATAGCGGCCCGGCCTGAGACCCAGCCTTCTCCACTCTTCCTTCCATCCCACCGGCCCAGCCCACTCGGCCTCTCCCCCTACGCCCCTAAAGGCCCCCTAGGAAACCTAATCCCAATTCACACCCACTCCTCTTCTTTCGATGCTGCCGCCCCTGCGCCCACACCCTCCATATCCGCTTCTCTTCTGCCGCCACCGCGCCCACGCCCGCTCACCCTCTACACTAGAACGAGCAAAAAGGCAAGGATGTTATAAGTGCTCTGAACGATATGCTTGCTTTTACCGGACATCAGCAAGCAAATAGTTTGCATATAGTCGATTAAAGCATATGGACTTATAGCTCTTCCAGACTCCTTTTGTCGTAAATGAATTGTTGTGGAAGCTTGAGCTCGTGCAAAGGTCTTATAATAGAATAATGGTCCAAAATAGAACCATATCAAGGAACAATGTTACCTACAATAGAACCAAACTTAGAACCTGTTCCAAATTCTGGTAAATCTTGAGACCATGAAATCAGGGATAAAGTATCATAAGTTTCTACAATTATCATAGCCAAAGTAAAAGTCCCAATGTGTTGTCCCGGTAAATCTGATTTGGGATAATGCAATTAGGGATGCAAAATTATTCGGGATAATGCAATTAGGGATACAAAATGATTCCTGTTGAAAATAATGCAATTAGGGATACAATTGCTCATCTCAATACTTTGTCTGTCTGATTTGATCTTGCAAATAAAATTTATCATCATGAAGATCCCAGTTGAAAATATTGCACTTCTTATTTAGGAATTAGGGATACAAAATGAAGATGAGCGAGATATTTTTATCTTATTTTCCAATACGAACATAATTCAACCAATCTCTTCCTGAAACAGTTGGAACTAGAGCTAGTCACAACGAGCAAAACAATCATTATGTTGAACTTAATCCATTTGATGTAGTTGTTGATTCTAGGCTTAAAAACAGATTGAGGAGTTGGATGTTAAATTTAGGGATGCTGCTGGAAGGGAGTATTTACAATTGGGACCATGCCAACCAAGTGGAAATAAATTCCTATGAAAAGATCAGGGAGGTCGTAAGAGGGTATTTCAGGAGTCATGGTTCAAAAGGTATGATTGGTTGGAATATAGTGTTGCTTAGGATGCGGTCTTTTGTTTTTATTATTATCACTTTAAGCAGCAGAGAACTGAAAACTTTGGTGTTGATGCCTTCACGAACGTAGGGTTTAGTTATTAGAAGAATGGAATTCAAACTTTTGATGAACATGTTGGTAAAGTCAATAGTGCTCACAATAAAGCAAGAAGACATTGCGAGACTTTCAAAAATCAAAGGCAAGGTGTGGATTATGTGATGGTTGCTGCCACCAAGAAGGATAAGGAAGAATATAAAGTGTGTCTTACTATTATGCTAGGCATTACAAAATTTCTTCCATTGCAAGCTCTTGCTTTTCGTGGACATCGTGAGTCTTCTAGCTCAAACAATATGGGGACTTCTTAGAAATGTATAAATGGTACAAAGAGAAGGATGAAAAGGTTGCAAAATTTCTTTGTGTTCTTTGTATTTAATCACACCTATGTTTGATTTACTTTTTTATGTTGTCTTTTTAGGTTCTGATTCTTGTTCGACTATTGATGAAGAAATAGTGGGCTAGGATAGAGATGAAATCTTCGTTATTTGAGTACTCAAATTGTATCTCTAGGATGCTATATTATTTATGTTTCGCCATGTTTTTCTTATGATGTTTTATGTTGAAGCATTGAGCTAAAGTTTCATATCAATGAAGTATTTGTAGCTTATTTTTGTTATGTCGTGGTGTGGGGTATAAATTTGCGTTAGTTCTAGGTTGTTAGCATATTAGAATTTAGCCCAAGGCGTGATTAAATCCTAGATCCACCACTGTACTTTCGGACATGGGGAGGGAGAGGGGGTCACCTCTTTGGCTGGGGGAGCCAGCTCGACACGTGGGGCACCGGCACGGCAACCCCTGAGACGTGAAATATTCCTAGGCCAAACTGGGCTTTTGAGACAAGTGACGCATGGTTTTCCTTTCTTGCTGGGGTCGTGGGCTAGGCTCACATCGATCCAAGCCTACATGACTAGCCATGCATGCTGCTAGTTAACAAACTGGGCCATGCATGTATGTTCGATGAGTTTCAAGTTTTCAACAGTGGTGTTGTGTTGCAATCGTGTCGAACCAATCCTAGGCAAAGCAAGCTTTTGGGCATTGCTCTATAAGGTAAAAAACCATGGTCATTGCATGTCACGCATGTAGGATCGCGAGAAGGCTACGATAGCACAAAACAAAATTTTATCGCGCAACCAAGGAACCTCCGCTAGTAATAGATCACGAGATTACCACTAGAAGCGCCGACTCGTAGCTGAAGTATAGTCGATGTAGCGAGTTGATGCAGTCGTAGTCGTACTCGCCACGCGTCTTCTCCTCCGAGCGGTCATACTCGCCGTGTGTCTTCTTGTACGAGTAGTCGTACTCGCCGCGCGTCTTCTCCTCCTGCTCCTGTGATCGTCATGAGTCGCGGATTGTCCTAGTGCTGATGCTTTGCAACAACACCTCTAAGGTATCCACACGTACGGGGCAGGGACACCACGCGCTGAAGTGCTAGCACCGGCGGCGTGGTTGTGGAAGGCGTGACTATTAGAATTTCGGGAGTTCTTCAAAAGATCATCATCAACCCCATGCCACCGCCCCTCTATATATAGGCATCCATGATAGGTCTCAAACTTGAGGCCCATTAAGAACTCGTGGCCTATATGAATTCGAATCACCATCCAAAACAAATCATAGCCCTTTAAGTGTGATATAGGTTCTTGTGTAATTGGTCGTGACTCGAAAACTCTTTTTCGACCATGAATCGTCAGCGGTACCTAGTAGCACATAACGATTCTCGAACACACATAGAATATATCGGATGAACCTTAATGCAATATGATCTACGATCAGGTCCATATCACAAACGACCATCTCATATCTCTATATGACCAGTTCATATTTAGGCTCGACCAATTCGTAACTCCTTACAACCAGGTTTCGACCACTTAGTGACCATGTTCGACCAGCCTACGACTAGCTCGTATCTCCATACGACTAGTCCGCATCTGATCGAACTGAAAGATCTTCTCATGTATTCTCCCTTTGCCTCACGATATCTGGTTGAACTCCAGGTGAGATGTTGTGTCATCCATGGACTGTTCAATACTTTCTCGATTAAGTGTCGAATAACTTCATGTGGTTGAAACTTCGACCACTAGTGGCATGACCATGCACTTTCTTTATCCGACCACAACGAAGGGCCTAGAGACATCTCTCCTGTTATGTTAGGAGGGACAAATCCCATATCCGACCAGTCACACCCCTCCACATGTTTCATAGCACACTCGAAAGCTACATTTATAACTACCCAGTTACGAGTAACGTTTGGCAATCCCTAAGAGTGATATTACACATATAGGAAACCATGTTGATCCCAGGTCTAACTAATACACTACTACACAAAACCTCATCACAGACGGTTCTACACCGTCATCACAGACGGTTTTTGAGCCGTCTGTATTTATGTGTCTGTGATAACAGACGATCATCACGAGCGGTTTTAAAACCGCAGTGATAGTTAGTTATCACAGAGGCGGTTACGCTCAACAAAACCGTGCAGCGATAGTTCTATTTCACGCACGGTTACGAACAAAAACCGTCAGGATAATAACTATCACTGACGGTTTTGTTCGTAACTGCTCTCGTGATAGTTTTTCTATCGCAAAAAAAAATCGATTTTGAATGTTCGCAGCATTGATAGTCTTGATATGCAACATTGCTCGCAGATAAAAAATGAAATGGCGGGACGAGAGAGGAAGATACATGCATACCTTCTTCCCAAACATGGCGTGGAGGGTGACGATGAGCTCCTCCTCTGCGTGAAGTTCACGTGCTTGAGGTTCAACCTCGGTGGTTGGTGTACCTCGACTGCGGCTCTTGCCGCACCTCTTCAACCTGCGAGCTGCGCATCCATGCACGCAAAAACACCATCGGTGCCTCTGATCTCATCAGCCAAAAGCCCATGCAGATGATACAAAGATGTAATGTACATGAAAACGCATGACCTGCTCTTTGAGGAACGGAGGTCCGATTCTGCGGTGCCGTGGGTGGAGGTCCGATTGAGGCAAGTGGCGGTGAACTTGGACCAAGCATGCGCGTCGGCGAAGCGAAGTCCAAGAACACCTCGGTGTCCCACAGGTTGATCCTCAAAGCACATTCAAATTTCGACTCGCTATTATTTATAAGGACAGCGGTAACTTATTTTGCTTCCCGCGCACGCGTTCAAAATTTTCGAACTCCCGCGCTGCGAATCACAGACGGTTTTATACAAAAACCGTCTGTGATGACATATCACAGACGGTTCTTAAGAAGAACCGTGCGTGATAGGATCATCACGCACGGTTCGTATCACGAACCGCCTCGTGATTAGCATCTCATCCTGCAGCGGTTACGCTTAAGAACCGCTCTGTGATTTTAGGGTTTACCATGGCTTGAAATTTACCTTACTCTGATTTTACCATGGCAACCAATGCTCTGCCGCGGTAGGGTTTGGCGGGCAATGCTCTGCCGTGGTAGGGTTTGGTAGCCAATCATCTCGCCGCGGCACATAATCATCGCCGCGGTGGCTTTCGGCGACCAATCCACTCCGCGGTGAGCATTGGTTGCTTGCCCAAACCCTACCACTAAGAAATTCAATCCATCGCCGCGGCAGAGCATTGCCTGCCAAACCCTACCACGGCAGAGCATTGCCCGCCAAACCCTACCACGGCGGCCCAATCCACTCATGCAGAGAGCATTGCATGCCCAATCCTACCACGGCAGAGCATTGCCCGCTAAACCCTACCTGCAGAGCATTGCCCGCCAAACCCTACCACGTCAGAGCATTGCCCGCCAAACCCTACCACGGCAGCCCAATCCACTACCGCGGCAGAGCATTGCCTGCCCAAACCCTACCACGGCAGAGCATTGCCCTACCAAACCCTACCATGGCGAGCATTGCTCGCCCAAACCCTACCACGGCGGCCTCAATCCACTACCGCGGCGAGCATTGCACCTTAAACCCTACCACGGCAGCCCAATCCACTGCCGCGGCAGAGCATTGCCCGCCAAACCCTACCGCGGCAGAGCATTGGTTGCCATGGTAAAATCAGAGAGTAAGGAAAAATCCAAGCCATGGTAAAAATCCAAGCCATGGTAAAAATCCAAGCCATGGTAAATTCGAAGAGTAAGGAAAAATCCAAGCCATGGTAAAACCCTAAAATCACGCACGGTTCTAATTAAGAACCGTCAGATACTATTGCTGCGGTTGCTTAATTAGAACCCGCGTGAATGGATGACATATCACGCAGCGGTTCTTATTTAGAACCGTGTGGCGATATTGATTATTAAGTCAAAGTCATGAGTTTCAGGGCATATATGTTGCATGATGCATGTTTTGACTCACATGGGTCAAGTTGTGAAGAACTTATTCCCAAATTCGGTTTACTTATCTATTGTTGTGCAAGTTGCTTGGTGATCGACGACGGTCAACGGCGAGGATGATCGGGACTAGGCTTGGATAGCCGAGGTCGATCGGCTCTGCCGGTGAGGTCAATGTACTCAAGCGTGGTGCAAAATGGACAAGGGTGACCTATTGGCTAATCTGAGGCGCAAGATAGCGCAAGGTGTAGCTATTTAGGTCAAGAGGTGTTAAAGACGGTGCATTAAAATGCGTGCGTATGTGTCCCGTTTGTTTTGGGCCTTAACGGGTGCCTAATAGAGTCAAACTTCTAGAAGGTCTAAGCCTCCACTATAAATAGGGGAGGGAGGTGTCTGCACCTCTGCTTCGTCTCTTTTGCTATTTTTGTAAACTCTAATTTTCTTAGGGAGAGCTTTTGTGGAGGCTAGGGTTCTTGATAGTTTAATATGATTTTCGTGCTCTTGGATTGAGCATTGTCCTCCATTGATGGAGAGGCTGTAAGCCCATATCATATCAATCAATCAAAAGAAAGTTTGATCAATGTTTTGTCTCTTTGCGTTGTTTCTCTATATTTGATGATTTTGAGTCTATCTTTGATCCGCGAGTTTTTGATTGAATTCTCCATGTGATATAGCTTGCTGTGACATGTGGAAACATACCTAGAATCATCTTGATCATCAATCACCCACGAGCAAGATTTTGGATTAAGTTTTCGTTTTGACCCGGTTTTGAACCTTTCTTCAATCAAACGGAAAATGGTCACTATTCTTCCAAGAATTATCACAATCTTCGATTGGAATAGGTTCCTGATATCATAGATAAGGTGTGTTTCAAGTTTGGAGTTGTAGATCAAAAGTTTCATCTATTTGCAACTTCGTCATCGGGCTGTTTGTGTTCTGTTCTTCAGGTCGACGGTCACACCGCCCAAGGCAACCGGTCATACCGGCAGGCAATCGGTCTGACCGGCAGTGACACAGTGGTCCGACCGCCAGTGCATTGATTTGCTTTAATCTTTGTTGATTTTGTCGTATTGCTTAGGGGTTTATATTGGATTCAATATTAGTCTTCCGCTGTACTGATATACTGATCTTCATAGCTTCCATAGCTACTGTAGTGAAATTTGTGTTGAATCTATTATTTATGAAAAAGTGAGCGTGCTCCTATTTACCCCCCTCTCTAGTCACCTTTTTGGTCCAACAGAGATAAATTTAGAACGACATCATATAAGTTAAAGAGTTTCACCAACAAGTCACATACTCGTTGATCTATGTAACTGATGATTCATTCAAGGAACAAAATAACATATTATCCAATATTATGGACATAACGAAATATAATCATCTCTATGATTGCCTCTAGGGCATATTTTCAACAATGCATCCATGTTGGGCCATGCTCTGAACGCTCAGACAGACATGCCTTAATGTGGTTTTATGTTTAGCTGGTGGTGGCCTGGCCGTCTAGTGGACAGGGAAGGGGCCAAGCCGGCATGCAAAGCTACTTATGGATAGATAAACGGTAATGCTATAGAAATCGTATGCCTTTCCTATATAGAGACTACCCCAACCGCTAATCCCCGGTCCTCTCCCCACCTATCACCACTTGAAGCCTCGCCCTCCATGTCTCTCCAACTACTGAATTATTTGCCTCTAATCTCTCATTCCTTTCTATTCCTCGCCTGCTCTACTCCATGCTAGATGAGGTCCCCGTCAGAGCTATGCCTGCAAATGCGTTGGTGACACACAGATACACGGGATAATACAACTCCCAAGGTGTTGGGATGTGTGGTACTGGGTACTGTGGCCATGGACGAGTGTGACACCCGTTTTGGACGAAAAATAGTGCGACCACTTGGTTTCGATTTTCATTATTTTTCAATTCGTCATGCTTGAATTTTAAAAAAACTCGAGATTCCTCTAAGCTTGGGTTTGTGTTTCAAACCTCCATTCAAACTCTGAATTCAAAATTCAAATTGAAATCATCCTTTTAGATTTTGGACCCCCTTCCAAAATCTACCTCTCATCTGTTTGCTTGGGCCCAGGCCCTATTCCTTTGGGCCAGCCTAATTTTTTCCCCAGCCCATTTCCCTGGGCCTACTAGCTTTTTTTGGTGGCCCATCCTCTTTTCTTTCCCGGGCCGATCCACCCCCGCCGCTCTTTCTTTTCCTCCTTCCGCCAGTCCGGCCCGCTCACCTTCCCTTTTTCCTCACTCCTCTTCCCCGGCTACATTGCCCCCACCTTCTCCCCTTTCTTCCCCCTGGATGCGCCACCTCCGCGTTCTTCTTCGCCAGCCCGGCTTCTTCTCCTCTCCGCTCGGCCAACGTTGCCGCCCCGGCCTTCTCCTCTCGTCCCACTACAGCGCCGCCCCACCTCTCCTGCTCCCCCCCACCAAAGACTGCTGCTCCTCTGCGCGCTTTGCCTGTCGCCACACATACCTCCGTGGCGTCAGGCGTCGTTCCCTTTGTCCTCGCTGCACGCCTTCGATTGGTCCGAGCAATGCAGCGGAGCCCCGTCAACGCCTGCGTCGCCGGTCCATTGCTTGCCCCTCCTGCAGCGCCGTCCCATCGTCCTCCCGCCATGGGCGCCCACGCCGTCGCCCATCCCGCCACCTCCGCCGTCGTCAGCATCATCCCCGGCTCCATCCCAATCCCCGGCTATAAATAGCCCCAGTGCCCTCCGTCTCCTCCCTGCCTCGCTCTCCCCCTCCCTGGTAAGTGCTCCAGTGCAATCGCCCGGCTTCTCCTTCTCCCCCTTCGGCTGAAGCGCCTTTCCACCGTCGGCCGCCCTTGTCGTCGCCTTGATCGCCGGCTTAGAGCACCATGGCGATGAGCAGTGCCACCCAACATGGCCGTAGCTCCGGCCACCGTGGACTGCCGTCACCGAGCTCCCCTCCTGTGCCACCTTCGGCTCCTATCGCCGGTGTGCTCCGCCGCCCCTACCTCCATCAACCGTTTGGTAAGGTTCCCCTCCTCGCCCTGGTACCCGTGCGCGCCTCCGTTCTCTCTCCCCTCCCTCCGGTCGCCGTCGCCGATGTGTGGCCTCTACATCTGACCGCCCCGCCGCCGTCTCCTCTCCAGCGCCGCTTCGGCCCTAGCGCCACCTCCCTCGGCATCCCCTCCCCTATGGCTTTCCATTTCATTGATCCCCACCATCTCCCCAGTCGTCGCTCGTCGTCGGCAGCCACCGCCCGAAACTCCTTCCCCACTGCCCTGTTCCCCTCTCTGCCGATTGCTCTCTCTGTGGTAGAGCCCCCTCCCAGTGCAGCGACAATGGTTTGGACATCGGTATAAGCTGATTGAATTGCTGATGATTGCATGTTAATTGTTGCCAATTGCTGCCAATGATCACTACCAATCTTTGTTCTCCAAGCCACTTATTGCTTCAGCTGGATTAATGCATGTGTTTAGTGCCTCCCCAGTTCAGAAATTGATTGGCAGTGATTGGTATAACTGGCAAAGAAATTTGTGTGTTGATATGTCAATTGATTTGTTGTTTGTGGTTTGTTGCTTCACCCGATCAGTGTGGCTTGGCAGTGGAGCTAGTAATTGAAATCAATAGTTATAATCTAGCATTTGAAATCCCTATTGGTAATATGACAATTGAAATCTTGAAATCTCAGTGTGATTGTTTGCTCATCAGTATAAGTGATGTGGTAGTAATTTGATTGTTGGTTTTTGGTTAATTGATCATCAGTATCGGTGTTTGGATTGTTAGTGATTGGTGTAATCCGACATTTGAAATCTTGTGCGTTGATCTGGCAGTGGAGGATTGTCGGCAGTAATCGTTGTGTCTAGCATTTGAAACCTCTGAGTTTAATCTGGAAATTTGGAAATCTTGTAGTGGAGGATTGTGATCAGGCAATTGAATCCCTCTGTTTTGATTTGGAAAATTTGGAGTTGAGTAATCCGGCAATTGAGAATCTGTGTGGCTAGCTAATGAAACCCCTTGTGTATACTCTGGCTATTGGAAAATCTGTTCTTGATATGGCAATTAATGTTGGTGGTTTAATAATCTTGCTATCTTCCAAATCCGCAGTAGAGTCTCCCTGCAAAAGCTCCTTCGACCTTAACCCTCCTTTGTATCTTCCCTCCTGGCGGAATTTCTCTACCGTTCCTCCCTTCGCTCAACTAGTCGTTGATTTTGTCGACCATCCCCGTGTCGCTCAATCCTTTCAAGCTCGTCCTCCGCAATCTTGTTTAAAGCTCTTGTGTTTTATTTAGTCTTTTGGAGTTCTTTGGATTTATTTGGTTTTTCGATCGTTGTCGCGTAATTAGAGATTGAAGTCTAGAAGAAGAGACGACTCGAGCAGGATCAAGATTCAAGCGAAGACACCGACCAAGACTTCGAACCCCTGTCCAAGCAGGCTTTAAGTAAGATCAAGGTCGCGGTAAAATAGCCCAGGCGAGTCAACACTTTGATCATGTTGAACCTACATTTTATGCAAATTATGTTCTTTGAAAATATCAAATTGCATGCTTTAATTTTCTACGCAAATGTATGTCAAACACTCTAAGGTAGTTAAATGCCTATTTGATGATTAATTAATTACTACACCATTTCCTTGATAATTGAACTCCCAAAATCCTTATCACCCTAGTAAATATATGGTAACATACTAGTTATAGGTCGTACTTAAACGACATGCTAGTCTTGTTTAAGTACCGGGGTATTACTACCTCAAATCATCATTCTTTAAATCATAACAATTGTTTTGGGTAGTCATTGGGGAGAATGATTGAATTGGTTGAGATAATTTATTTTCTACTTCTCTAAAACCCTAAAAACTTGCTAATACCCCATCTGGGCGGATGGAAGGATGGTGGGTACCGTCGAGCATGAAAATGGTTGGAATGTGGTATGAACCGCTCAGATAATCTTAAGGACTTAATCCTGTAATGATCTCATATTGCAAAACAGTACAACCACAAGTCTATAATGGTGTCGACTGGCTAACTAATTGGTGTCCACCGGTACGCGCTGCACTATTGGGGGACTCCCCTTCGCTATGAGCCCATGAGGCTACGGGTTAGGGTATGTGACTTGCGGGACCCTAGGCGTA
Organism: Hsuehochloa calcarea; assembly: GCA_036346395.1. Lineage (NCBI taxonomy): Eukaryota > Viridiplantae > Streptophyta > Magnoliopsida > Poales > Poaceae > Hsuehochloa > Hsuehochloa calcarea. The sequence goes on from CM070610.1 coordinate 37,798,947, forward strand.
AGTTGCATGGCGCAAGAGGGGGTCTGGTTAAGTGGTTGTCGGGTCCCACGGGAGCGAAACCCTACTCAGGTGAAACCTTAGTGGGTGTGGCAAATACCAAGGGGTGCCTTGTAAAGGCCTTGTAAATACCAAGGGTGTGATAATCTCCCGTTGATTTTCATGTCAAAGGTAACGTGTATATATATCAAGGCGATTATCTCTTGTGGATAAAGATGTACAATATCTGCAGAGAATAAAAATATTCGAACAGCCGTGCTCACAGTCACGGGGGCATGCAGAGCTTACAAGATATAGTTCTATTTCAAAAACTTTGTGGGTGGGTTGAAAAATGTGCAGGGCTCACCTAGCCCTTGATTTGGATTTTCCATGTGTATTCTTACCCATTGTTGGTAATAGGTGGGTGTGACCACCATAAAAAATAAGCATTTAGGTGGAGGTAACCTCTGCTGTTATTCACTATTGTACAATTAATCTCTTTTAAAAATATAATTTGGTCAAAATGCTAAATGATAGGACTTTCTAATATTTGTATTTATAAATATTACTTTACGCAAATAAAAGAACTCGAGCCATCCTTGTTAAGCCTTGCATGTATATTATTGCATCTGTTATGTTGGCTCGTGAGCACGGTAGTTGTGCTCATCCTTGCTCTTTTCTCCAAACCCACAGAAACAGGAACCCTGGAGCTCTCGACTACGAGGATCCAGAAGTCTGAAGACCCAGGAGTCATTGAAGCGTTGTTTAGTCCTTAGCTATTCTAATCTCACCTTAGTCTAGCTGACTTCGTCGGTTCTTGTGTGCCTCCTATATTGTCCGAAGTTTTCGGATAATATCGGGCGTACACGGGTTCCCTAGTCACTTGCTTGTGGAGAGATGTGCCCTCACCTCTTTGCTTCTACTATCTTTTGTAATGTATTCTTTTAGTCTGTTCGGCCTTTATTGTAAAAATTGGCCCGAAGCGGTATATGTAAACTCTGATGTGTAAATTAATCAATGGTATGATTCTACGCCATGTATGATTTAATTTAACAATGTGTCTGTGAAGTGCTATGTAGTGATCCAGGGAATAGCACAATGATTTCACAAAGGAATCCGGATTGAGAAATCTGGGTCCCTACAACGAGGTGTGCTTATAGGCCAAAGGTGCAGTAGAGGCTCAACAACAGGGGCCATAGAGGAAACACACCTTGTGTGCTGGCGGAGTGGGGCGAGTAGGCGTCGTGGAGGGAGCCAGAGGCTGAGCTTGCCGTCGAGTCTCAGATCTAGTGAGTTGGGTGTTTTTTGTAGCCATATGTTCTTTTTGTTGTAAGAGGTGATTTGATATGTTGGGACTATAGCTTTTGAATGTTTCAATAATAAACTCTTGCAATGTTTTTTAAAAAGATTTTCTCGATGATTGCATCTTGTGTTGTTCATTGTTTCACATGTGAAATCAAAATACTTCATAAGTTAGGCTCAAATGTTGCAACATCTTATTGTCCAAATTTTTTGTTGTTGCAAACTGGTGTTTTTTTGTGCTCCATTGAATTTGAATACGTTGTTGCTCTTGGGAGTTGGCTTGGTGTGTGTACGATGGGGAGGAAAAACAACATGCATTGTTGCTTTTGTGGCGAAGGGTTTCAACTTTTATCGGTATTTTCCACTATTATTTGATATTTTGTTTGCATGCATTGATTATAATTATTGCACAAGTTATTCGCCGATATAAGATGTTGCATCGAAGTGTGTGTACGTCGGACGCTGGTTGTACCATAGATAAACACTTAAAATCAGTTGTCTTTCTATGTGCATGGATACCCACTTATTACATGAGAGCTACGAGTTTAACAATAACTATCTGACTTGTTAGTGTAATTGCTCGGCTATATACGGTAGTATTCGTTATATTTTAAAGTAGACTTGTATTCGCTAGCATCCCTAATGGAAAAAAATACATGATTTACAGCATTTTAATCTGAACCCGCCAAATAAAGATGGATAGACATTTGTTTTTCCCTTACCATTGATGTGTGAATGTCCGGCCTTATAGAGGGAACATGGAAGCTCCTTTCAACACCATTTTAATTTTCAAAACTGCTATACATCAGCCGACTCGAATTTTTTAGAAAATCAGTCAAATTTCGACCTTTAGATCCGTGCACAAGCCGACGGCATAGTTATCTTCTCCGACGGCAATGACGAGTTAGGACAGGGCTTCGCCGGATTAGGCCTAGGGTTCTTGGGTTCACCGGGGCCCGGCTATAGAGGGAGGGAGGGGCGGCGAAGGCACGGCGGTGGGCGGCGGCGAGTCGGTGGTGGCGCAGCCGGCCGCGGGTCGGAGGAGAACGGTGGGTGGTGGAGGTCGGCGAGGCAACATGAATCAACTAGAAATTAGGAGGCGGGGTGGCGATAGCGGATCTGGCGGTGGTAGCCACCGGAGACGAGGAAGAAGGTGGCGGCGGCAGAGCATGGGAGGAGCAGGGGCGGCGTGGAGGAGCTCCGCTTGTCGCTGATGGTGAGGGCAGGAGAGGAGGAGGCCGGCGGCGGAAGTGGGAGGGAACAAGGGTCACGGGTGGGCCTCACCGGCACCGGGGGCGACGCTAGAAAGGCGGTGGGGTGGCAGTGTGGGGCGGCGGGGTTGCGTCTGGTTGTGGCGGGTGGGAGGGAGACGAGAGCTGGAGATTAGGGTTGTGCTTTAATAGGGAGAGGATTGCCTTTGGATCTCAATCCAACGGCTAAGAAATCTGAATGATCTTAACCCAAAAAACCAGTCAGATTAATCTGAATGATGGGTAGACAGACCCAATATCAAAACTGCTATACATCAGTCGACTCGAATTTTTTAGAAAATCAGTCAAATTTCTGATCGTTAGATCCGTGCCATGATTCGTGCACCAGCCGGCGGCATGGTTGTCTTCTTGGCGGCGATGGCGAGTTAGGATAGGGCTTCGCCGGATTAGGCCTAGGGTTCTTGGGTTCACCGGGGCCCGGCTATAGAGGAGGGGAGGGCGAAGGCACGGTGGTGGGCGGCGGCGAGTCGGTGGTGGCCTTGAATGGCCATGGTCGGAGGAGAACGGTGGGTGGTGGAGGTCGGCGGGGCAACGTGAATCAACTAGAAACTAGGAGGCGGGGTGGCGATAGCGGATCTGGCGGCGGTAGCCGCCGGAGACGAGGAAGAAAGTGGCGTGGCGTGAGCACGGGAGGAGCGAGGCGGCGGCGGAGGAGCTCGCTTGTTCTTGATGGCGAGGTAGGAGGAGGAGGAGGCGGCAGGCGGGAGGAACAAGGGTCACGGGTGGGCCTCACCGGCACCGGGGGCTACACTAGCAAGGCGGTGGGGTGGCAGCGCGGGGCGGCGGGGTTGCGTCTGGTTGCGGCGGGTGGGAGGGAGACGAGAGTTGGAGATTAGGGTTGTGCTTTAATAGGGAGAGGATTGCCTTTGGATCTCAATCCAACGTCTAAGAAATCTGAATAATCTTAACCCAAAAAATCAGTCAGATTAATATGAATGATGGTAGACAGACCCTTTTCAGAAAGTGAGAATAGGAGGAGATCGTCTAGGGTTTTAGCATCGCACCTCGCTGGCGGTGGAGGACTCAAGTTCCCGGCGCCGATGCCTCGTCAGCACGCGCCAGCGTTCACGCCGGAGGCGGTCTCCGCTTCCGCCTCCGACGGTGCGGGCGAGCGTCAGAGCCTCCCAGCGCTGCAGGCGAAGATGAAGTGTGACCCGGAGGGCTACGAGGCGGAGCTCCGCCGGCTCCGCCGCCACTTCGAGTCTTCGGTGTTCCTCTTTCGGCAGCAAGCGGTTCTGGCCTCAACGTCCTCCTCGGGCGGCGGAGGGGAGGTGGCGAAGGAGCTCGGCGACCTCGCACTGTTCCTCGCCCACGTGGCGCCGTTCTACCCGGACGACCTTGCCAATTTGCCCGATCAGATTGGGGTTTGCTTGACACCAACGCGCGCGCTCTGCCGTCGGGGCTCCGGGTGCACCTCGTGCAGGCGCTTATCCTGCTAGTAAATCGAAAGGTAACGCCTGTTTAGTTCGTTTATTGGTTTCAGATATTTTTTTGTTTGAATTGGATGGGATGGAACGAAAAGTACTTGATGTGATTGTGGAGTAAGTTTCATTCGGGTTTGCTGAAATTGGATGTGCTTTAGTTTGGGCGTATTACCGTTGTTTGAATTGTATGACAAATCTGTGAGAATTAGAAGATTATTAGTTGTACTGATATCTTGTTATCTATTTTTATCCAAATTTGATACGTGTGGGGTCGGTTTGTTGTGGTTAAGGATAGGTGGGAAGATTTTCGCAAGTAGAGTTTGGTATTGGAAAATATTTTATTTCAATTTTGTTGTGTTAGATGTGCTTGTTTGGCTTCTTCAAACTGTCCAGAAAATATGGACCTTCTGGTTTGGTCAGTTGAAGGATTCCAGCAAATTAGGCTGATGGGCTTTGCATTGTTCATGACTTCATGTTGATGCCACAAAACGATTGAAGCGCAGGATATTTTTCCTTGTGCTCCTGAATTGTAATCAGCATTGTTTTCATAGGATCTTAATTTCGGGTTTGTTTTTGGAATTTAATGATGTATAGTTCCTATTAGGAAAATGCAACTGCATCATGATGGTCCTAGTTCTTGCATGTTATTCATATATTAAAAAAAGGGACTCTTTGGGTTCCTCATTCTTTCACATCTTGTGATCCATTAATCTTATGACTTCATATGCCTTTTTTTTTTAAAAAAATGTTTAGATTGTTCATCTGGAAGACACAGTGGAGTTATTTATGGAGCTTCAAGTTATTGGAGATCGAGCTGTAAAAAAACTTGCATTTTCACATATTGTACACAGTATCGGGAGGATGAATCAGAAGCACAAGAATGAAGCAAAGAATCGTAAACTGCAAAACATTCTTTTTACATTCTTACAGGTTTGCAACATCTCGCACTTGCATTGATTAGTATTATCGGGTTTAACATAGTGGCTAATAAGTATACATTTGAAATCCTTTTTTCCCTACCTCCTCTAATTACGTGTCCTATTTCTCAGGGTGAGGAAGAATTAAGAGCAAAGAGGGCCTTTACTATTCTGTGTGATCTTCACCGCTGGAGGGTCTGGTTTGATGACCGCACAACAAATGCTATATGCAATGCTTGTTTCCATCCTTCTTCTAGGTACATGCTGCAAGAAAATACTAGGTGCTTGCTAGTGGTTGCTTCTCATCTAAAATATTCTTTTTTTACTTGCAGGATTATGATAGCCACTATTTCGTTCCTCCTTGGGTATGAAAACGTTGAACAAGCAGATGATAGTGAGGCATCAAGCAGTGAAGATGAAGCAAACCAAGACCCACAAGTTATTCTTAGTAAAGATGATGTTTACAAGGTGATTTGGTTGTCTCAGCATTGTGTCTTTATTGATAGTGCTTTACATACTCCTGTTTTCTTTTTTTTCATTTGTCTCTTCTGATGCATTATGTCTTGTTGGTATTGCTTTCTCAGGCAAATCACAAGGGCACTTCTGCTAGTAAGAAAAAGAAGAAAGCTAAATTACAGCGTGTAATTCGTAGTATTGAAAGGCAACAACGTAAATCCACTGAGACTGGCTCCAGCTACTATTCACCACTTACGTATTTAAAGGACCCCCAGGTGGAGTAATGTCATTATTGTTCATGTTGTTATCACCTTAGAATTTAGACGCCACATCCACTTCTTTCTATTGATGAAATGCACCCTTCTGTTATGTTGAAACTCTTTTTTGGGCTCACAGGGATTTGCTGAGAAGCTCTTCTCTCGGCTGCAGAAATGCAATGAGCGATTTGAGGTTGTTCTCATTCTTTCTACATTAACACTTGCAGGGAAGTTTTTTTAAAAGTTCCCTTATGGTTATCATCACTTGTTACTTTTACCTTTTTGCTAAAGCTTTAGATAAGAGTGTATCTAGTACGAACTATCCTTAAAATAGAGAATACAAATTCAAATCTCAATCACTGGATCAGATTTGGATGGTTTACATCAAGTGGGTTGCTCATCTCACTAGGTGGTAGAAGGGCAGGAATATAATATGGAATAATTCAGAGGTTTTGGAAAAAAATGGTTGCTTGAAATGCTTGTTGTGAGTGACATAGTTTTCATCCAATGGTTAAGATCGTTAGTTCTAATTCTCCTATTTTTCAGCTTGTTCTGCTTTGATATGCTTACCCTTGTATCAACCTTGCCATCTTTAGTACGCAATTGTATGCTCTAACATAGCCAAGCTTTTTCCACCTTTTTTTAAAATAAACATCAAGCATTCAAGTTTAAAGAAAAAACCATTGCACGGTTGCAGGTAAGGATGATGATGCTAAAGGTTATAGCAAGGACTATTGGGCTGCATCACTTGGTTTTGTTGAACTTCTATCCATATCTTCAAAGATATGTTCAAGTATGTTATTTAACGTCTTTCATCAACCTTTGAAAAATGGGTAGTTTATTTATGTTGACTTTGGTCATAATTTCTGCACCCTTTTGCGATGCAGCCTCATCAACGAGATGTGACAACTCTACTTGCTGCAGCAGTACAGGCTTGCCATGATATGGTTGCAATAGCTCTTACTGCCCCCCCTATTTTGTAACTAATGATGTCATTTCTATTGCTTTCTTAAAATACAACTAAATTATTGTGTTTCAATTTCAGGTTCCTCCTGATGCTGTTGAACCACTGTTCAAGCAGATAGTAAATCAATTTGTGCATGATCGTTCTCGCCCGGAGGTTTGCATGATGCTTATTCAGCATTTTATATATATATATATATTCCCAACTAACGTGAACATGTCTGACTAACTGGCTCATTTTAGGCTATTGCTGTTGGCTTGAATGTTGTGAGAGAGATCTGCATGCGAATGCCTTTGGTACTTACTTGCTCTTCTGTGATATCTCAAATTGTACTCTTACTTGTAGTGCTACTGACCAGACATCCCTTAAATGCACTGGATTTACTGAACTTTAGTTACTATGATGGCCATGTTTCATATGTTACCTACCACCCAGGACACACTCAAGTTGAGGGAACATGGAGCATGCTTTGATCATTTTTTAAAACTAATCTTTCATATGTTACCTACCACCTAGGACACACTCAAGTTGAGGGAACATGGAGCATTCTTTGATCATTTTTTAAAACTAATCTTAAATGGTTGGTTTTGTTTAGTCGTGGATCTAGACTGAAAAGATTGTGATAGTTGTGCGTGCCACTACAAGTTTAAAGCATTTAACTTGAAGAGGAATAAACTTGGCTTTACGGTACCATGTCTTAGTTTAGTGTTAGTCCGCCATTATTGTCGATCTTGACTCTTGAGTTTGGAAGGTTTCATTTATGATGTTCCTTCATGCATGTAGAGCATACATGCACACTTGCGTACCTTGGGGTATTCTGTGGATTCTAGAATATCCAGGAAGATACTCTTGTCCTCTTTGTTGGACTTATCTAGCTTCCCTTAATTCTCCGTTAAACCTGCAGATGATGAATGAGGATCTACTTCGTGATCTTGTTTTATACAAAAAGTCCCATGAGAAAGCTGTTTCCATTGCCGCTCGTTCGCTTATCACGTTGTTCAGGGAGGTCTGCTCTTTTCTTCTTGCAGATTCTATAATTGTTTTGACTGTTAAAATTGCACTTAGCTAAAATTTCTTTTGATTTGAATTCAGATATGTCCTTCATTGTTAGTCAAGAAAGATCGTGGCTGTCCTGTTGATCCAAAGGCTCGGCCAAAGGCATTTGGAGAAGCCACTGTTGCTAGCGATGTGCCTGGAGCTGTTGCTAGATGAAGGTACTTCATCGGAAGGGAAAGGTTCAGATGACGAGTCTGATGATTTTGATTCTGATGATGAGAATGAGTTGCCATCTGCACATGGTACTCAACAAAGTTTGGAGGGTCTGTCTGAAGCAAACAAACTTGATGCCAATGAAGATAACAAAGAGGAAGATGGAGTATCTGGGGAAGATGATGATACAGAGGAAGTAGACGAGGATCAAGACAACTCCGACCATGATAGTGATGAAAACGATGATGAACTAGAAGATGACTCTAATATGGATGGCGATACCGATGTATCTGAAAGCCTAAATGATTCAGAGAATGAAGGCTCAGACCAGGATGAAGACAGTGATGAGGAGGATAAGCCAAAAGACAGCAGATCTAAAGTTCAGAAGAGGAAGTTAAGTGATTATATTGGGCAACTTAATGCTGCAGATGCAAGCCTTCGAGCTCCGAAGAGATTAGCAGGAGCCAAGGAGGCTAAAGGTTCATCCGATGAAGCTGGTAAAATTTTCTCTGATGAAGACTTTAAGCGTATCAAAGAGCTCAAGGTATGTGAATTTCAGATAGTTAATAGATCTCCATTTTCCTGATACGTTGTCATTCAATTAAAGTTCTGGTCCAAGCCGCGCAGTTCTACATGTTTATCGAAAGAGTGAAGTTACTTATATCTAAAGCTAAATTGTGCTTCTATACTGCTGTTAGATGGTTATTTTACTGAAATTTTTTAATTTCAGGCAAAGAAAGAGGCAAAGCTGGCTTTGGCTCAACATGGACTAAGCAAGGGTGGTGACACAAAATCAGTAACCTTTAAAATTCCTTCTTCTGATCAGCTTAGTATGAAACGGGTTGATCCATCTCAGCTTGAGGTGCTCTCTCTCTCACTCTCTTTCACACACACACACACACACACACACACACACACACACACACGACTTATATAAACTTTTTTTTTACCCAGGCTCACATAAAAAGAAAGCTTACGAAAGAAGAAAGATTAGTGTTGGTGAAAGCTGGAAGAGAGGATAGAGGAAAATACCAAGCAAGAACAGCTGTGAAAAAGAAAAAGGTAAACATGATAGACTTATTTCCTTATTTGACCCTCGGCTAGATGGTTGTGTGTAGGGATGAAAACGGATCGGATAGTTTCTAACCGATCCGGACGGAAACAGATTCGGATTGTCTTGGATCGGATTTTTCTCGGATAATTTTCGGATCGGAAACGGATTCGGATTTTTTTTTTGTCGGAAACGGAAACGAATACGGTAGGCATGCTATCCGGCGGATTCGGATTATCCGGATAAGACCAAATCCGGATATCCGGATTTCGGCCCAATAGAAGAGGATTTCAGCCCTAAAGAGAAAATGAGATTTTAATTGATTTTCGAATTTCAGAAAACGCAACAAATCAAATAGTCTTTTAGAAAATAGCAAATAGAGTTAAAAAAAAAATTCTAGAAAAAATCACAAAAATTCCATAAATTATTTTGAACTTAATAAAATTAATTCCACGTTAAAGTTGTTTTTTATTTTTGCATATTAATTATTTTTTATTTCTGAAAAATATGAATAACCTTGTTAAAATCCAGAAATTAATTATTATTTTTTCATTTTCACTTTAAATTCAATAAAATCCCAGAAATCTCAATTTTTTTTAACATTGAAAACTAGAAAATTAAATAATTGACTTTATTTTATTATTTTTATTTTTAACCAAGAAAACTCTTTTAAATCTCAGAAAATCTAATAAAATAATAACTTTATTAGTTTTATTTTTGGTAACATACTTTGGGATGTTACAATCATTTGTGTATAGATTAACCATCTAGCCTGATCAATGTTAGTGTGAACTTAAGTTTTATGTATGTGATGAACTAAGTGTGAATGTGATGACTTGTGACTTTGTGAGTTATGACTTATAAGCTAAATATGGTAAACTAAGTGTTATGTTTATAATGAGCTAGTTAATGCAACTTGCTAGTGCTAATGTTATGTGTGGTTGCTAAAAATATGAACATTTCATGAATATTTGCATCAAATAAACTAGTTATATGTTTTCGTTAATTTCTGGCATACAATTTAAGGGATTTTCATGTTCTGAAAAATATCAGCGATCGTATTTGTTTCAATTCGTATTCGCTCCGTATTCGTACTCGTATTTGTATCCGTATTTGCTTCGTATTCGATATTATTCGATATTATTCATATCCGGATTCGGGAAAAAAAATATGAAAACAAATATAGCAGAGTCATTATCCGTCCGTATCCGATTCGTTTTCTTCCCTAGTTGTGTGTGGTCAAAATGGGATATTGTACCATTCTGGTATAAGCAACCTTATCTTTTCCTAGTTTGTTTTTGGCTTTTATTCCTAGTCTGATTACATGCTTTTTACTGTTGGTTTTTTAGACTGGTGGCCTTAGCAATAGGCAGAAACAACGCAAGAAGAGGATGCCTCTTGCCGCAAGCAGAGCAAAGGCAGCGCGTTCTCGCCAGGGGAAGAAAAAACAGCAAAAACACCCGGGAAAGCAATTCAGGGGGCGGAAGGCATGGAAATTGCTTCTTTGCAATTCTTGTGGCCTCGTGGCAAAGATTTGACTCTTGTTTTTTTTTTTTGCATCACATATGTCTCCACATGATTGTATTTTACACTAAGCTCGTTTTTTCAAGTTATTATTTTGTTGGAAGAATGGATCCAAAAATATCTTGCGAAGCCATTCGAATGAGCACAAGGGCAAAAGGAGAAATTCATGAATCACAAAGAAGGGTGGCCAAATACATCTCCCCAACCGGGTGCATCTCCTCCATTCACAGCCTCACCTCAAAGCCAGCATGAGCACAAGCACCACCGCAATCACCCTTCAGGGCACCACAGGAGGAAACCAAGAGCAAGGCAACCAAAGCGTAGGCCAAGAGCAAATCTCAAAGCCAAACTCCATTACCACCAGCACACCACCACCACCCACAAAACCCCACAGAGAGCAAGGAGGAGAGGAGCTCAAGGGGATGGGGAAGGCATGCAGAGCGTGGGCGCCCTCAGTGACAGAAGTGAAACATCGACAACCATCTGGACACTGCCAGGCCGGCAAGAGCACGGAGGGCCAGAAGCACTGGGGAGCATCGTGACCGAAACCGGCCACCACTACTGCCACTTCATGAGACATTGCCCAAGTCCGCGGGCGTACACTGCAATAGAAGATGGTACTTATGTAAGTGCTAGTGATGTTGAGGATAAATATGCTCTTGCAGCTAACCTTGCAAGCAATGATGATGATCATGAGGTAGATAGCGATGGTGAGGAAATTTTAGGTGCCGCTGCTATGGAGAATTATAGAACAATAATTGTGCAGCAAGTATTGAGTACTCAAAGAGAGCTAGAGAACCATGTTGAAGAGGAGAATGAGCTGATTGAACCATCGACTCCATTGGTTGAGAAGGAAGATGAGGAGATGGATGCGTCTAATTTATCTGAGGAGAGCTATAAAGGTAAAGATCATGATGCTATCATTACTCAAGGTGAGTATGCTTGTGAAGAACTACAATTGTCCACTATTTATGCTATTTTAGAGCAAAAATTAGTGGAAAACAATTCTGATATGCATATATTTCACGAAGAGAATTCAAACTGCATTAATTTTAGTGCACCATGTGATAAACTTGTTGATTTACATGTTGACTTGAGTACACCAGGTGATAACATAATTGAATTGCCTGCTGTTTTGAGCGATTCATATGATGAGTCAATCACATATAATGATAATGTGGAATTGGTTAGACATAAAGAAGTTTTGACTAGAATTTCTCCTACTGATTCTTTATATTACATTATGTTGAAGCCACCGATGAAATTGTCACATGCTATGGAGAAAGTTTCTGAAATCGTATGTTTGAAATCCTTGTCTAGTGCGTACACCCCTAGATATAAGTTTAATTTGATTGGAGATAATGGTGTAGACAATCAATTTCATGTGTATCGAATATGCATAACTTGTGATCACATAGATGAATTAAAGTTTACAATTTTGAACAACAATTCTTGTGAACCGAATCTTGTTCATTATGAGAATAAAATAAACTTAAGTGATCATCCAATGCTTATGTGTTCATCTGTTATTGCACCATCTAGTATTGACAATCTGCATAATAATGTTGAAGAATAGAAGAACTTTCAAATCTTTTCACCCTTGCTAGATGAATTTGCTAACGCTCAATTGAAATATGATTATATGGATGAACTTTGTTTGATTCCAAAGGTTGTAGATTTGCTCATATGTGCTAACACTACAAATTTACAACTTCAGGGATTTGAATTGTATAAATGCTTCCTTTATATTTGCAAAACTAGTTGCAATAATTGTTGTGTGAGAAATTTTATTTTGCTCATTAACATATATGATTATTCTTGAGTTAATAATACAATGAGCTTTTATAATCACTGTTGTTCTATAACATTAATTGTGCAACAACGAAGAACAGTTAAAACAGATGATATATACATATACCATGCATACACATTGGCTTCTTTGTTACCCTATTTTTAGCTTATCAAAAGCCGAGGATGGCTTTGTTTTCAAGAAGGGGAGGATGATGAGGACATGACCCCTATGGATACAACCACAGTTGCTATGCTTGCTATGCCAATTACAAGGGCTCGTATGCGTCAACTTATTTATCAGGAATCTAGGACTACGACTAGTTCAAGAAGGTCTACGACCAGTTCCGCAGGGTCTACGACCACTTCAAGAAGGCTTACGACCAGAGATAACATGGACTCCTCAAGACCACCCAGGACCAGTCCTACGACCAGGTCTTCGATCAGAGATACGTGACCTGAATAGTGAATAAGGTGTTGCGTCACCGTTTTGGCTTAATATGGTCTTGTAAGTGTGTCGAGGTCGGAGTCCAGGTTGTGTACGCCTCTTCTCGTGGCCGTACAACCCCAAGTAGACCTCCTCACGTCCCCCTATATATATACAGTAGCCGTCATAGTTTAACGTTGATTTTTCTTTGAGATTATTCTGCTTAGCAGTCTCGCCGCACGTTCGGTTTAGGAACCCCACATTGTGTACTTCATCTATATTCGCAATACAATATCAGATTGCATCTTCTACTTTCTTACTTGTGTTCTCGATTCGCATGCAGGAGATAGCCTTCTTGGCGAGGTCAACCGCGTTCGGCACGGTTGATAACCATCGGAGCAGTGGTGTAGTGATTGCAGGAGGTTTGATCTGTTCTGGTCGGAGCCTTCGGATCATCAACGTCAAGTTCTCCACAATCGACTTATCAGTACCTTTCGGAAGATCGGGCCACCGTTACATCACTTTGTAAGGCATATAGCACTTTGACTATCACAAAATATGGTAGTGCAAGAATTATATCCACAAAGCTCAGTGTATAAACCTCTCAATCAAATAACTTTTTACAAGCTTCAGAAATAGACATATATTTTGCTTCAGTTGTAGATAAGGCTACAGTAACTTGCAAACTTACCTTCCAGCTAATAGCACAACCACTAATGGTGAAAATATAAATTGTAAGAGACCTCCTCTTATCTAAATCACCAGCATAATCAGAGTCAACATAACCAACAAGTTCATCTCTAGAATTCCCAAATTGCAAAGGAGCATTAGAAGTGCCACACAAATATATGAAAATCCACTGAACTGCTTTCCAATGCTCTTTTCCAGGATTAGCCATGTATTTACTAACAACACTCAAAGTATGAGATAAATCAGGACGAGAACAAACCATGACATACATAAGATAACCAACTGCACTGTAATATAGAACTCTAGACATGTACTAAATATCATAATATGACTCGGGACATAAAGCTGAAGATAATCTGAAATACGAAACTAATGGAGTACTAACTGGTTTTGCATCATGCATATTAAAACGACGAAGGACCTTCTCAATATAACCTTGCTGACTAAGGTATAACTTGTCAGATTTTCTCTCCCTAATAATCTCCATACCAAGAATTTTCTTTGTTGCACCTAAGTCTTTCATCTCAAATTCATTACTCAACTGTGCTTTCAGTTTTGCTATTTCTGACTTATCTTTTGCAGCAATCAACATATCATCAATATAGAGAAGCAAATAAATAGCTGAACCATTAACAGTCTTTAAATAAACACAGCTATCATAATCAGACCGCTTGAAGTCATGAGAGAGCATAAAAGAGTCAAATCTCTTATACTATTGCCTAGAAGTTGGAAGCCATTTTAGGTTTTGTTTGTTTCGGCTTCGGCTTCCGGTTTTCACCCTAAAAAGCCGAAAGCCAAAACAAACGGCCGGCTTTTCGAAGCTACTTTCACCGAAGCCGATTCCTCGTTCAACGGGTGGAAGTCGGTCGCGAGGTGCTTCCTGTGGCTTCCCACTGCCTCCATTCCCAAATTACCTCCGAAGTTCAGATGTAATTATCCGCAAAATACCATCACATATAACCCAGCTCAGCTCGTGCGCCTCCCTCCTCCTCCCACGTGCCTCCCTCCTCCTCCCGCGCCAGCGAGGCCACGCCTCCCTCCTCCTCCTCCCTCCACCTCCCCGACGACCACCTCCTCGTCCCACAGCGCACCTCCTCCCCGGCGCCATCCTCCCCACCGGCCTCACCCGGATCCTAGATCTGGATCCCGCCCGCCTCCTGTCCTTCCCTTCGCCGCCCGGCCTCCTCCACCTCCCTCCTCTACGCCGCCCTCCTCCACGATGCACCTCCTCCTTTCACCGGCTCGGTGCCATCCTCCCTGAGAAGTACCTGGAGGATAGTTTCATTCCTCGAAGCAAAGAAGTTGATATTATGAAATGGTGAGAAGAAGTGTTGCTTGAAGTACCCAACTCTGGCTCGGATGGCACGGGACATCATGGAAGTACCAACATCAGCCACGCCTCGGCGAGCCTGGCTACCTAAGCTCAAGGTCGAGCAGAGCCTGGGCTTGGGTCCAACATTGGACCTGGGCTCAAGCTCGGCTCGAGTAAGCTCATTAAGAAGTAACATGCAACTTTCACATGCATCAGTTTTCAACAGTGAGAGCGTAAAAATTATCACAAGTTCATAAATCACAATATAACATGAAGCAAAGCATGTTTGATGTCTTAATATGAGCAAATATGATAGAAAACTAGCCAAGAACAGCCTAATTAACACCCCAAAATCCACAATTTTCCGGTGGTTCACATAAACAAAGGAAGAGAAGGGGTGCGAGGAATAGTTCATACTCAGTTGTGGGAGTTGACGGTCGAGAAGGAGAAGGGTGTCGGCGGCTCGGTACAAGGAAGAGAGGGCTGTCGGTGTGTAATGCCAGTAGAGGCGCAATTGAGTGAAAGTAAATAGTGATAATAGATTTTACCCATTTACCTTCCCACAGTAGAAGAAAATCATCAGGAGGGGGTAGAGAGGATAAAACCAAGCTCTCAGGCCGGTGCATTCCCCCTGCCCAAATGCCAGCCCCAGCCAGCTCAAAACCAGCGCAGCAAAGCCAACAGACGAGCCCCTAGATTCATTCCCTCCCCAGACAGCAACACTTTTCCTCGTGAAAAACCATTCCTCTTTCACGGCCACCACAGGGCAAGCACCCGGTGCCTCCCCTCCTCCCACTTCTTCTCAGCCAAAGGCAAGGCCAGCAGCCGCAGCAAGGGAGCCAGGGAGCAAGAGGAGGAGGAACCACCAGGGAGCCAGGGAGCAAGAGGAGGGGGAACCATCAGGGAGCCAGGAAGCAGAGGAGAGCACCCCCAGGGAGCAACTTCGGCCACCATGTGCGACATCGCCGCCGCGTCCCACCCCTTAACCGGCAAACCAAGTAGGTACTCTATCCCTCCATCCCGATAAAGCAAGCTTGGCCCAACACTAAGATGCATAACGTAAGAGGAGAGAGTAGAACTTCCCTGGGTAGAGCGTGGGGTGGTGGCTCAGGGGCGCCACGGCGGCGGTGAGCCGAGCAGCGAGGCGTTGGGCCACGCCAGGTGGGAGCGAGGGAGGTGGCGCCGAGCGGCAGAAGCGAGGCGGCGTCGGCGGTGCACCGGGCCGATCGGGCGCGCCAAGAAGAGAGGGTCCGGCGGCGGCCGGGAAGCGGCACGGCGGCGGCGGCTCTAGGCGCGACTGACAAGCCGGAGGAGGGCCTTGACCGAGTGGAAGCGTGTGCGCCGGAGGTGGCGCCGAGAAGAAAAGGAAGGAAAATAAAAGGAGGAAAGGGGTGGAGGAAAAAAATGGGTGCGCCGATAAATTTTTATTTGCTAGTTTTCAATGCGATCTCTGACCCATTTATTATTAATATTTTCGGACACTGGGTCAGCAGGACAGTGTCGTTGAAAGGGGTTCGTTGTGTCGTTTTGCGTGTAGGATCTTGTTGTCTGTAAGTGTACTTATCTTTGTTATGCGGTTTGAGTCCGGTCATTTGCTGCAGTGGAGGTTCGAATCTGACGTCTTAGACGTTACTCAGCTCATTGGGTTAACAAGCAAGTGCATGATATAACGATATCCTATGAATACTATGAAATATGTGATGTTTGCGCGACATGATAATGTTTCCATGATGATGCTTACATTATAATGTTCATATGTTGATGGCAATAATGTTGGGACAAGGTGAGTAATGAGACTACTCTGTTAATGTTGACAATGATAAATCATGTTAATGAC
This sequence comes from Hsuehochloa calcarea, assembly GCA_036346395.1. Classification (NCBI taxonomy): domain Eukaryota; kingdom Viridiplantae; phylum Streptophyta; class Magnoliopsida; order Poales; family Poaceae; genus Hsuehochloa; species Hsuehochloa calcarea. Next base: position 37,815,352 of record CM070610.1, read on the forward strand.
AATGGACATACACATTTGCATCATGGAAAGAATGCATGAGCCAGGACGGTGAGAAAGTCATGTAACTATTCTGGTGCGGTCGGTGAGAAAGCTACATGACTAATCCGGTGTGCTCTAGATAAAATCTTAATCTGTAGAGACTAAATAAAGTCCTACAATGTAAGGACCCCATCCCAACGAAGATGGGGGAAGAGTGTGTCATCGACGGATGAACACTCCGCGATACCGGTATCAGCTGATGAGATGCATGAGCATGAGCATGATGGTGCATTTGCATATATGGTTAATGAAATGAGAATGTAGGTTAATGAGGTTTGGCACTAATGGTATGTTAACGAAGGAAATAATGATATAGTGGCAGTGTTTAACGTTGTATTATGTGCTTGCTGAGTCTTCGGACTCACCCTTGCTTACTTTGTTTTTTTAGGTGAACGCCGCAGATGACCTGTACTGGGAAGGGAGAATAGCACACCCTCGACATATGTAGTCACAACTATCCTCCCTAGATAATTCACTTTTGCTGTATTATGACTAGTTGTTAAATTAGCTGCACAAAATTTATACTAAATAAGGTGTAGTGGTGGTATTCTGGGTTTGAATAGCGGGCCGGGGTGTTACACGGTGTACAGCGGCAGAGGAGGATAGGTGTCGCCGACGGCGCTTGGCAGGTGGAGGTGAGGCCGTGGCTGTGGCCCATGAGGTAGTGCGGTCTGCAGGTACGGCTAGGGTTGGGACTTAGGAATAGTTGGGGCCTTGGGGATTAGAATTACGTTGGGATGGGTGGGCTCGGTCACCTCGGTGTGATGGATTTCAAACTTGGGCAGAGGGCCAGGGAATCAGAAATTTGGGAGGAGTGGTGAGAGCAATACGCGGGTTGTGAAAAATTAACGAGTCCGAGCTATTTGATCTTGTCTCGTCAAAGCTCGCAAGTTTAGAATTGGGCTCGAGCTTGAGTTGTTTGTCGAGCCCGATATTTTTTACAGCCCTAAGGTACAGTACCTGAAAGTGACGGTACCAATATCAAAAGCATTCTTCCCTTTACCAGCTTGTAAGCACTGCATAGCTAGTGACTAAATTATGATACCAAAATAAATATGCAGATGTGTGTTTTCACAAAAGTTTGTAACTCGCTATAACCAAACTAAGTCTAGATAATAGTAAGTTATTTTTTTTAATTATGGGTCAAGCATACTATCTGTGTATTATGCGGAAGAGATGTCCTCAGTAATGCGTGATATCAATATTATTTGATGTCGACTAATTTGTTCAAGCTTTGGAGATAATTCATCAAATATTTCCATAAACTGCAGTTATACCATGCAATATTTCAAATATGCAGGGTATCTAAGCCAAATATGCAGGGTATCTAAGCCAGGGCAAACAAAGGTTATGTGGATTTTGACCATGGTAATATACATTCTAAGCCAACTTCATATTGAGTTCTTTCAGTATTAGCTATAAAGTGATTCCTATTTTTCTCTACCAATGAAATGTTAAACAATCTATCAATGCAGATAATCTTTGCAATCAAAGGTACAAGAAAAGGGTAATTTCAAATAAAATTTCAATTCACAGTAAAAAAGAAATACAGAGTTGACTGACAATTATATGCAGTTCTGCGCTACAACTGATTATACCTACCTGAAAAATTTGCGAGATCTTCCAATTTCGAGAAAGCCATGCCAGACACTTATCGTATTTTCTCCGAGATAGTTACAAAGCATTAACAAAACGATGAATGCAAGATTAAACAAGATTTCAGAAAGGATCCTGTCGGAAGAACATACTAATGTCTCAAACAACTAAACATGTGAGGCTCGATTTTCTTAGTCTGGATTCACATCGGTTCACAAAAAAACAAACAAACAAAAAGACTTTATTTGACTAAATAGGAAATCTTAATGAAATGAGAAAGCAAAATATCACACATAAATTTCAGTCATGTTCTTCATGTTCAAACACACATGGCCTCACTTAGTCCATAGAGCTTCTTCCGGTGGTTGCTGGATGGATTTCGATATTCAATATACAATCTCTCAAGTCAAATGTAACGACTTCCACTGTCACGAACCTTGGTTGATAACGAGGTAAACCAGTGAGAAGAAGAACGGGCAGCGTCGGCTTGGTGGGATAAGAGATTAGACTATAGACTGGGATGATAGAACCTTGGAAGGTAGGCTAGATTAATTTATCTTTCTTGCTTGATTATTAATGTATACATACTATCCTTTTTATAGGAACGGCCTGACTTGACCTCTAAGAAACAATCTCTATTTCTAAGGAAATCCATCTCTATTAGATGGAATATATGTCTAAAAAAGTGAACCCAACTAACAAGGAAACTAACTATTTTTATCTCTACAGTGTCGTGTGTATTGTTTACACTTGTGAACAATATTTCAGCATGAGACAGCTTCTCCCCCCTTCGGCAACAGCTCGTCCTCGAGCTGTAGCCGCGGCCATGGTTGAAGCCCTAGGTGACCCTATGTTTATGAGAGGTTAAGATGGTGATATGAGTCTTTGGAGATCATTGCCTCTACGCGCGGTTGCGGCAAACTCATCGGTTGCTGCGGCAAGCATGACAGCAACCCTGACAGCACCGTGGTGGCCACGACATACTTTGGTACGACCGCGACAGGCTACGGAAGCTTTGCGGCAAGATGCGGCAGCATCGCTATAGGTTTTGGCTCTGCTGTGGCAGGCTTTGGCGACGTCATGGCAGGATGCGGTAGCGGCATGGCAAGTTCCGACAACATCACTGTGGTATCTGGAAACACCGCCACCTCTTGTTGCGCCTTCTTCTCATTCTGATTCACAATCATCTTCTCTAAAGTAGCATGCATGTTGAGGAAGATGGCCGTCATCTTCTTGTCATTGTCATTGAAACGTATGGCCGTCTTGTTGGTGTTAGCCTTTATCATGACCAACGACTCAGGTCTGATGGTCTGATCTGTTGCCATAACCATGATAGCAGAAGTCGTGAGAAGGAATCAACTGCTCTGATACAAAATGTCACAAACCTTGGTTCATAACGAGGTAAACACCACTGAGAAGAAGGCCGGGCGGCATCAGCTTAGTGAAATGAGAGATTATACTATAGACTGGTATTATAGAACCTTGGAAGTGATACTAGATTAATTTATCTTTTTTGCTTAATTGATAATGGATACATATTATTCCTTTTATAGGGACGACCCGACTTGCCTCCAAGAAACAATCTCTATTTCTAAGAAAATCTATCTCTATTAGATGGAATATATCTCGAAAGAAGTGAACCCAACTAACAAGGAAACTAACTATTTTTATCTCTATTCTCAACTACTAGTGCAATGGAGGTAATCATGTGAATGTCCAGAGTACAAGCAAACAAAGGCAAGCACCCATTCTGTTGATGCATGTTGATCCTATTACATTCAAAAATTATTATCTTATTTTGCAACTGTATGTATATATATGCTTTATTTGTCAAATTATGTTTACGATTAGAGGTAGTTAATCCTTTTGCATGAACTCCCTAAAATTGTTCATCTCCTGCCACTAGCCCAAGTTAATAATTCCGCTGATGAATTAGAGCCAGGTGGATGTTATATGGTCTAATTATGCTTATGCGATGTCATGCTTAGCAATACTTAGTTTCTGGTAGATTGGGTGGTTGTCAACTTTGTCGATGACCTTGATCACATAAATTATTTTTATTATGTTATATCCAGCACTCGATGCTATTATATTTGGAAAACTAAAAATGAAAATAAAACAATTTGGACTTATTGGTTGTTGGTGTGGTTATTGGGTGTGTGGCTCGTGCCCGAGTCAATAAGGACCGAATTACTTGCGCCACCGTACCGAGCATTTTGCGTGCAACCATATGAGGGGGATATGTGATCCCTCTTGACTTAGTACTTTGGCGTGCGTTAGCTCCGAGTAGTAGGTGGTGGGTGTGTGTTGTGTTAAAAATGTTGTGTGTGTTGGGTGTGCGAAGTGGGTTTCTGTCTAGGTTATCCACACCGAGGAGCATCGGCGGTTGCTGAGGTTGGGCCAATTTCTCCAACACATCGCATGGGTTTTCATCCATACGAGCGACTCGTAGTTAATGCACTATATTGGAAAATGTCTCATAGGACTTAGCTCTACCAACATACCTAAGGAAGCGTGCTAAATAGCGTAGCAAAAGGAGCGGTTTGACATGTGGGTAAAGTTGTAAACCCCTGCAAGGTATAAACTATTCGAATATCGTCGTCCTAGGTTATGGACACGCTTGGATACGCCCCGTAAGAATTAGACTCAATATTTTGGAATTTTAAACTTAAAACTTGATGGGTAGTATTGAGAATGGTTTCTCATGCTATGTTTGTGTGCTGCAGGGTAGCCACCTGTAGATGTTTTGTTGATGTCTAATGTTAATTACTCGTTGTTTTTTGAGGTATTAAAAATATTTGCTAACTTGCACTTTGAATCTACTACTTGTATTCAATTGAAATATTGCTTTGTGCTGAAAATAAACCCTATAACCTTCTCCTTTTGAGCAGAGCTTGCATGTAGCTATGTGTAGACTTGATAAAGTCTTGTGGAGTACATTCGTGTACTCACTGTTTGCTTTCATTTACTAATCTAACAGCAGGTATCGAGATTGAATTGGGTAAGAAAGATTGTGCAGGAACGTCGATTTTCTATGGTTTGAACCCAGTCGGTTGCCCTGCGGGTTATGGCAAGCCATTGAGACTTTATTTATGATTAATTCATATATTTATTTCAGTTTACTCACTATTTTCCATTGCGTACTTGGTATTTATCTTGTTATTTGTCCGGTCGGTCCTTTTGTACGAAACTGAACCTTGTAAGTTCAATATGTTGTAAACTATGATTTTTTGATATTGTAAGAACTTGTGTATGGATTGATATTGATGTTTGTGATGATGTATGTGTACCGCTCCTAGGAGGTACATAATACACCAAGAATGGAAAATTTAATTTGTAATGCTAGAACCAATTGGAGGGTTAAGCATTACAAGTTAAATCGCCCGGGTTCTCATAGTTATTATCGAAGAACATACTCAATCTCGAAACCACTTTCGCTATAGAGCCCCTGAAGTCCTCATTAACAGTGAAAGTGGGTTGTCCCACTGATTCTAACAAAGAAGGAACCAAGGTCAAGGAAGTCCCTAATCTTGGAGCCCGCTAAAGTGGAATTTCCACTTCGGACTCATCTGATGATCTTTCGCCCTGTACCACCTCAGCTACGAAAATTGATGTAGCAGGTATTGGCTAGGGGTTAGAAACATATCTAGAAACTGAAGTCTTAACTTTGGTTTTTAATACCTCACGGGTAGGAGGTTTCGAAAGAGTTGAAGTTGGAGTTGAAGTAGGAGGCTTTTGCCGAATTGAGATCAAAGCAGGTGTAGGTTTTGCCTTCTTTGGTGCAACAGGAGGCTTGAAACTTATCCTCACATTATTTGCCGAAGGAGGGGCAGAGCTTGCACCAACGTCTGATATGGGATGCTTCTTTGATGTCGTCTGTTCAGAAAACATAAGTTAGACATAACTTAAATCACTTCTTATGTCTAGCTATTTTTGTGGATACTTACCACTTTACGATCTTTCCTAAGTGATAAGGCAACCCCAATCAAGCTTGGGGGCTGCACTTCTAAATCGATCTGTACCCTGTCTAGAACTCGATCCTTTAACAGGACTAAGGCTCTAGCAAGGACTTCATCATCCGAAAAAGCTGCAATATAATAAAAGATTACTTTACTTCAACTATGAAATTTAGTTCGAGTAGAAAGGTAAGTGGATTGTTACTATTTTCTAGGATGTCATAATCACAAGATAATATTTCTCTCTTTTGGAGGGGAAAGATCTTGTTATTGAGGAAGTCATGGACGACTTTTCTTCTAGTTAGGCCTCTCCTTACCAGGTTGTTGATCACTAGGACCACACTCTTCTCATCATCAAAAAGCTTGATCTCTTTATCAGCAACTCGGCTTTTTTAGGACCACTCCGGTGGTGCATTTCGACTGTAAGTAATCCTACTCTCCTTCGGAACAGTAGAATAAAACCATTCTTTGCTCCATATTTGGTTAACATCTTTGGTAGCCAAGAAGGGAAACACCTTCTTGTTGGCATCTTAAAATTTAAAGTAAAAAGAGTCCACAACACCAACACCTTTCTTGTTGTGAATGATTTGGTAATAAAATCTAAACAGATGCTGACTAGGGGCTATTCCTAAAAACGCCTCAAACATGTGGGCGAAAACGCTAAGTACCAGAACTGAATTCGGTACAAGATGAACTTGTTGGACCGAAAAGGCGACTAGAGGGGGGGGGGGGTGAATAGGAGCACACCCACTTTTTCACAAATAATAGATTCAACACAAATTTCACTCCAATAGCTATGGAAGCTATGAAGATCAATATACCAGTACAGCGGAAGACTAGTATTGAATCCAACCTAACCCCCGAAGCAAAATAACCAAAGATCAAGACAAGCTAAAACAAATCTCAGTGCAGGGCGGTCGGACCGCTGGGTCAATGGCGGTCTGACCGATTACCTGCCTGTCGGATCGGTGACCCTGGCTGGTCTGACCGTCGGCCTGAAGAACAGAACAGAAAGCCCCGATGACGAAGTTGCAAATAGATAAAAATTTTGATCTACAACTCCAAACTTGATTAAACTTGGAACACACCTTCTCTATGATATCAGAAACCTATTCCAATCAAATATTGTCATAATTCTTGGAAGAATAACGATCCTTTTCCGTTTGATTGAAGAAGAGTTCAAAACCGAGTCAAAACGAAAACTTGATCCAAGATCTTGCTCGTGGGTGATTGATGATCAAGATGACCCTAGATAGGTTCCCACATGTCACAGCAAGCTAGATCACGTGAAGAATTCAATCAAAAACCCGCGAATCAAAGAAAGACTCAAAATCATCAAATATAGAGAAAGAACTCAATGAGACAAAATATTGATCAATCTTTCCTTTGATTGATTTGATTTGATATAGGCTTACAGCCACTCCATCAATGGAGGACAATGCTCAATCCAAGAGCACGAAAATCACATCAAACTCTCTAAAACCCTAGCCTCCACAAAAGCTCTCCCTAAACAAATTAGGGCTTCAAATAGCAAAAGAGACTAAACGGAGGTGCAGCCACCTCCCTCCCCTATTTATAGTGGAGGTTTCAAATAGCCAAGGAACCTGCACAACAATAGACAAGTAAACCGAATTTGGGAACAAATTCTTCATAACTTGACTCATATTAGTCAAAACATTCATCATGCAACATATATGCCCTGAAACTCATGACTTTGACCTAACAACCGAACAACTCCGCCATGACGAGCGACGAACCAAGTGGAAACCGGTCGACCGCTTGGGCGGCGAGGCATCGCCCAGAGGACAGTCGACCGCCCACAGCGGTCGACCGCCACCTATTGGCCGGTCAGACCGCCAGTTGGGACTTAGCCAATTTCAGCCTCTGAAATTCTGAAACCTACTGGAATTTTTAAACCAATAGAACTTTTGACTGGAGACTCAAAAAATTACGGGACCAAGTGCAATAGAATCTCATCTCTTGCCTACACCTCTATTTTTGGCCCAGCTCAATTCACCACTTTTAAAGTTGGCCGGTCCGACCGCCGCTATGGCCGGTCGGACTACCCTTAGGCCGGTCTGACCAGCTGAAGCCTGACAGCACTGTTTCTTTGCCGAAATCACGCAAAACGACAAACCGTTAACGCCCTTGCCAATTGTCACATCATCCTAAGATTTGTAGCATATCCCCATGATATCCACAGAACTAATGCTATTCCATAATGATTAAGAACTTCAATCAAGAAATCACTCTCGAGTAAACGAAGGCCTGCTCGGAGATAGGGCACAAAGAGTACCGTAAAATAGGCCGAGGGCATGGCTCACTCTCCCTCCCCGGGCACGCCACTCGATAAGAGCCTTCTCTGGTAGATGCCTATCTTGTTCCAATCCTTTGAGCTCCTCCGCAGACAACATTGACGATTTCCATCCCGCCATTGTCTCGGTTCAATGGTGGACTGAGGAATTCTCCCTTTCGAAGGTTTGTGGAAGACAAAAGGCTCTCGGTGAATGGGGAAAGTGAAAACAACTGGGGTAAAAACGTGCCCAAGGAGAGGTAAAAGATCCATATATATACCCTTGGTAGATTTTAAACCCACTTCTTTCAAGACGTAACAATTGCACCTCGATCAGTGGTGACGTGACAACTCACGTCCGCTGAAGAAGGTTGTTCCACGCATTAGAGACGTGTAAGAAAAAGCAGTTGAAAAGTTTTTTCCTCTTTTCCAAAGTTATCTTCATCTCGTAACCATCGCGAGTGGAAAAGTACAAAACCGCTCAACATATAAATTACCTCGATATATGCTTCGAGAAGAGTTTACTTGATTATCATGAATTTTTCTAACCAATCCCTTGGAGACTTTAATTCATAGAGCAAACTGACTGTTCGGCCACCTTAAATAAAGATGGTCGAAAAGTCAATTTGGTCCGTGGATGTCATCTATTGTATGCTCCAACTGCAGGGGGAGAAGTGCCAAAGCAACATGAGTTCATACTCGTGAAAAATTTTGTGGGCGGAAAATCTCATCTCTCTCTAAACAATTGCAGTTCATCATCTATTTGTATCATAATAGTCTAGAGATGAAGACTGTAAGTGTTGGACCGAAAAGGCGACTAGAGGGGAGGGGGGGGGGGGGTGAATAGGAGCACACTCACTTTTTCACAAATAATTGACTCAATAATATTTCACTCCAGTAGCTATGGAAGCTATGAAGATCAGTATATCAGTACAGCGAAAGACTAATATTAAATCTAATTCAAACCCCTAAGCAATACAACAAAATCAACAAAGATTGAAACAATTCAATGCACTGGCGGTCTGACCTCTGGCCTTGGGCTGTCTGACCGATTCTCTGGTGGTCTGACCTCTGTCCTTGGGCGGTCTGACCGATTCCCTGGCGGTCTGACCTCTGGCCTGAAGAACAGAACAGAACCAGCCCGATGACGAAGTGGTAAATAGATGAAACTTTTGATCTACAATTCCAAACTTGATGAAACTTGGTACACACATTCTCTATGATACCAGGAACCTATTCCAATTGAAGATTATGATAATTCTTGGAAGAATAGCGGTCCTTTTCGGTTTGATTGAAGAAGGGTTCAAAACCAGGTTAAAACGAAAACTTGATCCAAGATCTTGCTCGTGGGTGATTGATGATCAAGATGATCCTAGGTATGTTCCCACATATCACAGCAAGCTAAATCACGTAGAGAATTCAATAAAAAACTCAGGAATCAAAAAAAGACTCAAAATCATCAAATATAGAGAAAGAACACAATGAGACAAAACATTGATCAAACTTTCCTTTGATTGATTGATATGATATGGGCTTACAGCCTCTCCATCAATGGAGGACAATGCTCAATTGAAGAGCACGAAAATCACATCAAACTATCAAGAACCCTAGCCCCCACAAAAGCTCTCCCTAAAAAAATTAGGGTTTACAAGCAAAAGAGACGAAGGGAGGTGCAACCAACTCCCTCTCCTATTTATAGTGGAGGCTTAGACATTCTAGAAGTTTGATTCAATTGGGCTCCCGTTAAGGCTCAAAACAACCGGGACACTTACGTACGCATTTTAATGCGCCGTCTTTAGCCCCCCTTGACCTAACTAGCTACACCTTGCGCCATCTTGTGTCTCGGATTAGCCAATAGGTCGCACTTGTCCATCTTGCACCACGCTTGAGTAGATTTACCTCACTCGGCATTGTCGATCATTCTGGACCTCAACTCTCCAAGCATAGTCCCGATCATCCTCGCCGTTGACCGTTGTTGACCACCAAGCGACCTGCACAACAATAGACAAGTAAACCGAATTTGGGAGCAAGTTCTTCACAACTTGACCTATGTTAGTCAAAACATGCATCATGCAACATATATGCTATGAAACTCATGACTTTGACCTAACAACCGAATATCGCCGCCACGACGGGCGACGGCCCAAGTGAAAACCGGCCAGACCGCCCCTAGGGCCGGTCTGACCGCCCACCCTGGCCGTTCAGACCGCCACCTATTGGCCGGTCAGACCATCTGTAAAGACTTAGCCGAATTTCCTCTCTGGAAAACCGAAACCTACTGGAATTTTCAATCCAATAGAACTTTTGACCGGAGACTCCAAAAATTATGAGACCAAGTGTAATAGAATCCCATACATTGCTGCTACCTCTATTTTGGTGACTCAACATACCACATTCGACATTTCGGCCCGACCGCCGCTTAGTGGTCGGACCGATATTAGGTCGGTCGTGGCCGCTTAGGCGGTCGGACCCGCTTTCTTTAACGACCTTGTTTCTTTGCCGAAAACATGTGAAACGATAAACCATTAACGCCATTGCCAGTTGTCACATCATCCTAAGATCTGGAGCATATCCCCATGATATCCACAGTAAGAAATTGTGAGAATGAGGAAGATGGAGAATTTATGAAGGAATGGTTTTTTTTCTCCCCTTTGGGTGGTTATTTATAGACCATTAACTTATGGTAGAATTAAATAAACTAGACGATAGTCTATCAGATTTTATCATAATTTGTTCATAATAAATCAATGAAGACCAAAATATAATCGTCCTTTGGGAATTGTTTTCATAAATGCACACGGCTCACGCTCATGCTTCTTAAAGAAAATGGTTATTTACAACTCAAATGAAACTATCTTCTTGATCAAATCTAGTTCCAATCAAAACCCCTTCAAGTAAGTTATTTCCACTTGAAGTTGAGGGCCTAGCTGACAAGGATTGTTGACTAGTCAATTATCCGAGTATATTTTTATTTATTTATAAATAAGCCAGGTTTTCTACTAGGCTCAAATTAGCTTTCTGGGCCCAAGCTCAATTAAGCGGTCAGTAGGTAGGCATGAAATTCCTTTCTTTGACCATTCTCAAAACTTCTTCTGGATGACCGGTTGGACCTCCTCTAAAGGTTTCCTCGGACCACTCCAAGACCACTCCAGGATCTCTCCCCCGCAGAGGAGGTCCTCGAAAGCGGTTACCCACATGTGGTTAATGATAACTACACGTGGAGAGAAGATGTTGGCTGTTATATTCAAAGATATAACGGTCATCACGAAGGGACGCAACGATTAACTTGAAGGGACGCAACCATTGGCGCGAAGAGGCACCACTGCAACAAACTACTAACGTTTTGTAGACCATAAGAACCCGGCTTATGTGCCTTTGTAATCCAGATCCCCATCCAGACCCTAATCCACGTTTATTCCCAATCATTCTCCTTGTAATCAAAGCATACCCTTTGCAATTTACATCACTGTTTTGAGTCCTTAGCGAATAGATATCAATTTTCATTTCCTTTTTATAATTTTGTTTGTTCATTCTGTGACGAGAGTCCCAAACGTCGACATGGACATCGTTGTAATCTTCTACCTCATAACTTATAATGCTATAAATATGTCATCTTGCATATCAAGCAAGAGATGACTTTTGGTGAATTTAATACAAATAAATATATCTTTCGTCCCTCTAGATGAAGGGGGAGGTCAACGGCCCGCAATGGACCAAGGAATGTGATGTGGTGGACATCATCCACAGGAGTTCACCATGCACCGATGCTACCAGCGAAGGAGGAAAAGACCATGACGCTTCTATAGTCGTAGAGTCTTTATAGAGGCACTGTTGTAATTTCCTACTTCCTAACTTGTAATGATATAAATAAGCCCTCTTGCATATCAAGAGAGAGGACTTTGGGTGAATTTAATACAAATAAAGATATCATTCATCTCTCTGCCGTTTCTCATACTTTAGGAACCTCGAGACCCCTATCCCTCGTAGCAGGTAATGGCCCCGAGACCCTCTATTTTCTACTGTTTGATTTGTAACCGCAACAAGCATGTACATTTTCATGCGCACCGCGACAGGCCAACCACACTAGAGAAAAAAAATGCATGTCATGCATGTGCAGATAACTAACGTTACATGTGTAATATAATGGGACACTTTCCATCGTATGCTCCTTTCCACTATCGAATCTGACTTAAAATGGTAAATCTCAGCTATTCGATCTAACGTAACAAAAATCGGTGAGGCGCAACAATTATTTAGTAGGCATGTAACAAAATCCTCATGTGATGCAATAATATATTGTGTTACAACACTGCAACATTCTCTATCAAGACACAACAAAATCATAACAATCGCAATAACAATTACTAGAGTGTGCAACACAATCTCATCTAGTTTCATCCACCCATGGCAACATTTGAGAAAGACGTGTGAGACAAGTTGCGAATATGTCTGCAACAATCAACAAAAACAACTGGAAAAAAATATCCTTACACGACATTTCAAAAGTACACAATGCAACAAAACCAAATACTCTTTGCAACAAATAAGAAAGGGCACTGTAACAAATTGAGTAAACACACACAACAAACTAGATTAGGCAACCGCTCACAGCGACATTGACTTCGGCCGATGCCCATTTTCATGGTACCCAGGTACATACAAAAACAATCTTTCACAACTTCCATTTTCTTGATTTGACTATATCAGTTGACTTATTTCCCTATGAATGACCAAATAAAGACATGTCAAACCTCTACCAAATAGAAATATACAAAGCTGGCTGATAACCATTAGCTCATCACCACTGCAACAGATCGTCTACCTTTCTGTTCCAAGAACAAAAATGTCACATGCTTATCGCATTTCCTACAGAATGGCTCAGAACAATATTAATTCAGAAAGGATTTTCTCAGAAGGACAGAAAAACGACATACCAGAAAAGATCTGAAACAAGTGGAACATCATATTAAATTCCTTCTTAGTTAGTGTTTTCAACAACCAACCATGCGGAATTTGCCGTGTCTAGTCTGACCTCACCTTTTTCTTTAACTATCCAGGACATTTTCATGACGCGAGCAAGCAGAATTTCACACATAAGTCTCACAATATGTCCTTGTTCAAACATACATGGCCCTGATAACTGTGTCAAAATCAAGTATCACATATCCTGCCTTTGCATTCAGGAGCAAATTATTTTCAACATAGACCACAGTAAAAGAGTCAGACATTTCTTTTCATAACTCATCCACACTGCATCGAAAAATCTTCTATCTGAAACAATCAGTCACAGAAAGACCAAAACAGTATAATTACTTGAACATCTATGTCTTATCCTTGTCACATTCCTTCAAAGTGAACAGAACTGAATTCATCGATGAATTCATCATAACAAACGATGTTGAATCAGATATAATCCTCTTTAATTACTGAAACAAAGCACTGAACAGAACTGAAGCAAACCAGGCATATCATATAACACCGAACTCCTTGCAAATTATCTGCTCACAACGAGTAAAACCATCTGAAGCTCACCACGCATCAGCGGCAGCTTTCAATATCAACAATTCCAACAATAGATGCCAAGGGATTCAACAACAACCGATTATCCTCCCCAAAACAATCTCCAACAACAACTGTCTCATATACTAATCATGCTCCTCCAAACAAATGTCACCAATCCTCATTCACAATCCTCCAAACAAATGCTGAAGTGTCAGAAAGAACTCAAAACAAGAGACGAAAGAGGGATCAAGTGTCATGTTTCCCAAGAAGCAACCATCCCGAGCTCACCAAGCACCATCTGTGGCTGCTCTGGCATTGGCGCGCATGCGCTCGAATGCCTCGACCGGCACCGAGACGGAGCCGGCGCGAGCGTGCCACCTAGCGCCGTGCCGCGCCACCCTGCTGGCCACGTCCTCGACGGCCTTCAGGAACTCCTTGGCCTGCGCCGGCGTGAGCACCTCCTTGGCAGCGGCCTCGACGGCGCGCCACCGCAGCTTGTCAGCCCGCCGCGCGGCGCGCGCCATCTTGCACATCTCCTCGGCCGCCGTCTCGGCGACCCCGTCCTTGGTCTTCTCGCACGCGAGCTTCATGGCGTAGGTGGACTGGTACTCGGCCACCTCGCCGTCGAGCGCGGCCTCGCGGGCGTGGAGGCGGCGCGAGGCGGTGGAGAGCGCGTGGCGGGCGTGGGCTGGAAGGGAGGGGAACAGGGCCGGGAGGAGGATGAGGAGGATGCAGGAGGGGCGGAGGTCGCCACCGAGCCATGAGAGCGCGGCGACGGCGAGCTGCGGGTCGTCGGGGCGCGCGATGAGAGCGGGGACGTCGCGGGGGCGGACGGGCGGGCCGGCCGCGAGGCGGGAGTAGCGCGCGCGGAGGCGGGTGAGGTCGGCAGTGATGTCGGTGGTGGCGAGGTTGTCGCTGTCGCTAGAGTCGGAGGAGAGGAGGCGGCGGTGCGCCGTCGGGTCCACCGCTCCGGGCGCTGGTTGGCAAGAAACAAGAAACACCAAATTAGCAAGAAATCCATGGGAATTGGACACCAAGAACACAGCGACCGAAGCAAGAAAGCCAAGAAGTCGGTGGCATTCTGTACAAGAATGTCATGAATCCTCCTTCTTGGACAAGAATTGAGCAAGCAAGGAAGGAAGGGGCCATTACAGCAGGGGATGAAGCACGGGAGGCAGGACAGGAGTCCCTTCTTCTTGGCGCTCTTTCCACCTCCGCCGCCACTGCCTCGGCGGCACCCGGCGTCGTAGCTGTAGTAGTAGTCGTCGGCGTCGTCGCCGGCGAGGGGGCTCAGGAACGGCATTGCAGCGGTGGATGTGAACAGCACGCGCGCGTAGAGAGAGGGGGGAGGGGTGGGTCTGCTCGTCGAGGCAAATATTAAGGTGCTCGACCGGTCGGTCGCGGCCTCGCCGCTGGGAAATACGCCAGTGGGCCCGGCCCGTTCTAACCTGGACCAGCCCATACCGCTGGCGCTGGGGATACGCCAGTGGGCCTAGCAGGTTCTAACCTGGACCAGCCCATGTATCCAGCATATGGCCCATATCTCTCGATTAAGTGCTTCATTTCTAGGAAATTTTACGGTGTACTAGTTAAATTTATGTGCGCTGCTACAGATGAACAAAATCATATTATCCTAGCATCTGTAGACGTTGTCACCAGTAGGGCTGTACGAAAAGTTAGAAGCTCGCGAGCTCCTCGAATTCGGCTCGATTCAAGCTCAGCTTGAATGAAAAATGAGTCGAGCTCGAGGCTACCTCTGAGACCCTGAGCTCAAATAGTTCAGTAACCTCTTTAAGTTTTCAAGGCCCACGCAATCGCCATACCCCTCCTTTGCTTCCATCGGCCAAATTTTAAAATACAACCCACAACCCACCCACCCACCCACCAAGCCACCTCACCACTCACCTCACGCACCGAGATGGTTAAAACCTAGCCGCCACCGCCGACCACACTCGGCCAAGCCCAACCCTTCCCCAACTCCTCCTCTCCTCTCTCTCACCACCGTCCACCACCGCCTCTTCTCTCACCCCACCGACCGCTCCTCCCACATCACCTGGATCTCCTCCGCTGCTGATGACGTCTCCACCAAGATCTCCATCATGGGCGAGGCATACGGGTGGAAACGAGACTGGCTCCGCCCAGCTCGTTTTGGCTTGGATGAACAATAAGCTCGGCTCGGCTCATTTCGGAAATGAGCCAGAAGGGTGGCTTGGCTCGGCTCGTGATCAGGCTCGAGCCGGCTCGTTTGAGCTCGCGAGCCAAGCTCCAGAACAACGACACATCCAAAATGCATTACAAAATTTTCTATCATTGCTTCAGTTCATCCAATAGTTACAAGACCTATTGCATAAGTTCATCCAAAACAAGCACATCCTATTCCTAACTGTTGGACCGAAAAGGCGACTAGAGGGGGTGAATAGGAGCACGCTCACTTTTTCACAAATAATGGATTCAATAAAACTTTACTCCAGTAGCTATAGAAGCTATGAAGATCAGTATATCAGTACAGCGGAAGACTAATATTGAATCTAATTTAAACCCCTAAGCAATAAGACAAAATCAACAAAGATTAAAGCAAACAATCTGCTGGCCGGTCTGACGCTTGGTAGATGGCGGTCCATTGGCATTGGTATTGCCGGTTGGGACACGGCCAAATTGGGACACGACTTGATCGACCGTCGAACTCGAGCGATAAATAGATGTAACTTTTGATCTACAACTCCAAACTCGATGATGTCAGGAAGCTATCCCAATCGGATATTGTGAAAATTCGTGGGAAAAATGCGTTCCTTTTCCGTTTGAGATGAGAAAAGTGCAAAATCGGGTCAAAACGAAAACTAGATCAAAACTCTTGCTCGTGGGTGATTGATGATCAAGATGATCCTAGATAGAATCCCACACGTCACAGCAAGCTAGATCACGTAAAGAAACCAAGCAAAAACTCACGGATCAAAGAAAGACCCAAAATCATCAAATAGAGAGAAAGAACGCAATGAGACAAAACATTGATCAAACTTTCCTTTGATTGATTGATATGATATGGGCTTACAGCCTCTCCATCAATGGAGGACAATGCTCAATCCAAGAGCACGAAAATAACATCAAACTATCAAGAACCCTAGCCTCCACAAAAACTCTTCCTAAGAAAATTTGTGTTTACAAAAATTACAAAAGAGACGAAGTGGAGGTGCAGCCACCTCCCTCTCCTATTTATAGTGGAGGCTTAGACCTTCTAGAAGTTTGACTCAATTGGGCTCCCGTTAAGACCCAAAACAAACGGGGCACTAACGCACACATTTTAATGCGTCGTTTTTAACACCCCTTGACCTAACTAGCTACACCTAGCGCCATCTTGCGCCTTGGATTAGCTAATAGGTCACCCTTGTCCATCTTGCACCACGCTTGAGTACATTGACCTCACCCGGCATCGTCGATCGTTCTGGACCTCAGCTCTCCAAGCCTAGTCTCGATCATCCTCGCCGTTGACCACCAAGCAACCCGCACAACAATAGACAAGTAAACCGAATTTGGAAACAAGTTCTTAACAACTTGACCCATGTTAGTCAAAACATGCATCATGCAACATATATGCCATGAAACTCATGACTTTGACCTAACAACCGAGAATCGTCGCCACGACAGGCGACGAACCAAGTGAAAACCGGTCAGACCGCCCTGTCGTGGCGACGAACCAAGTGAAAACCGGTCAGACCGCCCCTAGGGCCGGTCTGACTGCCCACCCTGGTCGGTCTGACCGCCAACTATTGGTCGGTCAGACCGCCAGTAATGACTTAGCCGATTTTCAACCTCTGAAAACCGAAACCTACTGGAAATTTTAAACTAATAGAACTTTTGACTGGAGACTCAAAAAATTATGAGACCAAGTGCAATAGAATCCCCTCTCTTGCCTGCTACCTCTATTTTTGGCCCAGCCCAATCCAACACTTTCTGACGATGGCCGGTCCGACCACCCCTTATAGCCGGTCAAACCGATTTGGGACCGGTCTGACCGCCGTACCCTGGCCGGTCAGACCGGTTGAGACATGACAGAATTGTACCTTTACCAAAAACACGTGAAACGACAAACCGTTAACGTCATTGCTAATTGTCACGTCATCCTAAGATCTGGAGTATATCCCCATGATATCCACAATTTCCCCCTTGATGTACACATTGGCAATAATCCAGAAAATGTAATTTGGAGGTTTAAAAAGTAAAATATTTTTATTTTCGCACAAAGGCACAACTTGGTCCATAAGCAAGAGAAAGCAATAGAAATGACCAAGCTGGCATCAGAATAGCATAGGCATGTGAGATAAGGCAAAACAAAGCATCAAAACTTTGATTTCCAGAAAAGAGTCAAAAATCTCGCTTAAGGTCCATATGAAAGAACAATTGTTCAATTGACCTATGATCATTGTGAGGATAAATAAATGCAATTCAAGTTCAGAAAAGTCAATAAGACAATAAGAATGCAATTCAAAAACTCCCCCTCACTATGATCCTCAGATTTTAGAAAATTTCAAATTCTCCAATTTCTCCCCCTTTTTACCATTTTTATATATCTTCTCTCCCTTTGTACAATAATGATATATTTTCTCCCCCAACATTGAAATATATTCTCCCCCTTTGACAATAGAGTCATGAAGGAATCACGCCTTCCTCTCATCCAAAGATAACAAATGCAGAATGAAGAAAGAAGCATGAGAAGGAGTATGCATGAAGTGCAATGCAGTAGCTTCATTTTTTGTATTTTTTAATTTTTTATTACAAGAAGCTTTGGAGATTACTCAAAAGAACAAGCTAGCATCTCTAATATTACACAAACAGCATATCAAGCCTAACAAAACTAGCAAGATCGTGATAAGACATATATATCAAAGCTAAGCACGAAGGCTCAAAAGTAAAGCAATAGATTTGGTCAATTTAAGCAAAGCTTCAAATTCAGCAAGTTCATCAACAGGGATCCTAAAGTGAAACTGGCCATGTCAAAATGTCAAAGTGAGATAAAAAATCTAACAAAGACCACATTAAGAGTCAATCAGGTCCTGTATTGAATCATTTTGCTCAAATTTCTCAAAAGCTCATTTTTCAACAGTTTTCTCATTTGCACTGTATATTGAAGTTGACTAATGATCTAACTTAGTGACAAGATCCTGAACTAGGAGCCATCCACAAACTCATCCTAAGCTTCGACCAGAAGTTGATTAAAGGTATATCTTAGTGAAGAAGAACCTGGACTAGGAGTCATCCACAAAATCTTCCTAAGCTTTTACCAGGGCGACAAATCTTGAGGTTCATATCATTTCTGATAAGCAGTCCCCATGAGATCGTCTAGATCATCAAACTATCTCCAAGTTCATGTCTTTGACAAGCAGTCTTGTAAGAGTAGTTTGGCACAATTTAAGCGTAAGACAATTGTCGGGACCCAAATATGCAAATCTGGACCCTCTGTGTATTCTGCACTAGTCCAGGATCACGCTAGTGCACACAGTATCAACATTGATGAAATATCACATCCATACAACGAATATAAGAATAAACGAGTACCTTTGAATAACAAATAACTGTTGGGACCTTACGGTCGAGTTTTACATTTATTAAGCCATGCAAGGTGACAATAAAGAAATAAAGCTGCGTGAAGCGAAATAAACTCGGTGGCTCCCATCAATTTACCAAAGGCAAGCGGTGGGATCAAGACCCTAACGCTCAACCTTCGTAGAAATCCTCTTCAAAAGCGGTGACGACTCCTCCATACATTGATTTGTTTAGCAAGAGTGAGTACACACCGTACTATAAGTCATACCACAGAATGCATTTATACATGATGGCTTATTCCAAAGAAATGGCTTACGTGGTTATTTTGCGAAATGCAACATTTGCAATTGAATACAAATAATAGATTGAAAGCATAATTCAAAACAAATAGACAATAATAAGTTAACAATTGATTTCACAAAGGACACACAGTCTAATCAAGTTCTTTAACACGGTGAGCGAGTTATCTCACACGGTGACCCTTCCCAATTGTTTTTATGAAAATATACCCCTCGTGTGAAATTCCGAGCATGTCCATAGCAGAGGGCGGCTATTCGAATAGATTGGTTTGAACACTCTGCGGAGGTTGTACACTTTACCCACACGATGAAACCAACGGATCGAGTTGATCACAACAAAACCTTTCAGAGACTTCATCTCAAACAATGACACTCTGGTGTGCTTTCTGTAGTCAATTTGTACACACGACCCTTGGAGCGACACACACCATTGGGCGGGGATCGTGACGATCGCGATGTGACATATCACACCTCCACTCATCACATAGCTTAAATACAACTTTGAGTTGTCAATGTCAAGACTCCATAACTTACTAAGTCAGGGCCCATACTAGGCATGTGGTAAATGCAGTAAGGCCAGATTCAATGGCGCACAAAGTTAAGTCCTTAATTGACTAAGGCAAGACTTCGATTTTCCCAAATCACAAAGTTTATATCACACAGATCCACCATTCACACAGAATCCACCACTTGCCTCAGTCTAAATCTTTTCCCACCCTGTTGATTAAGTGCAACACATGCCATCAACGAGTAATAGCACACAGCACACACAGATTCATCACACAGTTCCATAATCACTTAGTCAAGTTTATAATTGCAACTCTCACATGAAATGATGACTCGTGGCATGGCTAAGCGATCTAATCGTATCCAACCAACCCACGTTGGTGCTACAATAATACCAACTAATAATTAATCAACCTAGGGTGACAAAAGATCATGGCATACAATAGACAAGGTGGCATAACAATTTGGATTAATAACTACACCCAAAAGCATTTAAATAAATACTTGAAATAGAATGCAATACATTGAAACAAAGTATTTTGGCTGGGTTCAAAATGATTAAAGGTATAACTTGCCTTGGAATAGATCTAGATATTGGTCTTGGTCTTGAGGTGCTCCTTCTTACGCAAAATTCCCAGAAGTATCGGCGTCTACTCATGAAGCGAGACAAAAGAAATAAAACAAATAAATAACAGAGGCAAAACAAACTCCAAAAATTAAATAAAATTCACCATTAAATAGATCTTAATTTTATATGAATTTACAAATTTTAATGGGCTCAATTGGACTTGGATGCAAAAGATATGAGCTTTGGAAGATTGGAAAATCAATTAAACCCTAATTTGGATTTTCTCGAATTTCCCGAATTATTTTATAAAGGAAATTCGGATTAATGACGTCGGTGACGTCGGCAATGAATTTCACAGGAAAAGAAATAATTAAAAACCGTCTTGGCAGGTGGGACCCGCATCGACCTCTCGACTCACGGTGGACCAAATCCACCGAGAGAGGTAGTGGATGTGGTATGCCACGTGGTTTGTGACACTTGGCAGCGCCACAGGACGAGGAGGCGAGATGGTATTTGGCGTGGGCGACTTGAGTGGCGATTGAGCCGAGAACCTGAGAGCTCCGTAGAGAGTCATTGGCGGCGGCGAATGACAATGGCCCGATCGGCGGCCAAGACAAAAATGGATTCACTGCGGGAGTGTGGCGCGCGTTCTTTGGGGAAGCCCGAGGCGGCGGCGGCGGCTTACCGTGATAGCGAAGGCGGCGGTGGTGGGGAGGCTTTGTCGGATGGCCAACAGCGGTGGTGGGCGTCGGTGGCCGAGGCGAGGTGGCGGCGTGAAGCCGGGATATTGCGATCTGGCGGCGGCGGTTGCGACCAACGAGGTCGAGCGATGGAGAATTTCAGCGGCGATGGAGGTTCGGCCGGGGTTCTTCCGGCAATGCGCGCCATGAGACGAGGCGAGGCGGCAACTTCGGGGGTTGGAGGAGGAGAGAAGCGAAGATCGGCGGGCTCGGGGCTTTATAGCAGAGGCGAAGTCCGGCGAAGCAACAATGGCAGCGTGAAGAAGCGGAGGCGGGGCGCGGGAGTTAGGGACGAAGACGCATTTGGTAGCGTCTGGCGAGTCCACCGGTCGAAAGCAAGCGAAGCGCGGCGATAAGCGGCGGCGGGCGGCGATGGAGATCTGCGGTGAGAAACAAGCGGAGGCGATGATCTGTAGCGTCGCGATCATGCGAAGGGACAGCGGCGATCCAAGGCGCAAGGCGGGAATGGGCTGCGGGAGTGGTAAGGCGATGGAATAGTCTTGGGCTTCGCCCGATCTTATTCGAAGATTTTCTTTTGATTTTCTTTTAAATAAATCCGAAAATGCAAATAGCAATTAGAAAATAGCAAATGACTTTGGAAAAATTCGAGAAAATTCTATAAAATATAACCAAGCATATAGAATCTAAATAAAATAATTTTGACAATTGTTGATATTGGGATTAAGCACATTAAATCAATTTGTTCTAAAGTCCAATTTAAGCTTTTAAATTAATATTCAAATAATCCAAATGGTAAATTCTCTTGCTACCAATATTTAAAAGATTTTTAAAGCTCGAAATTTGGGATGTTACAAACCTCCCCCTTAAGCGAATCTAGTCCCGAGATTAGGCTAGCTAGAGAAAAGGCTAGGGAACTCGGCTTTTAACTCTTCTTCACGTTCCCACGTTGCTTCTCATACAGTGGTTACTCCTTTGGACTTTGCGAAGCGAGCGGTCTTGCTTACAGTGCGGCGCTCTGCGACATCAAAATCTTGACAGTTGCTCTTTGTATGTGAGATATTCCTTGATTCAATTGACTCCAGCGAGTGCGCTCTTACGCACACGAAGACACTTCTTGGTGAGAGACATGAAAGACATCATGCACTCCGCTACTTGTTGTGGTAGCTCAAGCTGATGCGCAACTTCTCCACGGCGTTCCAAAACCTTGAATGGACCCACATACCTTGGAGCAAGCTTCCCTTTGGTGTGGAATCTCTTAACACCTCTGGCGGAGTAACTTCGAAGATACACAAAATCCTCTGGTTCAAAGGCTGAGGTCACGGCAGCGATTATCGGCTTAACTCTTTTGCTGGTGGGCTATCTTTAACCTCTCTCGATCATAGCAACTTGTTCTTTGGCTTCGAATAATATCGGCCCGAACACTACGTTCATTTGTCTCGACCAATTCAACGGAGTTCTGCGAGCACGACCGTCTGAGCTTCAAATGGTGACATCGCAAAGCGGCGATAAGCTGTTGTTGTCGAGAAGTGCGCATCGACAAACTTTTATCCCAGCTGGTAGCATTAGCTATAGCACGAGCTCTCAACATATCTTCTAATATCGGTTGACTCTTTGATCTGTCCATCACATGCGTGGATGATAAGCGATCTTGAAATTTAGATGAGTTCGGGGCTTCATGTAGACTCGCCAAAAGCGAGAGGTGAATTGAGATCCTCGATCGACACTATCTTCTTAGGCACACCGTGCGGTGCGATTTTGACATATACAATTCCATAAGGCGATCTCGGAATAAGTGGTTTTGGTGGCAAGAAATGGGCAACTTTAGTCAAGCGATCCACTATTACCCAAATTGAATCATAACTTTGATTGAGTCTTGGGTAGACCGTAATGAAATCCATCCGATCTCTTCCCACTTCCATTACGGTATCTTGACGGTTGTAGCAATCCTGCTGGCCTTTGATGTTCGGCCTTTACTTTACGACACGCGTCGCATAAGGCAGCGAACTCTGCGACGTCTCGCTTTAAGTTTGGCCACCAAAACTTACTCTTAACATCTGATACATCTTAGTACTTCGAGGTGAATTGAATACTTTGAGTCATGGGCTTCCTTGAGAATCATTGTCTTAATCCATCCATATCGGTACTGAATCGTCCATTGATCCACAGTATATCACGATCATCTATGGTGAAGTCTTTAAATTTTCCTTGACATCTTCTTCTTGAGATCAACAAACTCGAGAATCCTTAGGTTGAGCTTCACGAATCTGTTTCTCGAGTAGAGTGTACTTCCAAATTGGTCACAAATCCTTAGGAACAACTTCTAGGCGTAGCCACGGAATTCCTCTGAAGTTACGAACACAACTCTTTTGCTTCGAGCATTGCGGTAGCTCTTACGACTCGGTGCATCTGCAACTACATTGGCCTTACCGGGATGGTAATGGATTCCAAGATTATAATCCTTTATTAATTCCGACCATCTTCTCATCTCATGTTCAAATCGGTGAGTGAATATGTACTTGAGCTCTTATGATGCATGTAGACTTCACAGCGATTCCGATGAGATAATGGCGCCAAATCTTCAAGGCATGCACTCGGCGACTAGTTCCAAATCATGGGTAGGATAGTTCTCTTCATGAGGCCTTAATTGCCTTGGCGCATATAGCGGCGGCTCTTCCTTCTTGCATAAGGACACATCCTAATCCTTGGCGCGAAGCATCACGGTGAATATCAAAATCCTTACTAATATCAAGCAAAACTAGCTTTGGGGTGAAGTCAAGCGTTTCTTCAATTCTTGAAAACTTTCTTCACAAGTGGGGTCCAAATAAACTTCTTCTCTTTCTTCAACAATTGCGTAAGAGGTTTAGCAATCGTTGAGAACCCTTCAATGAAACGGCGATAGTATCTGCCATCCCAAGAAACTACGAATTTGAGTAACCGTCTTGGTGCTCCCAATTCATTCTGACTTTAACCTTCCGGGGTCAATTGCTACTCCTTAATTTGTCATCACATGGCCAGAAAATCAACTTTCTTCTTCCAAAAGTCACACTTCTTGAACTTGGCATACAAGCGATGCCCTCTGAGCTTCTTTAGGATTAATCTCAAATGTCTGTATGTTCTTCTTCGACTTTGAGTATACCAAAATATCATCAATGAATACTACCACGAACTTATCCAAATATTCCATGAATACTTTGTTCATCATGTTCATGAAATAGGCGGGGCATTAGTCAATCAAAAGACATGACTAAAACTCATAATGTCCATCAAGGGTTGAGAAAGCGGTCTTTGGTACATCCTTAGGACAAATCTTCAAGCGATGGTAACTTTGATCGCGGATCGATCTTGGAGAATACTCGGCTCCTTTCATCGGTCGAACAAATCATCAATTACGGGCAATGGGTACTTATTCTTGATGGTGACCGTTGAGAGAGCGATAATCGATACACATTCTCATACTTCCATCTTTCTTCTTGACGAACAAAGCTGGTGCTCCCCATGGCGGCGAACTAGGTCTTACAAAACCTTTCTCCGAGAGTTCTTCTATCTGTTTCTTCATTTCCACAAGTTCATCATTGGCATCCGATAGGGTCTCTTGGAAATTGGTCTTTGTTCACGGCACTAGATCGATGACAAACTCAATGTCACGGTCGGTGGCATTCTGGTAATTCTTACGGAAATACGTCTGGATAATCTTTTACTCTGGTACATCTTCCAAAGCGTCTTGATTGTTGACTACCAAATGTCCATCACGTCTTGAGGTGGCTAGGAATTCAACTTTCTTTCTGTGGTATCCTCTATTATTCACGGCTCTTGACCACAATCTAGCTTTGCTTTATGTTTGGATAACCAATCCATACCAAGGATGACATCTATAGTGCAGTGTCTAGAACTATTAGATTGGCTAGAAACTCAACTCCACTATGAGTAGCCTAGCTCCTAAACATCCAACTTTAGAACTTAGCTCTGCTCCAAGCATTGGACTAACAGAGTATGCTTAAGATGCATAACTTCCAATTTGTTCTTAGTTGCAAAATTCCGAAACAAGCGAATCTGAGCTCGAATCAAGCAGGCGATGCGGTCTTGAATTTACTAGAAACTTACCCGTACAACGTCGGGTGCTTCTTGAGCTCCTTCTAGAGTGGCGTGGTTGACCACGGCCTCGACCCGCGATAACGGTGCTCCTCCGGATTGGCCGGTAGCAGAAGTTCCTTGATGGTTGCCTTGTCTTTGGTGTCTTGGTGGTGTGTTTCCAAGGTTGAAGCGTCTTTGGGTGATAGTCCCATTCTGCGGACATCGGTTGGCGAAATGCCCTGGTGACGGCGGTAAAGCAAACTCTGGTTGTATTACGTGGGTTGCTTCTTTGGATTGGGGTTGGTAGTGCGGGGTTGCGAAAGTTACGAGCAAGCTGGCGAGTCTTGAAGTTGGTGCGGTGGTCGATAGAATTGCGTGGCGGAAATGGCTAAAGCTGCGGTGGAATCATTCTTGCCCTCGGTGGGGTTGGTGACTTCCTTCTTGAGCCATTCTGCGCTTACGATGATCTTCCAATTCCTTGCACTTATCCTCTAGAATCAAAGCCTTGTTGATCAACTCTTGAAAATCGGGAAAGGTGTGGGCAATCAAGTTGACTTGAAGTCGATGTTCAATCCTTTGACGACTCTGGCGAGCCTTGTCGATGGCGACATCTTCTGCGACATATCGAGCAAGTTGAGAGAATTTGTTGAGGTAGTCGATCGCGACATTCCTCCTTGCTTGAGAGCGCGAATTCATCCTTCTTGGATCCATGATTCCTTCGGCACATGATCTTGGCGGCGGTTGTGAACTCTTCCCAAGTAATGTCTTGCGGCGTTCCATCGTTTGCACAAAGTTTTCCACCATTCGGCGGCAATGCCTTCCATCGGTGAGGCGTGAGAACTTTTCATGATCATTGCATTGGTGATCGCGGTTTTCTCTCAATAACACGTAGCCAATCATCGACTTCTCTTGGTGAGACATGTCGAAAAGGTTGGTGGGCGGGTCCTCATAAGCAAATCAACTTGGATGATCCATTGTGACCATGAGCAAGCTGGGGCTCCATTGTGATCTTGATTGTTGTTGTTACGGTTATTCATAGCTTGCATCGATTCATCATGGTGTACATCAATTTAGATGCAGTTGTCATGAATGCTCCAAAATTCTGCGGATGTTGAATGTGCTTGTGGTGGAGCGCCTGCGGATTTGCTCCGTCCTTCGACCTGGAGTATCGGAACCACTTGCGGCTGACTTTGATGTCCGAACCATCTGGTGAATCTCAAGGGTTAGATAAGGTAGCAAGCACGAGATAAGTTGTAGAACTAAGCGGGTAGGTAAAACCCAACATATTTTAAGAAAGCTCAAGCTGAAACTCTTATATTGATTAAGATAATAGTATGGCTTGCAACAAATGCCTAAGGGCCTTTGCGACTCATACTTGCACACAAAAATAAGGGCGAACTTAAGCACACCAAACTACAGCCTAAAGGCGACTCAAGATATAAAGCGGCTAAGCACGAAACAAGCGAGCAGACTACTCAATCAAATAGCCTCCATGACCTTGGCGGTGCTCCTTTCTTGTAGACACTGAAAGTGGTGGCATCCTCATAAGCTGATCCACGATGTCCGGTGGTGCAATAGGAGCGAGTGTCTCAGTGCAGTCTGCTTTGGTTCCTCCGGCTCTGCTTGCCTCTGCTTGGCTCTTACGGTTCGGTAGGTCCATCGACTCTTACGGGTCTTCCTCTTGATATCTTCATCGTGATCGTGTCGTCCATAAAGAGTTTCTTCTAATATGGCGATCCTTTCTTGACTCTGAAGAGTCTCATAGGTACCTCCGGCTCTGTGGCGGCTAATTCCAACGATTCTACCGCGGCGGCCCGGGCGAGATGCCGCAGCGGTGGCGTTGTCTTCTCCCTCCGTGAGCGGAAAGCGTGCGGCAAGATCCACGTCGGAAGTGCGGGGATGATAACGAAAAGCGTGTCACGAAGCTCTCGAGTAGATGTTGCGAGATCCTCGGGATGGCAAGGCGTGAAGACTCTGGATTGCTTCAATCCAAATACTCCTTGATTTGAGATGTGCGATGGTTTGCTCGCCTTGGTGTTACACTGGCGTGAGCGGTCAAATGGCGAGATCACTCCACGATCTCGGCCGTTCACAATCCAAGCAACGCCACGGTACAATGGACGATCGAACCCTCCAAGTACTTGTAGCAACTTCCAAAGCTCGGCGGCAAGTCCTCCTTGCACCATCCATAACTCGAAGGCGAGGCATCTGTCAAGATGGACAAGGATATGAAAACAACTTTAAAGCAGCGGGAGAGAAAGAATTTGTGATAGTTGAGTCAAGAGAGACATGAGATGAGTTAAGGAGTTCAATTAATCTTGTAAGTTAATATTTGCTTTAGAAAATAGTTTTGGACTCACTAAGAGCGGCCAATCTAACTAGGGTCAAGACCTATAGTCAGTATGGCTCTGATACCACCTCTGTCGGGACCCAAATATGCAAATCTGGACCCTCGTGTATTACGCACTAGTCGAGGATCACGCTAGTGCACACAGTATCAACATTGATGAAATATCACATCCATACAACGAATATAAGAATAAGCGAGTACCTTTGAATAACAAATAGCTGTTGGGACCTTACGGTGAGTTTTACATTTATTAAGCCATGCAAAGTGACAATAAAGAAATAAAGCTGCGTGAAGCGAAATAAACTCGGTGGCTCCCATCAATTTACCAAAGGCAAGCGGTGGGATCAAGACCCTAACGCTCAACCTTCGTAGAAATCCTCTTCAAAAGCGGTGACGACTCCTCCATACATTGATTTGTTTAGCAAGAGTGAGTACACACCGTACTACATAAGTCATACCACAGAATGCATTTATACATGATGGCTTATTCCAAAGAAATGGCTTACGTGGTTATTTTGCGAAATGCAACATTTGCAATTGAATACAAATAATAGATTGAAAGCATAATTCAAAACAAATAGACAATAATAAGTTAACAATTGATTTCACAAAGGACACACAGTCTAATCAAGTTCTTTCACACAATTTGAGCAAGTTATCTCACACGGTGACCCTTCCCAATTGTTTTATGAAAATCTACCCCTCGTGTGAAATTCAGAGCATGTCCATAACAGAGGGCGGCTATTCGAATAGATTGGTTTGAACACTCTGCAGAGGTTGTACACTTTACCTACGATGAAACCAACCGGATCGAGTTGATCACAACAAAACCTTTTAGAGACTTCATCTCAAACAATGACACTCTGGTGTGCTTTCTCTAGTCAATTTGTACACGGCCCTTGGAGCGACACACACCATTGGGCGAGGATCGTGAACGAAGTCGCGATGTGACATATCACACCTCCGACCCATCACATAGCTTAAATACAACTTTGAGTTGTCAATGTCAAGACTCCATAACTTACTAAGTCGAGGCCCGGCCCATACTAGGCATGTGGTCGTACAGTAAGGCCCAGTTCAATGGCGCACAAAGTTAAGTCCTTAATTGACTAAGGCAAGACTTCCAGTTTTCCCAAATCACAAAGTTTATATCACACAGATCCACCATTCACACAGAATCCACCACTTGCCTCAGTCTAAATCTTTTCCCACCCTGTTGATTAAGTGCAACACATGCCATCAACGAGTAATAGCACCACACACACAGATTCATCACACAGTTCCATAATCACTTAGTCAAGTTTATAATTGCAACTCTCACATGAAATGATGACTCGTGGCATGGCTAAGCGATCTAATCGTATCTAACCAACCCAAGTTGGTGCTACAATAATACCAACTAATAATTAATCAACCTAGGGTGACAAAAGATCATGGCATACAATAGACAAGGTGGCATAACAATTTGGATTAATAACTACACCCAAAAGCATTTAAATAAATACTTGAAATAGAATGCAATACATTGAAACAAAGTATTTTGGCCGGGTTCAAAATGATCAAAGGTATAACTTGCCTTGGAATAGATCTAGATATTGGTCTTGGTCTTGAGGTGCTCCTTCTTACGCAAAATTCCCGAAGTATCGGCGTCTACTCATGAAGCGAGACAAAAGAAATAAAACAAATAAATAACAGAGGCAAAACAAACTCCAAAAATTAAATAAAATTCACCATTAAATAGATCTTAATTTTATATGAATTTACAAATTTTAATGGGCTCAATTGGACTTTGGATGCAAAAGATATGGGCTTTGGAAGATTGGAAAATCAATTAAACCTAATTTGGATTTTCTCGAATTTCCGAATTATTTTATAAAGGAAATTCGGATTAATGACGTCGGTGGCGTCAGCAATAATTTCAGGAAAAGAAATAATTAAAAACCGTCTTGGCGAGGTGGGACCCTTTGTCGACCTCTCGCTCACGGTGGACCAAATCCACCGAGCGAGGGTGAGTGGCGGTGGGTATGCCGCGTGCATTTGTGACACGCAGCGCCCACGGAGACGAGGCTGAGATGGCGTTGGCGTGGGCCCGACTTGTTGGCGATTGACCGCGAACGAGAGCTCCGTAGAAGTCATTGGCGGCGGCGGCGCGAGCAATGACGGTCGTCGGGCCAAGACAAAAATGGATTCTTGGGAGTGTGCGCGCGTTCTTTGGGAGGCGGCGAGGCCGGCGGCGACGGCTTCCGCGATAGCGAAAGGCGGCGGCGGTGACGGGAGGCTTTGTCGGATGGCCGACAGCGGTGGTGGGGCGTCGGTGGCCGAGGCGAGGTGGCGGCGTGAAGCCGGGATATTGCGATCAATGGTGGCGGTTGCTCGGCCAGCGGTCGGCGATGGAGAATTTCAGTGGCGATGGAGGTTCGGCCGACGGGTTCTTCCGGCAATGCCGCATAGCGAGACGAGGGCGAGGGCGGCAACTCGGGGTTCTGGAGGAGGAGAGAGAGGCGAAGAGATCGGCGGGCTCGGGGCTTTATAGCCGAGGGACGGGAGTCCCGGCGAAGCAAGGCGGCCAGCGTGAAGAAAAGCGGAGGCGGGCGCGGGAGTTCGGGACGAAAACGGCGGCCGGTGGCGTCTGGCGGGTCCACCGATCGGCCAAGCAAGCGGTATGGCGTGGTAGGGAGTCGGCGATGGAGATCTGCGGTGAGAGCAAGCGGCGAGCGGCGCGATGCGTGGCGTGCGATCGCGCGAAGGGACACGCCGGTGATCCAAGGCGCAAAGCGGGAATGGGCTGCGAGGAGTGGTCGGGCGATGGAATAGTCTTTGGGCTTGACCCGATCTTATTCGAAGGATTTTCTTTGATTTTCTTTTAAATAAATCCAGAAAATGCAAATAGCAATTAGAAAATAGCAAATGACTTTGGAAAAATTCCAGAAAATTCTATAAAATATAACCAAGCATATAGAATCTAAATAAAATAATTTTGACAATTGTTGATATTGGGATTAAGCACATTAAATCAATTTGTTCTAAAAGTCCAATTTAAGCTTTTTAAATTAATATTCAAATAATCCAAATGGTAAATTCTCTTGCTACCAATATTTAAAAGATTTTTAAAGCTCTGAAATTTGGGATGTTACAACAATCTTGATTTTTCATGTTTCATAAGAGCAATTTTATATTCTCAAGAACACAAGAAGCTCAAGTACTGGTCAATTTTAGATTCAAGAGCTAACAAAGCAATTCTAACAGGGCCAATGTCACAAAAGGAGCACTAATTGCGCAACTAGCTAAAACATCCATAAATTGTAATTTTTAGTTAGAGTTGTTTTAGAGTTCTAGCTCATACAGCAAAGACTTATCTGTATATGTGAAAGCATGATAATTCTAGCAAGTCAAGGAACTAGACATGGCATTGAGCAAGAATTGAAATACTAAAACTCCAAAGGGTAATAGGCAAAACTTCATCAATTTTTAAAAGATAAGCAGAAAATCTTATATTACAATGCATCTTTTTGGATACCTTTTGTTGGATTTTTCATACCACTTGTTTGAATTTTTCATATGAATGCAACATGATACAATGAGATGCAATAAAAGCCTAAAAACCTAAAAAGTTCAGAAAAGAACAAGAAAAGATCAGAAAAGATCGAACTCCCCCTCAAACCAACCCATAGGGATAAATTACCCCTAACTCGTTTCTCAAGGTGGCAAACCTAGTTGGGTCTAAAGGCTTGGTGAGGATATCAGCCAGTTGAGCCTCGGACTCCACAAAGTGCAGCACAATATCACCTTTTTTCGACATGGTCTCTTAGGAAGTGATAGCGAATATCTATATGCTTGGTCCTAGAGTGTTGCACAGGGTTCTTATCAATATTAATGGCAGAAGTGTTATCACAGAAAAGAGGAACACTAGCAAAATTTAACCCATAATCCTTAAGAGTGGTTACCATCCATAAAATCTTACTATAGCAACTAGCAGCAGCTACATATTCAGATTCAGCAGTGGATTGTGCAACAGAAGACTGCTTCCTAGAAGAACAAGATACAAGAGAAGTGCCTAGCAAGTGATAAGTGCCTGAGATACTCTTCCTATCAAGCCGACAACCCGCAAAATCAGAATCAGATAACCCCAGAATGGACAAAGATGAAGAACATGAATACCAAATGCTATACAAAAGGGTAGAGTGTAAATACCTAAATATGCGCTTAACGACTTGGCGATTGAAAGTTCTCGGAGACGCCTGAAACCTCGCACAGAGGAAGACCGTGAAGTGGATGTCCGGTCTCGAGGCCGTCAGGTACAGGAGAGAGCCGATCATGCTGCGGTACTCGCGTTGATCCACGGCTTCTCCTTCCTCATCTGGATCCAAAATAGTCGAAGTTGCTATGGGAGTGGAGATTGGCTTGTAGTCACCCATGTCGAAACGTTTGAGCAGGTCCTTAGTGTACTTCGTCTAATGGATGAAGATCCCTTCCTTGCATTGCTTGATTTGAAGCCCCAAAGTAATTGAGCTCTCCCATCATACTCATCTCAAATTCCCGGGACATAGTATCAGAAAAGCTGGAAACAAGAGCATTAGAAGAACCACCAAAGATAATATCATCAACGTAAATTTGAGCAACCAGGAAGTCATTACCATGCCTAAGAATGAACAAAGTCTTGTCTACCTTACCCGTCTCAAAATCATTCTTAAGCAGGAAAAATCTTAAGTCTATCAAACCAGGCTCTAGGGGCTTGCTTAAGACCATTATTTTCGAAAGTGATGAAATCATCACCTGTCGACCGCGTGAAGGAGATGAACCATCTTGAGTCTCCGATCATGTGACGTGAACAGCCGGAGTCGATGAACTACGTGTCCTTCCTCTTTCCGCGGTGATCCTGAAAAATCAAGGCACAGAAGAACGATGTGTCTCGATACTGGGGTTAGTTAAACAAGACTTAGGAACCCAGTACTGAGATACACGTCCGCGAGTAGTATGCAAAGTAGAAGTGCTATCATTGAATTTATTTGAAGTTCTGTTATGAGCAATGGTTAAAGTAACATGAGTGTTATCCTTTCTTGGAACATGATGATGAGCATGTGACACAAATCCTAAACCAGGTTTCTTCTTTTCTATGTTACCATATCTCATAAAAGCTCTAGCTTGATTAGATGAAATTCTAACAAACTTTTTCTTATCATTTTTCAACCTACGCCAGCAGAACTCAATCAAATGCCCATCCCTTTTATAATATGTGCAATGATACTTAATACCACTGGGAGAAGTACCCTTAGACTTAACAGATGGTTGGGCAATACCTGCAGATTTAAAGACAGTTTTTGCAGGTTGAGTTTTGAATTCAACTAACCCATTTTTCAAGACTTGAGTAACTTTTGGGTTAGAATTATTTTGAACATGATTGTATCCTAATCCTTACTTCTTATAAGGAGTTTTAGACTTGTCCAGAATCATGTTTAATTATTTCTTACCTTTCGAGAATTTTTCTAAGATATCATTAAGATAAGCATTTTCTTCTTAAGATTAACACATGATTCACATGTTTTACCCTTAATGGCTCTAGCATATTTTTCCTTATATAAAGTAGTTTCAAGTTTAAGAGCTGGACATGAAGCACATGCAGAAAACTCAATACTGTCCTTAAGCTTGACATATTTAGCTCTAGCTGCTTCTAAGATATCTTTAACTTCATGTTCGCGTTCTAAGCAAAAAGTGCAAAGGCTAGAAGCAACCATACGAGAAACAACTAACTTACTAGACTCTAAGCATTTTTCACATGGAGCAGATTTAACTTTAACAAGCTCAGTCCTAGCATTTTCAAGTTATTGCAAAGCAATATCATGAGCAGATTGCAGTTGTAATACCCCGGAAACGAAAAGAGTAAAGAATCGAATCGAGTAATTTGAATGGAAGCCGGGGAAAGAAAAGACAATTAAAGGAGTAGAAATTCCTGAAAAATAGAAGGGGTTTTCCATAAACTCTCGACAACTGGGCACAGGCCACGGCCGAGAGGGGCCATGTGGTGGCCGGCCATAAGGGGGTGGTTCCCACCCCCCAAACCCTAAACTTCACATTTCTCTCCCCTTCCCCCCTTTGGAGCCGCCGCCCCCCCTTCCCCCTTGCTGTGCACCGCCTTGTACGTCAATTTTGGGTAAGATGCGTTTGTTTTCTGTCCTATCAATCTCTTAGAAAGTTGTAGGTATTGTTCTTAGATTTCCATAGCCACCGAGATTACGTGATTCCGCCTTACGGTTTAGGAGATATGATTTTTTTAGTGCGCGCTGTTCTGTCTATCTGAAGAGAAGGATCTGTCGGCTTGATCCTAGGTTTTGATTTAGTTAGAGGCGTTTCCAGAACCTCCACCCAAATAAGTTATTATAGCCCTTTAAATTATCTTTCAAAGATGATAAAGATCATCTCCATTGGATCTGTATAATGAAAGTTATGATATTTTCTTTACCACTGTTCTGAATTCTGGGCAGATAAATGTTAGTGTTTGCATCTATTGTTTAGACTACTGTAGAGGCCGAATCTGGGGTTTTGCCCTTCTAGAGTTTTATTCCTGGGAACGTTAGCTTTCTTTTGGCATTGAGATCAGGAAAATACGATCTGTAGTTTGGGAGATATGAATTTTTGATTACGAACTGTCCGGTCTGTCTGAAAACTGAGGTCAGTAGGTTTGTCCCTCGGTTTTGTTCAAATTAGGGGCCAAATCAGAACCTTCACCCAACTAAGTTATTTTATACCTTAAAATTATCTTTCCAAGATGATAAGAATCATTCTCATTGGATCAATAGGTTGAAAGTTACACCATTTTCTTTATCTCTGATCTGTATTCTGGACAGACGTAGATGGGTTGTGTTTAGCTAATAATTAGCCCTCTGTTTTGGCCGAATCAGGGGATTCCGCCAACTAATGTTTTGTAGCCTGATCTGTTAAGATTCAGTGAGCACTGGTTTCAGGTCTTTTAGAGTTACAGATAATTAATAGTGAATTTTCTCGTACCGCTGCTCAGAAGGGCTGAAATCTGGCTGAATAGTTTATTTTCATTTTGGGTCTATGCAGTATATTGGATAGTCAGGGGTTATTGTAGAAAACCGGTAGCAGTGTTATATCGTTGTTCTTATTTTGGGAACATGCTTGTGTAGGCGGCGAGGCATCATGTGTAGGAACACCTCCGTTGGCTACTAACGAGTAACAACCTTGAAAGGCAAATCTTGTATGTTAGCGGTGTTGAATTCAAAGGAATGCATAATGATATGTTGTTTACATGAATGTTCTTGTGCTTTTTCATGGTGTTGATATCTGCAAGTGACTAGTGTGGCCTTATTGGTACATTATGTTGAGTGTGAATACATACTTATACTTGTTTACACATGTTGTTGAATGCCATGTGTCTTTTCCACTAATGTGTGTTATTCATTCATACCATGAGAAATCATCATGTTCATTCATAAAATTCATTATGACCACGGAAGTGGATTCTTTTAGTAAGTCCCATCAATTCCGGTATGGGCATTTGAAAGACCCATCAATTCCGGCATGGGCATTTGAAAACCCACCATTCCAATGTGGGTAGTGTTGACCACCATTCAATGTGGCAACTTGGACACCGTGTAAACGTTCTTCATACGGTGATTTGGAATCCCGTACTTTGTGAAATCACGGGCTTAAATGTTTCCGACGGGTGTATCATTCGCTATCTTAGGTATATGCGATCGATAAGTCCATACCTTCAATGCATTCTTACATTTCATCCATTCATGTATTCATTCCATACATTACATGTATGTGTTCCAATAATTGTTCGTAATTCAAGCTGAATTGTGTTGTCCACTCCATGCTTGCTTATTCTTGTTTAGTACTTGCTGAGTCTTGACTCACCCTTGCTTTGTATGTTTTAATTAGGTAATTGAGGAGGACGACAAGATAATTTGGTGGGGTAGTTCGGCACACTACACTTCACTTTTATCAATCGGCACAATTATTCTTGCCATTCGATCAAGTCAAATTGTTGAAATAAGTTCAGTTGTAATAATCCTATGTTAGTATCGTTTATTTGTTAGTGGTATTATGACCGTTTATCCATTCTTTACCATGATTCTAGTGATCGTTCATTGTCTTACCTTAGGAATTTATGTTGATTGAATCTGGATAATCTAGTTTTAATGCTATGCTTAGTAGTTTGATAGGTTTGCGTGACATTTTGGCTTAGAATAGCGAGGTGTTACTGATTGGTATCGAGCGGGCTTTAGGTCCGTGGTTCATTCAAACATATTAAATTGACACCTTTGTGCACATTAGGAGGGTTGGGTAAGCTGTTGCTTCCGCATTTCAATTGTGGTGACTCGAGTATTGAGTCGTTGTTAAATTGTGTTGTGCTATGACGTGTTAATCCATGATATGATGTGATAACCTCTATCTATGAAATTATTCTATGATCGTCATGAGATGATCCGATATAAATATATATATTCATAATTGATTGCATTAGTTATGCGTTTCGCTAGCGGGCGTTGATCAGTTGAGTTCGTGGTTGATGTCACAGGTTTTGCGGGCTACACCTTGTTTGTAGTATGGTATTAGAGAACTTCCTACCTCTGTTCCATAAGCTCTGTATTGAGCATGAGCTCATTGATGAACTTGTTGCCTTTCTCGAACTGATATCTGGTTTCCTGGTTGTGGTTCCTGGCAGTTCGTGAATTCTTTTGAAATTGGGGTTTTAATGAAGAAGGCAAGCTCGGCGGTTCTACGATTCGTTCTTTGAAACAAATATTGCCCTTTCGACTATTGTGATATTTCTGCTCCACGTGAGCATAGTTCAAATGCAAGATTCCTCTTTTCACAAAAGACTTGTTTTACCCCTGTTGGAGAAATTTAACTCATTCGTTCGTTTGGAATCTCGGTATTGGAAGACTTCTTTTGCAAGTTCTTTATCAAGTGTGTATTGATCTTGCAAATTTCTCTTGAAATTTGCTTTAGTACGTCGTTCTCTTCCTTGATTTTCGAATTTGACAAATTCTTGTCCGGTGGCGATTGATGAATTTCTCTTGGGTTCACGATGTTGGTAGACGAGTTTAAATAGGCCTTTAATGGTACTCTGAAAATATTATTATTTTTCGATTGTCGAATTGTTTTTACTACGAATGATCTTTGTAAATTGGCAACATTGATATTTTCATAGTTGTTCTTTCTTTCTCATTGGAAAAGAGCGACTCATTTACTCGTTTGATGGTTTGCCTAATGAGAATTCTTATTGCAAGATCGTTAACACGAGAAAGCATTGGCTCAATGTATTCCTTTTGGAACCCTCTGCTTGTTGAAATTTGATGCATCTCTTTTCTGAAGAAAAGCGTTAAAACCCTTTTGGAGTGCTTGGTTATACTTAAGTCGGGGGTTGCACCCAAACAAAGATTGTGGGCTACGGGTTTCTATTGGACCCTATTTGTTTTTCAAAATAGTTTCTTGCCTTTCTGGCTGCGGAGCTCTTATTGCTGTTTGTGAACGTTATTCTTGACAAGATCGTTCTTTTTATGTTAGCCCTATCTCTCTTGTTGTTAAGGGTAGCTCGGTTATCCGTTTGACAGTTCGGAGTATGAAAATTTCCTTTCACAAAGTTCATTGAAGAAAATTTCGACTATGTTCATTTCTTTGGAATATTTGGAGTGTTGGAGTTTAGAACCTCCCTTTGAAAAGAAAAGTGTCAAATCCCTTTCTCTAGAGTTTTGTAGTCTTTGGGTGTGACGTTTGTTCAACTTTGTGGTTTTCGTGCGAATTCTTTTTCTAGAATAAGTTGTTATTACAATTCCATTTGATCTTTGAAAATTTTATGACCCGATTTGTCATGTTCCCTTTAGAAGGTTTATTGACACGATCGGTAATGTGAGAGTAAGGTTGATTCATTATAGAGAAAGAAGTTTGACCACCTTTCTTGTTGTTTCTAAAATGATCCAATTTCAAGTTTTGTGTTCATGACCTTTTGGGGTTCAAGTTTATTATGGTAAGCGAAGTGCGCGTAAAATAATTTGTTGCAAAGTTATAATAGTTCTTGATGATCGGCGCTTTGATATTGAATGCTCGTTGTTCTTATCTGCTAAGGTCAGACATTCTCTTCTTTTGAGGCTTATGCTTTCAACTGTGGACTCCCCTTATGTTCAATGAGTTCATTGCTTAATTGGTTTTCTCCTTGGTCCTGTGTTTGTGGCGAGTGGTAAATGATTTTCTAGTTGGTGAAAATCGTTTTCATGTGCCTCTTCTTTTGAGAAATATTCGACCCATTTTTTTTGCATGAGTCTTTCGAGGTATTTTCTAATTGACGTTGTGAGATTGATGTTGAAACTTGTAGTAAAAATAATCACCACTGTGATACCGCCTAAATGAGAATACTTCAAATTTAGTTTCCGTGACCTTTTGGAGTTCGTGAATATTTTGGTAACTGGAATTGTTTTAAGTAAAATGGTGCATGGAGATATCCTATTGCTTCTTAAGAGTTTCGTGTGATTTAGTCCTAAAGGCTCCTTGGTTTGAGTTCGCAAAGTGAGGTTGCAATCAAAAGAAATTTTCGTTGCTTTCGTTGAGAATCCGTTTGCTTTTCGTGAAGTCCTGTAAAGGAAAATGCTTGTTTTGTGGCTGAGGTCATTTGGATTACATGTTTCATGAGTAGATGAACTGTTTCGAACAAATTTGGCGTGTTGAAAAATTTTATTTGTTCTTAAGTAGTCCCGTGGGTTGAACTGAAGAACTTACTTTGTTCATGTGGCAAGGTGTTATTAGTTCAAGAACTAATTGTTGTGTTAAAGGAAAGAGTGCAGTAGAGTATTTGATAATTTGAGTCAAGTTTTGTAACTTGTGATTATTTGAATCGTTCCTAAACCTCTTACTCTTTCCACTCAAGAGATGTCGAGTTTCAATCACAATGTCTTTCTTTCGTATCGGATGTTATTTGCTATTCTCTCTTGAGGGATGTGTGCCCTCAACTGCGAACTTAGTTTTCGTTTTCCAAGATCACTTTTAGCAGAATATTTCTTTTGGTTTCTTGGCCGCCGTGGTGAGCAACGCTTTCCTGTATGAATGAACTTGTTTTTGTTCGCCTCTTCCTTTTGAGAAAGGATCACAGTTTTGTGTTGCGAAGTGTTTGCAAGGTGAAAGTTTGGCAACTGTTTGGTGGTGGATGAGTAATTGTAGCAATGATATTTTGCTACCAAGTTAGCGGAAGAGTAGTAGAATGTGAAATGGTTTTGATCTGTATCCCTTGGAGGAAATTGATTCACGAGATGTTTGACTTGAGTAAGTGCGAAAAGTGTTACGGTGATTAACACGGTATAGTAAAATTCGAACTTCAATTCGAGGATTTAAAAGGTTGGTGATAATCGAGGTATGGAAACCTTCATTGAATTTTTAGAGTAACGCAATTGGATAGCATTGCGAGATGGTGTGGATGATGTATTTCGGTTTGAGCATAATTTGATAATGTTCAATTAAGAGGTTTAATCTCTTGAGGTATCGATGAATTAATTCCAATATTGGAGAAGTTTTACTCCTCGAGAGAGAAGCGGAAGAAAGGATGTTTCTTGAAAAATGATGTGTTTCCTTGCTTCTCGTTTGGGTTTTGTCTTTGTTGATAAGTGTTTTACGCACTTTGAGTTGGGGCCGTGTTGGCATGGTGAATCTTTCGATTCGATCGGATAAAAAATATTTGATTTGAGTATCAAGCAAATTTCTCTTTTGGTTTACGTGGTGTTCTTTCGCAAATTGATTCATTGAAAGTGTAATTGCTTTCTTGATGAATTGTCACATTTGGGATTTAACCTTTTGGTGAAGAGTTAACATTGCGTGGTTGCGATGAGAACTCTCTATTTTTCGATTGGATTCTCTTCATTTCCGTGATAGAAGAAATTAGGAAGGCGGCTTATCGCTTTGGCCGTCACGGTACATCGTGCAATGCATAGCGTAAGGTGCGTCTTTGGTCTTGAGTGAGCGGCAGGACTATTCAAAGTTGGAGATTAAGTTAAAAGCGTTGACCATCGAGTAAGGTCTTACCTTGATCCTCTTCGATGAGTGTACCTAGAAAGTTCAAGTTGATTGTTAGGTGGGACGTCGCTTCACATCTTTGCTTTGTGGTTTCTCTATTAGAGAGAGGCCACTTGGGAGATAGAGTCTCGCATGCGCGGCGATATCGAACTGTTCGTTTAATGCGTGTTTATCCTTGATAATTTCGAGCGTAGTTTTTATTCGAGTGGATTGGCACTGTAGATTCGAGTCGAATCCTATTAAGGGGTAGAATGTAATACCGGAAGCGAAAAGAGTAAAGAATCGAATCGAGTAATTTGAATGGAAGCTGGGGAAAGAAAAGACAATTAAAGGAGTAGAAATTTCTGAAAAATAGAAGGGGTTTTCCATAAACTCTCGACAACTGGGCACTGGGCCACGGCCAGAGGGGCCCATGTGGTGGCCGGCCATAAGGGGTGGTTCCACCCCCAAACCCTAAACTCCACATTTCTCCCCTCCCCTTTGGATCCGCCGCCCCCCCTTCCCCCTTGCTGTGCACCGCCTTGTACGTCGATTTTGGGTAAGATGCGTTCGTTTTCTGTCATATCCATCTCTTAGAAAGTTGTAGGTATTGTTCTTAGCTTTCCATAGCCACCGCGATCACGTGATTCCGCCTTACGGTTTAGGAGATATGATTTTTTTAGTGCGCGCTGTTCTGTCTGTCTGACGAGAAGGATCTGTCGGCTTGATCCTAGGTTTTGATTTAGTTAGATGCGTTTCCAGAACCTCCACCCAAATAAGTTATTGTAGCCCTTTAAATTATATTTCAAAGATGATAAAGATCATCTCCATTGGATCTGTATAATGAATGTTATGATATTTTCTTTACCACTGTTCTGAATTCTGGGCAGATAAATGTTAGTGTTTTCATCTATTGTTTAGACTACTGTAGAGGCCGAATCTGGGGTTTTTCCCTTCTAGAGTTTTATTTCTGAGAACATTAGCTTTCTTTTGGCATTGAGATCAGGAAAATCCGATCTGTAGTTTGGGAGATATGAATTTTTGATTACGAACTGTCCGGTCTGTCTGAAAACTGAGGTCAGTAGGTTTGTCCCTCGGTTTTGTTCAAATTAGGGGCCGAATCAGAACCTTCACCCATCTAAGTTATTTTATCCCTTAAAATTATCTTTCCAAGCTGATAAGAATCATTCTCATTGGATCAATAGGTTGAAAGTTACGCCATTTTCTTTATCTCTGATCTGTATTCTAGACAGACGTTGATGGGTTGTGTTTAGCTGATAATTAGCCCTCTGTTTTGGCCGAATCAGGGGATTACGCCAACTAATGTTTTGTAGCCTGATCTGTTAAGATGCAGTGAGCACTGGTTTCAGGTCTTTTAGAGTTACAGATAATTAATGGTGAATTTTCTCGTACCGCTGCTCAGAAGGGCTGAAATCTGGCTGAATATTTTATTTTCATTTTGGGTCTATGCGGTATATTGGATAGTCAGGGGTTATTGTAGAACACCGGTAGCAGTGTTATATCGTTGTTCTTATTTTGGGAACATGCTTGTGTAGGCGGCGAGGCATCATGTGTGGGAACACCTTCGTTGCCTACTAACGAGTCTACGTGAAAGACAAATCTTGTATGTTAGCGGTGTTGAATTCAAAGGAATGCATAATGATATGTTGTTTACATGAATGTTCTTGTGCTTTGTTCATGGTGTTGATATACTGCAAGTGACTAGTGTGGTCTTATTGGTACATTATGTTGAGTGTGAATACATACTTATACTTGTTTACACATGTTGTTGAATGCCATGTGTCTTTTCCACTAATGTGTGTTATTCATTCATACCATGAGAAATCATCATGTTCATTCATAAAAATTCATTATGACCACGGAAGTGGATTCTTTTGGTAAGTCCTATCAATTCCAGTATGGGCATTTGAAAGACCCATCAATTCCAGCATGGGCATTTGAAAACCCACCATTCCAATGTGGGTAGTGTTGACCACCATTCCAATATGGCAACTTGGACACCAGTATGAAACGTTCTTCATACGGTGATTTGGGTCCCCGTACTTTGTGAAGTACGGGCTTAAATGAACACCGCGGGTGTATCACTCGCTATCTGCAGGTATATCACGATCGATAAGTCCATACCTTCAATGCATTCTTACATTTCATCCATTCATGTATTCATTCCATACGTACATGTATGTGTTCCAATAATTGTTCGTAATTCAACTGAATTGTGTTGTCCACTCCATGCTTGCTTATTCTTGTTTAGTACTTGCTGAGTCTTCGACTCACCCTTGCTTTGTATGTTTTAATTAGGTAATTGAGGAGGACGACAAGATAATTTGGTGGGGTAGTTCGGCACACTACACTTCACTTTTATCCAATCAGCACAATTATTCTTGCCATTCAGTCAAGTCAAATTGTTGAAATAAGTTTCAGATTGTAATAATCCTATGTTAGTATCGTTTGACTGTTCGTGGTATTATGACCGTTTATCCATTCTTTACCATGATTCTAGTGATCGTTCATTGTCTTTCCTTAGGAATTTATGTTGATTGAATCTGGATAATCTAGTTTTAATGCTATGCTTAGTAGTTTGATAGGTTTGTGTGACATTTTGGCTTCCGAATAGCCAGGGTGTGACAGCAGTTTAGCAAATTCAGAGTGCAAAGCATGGCAGGATGAACATTCATCAGATTCAAGAGTCTTAGCATTTTCAAGTTCTAAAGTCAAATTATCTACTTGTAACTCTAAGTGCTTATTCTTGGCCATGACAAACTCTAAAGCCTTATCCTGACTCATGAGTTGCTCAAACATAGATTCACATCTGTAAGAAAGAACA
Source organism: Hsuehochloa calcarea (assembly GCA_036346395.1). NCBI lineage: Eukaryota > Viridiplantae > Streptophyta > Magnoliopsida > Poales > Poaceae > Hsuehochloa > Hsuehochloa calcarea. The sequence continues at coordinate 37,857,623 of CM070610.1, forward strand.
TCATAGGAAGGAGGTACCCATCGTGGCCGTCGTCAACGGAGTCGGCCATAAAGCACAAGCCGGTGAAATCCTTGGCCTTACCATTCTTCTTGTTTTGAGGGATCTCCTCCTCCTTGTCCTCCTCACTCCCGGAGTCAACATCGCTTAAGGATTGATCCTCAAAAGCGGTAAGCACCCGGTGAGCGACCTTTTTGACTATGCGGGCCAACTCAGCCTCAGGAAGACTCTCAAACTCTTCTTCATGAATTGCAGATAAACCAGCAAACGAAAATTCAGAAGAAGACTCAAAAGACCCACCAGAAGCTCTCTTGAGCGGGTCTGCTACCAAAGCCATATTTTCTTTCTTGGGATGATCAATCCTCTTAATCTCATGAGTTTTGAGCTTGCTATAGAGTAGCTCCAAAGTCAGATAAGAGAGGTTGACATTCTCCTCAATGGCGGTACCTTTATATCGCACTCCTTGTTGTTGATTGCAGCCAAGAGGTGGGTGGCATTTTCAGATTGAGAATATTCAATACCAACAGCTTTTATCTGATTAATCACTCTATTAAAGCGACTGAAAATATCATTGATGCTCTCTCCAGGACGCATCTCGAATTTGTTATATTCACGCTTATAGACTGTTTGGCGTACTGTCTTGACTTGGGACAAACCCTCATGATAGTGATGCGGACATCCTTAGCTATGTTGTTTCATATAATGTTTTTAATTCATTAAATACCTCAGAACAACATGAGCTTACTAAGAGAGTTGAAAAACAAGAGAAACTTATCTAACAGGTGAATCTGTTCACTGAATTTCCTTTTAAATTAGTTGAGAATTTCATACTACTTAAAACTAGTGTTTTGCTTGTGCTCAGATTGGAAGATTCAATGAAGAACGGAGATGAAGGATATGAGGCTGTTCTTGAAGAAAGGCTGTCACAATGGAGGAGAAGCTCGTGGGAGACAAGCAAGAGGAGAGAAACCCAAGAATCCAAGTCAAATTCGAAACTTCCACAAGCCCAACCAAATTTAAACTCGGAATCAACTCAGAATTCAATTCGGATTCAGAATCAGCAGGACAGTCCAGAGTAAAAAGGTCATAACTTTCTCATACGAAGTCGGATTTGAGTGTTTTTAGGCTTGTTGGAAAGCTAACTTCAAGCCCGATCCAACGGATCCTCCCTCACTCCGAAATTCGTCCTGTATCAGAAGATATGACCGAAACAATATAACAGTTGTAAAATCAGAGTTTCCTTTTTTGTTTTGGAATGTATCGGAATTGGAGTAGGACTCCAAATCCGAATTAGAATAGGAGTAGGGCCTCTTGGCCAGCAATGAGGAGGAGAAGGGGCACTATATATAGAGGGGTAGACCCCCATTGTAACCTCAGACCACGTTTAATATATTTTTCAAAGCTTTTGCTTGATTCCCCTGTTGTGCTTATAGCCAAAACAGAGGGAATTGGGCGTTGAGAACAAGGGGTCGTTCTTGATTTTCCGCTGGGAATTGAGGGTTCGACGATCTTCGCTTGTGGTCAGCGAGGATCCAATCAAGTGTGTGTTTGGGCGAATTTTCCATAGAGTTGCAAGTCCGTGCATTGGCGCGGGGGATCAGCTGGTGGTTCATCAGGATACACAAGTATCGAGAGGTTCTACGTCGAGAAGATCGGGCACGCCGCATCAGGTGGTATCAGAGCTCCGTTGACTCGGTAGGATCTTTATCCAGTTATCTAATTTTTTTCCCTATACACAAAAAAGCCATACAAAAAAATATTTCAGCCGTAGTATTTAATTTGTTATTCTAGTGAGTTTTGTTAAGTTTTTGTCCATTAGAATCAAGTTTAGTTTGCTGAACTTGAATTCTTTTGCGTTGCTTTTTATTTGAACCTAGTTTGATTTTTTGGTTGTGTTTATAAAAAAATAACACAAAAAAAAAGAAGTGAGACATCAATTTATCCTTTGTGAGACTTTCAATCCGTTGCAAATACTTTGAACCTATTTAAGACTAGCTAAATCGTTGCTGAGGGCTGCATATTAATATTTTTTCTTGCAATTGTTCAAAGATCAAAAGGTGGGAAATATTTTTTGCTCATTTTGGTAGAACAAGAATTTTGGCTATAGTTCAAAAAAAAAAGAAGGAAAAAGAGGAAAAAAAGAAAGAAAAAAAAGAGAAAAGAGAAAAGGAAAAAGAAAGCGCATAGCCGAACCATAAACTTGAGCGAAAATCCCTACCCATTCTTGATTCAATTGTTAGAATATCAATATTTTGTGCAATCTTGTGTCCTAGTTTCATTATTTGCAACTAGCTAGCGTCTTTCTATAACTTGTGCAATACGAGCTATTTTGTACTTCACTTATATCTTACATAGCTCATTCCTTGATTGCACTAAGTTCCAATATCTTTGCGTGTGAGTTGTTTTGATTTTCAGTTATATCTTTGTGATCGACAACTAGGCATTGAATTCTAGTTTGGATATTTACTTAGCCTTACAATACCTAAAATTTTCAAATTAAGTAGGTATCCATACCAAACTCCACAGAACACCCGTTGTCGTGCTTTGACTTGCTCTTGAAATTCGCTCACACATCACCTTGTGGTTCTTGCTGCCCTGAAGTGTAAGTATTGTTGATCTTAATTCCTTTCGGAACGGTAAAGAAACTTCACCTTGTTAGGATTGTGAGTTGAGTGACCTCTACATATACACATACACGTATATACATATTCGTTGATTTGCTGCTAACAATGGCAGATCGCGAGTATACATATCTTCCATTCTATGGTAGTAATGATCCAGAGGAGTATCTTGAGTGGGTACAAAATATGGAGTTCGAGCTTGAATCCCATAAGTTCGAATCAGAAGCCAAAGAAGTGAGAGTGGCCACTTTGTTTTTTACGGACTATGCCTCTAGTTGGTGGCAACAACTAAGTGGAAAACGATTCATTACATCTTGGGTCTGTTTAAAAGGCGTCATGAGAAGAGAATTTGTTCCATCATATTATGAGCGGGAACTACTACGCCACGTGGAGAGCATTACACAAGGATGCAAAGTTGTCCAAGACTACTACATTAAGTTGAATCATGCAATGCGCCGTGCTAATATCACTAGTGCATATCAAGAAAAGACATACTTCAAAGCAGGCTTGAATTATCATATCGTTGCTGCACTTCAAGATGAATATTTTCGTAATCTGCAAGATCTTGTGAAATATGCTATGAAGGCAGAAAAGAGACTTAAACACATGCAAGCACATCAATTAAATCTGCGCCGGCTCTTTAGTTCTAATTCATCCACTGGTGTATCACTTGAGAAGAAGATCGACCATTGGAATTTTTCTTCGACCGAGGTGATGAGTAGTGCTGCCCCGTTACAACCCGCAACACGTGAGGAGGTCGTGGTTGGTGGTAGTTGTGCACTTGCTGGCCCACAGTCTTACAAGGATGAGATGTATCAAAACCCATGTAAGAATGAGAGCCACATAGCCAAATTGAGTGAGAGTGATAAAAACAGTGAGCTGTGTGATTCCACCATATGCGAGGTTGAGAGCATCCCAATTGAGAGTGTGAGAGATACACCAAAAGAAAAGAGAGAGATAGATGATAGGACAAGTAAGATTATTTTTGAACCTAACAAATTACCCTCTATTTCTAGTGTTGTAACTCACATTGTGCAGGTGGACCAAGCAAATAAGGAGTTGGAGATTCAAGAGCCCTCACCATTGGAAGAGAAAGATAAAGAGCTAACCATGGATGGAGAGGGAATACCTGAAGATCAAGGTAACACTATTGGTACTGAATTGATCGTTTATGAAAATAAGGTGCGTAAAACTGAGAACTCCGTTATTCATTTGATGATTCCACATTCTAAATTTGATATGCTTAATTTGCATAATGTGAAATTGATTACTCGAAAAGAAGTTCTTAGTAGAGTACACATTAATAATCCTTTGTGTTATATCACATTCGATAGTCCTAAACATGTATCTAGTGTGATTAAGAAGGTTCTTGAAATTTCACACTTAAGATCACTAGTAAATAGCTACATACACACATATAAATTCAATTTGATTGGTGATGTTGGTGTAGACAACATGTTTCCAGTTTATCAAATATGCATTACCTATGATAATCTTGTTGGTTTACAATTACATGTTTTGCGCAAACCATCTATTGAGCAATGTCATGATATCTTTAAGATGGGTTATAATACAAGTGTCTATTGTTTAGAACGCAACATGATGCCTACTTGTTTATCTCTTAAATGTATAAATAATCAGAGCAGCACAGTTGAAGCATGGAATGGTATCAATTGGTTTTCACACACTTTAGTTGACTTTGATGTTGGGAAGGTTAAATTTTGTCATATGAGTCAGTTGGGCAATTTGAAATATGATTTTGAGCTATCGATTGTGCAAAACAACAAGAAGAACACAATAATTGATTCATACATATACCATGCATATACGTTGTTTTCTTCGTTTAGCACATTTTCAGGCTATCAAAAGCCGAGGATGGCTTTTTTTGAAGAAAGGGAGGATGATGCGGACATCCTTAGCTATGTTGTTTCATATAATATTTTCAATTCATTAAATACCTCAGAACAACATGAGCTTACTAAGAGAGTTGAAAAATAAGAGAAGCTTATCCAACAGGTGAATCTGTTCACTGAATTTCCTTTTAAATTAGTTGAGAATTTCATACTACTTAAAACTAGTGTTTTTCTTGTGCTCAGATTGGAAGATTCAATAAAGAACGGAGATGAAGGATATGAGGCTGTTCTTGAAGAAAGGCTGTCACAATGGAGGAGAAGCTCGTGGGAGACAAGCAAGAGGAGAGAAACCCAAGAATCCAAGTCAAATTCGAAACTTCCACAAGCCCAACCAAATTTAAACTCGGAATCAACTCAGAATTCAATTCGGATTCGGAATCAGCCTCAAATTCGGATTCGGAATCAGCAGGACAGTCCGGAGTAAAAAGGTCATAACTTTCTCATACGAAGTCGGATTTGAGTGTTTTTAGGCTTGTTGGAAAGCTAACTTCAAGCCCGATCCAACGGATTCTCCCTCACTCCGAAATTCGTCCTGTATCAGAAGATATGACCGAAACAATATAACAGTTGTAAAAATCAGAGTTTCCTTTTTTGTTTTGGAATGTATCGAAATTGGAGTAGGACTCCAAATCCGAATTAGAATAGGAGTAGGGCCTCTTGGCCAGCAATGAGGAGGAGAAGGGGCACTATATATAGAGGGGTAGACTCCCATTGTAACCTCAGACCACGTTTAATATATTTTCAAAGCTTTTGCTTGATTCCCCTGTTGTGCTTATAGCCAAAACAGAGGGAATTGGGCGTTGAGAACAAGGGGTCGTTCTTGCTTTTCCGCTGGGAATTGAGGGTTCGACGATCTTCATTTGTGGTCAGCGAGGATCCAATCAAGTGTGTGTTTGGGCGAATTTTCCATAGAGTTGCAAGTCCGTGCATTGGCGCGGGGGATCAGCTGGTGGTTCATCAGGATACACAAGTTATCGAGAGGTTCTACGTCGAGAAGATCGGTCACCCCGTATCAGATAGGTTTCGAGAGTGTTCCAAATCTCATGCGCAGTCTCAAGATTGCAAATTCGATCATACTCCTGTCTCCCAAGCCCGCCATACAAGAGGTTTTTAGCCTTATTGTTGTTAGCCAAAATGGCTTATGAAGCCGGCGTAGCAACTTCGGGCACAACGAGCGGGACTCGAACATCCTCCCATATAGCGTATCCTTCGCTCTCAAGGAAGACTCGCATGCGATTCTTCCAATAGGCATAGTCATGCCCATCGAAGATATGCGGCTTTATGAAGTATCTATCCATCGTCAAGTTCAGTGACCGGTTAAGATCAAGATTGAACTAACCGGGTTATGATACCACTTGTTGGACCGAAAAGGCGACTAGAGGGGGGGGGGGGGTAAATAGGAGCACACTCACTTTTTCATAAATAATGGATTCAATAAAACTTTACTCCAGTAGCTATAGAAGCTATGAAGATCAGTATATCAGTACAGCGGAAGACTAATATTGAATCTAATTTAAACCCCTAAGCAATAAGACAAAATCAACAAAGATTAAAGCAAACAATCTGCTGGCCGGTCTGACCGCTTGGTAGATGGCGGTCCGACCGCTGGTATTGCCGATCTGACCGGTGGGACACGACGGTCTGACTGTCGGGCTTCAGAATAGTACAAACAGCCCGATGAGCGAAGTTGTAAATAGATGTAACTTTTGATCTACAACTCCAAACTCGATGATGTCAGGAAGCTATCCCAATCGGATATTGTGAAAATTCGTGGGAAAAATGCGTTCCTTTTCCGTTTGAGATGAGGAAGGTGCAAAACCGGGTCAAAACGAAAACTAGGTCAAAACTATTGCTCATGGGTGATTGATGATCAAGATGATCCTAGATAGAATCCCACACGTCACAGCCAGCTAGATCACGTGAAGAAACCAAGCAAAAACTCATAGATCAAAGAAAGACCCAAAATCATCAAATCGAGAGAAAGAATGCAATAAGATAAAATATTGATCAAACTTTCCTTTGATTGATTGATATGATATGGGCTTACAGCCTCTCCATCAATGAAGGACAATGCTCAATCAAAGAGCACGAAAATCATATTAAACTATCAAGAACCCTAGCCTCAACAAAAACTCTCCCTAAGAAAATTAGGGTTTACAAAAATTACAAAAGAGACGAAGTGGAGGTGCAGCCACCTCCTTCTCCTATTTATAGTGGAGGCTTAGACCTTCTAGAAGTTTGACTCAATTGGGCTCCCGTTAAGGCCCAAAACAAACGGGGCACTAACGCACATATTTTAATGCGCCGTCTTTAACACCCCTTGACCTAACTAGCTACACCTAGCGCCATCTTGCACTTTGGATTAGCTAATAGGTCACCCTTGTCCATCTTGCACCATGCTTGAGTACATTGACCTCACCCGGCATCGTCGATCGTTCTGGACCTCAGCTCTCCAAGCCTAGTCCCGATCATTCTCGCCATTGACCGTCGTTGACCACCAAGCAACCTGCACAACAATAGACAAGTAAACCGAATTTGGGAACTAGTTCTTAACTACTTGACCCATGTTTGTCAAAACATGCATCATGCAACATATATGCCCTGAAACTCATGACTTCTACCTAACAACCGAGAATCCTCGCCCGGGCCGAGCCAAACTAGGATCGCAAGTTGAGCCAAGCTTGGTTCGTTTGTTTGGCGAGCTGGACAGGCGGCTTGGCTCAGCTCGAAAATTCACGAGCCCGAGCCGAGCCGAGCGGTGACGAGCCCGAGCAAGCTTGCGAGCCTCGAGCTATTTTTCCAGCCCTAGCGAGGCAGCCAGCCGTGCTCCTGCTCGCACCCCACGATCTCCTCTGCCTCTTAGGCGAGGCCACCCCTGGTCCCGTCCAGCTTTATCTCCTCTGCCGCCTAGGCGAGGCCGTTGGTCGCCCTTATTCCCTTGCCCGCCTGGATCTCCTCCTCCTCCGCCTAGGCGAGGCCGCCGGTTGCCCCGACTCTAGCCCCACCTGGATCGCCTCCTTCGAAGCCACCTGATCTCCTCCTCCACCTGGGCAAGACCGCTGGCCACCAGTTCCCCCTCCCCGCCTGGATCCCGCTGATTCATCTTAGTCGTACCCCTTTTTCCTTTGGTCTTGAATCTTGATGAATAATTAGTATATACCAAATAGGTTGTACCACCATGAACTTGTGGTCTTGATGTTCTGGATTGCTCATAGTTTGAAACGTTGAAATTTCTTGTCATTATGTTCCAGAGTTAGAACTTAAGAAAATTGGGATTTTGTAGGACCGGAAGGCGACTAGAGGGGAGGGGGGGTGAATAGACGCTTTCTTAATTTTTGCATCGATCAAATTCAACAAACACTTTTCTCCTATAGCTATGAAAGCTAAGAAGATCAGTAAATGCATAGAAGAAGCCTTGTGCTGAATCCGATTACCCCCTTAACCACAAGACTCAACAATGGAGAATTGATCTCAGGTAGACCCGGTCGGCCAAGCGCCAGCCCCAGCGGTCAGGTCAATTTGTGATCGACCGGCCAAACGACCAATGGCGGTCCGAAAAGTGGCGGTCGACCAGTTCTTGAATCGGTCGGACCGATTTAGTCCAGTGCCACTGCACAATGCCCAAATCCAAAACAAAAATTGGTCCAACTTTTGATTTAGCCGATGAAACTTGACCAAACTTGGAGCACACCTCCCTAAGGATATTTGGGACCTATTCCTAGCAACGATCGTCCAGATCCACGTCAATGCATTGACATTTTTAGGTTTTACCAAGGGAGAGTTCCAAACCTAGAAAAATAAAAAACTTGATCCAAATCTTGCTTGTGGGAGATTGATGATCTAGATGATTCTAGGAGTATTCCCACACATCATAGCACGGTAAAAGAGGTCAAGAGACCAATAAAAAATAACCGGATCAAGGAAGCACCACAATCATCAAAAGAGAGAAGCAAAAGCAATAGACCTCATCTTTGAACACACATCCATAGATTGATTCAAGATGTTGCTTGTCAAAGCCACTCCCTCAAGGAGGACAAGAGCTCAATCAAAGAGCACACAAACAATTTTCCCTCTAAACCCTAGCCTCTCCTCTCCTCTCCTCTCCAAACCCTAGAAAAATTAGGGTTTTTCTAAATGAATGCTTGGAGGCTTTTCCATCTCCCCCTTTCTATTTATAGGGTGACCAAGGGTTTCCAGTGGGCTCCCATTAAGGCCCAATACAAATGGAACACACACACACATATCTGTTGAAGCAATCGCCTGCTTCACCACGTGTAGCTTGATCAGCGGCTCTCATCATGTCGGCAAGTCTCTCCCGTCTGAATCCCATCGGAACCTCCAAGGTACTTGCACCGATCCCCGCGCCGCTTGATCCAACCAGCTGCAACGAACTGCCCGTTCGAACCATCTTGTCCATTCTGCACCATGATTGAGTCACACGACCTCACCCGACATCCATGATCGTTCTGGACCTCAGCTCTCCAAGCTTAGTCCCGATCCTCCACACAGATTATTGTCGTTGACACCGCAAGCCACACCTGCAAACAATAGACAAAGAAATCGTCTCCGGGAATAAGTTCTACACAACTTGACCCACATTAGCTCAACAATGCAATATACAACAATAAAGTATTGAAACTCATGCAATAGACACAATCAAAACACAACATCGCCAAGAAGGCCGACGAACAAGTGGAAGCCGGTCTGACTGCCCTACCCTACCGGTCTGACCGATTCACAACTGGTCTGACCGATTCTATAACGCCGGTCAGACCACCCAAAAAGACTTTGCCAAATTTTCAACTTGAAAATTTGAAACTCTCTGGAATTTTCATTTGAATAGAAATTTTGACTGGGAGCTCCAAAAATTATGTGATCACATCCAGGAGACTCCCCTCTCATGCCTACACAACCTATTTTTGGCCTAGCTCCAAATTCCATCAAGAACTGTGGCCGGTCGAACCGGTAATGCCTGCTGGTCGGACTTCCACACGGTCGGTCTGACCGTGGCTTGGCGATCGACCATTGTAACTGACGACATGAAGCTTTTCCAAAAATGCGAGATTCGGTAAACTAACAACGCCATTGCCAATTGACTCATCATCCTAAGATCATGCACATATCCCCACGATATCCATAGATTTAGCTTTAGTCAATCATATTCTTTTGACTGTGTTCTTTTGTTACCGAGCCTAGACGAGGCCTCGGTCTTTGAACCAGTCGAGCTCGAGCCCAACTCTAGGCTTGAAACCCAATTCAGGCTCGCTTGAGCTTAGCTCGAGATTGTATCGAGCTCGAGCCTAACATCCGGCTCGCTCGAGCTTGGCTCGTTTACAGCCCTAGACAACCTCTGCGCCCTCCCGTCCTCTGCCTTGACGCGTGGCTCCTGTTGCGCCTCCGCTGCAATGTTTAGCCTACACCGCTCTCTCAACTCCGCAATAGGCCATGTAGTGCCTCCGTAGTCACACTCCCTCGCCGCTCGTTGCCAAATTGTTCCCGCCAGAACCTATGAGGTGCCCTCACATGACAGCGACGAAGAGGGTGGGCTTAATCTGCTACAGGTTCACTAGTTCGGTGGCGGCGTCTGGGCAAATTGAGTATGAGGAGATGACTGGAGCCGCGAAAAGGAATTTGTGAGAGGAGGAGGAAGCAAACACGAATAAATTTTGTTGTGATGTGTTTTTTTTGTATTTCTCAGAGGTTTTTAGGGAGGTCAAAGGGGGAGGTGCCAGGGGGAAGGGAGAGCTAAATGTCGGCACACTGTTGCGAAATACCATAAGGTGCGAAAGAAGCGGTAATTTAGCATACAAACTTGTCAAAAGGTATGTGTTAACTAAGAGCTGCTGCTAAACAGAAAGGTTTCATCTAATCTGGTGCTCATTGGAAGGAAAATTATGAACACACATTGTGTAGTTATGAAAAGTTGGGCATCATCTATATGCACAGGTAGGGGTGCTACTGCTAGTGGTCTGGAACCCAACCCATAGCCACCTTCTCAACAAGCAGAGCTAGCAAACAAGACCAACCCACTTCTCCACTGCCCAAACCAATCCAACCCACAAGCAAAATCAACCCAAACCTTATGAAATATAAACCCCCAAAAATCTGTAAATACAAGAAAATAGAAAATGAAGAACTTCTTAAAATTACAAAGAATAAAAAATATTAGGAAAATAACGAAAAACATCATAAAACAACTAAGAATGCAGAAATACTAAAATCAGATAATTGAGTAAAAAAACTTAAAACAGAAAATGACCACAAAGTAAGGTAAATCTTAGCATTACATCTAGTAACATATCGATATTCATAACATCCAAAAGTGATTTAGCAATTAACAACTAGATTGTTGTAAATTCATCTAAATAAAGCTATTCTTCCAAAAAGGAATAGTAGCCTTAAAGAATCTCTTTTGCGGTGTTTGTCCTGCTTCCTGAATGAAAAAACGGCGACCGTGGAGATCTGCCAGGCCACATCCCATTCTGCATGATGCAAACACAGAAGATGCCATCAGGACATTGAGGACACACACATAGAGCCACCCTTAGCCTCAACTAACATTCAGAGGCTGCAACTTACAAACTAATACCGGTACTCCAAGGTACTACCATAGCTATTTCAATCTATGAAAAATGTTGCTTTTAGCATGTTGTATCCACCACAACAAAACATCAAAGCTCTTGCTTTTTCTCAAACTCTTCTTCCAAATACATGTCAAACTCTAACTTTGGTTCATGCCTCCCTCTCCTTTGTGACCTATACTGGGCAAACTCTTCTTCAAGTGTTCATTTCCCAAGAACTAGTGAACCAAAATTATGACCAACATTGCGTTGGCACAAGACACATAGTTTTCGCTGTTTCTTTTCATCCAACCCTTGGCCAATTCCACGTTTTTTGTCATCCAAGTTTTCAGACACATTCTCATAAAAGACATCCAAGAAATTCCGTGTTTTGATGGGTCTTATACGGTGGCGATGACAAGAGCAATGTTGAAGTCGTTGTCCTAATACTTAACAAACTTTGCATGCATAGCACTAGCCAATGCCTTTAACACATCATTGATCTTCCAAGCCTGATCTTCTACAGCATGACTCAACACAATGTGCAAGAACAGATGTGGAGTTGGTTTCCTATCAGCTGAGACTACCTTTGTAAAGCTTTGATGAGAGCCCATATTGCCTCAGCATTTTTCCACCCTTAATTATCTGGTGAAGGTTCAGATTTTTGGGTGGCGTATCTATTCAGTACAACTTTATACTATAGAGCTTCTCCAGTTATTTGGAATGTGGAATTCCAATGATTTGATACATGAGGAGCCAGACTATATTGCGTAGGAAGACCCATCCTAGCAGCAATCCCATTGAATGCTTGAATTCATCAGGGTGAAGAATCAATATGCCTAAGCTGGTGGCGTAGCTTTTCTATTGCCACCTGAATCGGTCTCATTCCATCTTGAACAATGATATTTAGTATGTGTGCATAAAATTTGATATGAAAATGCTCACCGCCATACAATACGTTGGTACTCCTCTAATAATCTACTTGCTACATTGTTGTTGCTTGCACTATCTAGGGTTAGAGTAAACAATTTACCCTTTGTACCCCACTCAATGAATCACTTGGTAATAGCCTCCTAAATGGCTAAACCTGTATGTGGATACTTGGTATCTTTGAATGCTATTATTTTCTTCTTGAGGTTGAAGTTGGCATCAATGAAATGAGTAGTGATACACATGTACCCTACGTTTTGTACCAAGGTCCACAAGTTGAAGGTGATACATATCCGAGAGTTGAGGCTTTGAAGCTCAACCCGTAACTCCTGCTTTCTTTGTTCACACAAACTAAAGTAATCACCATGAATTTTTTGATGCCCGAAGAATCTAAAGGTTGGTTGCACGGACACCATCCATTCCTATTGGTACATCTCTAGTTTGCTCAAACTGGTTGGTACTATTGTCTATTGATCAGTCAAACTGACTAAAAAAATAAAGCATAGGCACTTAAATAATTCTTCATTGCTACTAGTCAAAAGCAGCATGCTTCAAAGAAAGGATGAGGATCAGAGACCAACCCACACAAAGCACGAAAATTCACAAGCATTGATCAAGGACCCCACTTAACCTCTTGATCGAACAATGTAGCTTCCACGACTGCAAATTGGTAAAATAATTGTCTCAAAGCAAAGATACAATCATCTGGCCCCATTGCTCTCTAGTAGCAGCATCAATCAAGAACATGACAACATGAGTGTGGTGCGTAACCAAAGATGAGAGGCACACCCGGGCGTGGAGTGAATGAGACCGGAAGTCCACGCACTCGGTTCATGGTCCACGGTCCGGGATCACTATGCACTTAACAGCGCATGCCCGCATGTTAGCATAACATCAATGCATTAAGTGAAAGTTAACACATGCTTTGTCGACAGAAAGCATTGGTTTAACCTAATCTGGCCGGGATTTACTTAATCATTAGCAGCTATAGTAACTGCCCACATTCGGACACCAGAGCAAGGCACAACCGCGAGCTTGCCCGGCGGCTCGCCGCCGCCGTGGTCCATGACGCCGTGAACTAAAGGCAGAAATGGGTTCCTTGGATGCTCGCGAACCTATTGGTAGCCGGAGCATGACCGGCGGTGAACTCTAGTGGTGGTGCGACGGTGACAAGCGGTGGTGACCCTACGGTGAAAGTGGCTAGCGCAATTTGGCGTTGAATTAAGCAAATGAATGAGCACAAAAAGTATCTATGGGGCATAAGGAACCTACCGGAGCCAAGGAAATGACCAGAGAATCTCGGTGTTGCTCCAGTGACGCTGACCGTGCGGCGGCAAAGAGAGCTCCACGTGGAGAAAGCGACCTAAGCAAAGGGAAGAGAAAAGAATGGTCGTGGTAACTCAAGTAGGACCAGTAGATGGTACCACAGAAAGGAATTGAAAAGAAACACAACACACCGGAGATGGGGAAGATGGAGTTGTTTTTGGATTTTTCGGCAGAATCTCAAAAATTCTGATGATCCTATGGATCAATGTGCAAATCGATTGAGGGAAATCAACCCTTATACCTTAGAACATGATATGGCACGCTAAGAAAAAGAAAGAACTCACCGGAGCAAAAAAGGACACGGTGTCGCACTAGCGGGCGTGCTCTGGAGATGTCGAAAGACAAGCCCGCGTTCCCAAGGCAACGCTACAAGGCAAGAACTCAGCTTAGCAGGATGGAAACGACATGGAAGAAGGAGAAGACCGACGCACGAACCAAAGAACGTACCCCAGTAAGGGAATAAAATTCACCCAACTCGTCTGAGCGGCCGAGAGGAGAGAGCTGAGGTTTTGAGAGGCTTCCACAACAGAAAATTCAACGGAGTCAACTCGTGGAGCCTATGGATTAGGCGGCGACGGCGGTGGCAAAGCGCCATGAGTTTGCATGCATGGAGAAACGAGGATGCAGTGCCACCTCGTTCAGGCGCTCAACGCTGCGTGGCATGGCAAAGCGGTGTGGAGACAACGAGACCGACCGGTGAGCCCCGATCATTAGTGGCATAGCGAAGTGGTGCGGTCGGGTGGCGTGAGCGAGTGGGTTTGGTGCAATCAAGTCAAGTGGATCGAGTCGCAACAGTGCATTAGGTTTAGGTCAGGTCTACTGTCGGGACCCAAAAATACAATTCTTGACCGTCTGTGTATAATGCACTAGTCTAGGATCACGCTAGTGTACACAATATTTGCTTGGTCACGGCAAGGTCTCGAACTTGAGGCCCATTAGAAACTCGTGGCCTACAAGAATTCAGATCACCATCCAAATCAAATCCCAGCCCTTTAAGTGTGCGACCCTATAGGTTCATGTGTAATCGGTTGTGACTCGGAAACTCTTTTCCGACCATTAGTCGTCAGCGGTGCCTAGCAGCACATAACGATTCCCAAACACACATAGAATATATCGGACGAACCTTAATGCAATATGATATATGACCAGGTCCATATCACTAACGACCAGCTCGTATCTCTATACGAGCAGTTCATATATGGTCTCGACCAGTTCGTAACTCCTTACGACTAGGTTTCGACCACTTAGTGACCACGTTCGACCATCCTATGACCAGGTCGTATCTCCATACGACTAGTCCGTATCTAATCGAACTGAAAGGCCTTCTCGTGCATTCTCCCTTTGCCTCACGATGTCTGGTTGAACTCCAGGTGAGATGTTGTGTCATCCATGGACTATTCAATACTTTCTCGATCGAGTTGTCTGATAACTACATGTGGTCGACACTTCGACCACTAGTGGCATGGCCATGCACTTTCTTTATCCGACCACAACAAGGGGCCCAGAGACATCTCTCCTGATATATTAGCAGGGGCAAATCTCATCTCGACAGTCACATCCCTCCGCATGGTTCATAGCATACTCGAAAGCTACCTTTATAACCACCCAGTTACAAGTAGCATTTGGCAACCCCTAATAGTGCTATTATACATATTGGAAACTATGCTGATATCTGGTCTAAGGATTTATGCATCATCGTTACTTGAGATCAACTAATGACACAAAGAATCATAACAATCTCAATAGTGTCTCAAGGATGGGTCTATCCAACCCAATGTTCTGTAACGTGCTCATATTATTGATTCGATATCCCTACATCCATGACCGGTGAAACATGGTCTTCAATCAATACATGTGTTGGTTGTAGAGTCACTGGTGTTCCGACCAGGGATACATTTAGAATGATATCATATGAGTTAAAGAGTTTCACCAACAAGTCACATACTTATTGATCTATAACTAATGATTCATTCAAGGAACATGATAACATATTATCAAAATCATGAACATAATGAAATATTGTCATCTCTATGATTGCCACTAGGGCATATTTCCAACAGTTTCAACATAGATGAATATCGATCCACACAAGATGATTAATAGAATAAACAACTAATTTGAATAGCAAATAATAGTTTTGTCCTTATGGTCGGGTTGACAACTAATAAGTCATGTAGGGTTGACAATAATTAAAATAGCAACATCAAATTTTTTTTTAACTCCAGCGGAATCCCATCAATTCACCACAGGCAACCGACTGGGATCAAGATCCTAACGATCAGCACCTTCGTAGAACTCCTCCTCAATTGCAGGCGAAGACTTCTCCACTTCTGTTGAATGTTTGAAGAAAGCATGAGTACACAACCGTACTCGCAAGTCATACTGTGAGACCCCGGTTTATCGGGCTTGTAATGCTTAACCATCCACTTGGCCCTAGCATCACAAATAAGATAATCCGAGACTCGAGACATGTATACTTCCCAGAAATGCAGTATACACACCTCCTTACAAAGTTCATGCATCAATCCCATTCATTCACATAGAACCGAAGCAAAAGCAACCATCCAGAAGATAACATAAATAAAGGATAGTTATTACAAAGAGAGGCCGTAGGCCAAATGACATATACATATAGAATTTGAGCAGTGAAGCAAAAGTGCCATAAGATGGCTATAAAACAAAAGAGCCAATCGGTGTGCCTTTAACCCACAAGGCAACCGAGGACCGCCAAGCTAGTCGTCGAATCCACGACATTTCACAAAAGTGAGGCCCTTGGGGCTCACCTTCTTCCACAAACAAAAGCAAAGGCAAAAGCGGTGAGTACTTTGAATGTACTGCATAAGACTTACATGTGGAATAACAAACTGTATATATACTACATGCAAGCTCATTGAAGTGGAGGCTGTATGTTTTATTTTAGCATAAAGCAAGTTTCCATTTGCAATAATGTAATAGATTGAAAGCAATTTAACAAATCTGTTTTAATGTTCAATTAACCGAAAGAACAACATTAATAACAGTAAATAGATGACAACAACAATCCTGGAAGTGACTAAACCATTAGTCACCACAACAATAGCATGAATTACCCATTCATGCCAACCATGTCAAATTTTAATTTAAAAGGTTGTAGTCTAGTTCTTGCACGACCTTACCAAGCATGTCCATAACCTAGGACGAGGCTATTCGAATAGTTTAATACCCTGCAGGGGTGTACCAATGTACCCACATGCCAGACCGCCTTTTTGCCACATGATTAGCATACTTCCTTTGGTATGCCAGCACAGCTAAGTCCTACGAGATATTTCCAATATTGTGTACTAACTACGAGTCGCCCGTATGGATAGAAACCCATACGTTGTGTCGGAGTCATTGTAAAGCCTCGGTCAACTACCCGTCGCAGGTAAAGCCTTGGACAACTACAATGCTCCTCGAGGTGGAGAGCCTACCCGGAATCTCCACCACCGCACACCCAACACAAGAACACATATCCTTTTTCACGCAACACACACCACCCCCTCCTGCGACTCGGAGATAACACACGCCAAAGTACTTAGTCAAGAGAGGTCTCATATCCCTCTCGCGTGGTTAGCACGCATAAGCGCTTGGCTTAGTGACACAAGTAACTCGGTCCTTGATGACCTAGGCACCATTCCATTCACACCAACAGATCACACCAACATACCATTGTGCCCAAGTCTAAAACAGTTTTATTTTCAGTTTTTGACTTTACAAAGTAACAAAGCACAAGTGCTGGACATAATGGAATAATAAATAAATGTGTGATCAAGATCATCGACTAAAATCGATGATCGCCCATTGCTACCGTAACTAAGCATTTTTAAGCAATTTCAATTCGTATTCTACTAAATGACAAGAGCTCATCCATCGAACTCAAATCATAGCAAATAACCTAGGCTCATGGTAGTAGAGGATAACCAATTCCTACAGATTTTGCAACTATAGGATACTAAGCATAATTTAACAACAAAATAGCAATGCATACATACAAGTTGAAATCAATATATTAGACTTGAAAAATAATGGGATTAACATGATCAAACTGCTTGCCTGCTTGCTGTGGGTCAAGATGTTGCTGAGGATCAATAATGTTGTCAACGTGCTCTCCGGATCCTAACGAGAAAACGAAAAACAACCGATAAGAACGAATAAAAGGCAAAGACCCAACAGTAAACCTTCTCCAAAAATTTTAAATTTTTTACAGTAGCAAGATCATGATTTATAAAGAATTTAGCAACAAGAACCAATTGATTTGGATTCTTAATGCCAAAGATATGACCAAAACAATTTTGCTCAGCTTTTATAAATAAAAAATGCTACTATTCATTAGCAAAATTTTCTGGAGCTATACTGAGGTTGGAACCATTTTTAAATTAAAGTTTAGTTAAAAACATAACCAACAAAATTTGAATCAACCGAAAAGGATTTAAAATGAATTAGTTATGCATTTTACAAGTTATCACATTTTCAGATTGATAAATAAATCTTTTGGAAAATCGAAATCTGAAATGGCGTGGACGAGCGGGGCGTTGATCTTGGATCAACGGTCCGCGTCCAGCCATTGACGTTGCAGCAGCGCGGCCGCGAAACTTCTGTCGTTAACCGTTGGATTTGGATCCAACGGTCCACGACCACTTTGGTCGAGCGGCGCGAGCGTCCGGAACCTCGTCGTCGGCCGTTGGATCTGGATCAACGGTTCACGTGGATCGGTAGCCGGGCGGTTTGAGCGTTCCCACGCTCGTGAGCCGTCGATCCGGGATCCAACGATCCACGTTAACTCGAATCGGGACCGTTGATCTTGGATCTAACGGGTCACCAACCGAAGTCGCGCGACGAGTTCAAAACCCTCGTGAATGTGGGCCGTAGATCTTAGGATCAGCGGTTCACATCATTTCACGTTCAAACCGTTCCCATTTTCGTCCGACAAAAACTATGGGAAGAACGGCTGCGCGTGCGCTCAGCCATGGCGGTGCGAGCAAAAGCCTAAAATGGGTTCTTAACACTCTTGCGCACGCAATGGTACAGCCAGTTTTAGTCTGCGGCGACCTAGAACGCCAAGAAGCGGAGAGCGACATGGTGACCAAAATGACCGAAAGCAAAACGCAAACGAGCTGTTTGCGGTCCAAGGGAGCGAGTGCCAAGCAACTAGGGACTAATAAGAAGTTACGAGCCCAAAGAAGGCCATGAGAGGAGGGTCGAATCGGCGGGTGAAGAAGAATAGCGGTTTCGGCGAAAAGGGGCAATCAGAAATTGATCGCTCTCTCTCTGTCAAAAGCAAAATTGACAGAGGGTTAATACTCTTCGAGATGCTAAGTGGCGAGGAAGCATGATTCGAGTGAGAGGGCGGGAACACCACTTTCATAGAAGAGCTTGGAGCTTCAACAATGGCGTAGAGGAAAAATTTCACGAAGGAGCTCACTCGGTGCACTAGAAGTGATCTTTGAAGCTCAAGGGTGTTCAATGAATGCTAAGGAAGCCTCGATAGAGTTTTATGTCATACCACAAAATCCAATTTATAGATCATGGCTTATTCTAAAGGAATGACTTCTATGGTTCTTTTGCAGAAATACAACATTTGCAATTGAATACCAATAATAGATTGAAAATAATATTTAAAACAAATAAGCAATAATAATTTGGCATTTTTTTCACAAAGACACAGTCTAAATAGGTTATTCACATAGCCATATGACTTAGATCACACAGCTCCCCTTCCCAAATGTTTTATGAAAATCTAACCCTCGTGTGAAATCCCCGAGCATGTCCATGACCGCGGACGCGGCTATTCGAATACATTGGTTAACACTTTGCAGAGGTTGTACACTTTACTCACATGATATAATTAGTGTAGCTAGCACAAATCATAACAAAACCTTTCAGAAGCTTCATTTCAAGCATTGACACTCCCGATGTGCTTTACCGTCGTCCAATTTATGCACACAGCTCTTGGTACGACACACACAATTGGACAGGGAAGCAGCGAACCGTCCGCAATGTGAGAATCACGCCTCCACCCTGGCACACAGCCTAACCTACAATCTGAGTTGTCAATGTCAAGACTCCATAGCCTATTAGGTTAGGCCCGTCCTATCAGGCATGTGGTTACACAGAAGGCCCAGTTCAATGGAGCACAAAGTTAAGTCCTTAATTGACCAAGGCAAGACTTCTAATTTCTAACTAATGTCACACAGACCAATATTCTCATGCACAAGGCTTCCGCTGTATCACACAGTATCCACCACTTGCCTTAGTCTAAATCTTTTCTCACCCTGTTTGTTAAGTGCAACACATACCATCAACGAATAATGGCAAACAGCGCACATAGTTTTATCACACAGTTCTATAATCACATAGTCAAGTTTATATTTGCAACTCACATGAGATGATGACTCATAGCATGCATAAGCAATCTACTCGTATCTAACCAATCCACGTTGGTGCTACGATAATATCAATTAATAATGAACCAACCTAGGGTGACAAAAGATCATGGCATAACAATAGACAAGGTGGATGTAACAAATTGAATTAATAACTAAACCCAAAAGTATTTAAATAAATACTTAAAGTGTTATTCTATCAAATGGAACTAACAAATTAAAAATAAGATTAAAGCATCAAATGAAACATCCGCCATAATTCTTGGCTACTACGAGTACATATAAATCCATCACCGTGAAGGGTGAACTTAGTCCAAAACATAAAAGTACTAGCAAGAGTATGAGACTTGGGTAAACAATCGAATTTATTTGTCATGGGTGAATATAAGTGAAGTGCACCAAACTACCCCTTCCCATGCATGTCGTTGCCTCAAGAAGTACCTAAAAGAAAAATAACAACAAGCGTGAGTCCATGACTCAGCAAAGTACAACGGAGATAATCAATAAAACATTATGAGTAGCCAACAAGGATATCAATTCATCACATGAACATCAGCAAGGAATCATATATTATTTTCTTACACTGGAATGCAATGCATATGACATGAATGCTATGTCTTTCTTCTTTGCAGTTGCCGGAAATGCCGAGTAGTGCATCCGTCGATGCATACCCAAGCATGTGCCCTCAAGCACAGGGACCTCAAGCCCACACTCCACGAGTGTAGGGACTCATGCCCGTCCAATACATGACGGGGACCTCATGCCCATCCAATGTATGACGGGGACCTCAAAAGAAACAAATCTTGGCTACCACGTAGTCCAAGGTTCAAGAATGAATGCCATGATGCAATTTGAACTTCACAATCTCAATCCATCATGAGAGTATAATATTCAACGACATTAGCTTAGAAGTAAAACTCATAAGTAAAACATAACTTTTATTATGAACGATTCGAACCAATTCATTCAATACTATTTGTACTTGCCTCAACCGTGAGAGGAACGATGACGACGGGAAGCCTTCAACCCAGGTGATGAGGACATCGACCCTAAGGATACAACCACTGCTTCAACCTGCTGCACTGCATCCTCTACTTCCTTTACTTCACCAATATCTTCTCCAATTGGACTTTCGGCTAATGCAATGCCATATTACCCAATTGGATCGAGCTACGTCTACATGCCATGGTGCTACGTCTACATGCCATGGTACTATGTGTACATGCCATGGTGCTACTACATGTGCCAAGCAGGAGTTCAAGCTGGATACATTTTGGTCAGATCAGTTCGGAATCAGCCTGACATCACCAACTTAAAACAGGCGTAACTTTTGCAAACGGAATCCGATTCAGGTGATCTTGGGCATGTTGGAAAGCTTATTCCAAGACCTTCCCAACAGATTCAGCTTCACCTCCAAATTCCTTCCGGACTGATCGCAATCATCAAAAGAAGACGTTATATCACTTGTTTGGGCCAACCTGGGCTTTGTAATCATACTGAACTTGGCCCATCTGCCGGTGGCCCACCCGGGTGCGTGGTTACTGTTCACATTAACAGTACTCGCAGCCATTAGTACCACCCCACTGGTTCATTTAGTTTTGTGGCTCCTAGTTCCCTATTTAAGGAGTTCGCACCCCCTCTAGTTTTCTGGGATTTTGTTTAGTTAAAAGTTAGCCTTGTTGCAACTTCGTGTATTGGCTTGTGTCGACTAGACCAACCATAATACTGCTTTCGAAATCCCAATTTCAATATTTTAATCTTTATTTGCAATTTTAGATTATTTTACCTTGTTCTTGTGTGCTTCTTTGGTGTATGCAGAAATCGACCTTCGTGGTCAGGTCAACCGGGTATTCGTGCACGGTTGATAACGACTTGTCAATTAGTTCAGCGATTGCGTGGTTTCGAGCCTTGCGTGTTCGTAGCCGAGATCGTCAGAGTTGAGCGACGCCTACCGGACTTATCGTTTTCATCGAAAGATCGGGCCAACAAATCAAACCTTAGGGTTCATCAGGTGGTATCAGAGCTACAGTTCTTCAGTGAGAGTTTTCTTGTTTTCTAGTAGTAGATTCATTTTTCATACCTAGAGTCCAAAAATTGCCAAAAAAATTACATCTATCATCCATAACGAGCCCCTTGAGCCTTTTCAATTTTTTATTTTCAGTTTGCTTGTTGAATCTTTGGTAGCATTGTCATGTCTAGTTGCTGATCTTTAGCTCTAGTTATTGTCTAGTTGTTCGTTGTCTAAATTGCTTCTCGTGTTCTTCCTTCGCGTCGCTTGATCGTTGTTTTAGGGTTCATAGTTTTTACATCTAAATATAAAATTTGTGGGTTAGAACTCCTCTAACCTGCCCCAAAAAAGAGAGAACACTTTGCTGTTTTTTTTGCGACTCGCGGAAAACCGTAGGGTCAGAAAAATAATAGAAGGAGAAAGAGGCTGCCACACAAAACAAAAGTCATGGTAGAAAAAAAAAATCTTACATCAAAAACCAGTGAAAATTGTTGGAGCCCTTCTACATATAGCCACAAGCTTGCATAAAATTTTTTAGCAAGATTAACACACGGAATCAAAAGATATAGCAATTTAAAGATTGAAACCGAGTCGGTTTCCAGTCCGAGTACGATTCCGTTTTCGAGAGACCTTCAGTAAAACGGGAATAACTTTTGCATATGGTGTCCGATTTGGACATTCTTAGACTCGTTGGAAAGCTAACAACGAGGCGCATACTTTCCACTTAATGCACTAGTCTCCCTCCAGGGAACCCAAAATCGGTCATTTTCGGCCACGAATTCGCGTCACAAGTTTTTGGTTTCGGTTTTTGCCATTTCTTTCTGTCTTCCCTTCAGAATTTGGGGTTCGCCTCAATTGCAAAGTTATAGATCTCATCGAAACCTTTCAAATGAGTATATATAAGCCATATAAAACTTTACTTTTTAATCTCTTGAGACTAACTATTATTTTTTGCTTAAACTAAAGGGCTGTTTACGCTGCACGTTATTCCGTTTTTGTGCTCTACATCGTGTGAACCAGCTTGTGCCCTACAAAGAAGTTTGAGTAGTTGGTTAGCGTCTCTCCTAGCACTTGTTGTGAGGTTTTCCATTGCTTACATCAAGTCACATTTATCTTTGCGTGTGCATACATACACATCTCTTAGTGGGGCTTTGATTAGCTAAACTTTGATTAGACTAGGATCAGCATTTGTGACTAGTACTTTGAACTGCTTTTCAACTTTGCATGCTGAATTGAATAATTGCTATTCCTTTGCTACAAACTAGCCTTCCGAGCTTCACTTCCTACTAACTCAGCAGGTGTCATTCCTCGCAATCGTTGGGCTGATCACAAGTGATAGTATCACGAACCAGTCACCGGTTGTACCACTTCCTTGCTACATTGGTAAGAACTGGGTATAAGCTTGAGTGTGAGCGACTTGTGAAACTCCAGAACCTAGTAGTTCATAGGGACATATACACTGTGATTGGTTCTTTGTTTTCTACTAACAATGACAGGGTCACATAGATCTACACATGGTGTAGACAATAATGACCACTCTTTGGGGCATACTGGTGAGGGATCTTTCACACCTCGCACGAGAGAGCTCGTGCGGTACATTGAGCACTCGCTCGGCGAGAGTGGTCGCGATGCCTTGGATAAGATCAATGACAATCTCGTGGCGCTCCACACACGCGTTGCGCTCCTCGAGCGTCAGCCACTTGCTGACAACATGATCCATGATCATGAGCCAAGAGTGGAGGACCCTCCTGCTCGCCGTGCACCACCTCCTGCTCGCCGCACACCACCTCCTGCGTGCCGCACACCACCTGCGGTCCACTCTTGGGCAGATGAGGTGGAAGAAGAAGATGTGAACAATTACACCGCGTCTGAAGCAGATTGGAGCCAATATGCACAATGATCGTAACCATCGTCGGCTTCGTCATAAT
Source organism: Hsuehochloa calcarea (assembly GCA_036346395.1). Classification (NCBI taxonomy): domain Eukaryota; kingdom Viridiplantae; phylum Streptophyta; class Magnoliopsida; order Poales; family Poaceae; genus Hsuehochloa; species Hsuehochloa calcarea. Next base: position 37,881,307 of record CM070610.1, read on the forward strand.
CGTCAAGGTATGGGACAAAATCAACGTGAGGTACGTGACCATAATAATGCATTTGGTAAAATTAAATTCACTATGCCTTCTTTTGCTGGAAAATATGATCCTGATGCTTATCTCACATGGGAACTTACCGTAGAACAAAAATTTGCTTGTCATGAATTCCCTAAAGATAAGAAAGTTAGAGCTGCTACTAGTGAGTTTTCTGATTTTGCATCTATTTGGTGGAGTGAATATGGTCGTACTCATCAGGACATACCTTGAACATGGAATGCTTTGAAAAGAGCAATGAGATATAGATTTGTACCTTCATATTATTCTCGTGATTTGCTGAATAAATTACAACGTTTAAGACAAGGTAGTAGTTCTGTAGATGATTATTATCAAGAATTGCAAACTGGTTTATTGCGTTGTGGTCTAGATGAAACTGAAGATGCTAAGATGGCTAGATTTTTAGGAGGTTTAAACCGAGAAATTCAGGACAAACTTGATTACAAAGAATACAATTCTATCACTCGTTTGTTCCATCTTGCTTGCAAAGCTGAAAGAGAAGTGCAGGGTCGACAGTCTCGCCCTAGGGGCAATTTTGAAGGATCTTTTGCAGGTCGGCCAAGTCAGCAACAACACGTGGCACCTTCCTCAAGCCGTGTGCCCCCTTCTGCCCCTTCCACTCCTGTGCATGTCCCTAATGCAAGCAAATCAACAGAGGTACAAGTCCCTACAAAAAGTGCTTCGTCCGTTGCTTCGACAGGGCGATCTAGAGATGTACAATGTCACCGTTGCAAAGGATTTGGGCACTTGATGCGTGATTGCCCAAGTCAGCGAGCTTTACTTATTAAGGACAATGGTAAGTACACTTCAGCTAGCGATATTGAGGAAGAACAAGTTTTGGTTGCAATTAACAATGCAGGTGATGAAACTGAGGAAGAACATATAAGCCATGAGGCCTCTGACATGTACCAAAGCTTAGTTGTCCAGCGTGTGCTAAGTGCCCAAATGGAGCTTGCTAAACAAAATCAACGTCATATTTTGTTTCAATCCAAGTTTGTCATCAAGGAACGTTCATGTAGAGTCATCATTGATGGCGGAAGTTACAACAACCTTGTTAGCATAGACATGGTCGAGAAGCTTGGCTTGACCACAACACAACACCCTCATCCTTACTACATTCAATGGTTGAATTCTTATGGTAAGTTGAAGGTGACTAAACTTGTGCGCGTACATATTTCTATTGGATCATATCATGACTATGTTGATTGCGATGTCGTACCATGCAAGCATGCTCATTATTATTAGGTAGACCTTGGCAATATGATAGATATACAGAACATCATGGTAGATCTAATCATTATACTTTCACATATAAAGAAAGAAAAATCACTTTACTTCCAATGTCTCCTGCTACCATATTACAGGATGAATTAGAAAGATATGAGAGAACAAGTACGGAGAACACAAAAGATGATCATAAGATTATAGCTCCAAGTGAAATTAAATTGAAAGCTCCTGTTATGTTAGCTACAAAATGTAATTGCATTGATATGGAAAAACATAAATCTGAATGTCATACTATGATTTGCAAAGAATCTCAGCGTCCATTAGAAGAAGTGCATGTTTCTTTGGCTCATGTTGCTACTAATCTTTTGCAGGAGAGTGATGACTTGGGGAAAACGAATGAGTCAAGGACGACTCAAATTCAAGAAAGGGAGGACGATGAGGACATCGACCCTAAGGATACAACCACTGCTTCAACCTGCTGCACTGCATCCTCTATTTCCTTTACTTCACCAACATCTTCTCCAATTGGACTTTCGGCTAATGCAACGCCATATTACCCAATTGGATCGAGCTACGTCTACATGACATGGTGCTACGTCTACATACTATGGTACTATGTGTACATGCCATGGTGCTACTACATGTGCCAAGCAGAAGTTCAAGCTGGATACATTTTGGTCAGATCTGTTCGGAATCAGCCTGACAGCACCAACTTAAAACATGCGTAACTTTTGCAAACGAAATCCGATTCGGGTGATCTTGGGCTTGTTGGAAAGCTTATTCCGAGACCTTTCCAACGGATCCAGCCTCACCTCAAAATTCTTTATGGACTGATCACAATCATTAAAAGAAGACGTTATATCACTTATTTGGGCCAACCTGGGCTTTGTAATCATACTGAAGTTGGCCCATCTGCCGGTGGCCCACCCGGGGGCGTGGTTATGAACAGTAACCTACAGCCTTTACTACCACCCTACTGGTTCATTTAGTTTTGTGGCTCCTAGTTCCCTATTTAAGGAGTTCGCACCCCCTCTAGTTTTCTGGGATTTTGTTTAGTTAAAAGTTAGCCTTGTTGCAACTTCGTATATTGGCTTGTGTCGACTAGACCAACCATAATACTGCTTTCGAAATCCCAATTTCAATATTTTAATCTTTATTTGCAATTTTAGATTGTTTTACCTTGTTCTTGTGTGCTTCTTTGGTGTATGCAGAAATCGACCTTCGTGGTCAGGTCAACCGGGTATTCGTGCACGGTTGATAACGACTTATCAATCAGTTCAGCGATTGCGTAGTTTTGAGCCTTGCGTGTTCGTAGCCGAGATCGTCAGAGTTGAGCGACGCCTACTGGACTTATCGTTCTCATCGAAAGATCGGGCCAACAAATCAAACCTTATGGTTCATCACCAGGTGCTCACCACCACCTGGCAACCGTAAAGTATACTAAATATACTATTCAAAAAATACACCTCACAGCAATGGAACAAAATGGCATCAATCGCTCCTAATCACAACCCGAACTTAACCAATGCACTCCAAGTCACAATCTATCCAAACAGACAACTGTCAAAGAAAAATCCATAACTTTTAAGTCAAAACTCTAAAAGTTATGAATCCAACTTTCTTGGAATCTACACAAGCACGGCTACAACTTATCAAGTGATCGAAAGATCAAATTACCCCTCTGAACCTTTGTTTTTAATCCCGAAGACCATTCTGTCATCTTCGATACTACTAACTTGGGAATTTCTTAACTTTTATTTGGTACGTCCAAATTCAATGGTCTAGGACTCTATGGAAATATAACAAAATTATCTACAATAACTTAGTTGGCAAGATTCTCTACTTCTACCATTAACATGATCTAATTAAAGTTGAAAACTTTAAGTCATAATCTGACAGTCTGAATGAACAACAGTACAAGAAAAATCAATATCTTTCAAATGACTGAACCAAAATTCATGATCTTTGTCAATCTGAAAATCTAATAAAATTTCCTACGAAATGTGTATTGGGAGACCCCCTGAATCGGCCATTATCTAAACCTTATCTATTAAACAAGACGACTGTTGTAATCTCGTTAGGGTTTCTGGACAACAGTAAAGAAACTAACGTATCTCCCAAACTACAACTCTGAATTGGGTGATCTCAGACTCTATGGAAAGCTGAGAACAAACCCCACAAATCTCTAGAGACCCTAACCACCAATTCTGAATTTAACTATGCAAAAACTGACGAGCAAACAGAGTACACATTTCTTATGTAATCGCAACACTTCAACAATCCTCTAATCGATAGCAATTAAGGATCAAACCGGCTCCAAACAACGGGGAGATGATCGTTGCCCCTTGAAGACGCTACTGAAACTCGCTGAAGATCTCTTACGAAGAACTCCGTCTTCCCGATTCTCCTTCCCCTCACCTTTGGTTGTGCGCATCTCGGCTTCTCCCTTCTTCTTAGCCTAGGACAACAAGGAGGAGGCACCAATGGAGAGGAGTGGCGCCTGGAGGCTGCTGGACAAGGGAGAAGGCGGCCTTGAGGGAGGTGGAGGTGCAAGGAGAGGGGAGAGGGACATGGGCATGCGGCCAGGGGGTGGCGGCCACAAGGGTGGGGTGGCTAGGGTTTAGGTGGGGGAGGACACGAGGCGCCCCCCCTTTTGGTCGGCCAATCTTGGGCCCCCTGGGTAAGGGCCCGAGGCCCAGGTTGGCAAACAAACACCGAAAAACCCCTGAACAAAACTTTTATTCTTTTTTTGCATGCTTTCTTAGAAAAATAAACAAAGTATTACAGGTAAAGTGTACAACCTCGCAGAGTGTTAATTAATCTATTAGAATAGTCGCGTCGCGGTCATAGACATGTCCGGGGATTTTACACGAGAGGTATTTCTTTATAAAATGTGTCGGAGTATGAATGTGAAGTTCACTTGATGAATATTACTTTCATTTAGTGAATGTGTAATTCACTTTATGGTTTGTGTCGGTTGGTGAATGTGGGATTCACTCATTGGTTTAGTTGGGAAGTGAATGAGAAGCTCACTGGTTGATTTCAAAGAAATGGTTTACTTTATTTACTTTTGTCTTGTAAATTTTGCATTTCAATCTATTTACCATATTTATTGTCAATATTGCTTTATGCAAAAGAACCGTAGAGCTATTTCTTTGTTGAAGCCTTGTATGAATATTAAATACCTATTGTTTCCCTACGACTTATTGAGTACTTTATGTACTCACAATTTTAAATTCTGTTACCCAGTTGAAGATTATCAAGCCGCTCAAGAGTTCTACGAACAAGTGTTTTGTGAAGCCTCTGTGGATTATGATGCGTTCTCTACTCGATTGTCTGTGGGTATGTTAATTGGTTTTTTCAAGTTTTTTCGTTCCACTACAAGAGTTTATCTGTTTATTTATCCCTACGAGGCAAGTTAAGTAAACATTGACCATACGGTCTAGTCATTATTATTACTATTTGTATTTGAGATCTTTTTAGTTAAATTAATAAATTATTTGTATTTCATCGATGTTTCCTGTGTGAACTAATTACTAACCTGAAACTAATTCAAAATGTGAGGACCCGGATTATTTCCGTAAGACTGAGGCTTTTTCGGTCTTATGGAAATAACTAAGGGCCTCAAGTGAATGAATTACATCTTAACTCCATCCAAGTGAGAGGGCCTGACCGAAACTAGAGCCCCGGTAATCATGCGTACTGCTCCTCTGCGAGCACTACATGATGATCGGTTCTCCAAATAGTCAAAGTCCACAATTACACAAGTTAAAAGGGGATTCACAACAGCGAGTATAAGACCGTGTTGGCTCCCAAGATCAGCAACCAACACACTCATACTCTCATTCAACGTTGATCACATCCATACAACAACATACATTGATAATCCAAAAGACATACAACATAATAGTTAAGTCTACAACTATTACATGACGTCCGACCAGCCAAATTCAAATAAGAGTACTAAGTAGCAGTGGAAGCAAGGTAAGTAAAGCAAATGGTCCAGCATGGTGTGCCCATATCCCAAGGCAACCGACTGGGAGTTAAATAATAGAACTATTCGTTAGCATCACCATAGTCGGTCGCTAACGAACTCATCGATCGGTAGTTTATCTTCACCTATAATTACAGCAAGCGGGTTGAATACAAAACGTACTCGCAAGTATTACACAAAGGTAAAATTAGTTATGCTTAATGGACAATCAAAGAATAGCATTAGTGGCTTTAGTTTTACGAAAGATGCAACAATTTTTGACCTACACGTACTAGTTTTTCAATTGCCATTTCAAAATCAGATTTGAAGTAGAAGTAAAGCATGTGATGAAGTAACACACTGATAAACAAATGAATCAAACAAATACCAAAGTGATAGCCCACTTTGATATACTAAAATGCATGAACACCCATTCATGCTGAATGCCAAGTTGTAACCATCAATTTTAATGCAAAGTTTAACAATAGTGTTTCCCGAATCCAAGTGATCGTCCGTAACCATGGACACAGCTATTCGAATAGATTTATCTCTGCAGAGGTGTACTACTTTACCCACACGACTCGACTAGCCCGTAAGCCTCCGGAATCAACACACTTCCTAAGGTGTGTCGGCCAGAGACGTCGAGATTCGTTATTTTTTGGCAAGAAAACCTTATTGAGTTAGACCATCCATGCGAGATGAACCCCAACTTAGTACATAAGCATATATCAAATGCTAAGTGGGCAAGCACGTTGTGTCGAAGGGGCCAGTGTAAGGTAGTTAGTATGTTGGTTTCCCCAACATAAGAATCATGCTCACCTGCACAATATATATTACACTAGGTTCCTAAGGAACATAGGATTTCACAGTCGCTATGTCCTCACACCACCTGCGGTCCAAACCAATAAAACATTCCCCCTACTTGACCAAACAGTACCCATATCCCGCGTGTGATAGCACGAGTTTTACTTGAATCAACGACGTCACCAAAGTTAGGTCCTTGTTGGTCTCGACAAGACAACCACAAAACACGAGTCTCGTGCATAACAACACCCGCACTAGCAACCACTTATCCAGACCCAAAACTCTTTTGAAATAACAAAGTTTAACTTTCGAAACAGATACGAAGATCTGAAATATAAAGAAGGTAAGAAAGTTTGTGTCTCCCATAACTGTCAGGTTATTCTCGACCATCAATCTACAGCAACTAGACTTGCATGGCTAAGCAATCTCATATAATATATTTCACACAACCTAACTTAAGCATGTATGTACTGGAATAATTCAAGAATAACCTCATGAATAGGACATAACTAACTACACATCACAAAAATATCGACATAACAAAATTAGCATGCAAGCAATTATAATTGCACTTAGCTAATCAAAATTTGGGATCAATATGATGCAAAAAGAAAGTTCAAATGATATTTGCCTTTTTGGTAGATTAATTGCTCACTTTCGGTGGCGTACGAGTCAATATCAAAAGCTTCAGAAACTATGTAAAGACAACACTGAATAAAGATCGAGAAAAGGAAAGAAATGTAAAGTGCTAAAAAATGCATGAAATTTCTACAGTAGCTAGATGAAAGAATTATTCAATTTGGATTTAAGATGAGAGAATTATAGCCATTTGAAAATTAGTTTTCTGGAAATTCTAGAAAAATAAAATCGGTTACTTTTCATCCATATTCAATTTTTTGTGAAAATTCGCATGCTAATGGCGAGGACAAGGATTATATGGATGGATAAAGAACATTATTATAAGACCAAAATAACTTGGTTCATCTCATTTGGAGTTTTTATGAATTAGTTATGAATTTTCAAAGTTGTCAGCTTTTTCTATTATAAAAATTATGGAGTTATGGATTATTTTCTAAAACTATACTCTTTGTTATAGAGACATTCTTGAAACCTATTTTAAAATAAAGTTCACTTAAAATTAAAATTATCAAAATTGATTTCACTGTTTTTGAGTTAATAGAATTTTCAGTCTGCAAATAATTCATTTTTGGATTTTATAAATGCATTAATACTTTTCCTACCGGGGCTTACTGATGAGTCACGGCGGTCCGATCTTCCGATAGGTTCGATTTGGTTCGTCGTGAGGACGTTGACGCTTTAAGGATTTCGACCAACAGATCGTCACCTCGCAATTCGCTACACCCGCACGCCTGTCGTTATCGACCACGCTTGCACGCGATCGACCTTACCATGAAGGTTATTGTCCCTGCAAGCAATCGAAGCAACTCACAAGAACAAGGTAGATGCAATCTGAATTGTATTGCGGATATGGATGAAGTTTACAAGTGGGGTTCCTCAAACCGATAGTCGATTTAAACCGCAATTTGCGTATAATCTAAGAAAACCCGCCTATAAACTATGGCGGCTAATGTATATATATAGGGGAACGTGAGGAGGTCGACCTAGGGTTGTGCGGCCGTGGGATGAAGCGTACACAACCTTGTGGATATCGTGAGGATATGTGCACGATCTCAGGATGATGAGTCAATTGGCAATGGCTTTGTTGGTTTGCAATTTGTCGCGTTTTCGGGTTTGCTCTGTGGTCGTCAAAGCCACGGGCGGTCCGACCGGCCAGGTCGACCGGTCCGACCGACCAGTAGGGAGGTCTGACCGGCAGTGCTTGCCGGTCCGACCGCCAAATTGAAAAGTGGTTTTTGGGGCTGAGCCAAAAATAGGTTATGTAGGCAAGTGAGGGGAGTCTCCTGGATGTGGTCACATCATTTTTGGAGCTCCCAGTCAAAAGTTATATTCAGTTGAAGTTTCCGAAGGTTTCGGAATTTCGAATGAAAATTTGGTTGTCTTTTCAGCGTCCGACCGCCGTTATGAATCGGTCGGACCGCCCGAAATCGGCTCTGATCGGTGGAGTGGGGCTACGATCACGATCACTTGAAGCTTGGACTTCTTGGCATTGAGTTGATTTGATTGTGTTTATTATATGAACTTCAATGCTTTATTGTTGCATATTGCATCATGGAGTCGACGTGGGTCAAGTTGTGAAGAACTTGTTCCCTAAACGGTTTGTTTGTCTATTGCGTGCAGGGTGGCTTGCAGGTCAACGACGTCAACGGTGAATGGATCGGGACTACGCTTGGAGAGCGGAGGTCCCCAACGATCACGGATACCGGGTGAGGTCGTGTGACACAAGCATGGTGCGAATGGGCAAGATGGATCGAACGGGTAGTTCGTGCATACCGTTGGATCAGTGGTGCGGATATCGGTGCGAGTCTCGAAGGTTCCGGATGGGATTGGACGAGAGAGGCTTGACGACGTGATGAGAACCGCTGATCAACCTACACGTGGTGAAGCAGGCGATTGCTTCAATAGTTATGTGTGTGGGTCCCATGTGTAAGTGGTCCCAAAAGTGGAACCCTAGCCCTTTAGTATAAATAGAAAGGTGGGAGATGGAAAACCCTCTCAAGCATTCATTTGGCATTCTTCCTCATTTTCTAGGGTTTGGAGGAGAGGAGAGGAGAAGCTAGGGTTTGGAGTGTGCTCCTTGTGTGAGCTCTTGTCCTCTTTGTTGGAGAGGCTTTGTAAGCATCTAGTGTGATCAAACAATCTTGTGATGCTTAATTGAAAGGTCATTTGTTCCCTTTGTGTTCTTCTCCCTTTTGGATGATTTTGGTGCTTCCTTGATTCAAAGGTTTATGCTTGGTCTCTTGGCCTATTTTATCTTGCTTTGATGTGTGGGAATACTCCTATAGACATCTATATCATCAACCTCCACAAGCAAGTCTTGAATCAAGATTTTTATATTTCTAGGGTTTGTGCACTTCTTTTGTAAAACCTTGAGAGATCAATTCGCAAGTGGATCCAAGGATCGTCGCTAGAAATAGGTCTCTAATATCTTTAGGGAGGTGTGCTCAAATTTGGTCAAGTTTCATTGGTTAAATCAAAAGTTGGATCAAATTTCGTTTTGGATTTGGGTTGAGTTTTCAAGATCGATCGAACCGGTCGAGCGGTTTTAACGGCGTCCGACCGCCGCCGCTGCACCGCCAAGATCGCTGGTCGAACAAGATTCACCGGTCCGACCGCCGCTAGTTGCCGGCCGATCATTGTTGACCGTCGGTCGCATCGCCCGTGGTATCCGGCCGCACCGCCAGCATCGCGATTAAGAACGATGAGTTCTTTTCTTCTTTTGGGTCGTGTGGTTGAGGGGTTTATCAAATTTAGCACAAGGCTTCCACTGTGCGCTTACTGATCTTCTTAGCTTTCATAGCTAAAGGAGTAAAGTTCGTGCTGCATTTGATTTAGGCGAGAAAGTTGAGAAAGCGCCTATTTACCCCCCTAGTCGTCTTTACGGTCCTACAAATGGTATCAGAGCCGGTTAGCTCTTCTCATAGATGTTAACTGGTCTTTGGAGCCATGACGACTGACAAGTACTTAACCAAGCCACATATTTTTGATGGAGTTGACTTTGCATATTGGAAGGCTCGTATGCAAGCATATATCGAGGCTCAAGGGCACGCTATTTGGCTTAAGGTGAAAAACCCTTATGTCGTGCCAGCCGATGATGATATGATCACTCCAGATGTGGAGGCCAACAGCAAGGCTCATAATTATTTGATCCAAGGCCTTAGTCGATCTGAGTTTGAGCGTGTTGCTCACTTGCGGTCTGCTCATGAGATCTGGCGGACTCTTTGTGACTATCACGAAGGGTCCATCGCGATCAAGGAAGTGAGATGTAACCACTCAAGAAAGTATACTCAAAGATCGAGCAAAGGCCTGGTGAGTCTTTGGATGAGCTGTGGGGAAGATTTTCTAAGATTCTTCATGATCTCCGCGTTGTTGACTTAGTTTTTTCTGAGTCTGAAAATGCACGCCAACTGTTGTGTGCTCTTGATGTGAAGGTCTGGGGAATGAAGATCACTTCCATCAATGACAACACTGTCATGAGTGAGCTTACCATGGATAAGCTTTACTCGAGGTTGAAGACGCATGAGATTGATTTTATCTCGCGTCTCCCCAAGACAGAGTCGATGGTATTAGTGGTCGATAAATCCAAGGGTTGTTCTTCTGAGTCTCTTGATTGTAGCTCATCTGGTTTTTCATTATCTGCTTTACATTCTTTAAGTGATGAGCAACTTGAGAAACTGCCCGAGGATGACTTAGCCCTCCTATCCACCAAATTCACAAGAGCGTACAACAAGGTGAGGAATAGGAGGAGAAGTGGACCTATCACGTGCTTTGAGTGTGGTGAGCCAAACCACATTCGCTCCAGGTGCCCCAAGCTAAAGGGCAAAGAGGAGAAGGAGACACGAAGACATCCCCAGGAGAGGGATGCAAAACCCAAGAAGACAAACTATCGCAAGTTTGTCAGCCGGGTCCTTGCCGCTCTAGAGAATGTAAATATGAGCGATGTGGACTCGGAAACGGAGGACGACGAGAGTGACTCTCGTGGCAAGAAGAAGGCACATGACTTCACAGGCATGTGTTTCATGGCCAAGAACAGCCACGACAGCGACTCCTCCAACGATGAGGATCCCTTTAGTGATCCTGATGAGGTATGCCCTTCTATTGCTGACATGAAAAGGGCTTTGGTGCTTGCTGAACAGAAATTGCATAAGCAAGTAAAAATGATTAAGAAGCAGGACATTATGATTGATAATTTGAACGTAGAAGTTGTTAGGCTTAAATCTATTAATCCTGATGATATTTGTGATTCCTGCACTAGCTTGCTTAAAGATTTGACAAGCTTGAAATCTGCTCATTCCTCTGTTACTAATCAACTAAAAGATGCTCTCGATGAACTAGAATCTCTCAAGTCTAGTTCTGCTTGCTTAGATGCCATTTCACTTGATGTGACTGCCATGGAAGCTATTCCTTTAACTTGCTCGAACTGTGCTTTACTTGAATTAAAATTGGATAGCGCCCTGAAGGAATTGCAAAAATTTGATGCTAGTCACACATGCTCTCATTGTAAGAATAATAGGATTAAGATACAAGAGATGACAGAAATGCTGGTTTACTCTAGAGTTGCATCTTGTGAAAATTGTCCCAAGCTTACAATTGAGATTGAAGCCTTAAACAAGACTCTTGAAGAAAAGGCTAAAATTGAAAGATCCATGTCTCTTACTGCTTCTAAGAAAGTCATTGATTCTAACTCTTGAGTTTTGAATTCTGAAGTTGAAACCATGATTAGTCAGATTCAAGAGGCATTTAGAGTCAAATTCAGGGAGCAGTTGAATAGGATTAAGGAATCCTATTGTGTGTCTTGTGAGGCCTTCAAGGTGGAAGTGGCCCTTCTTAAGAGTAAACGTAATGAGGTAACAAGTCTAGCAAGTGCACTAGATGTGAGGGTCTAGTTAAAGAAAATGATTACCTCAAGGTGACTCTTGAGAAGTTTTCGAGTGGGAAAAAGAAACTCAACATGATTCTTGATCAATCCAAGGTGAGCGTGAAAAATAGTGGTCTAGGTTTCAATCCCCTAGAGCATTCCAAGAAAAACCCACCTAGAATTGCTAGAGTTGTGAAGAATGGTCTGTTTGAGCTAGAACCTCCTGAGTCATCCAGGGTTGTTTTCAAATCCGCTGGTTTTGCTCAAACTCTTTCTGGCAAGAAAGGTGCTTTTACTCCTTCAGTACAGACCTCTCAAAAGGTCCAGTACCATTGCACCTTCTGCAAGAAAGAAGGCCACACCGTTGAGTTCTGCTTCAGGAGAGCCAAACTTGAGAGAAAAGAGAGGATGAGCGTCTTGAGATCCATTAGAGGAGTCCCTTCTCCAGCTGTAGTCTCTAGAGCTAGGCAACCTGTATATCGTACCACATATAGGCTTAGATTTGTAGAGAACTTTGTAGACTCTCTTGGTGGGTCTAGGCAGCATGTTGGATTAGGACATCGTGAGGAGAGACCACGGGTAGCACCTAGACAGGGGGAGTATCGATCTTTTGGTAGATCGTTTCGGAGAGGTCTAGGTGGTTCTCATGTGCATCCTTATGATTTTATTCCTGATCATGTTTCTGTTGTTTCTACTGCTGCTCCCAGACATCGTGCTTCTCAAGATCTTGGATTCCTCGATCATTTATCACTAACCCCAGTACTGAGGCACGGATGTTTTCTGATTGTGCTTTTTAGGTCCGTCGTGCGAGGAAGGAGGACATATGGCTTGTTAACTCCGGGTGTTCTCGACATATGACCGGAGATTCTAGATGGTTCTCCTCCCTCACACGTGCATCCGGCAACGAATTGATAACCTTTGGGGATGCTTCTACCGACCGTGGATCGCAAAGGGCACCGTGTGCTGGTCAACGACAAGTTCATGCTTAAAGACGTCGCTTTGGTAAGCAAGCTGAGGTATAATCTTCTATCTGTTTCTCAGCTGCTTGATGAGGGTCTAGAAGTGAGGTTTAAGTGTGGTGAGTGTAGAGTTCTAGATTCCTCGGGTGAGCTTGTTTTCGAGATCTCCAGGTTTGAGAAGATCTTCTGTGCAAATTTCTATATTTCTTCAGCTTCCAGTCCTAGGTGTCTTGTAGCCTCTGATTCTCATGATCTTGTTTTGTGGCATCGTAGACTTGGGCATATAGGTTTTGATCATTTGTCTAGAGTCAGTTGCAAGGACTTGATTAGAGGTTTGCCTAGGCTGAAGGCTGTTAGAGATCTTGTGTGCTCGCCCTGTAGACATGGTAAGATGGTGTCTGCTTCCCACCCACCTCTTACTTTAGTAATGACTGATGGACCAGGACAGCTTCTTCACTTAGACACAGTTGGTCCTTCTAGAGTTCAGTCAGCTGGTGGGAAATGGTATGTGCTAGTGGTTGTGGATGATTACTCCAGTTATTCATGGGTTTATTTTCTCGCTTCTAAGGACGAAGCATTTGGATTCTTTAGAGATTTGGTCCTTAGACTTGCTGTTGATATTCCTAGAGCTTTGAGAGCCATTAGGAGTGACAATGGGATGTAATTCAAGAATTCTTCTTTTCTACCTTCTCATACTGATAGGGGATTGAGCATCAGTTTTCTTCTCCTAGAGTTCTCCAGCAGAATGGTGTTGTAGAAAGGAATAACAGGACCCTTGTATAGATGGCTCGAACTATGTTAGATGAGCATTCTACTCCTAGGAGATTTTAATGAGGCGATCTCATCGCTTGTTATATCTCCAATAGGGTTTTCTTGAGATCTGTGGTTGGGAAGACCTCTTATGAGCTTAGATTTGGTCATTCTCCTAAAGTCTCTCATTTCAAGATTTTTGGTTGCAAGTGCTTCATTCTTAAACATGGCAACCTTGATAAATTTGAGTCTAGATGTTTTGATGGCATATTTCTTGGATATCCTGCTCATTCTCGTGGCTATCGCGTTTTTAATGTTGACACTAACAAAACTGTTGAGACTTGCAAAGTCACTTTTGATGAGGCTAGTCCTGGTACTAGACCCGATGCTACAGGTATACAGGATCCTGAAATTCAAGGAAGTATCTTCGTCGATGATGACTCTGAGGATGAGGAACCGAACCATCCTCCGGCTACCTCTCGAGAGGGTGGAGAGCCCGCTACTACTACTCCGCTTTGGTTTGAGCACCTCCTCCTATCCTCACCGACGATCTGAGTCGCTCTGTTCCTACCTCAACAACTCATGGGGTAGAGGCCACGTCTGCACCAGGAGCACCTCTTCATATTCAGCGACAACATCCACCTGAGCAGATGATTGGGGATCTTCAAGAGCGAGTCACTCGCTCCAGGTTTATTTCTCCTGATTCTCATGCACATTCTGCTTTTGTCGCTTCTTTTGAACCCCGAGATATCACCCATGCTTTATCTGATGCCTCTTGGGTCAATGCCATGCATGAAGAGCTTGAGAATTTTGAAAGAAACAAAGTCTGGACTTTAGTTGAGCGACCTTCTGATTCTCATGTTATTGGAACGAAATGGGTTTTTAAAAATAAGCAAAGTGAGGATGGATTGGTTGTTCGCAATAAGGCTAGACTTGTAGCTCAAGGTTATTCCCAGGTAGAGGGCTTAGACTTTGAAGAGAACTTTGCTCCAGTAGCTAGATTGGAGGCCATTCGCATTCTTTTAGCATTTGCAACATCCAAGGGTTTCAAGCTTTTTCAAATGGATGTTAAAAGTGCTTTCTTGAATGGCTTCATAGAAGAAGAGGTCTTTGTCAAGCAACCTCCTGGTTTTGAAAATCAAAAATTCCCAAACCATGTTTTTAAACTCTCTAAAGCCATGTATGGATTGAAACAAGCTCCTAGAGCTTGGTATGACAGGCTTAAGAGTTTCTTGCTTGAAAATGATTTCAAAATGGGAATGGTTGATAAAACCTTGTTCACTCTCGTGCATGGCGTTGATTTCTTGTTGGTTCAGATTTATGTGGATGATATTATTTTCGTGGTTCTTCTCATGCTTTGGTGTCCAGATTTTGATTCGATGAGCAGTGAGTTTGAGATGAGAATGATGGGAGAGTCGACATTCTTCCTTGGCCTACAAATCAAGCAACCGAAAGAAGGTACCTCGCTCACCGAGTAAGTATACAAAGGACCTTCTTGGCGCTTCAATATGGGAAGCAGAGGCCAATGTCTACTCCCATTGCTACTACCACCGTGGCCGGACCTCGATGAGGATGGAGAGTCCGTGGACCGTAAGGAGTACCACAAGATGATTGGCTCCTCCTCTATCTCACAAATACGAGGCCGGACATACAATTTGCCGTATGTCCGTGCGCCGCTTCGAGCTTCCTTGTGCTTCTCATCGCAAGCAAGACGTCAGATCTTCGTATCTTCAAGATACTCTTGACTTTGGACTCGTATTCTTCTTCTTCGCTCTCTCAATTCGAGCATTTTCGATGTCGATTTTACGGGTGTAGAGTGGATAGGAAGAGTACTTCCGCACTTGTCATTTCTTGGGCACATCTCTTGTTTCTTGGTCTTCTAGAAAAGGTCTTACATTGTATGACCCACACCGAGGCCGAGTATGTAGCCGCCGCATGGTCGCTCTCGTGTTCTCTGGATTTTATCCACGCCGGGACTATGGGTTATCCTTGAGAAGTGCTCCTCTTTTCGTGACAACACTTCGATTAATATTGCCAAAACCCAAAGGCAACATTCCGTGACTAAACACATTGATATTCGATTTCATTTTCGAGAGACCATGTTGAGAAGGGTGATGTTGTGCTCCATTTTGTAGAGTCGAACAACAACTTGCGATATTTTCACTAAAGCTCTTGATTCTTCTCGCTTTGCACTTTATGGGAGAGTTAGGGTTATTAGTCCTATTGGGCTGTTTTGAGGGGGAATCTGCTCTTCTTGCATTCATTGTATCGTAATGCATGTTTCATTTTAAATTGTATTGCATTGCATAATAAAACTTGTAGAGCTTTGATTATTATCCTTGTATGGCTTGATTTCATACTTTGTACCTTGTCATATCAAGTGATAGTCTGCTAGACTTCTTTTATGGCTCTTCGTGTTTTAGCTTAGCTTTCACCTTGCTAGCTTTATATCTATGAGCAATTTGAATCAAATCATGTCTTGTTGGTTCTTGTGACTAGTTTTGCTCTAGTGATCCTCTTATGATTCTTGACATGTCTTATAGGTTGAATTGAGTCTTGAACTTATTTTGAGATGAAAATGAGCTTTTTATCTTCTTAAGTCAAGCAAATGAAAATTGAGATTTTCTGTGCGAAAAAACTGATCTCACCAATCCTTTCTCATGAGACAGCTTGCCATTGTACTAGGCATGAACTCAGGGGGAGTTTTGGATGACCTAGATCACTCTTTTAAGCTTATCGCTTGAGATGGTCGCGGCAAGGCTTGAGATCTAGCACAGTAAAAAGAATCATTTTTAGGAAAATGTTCAAAATGCTAAGTGCTTGAATTTTGCTTCAAAAGTGTACTCTTAATGCTCAAAATGCCTCAGTTCTTGTTTTGAGTCTCGTTTTACTTATAGACATGGCTTGACTCATTTTGGTTGCTTTTAGTGAAACTCTGACATTGAGCAACCTTTCATGGTTTTAATTCCTTTAATCTCAGATTACTGCTATCTTGGTTTTAGCTTTGCAGTACATGTTTTGCCATGATTGAATATAGCGTCTACTCTTTATATGGCTTGGTATAATACTTGTACTGTCTACATGGTTAATGGCCATGGCTCCTTTTGCTAAAGTTCAAAAATAAAGTCATTTCTTCATGCTCTTTCTTTTCCCATGCATCTTGATGAATTCATTGTCAAAGGGGGAGAAAGATGCTGTTTTGGAGTGGTTGGTTTCATACATAAAAGAACACATATAAAAAATGAACCTTTTGAAAATTTGTGATCATAGTGAGTTGAGTCTCTGGGTCTTATTGCCTGTTTCTGATTTTAATTGCAATTGAAGAAGACTCTCAATGATCAAAGGTCAAATAGTAC
Source organism: Hsuehochloa calcarea (assembly GCA_036346395.1). NCBI lineage: Eukaryota > Viridiplantae > Streptophyta > Magnoliopsida > Poales > Poaceae > Hsuehochloa > Hsuehochloa calcarea. The sequence continues at coordinate 37,897,918 of CM070610.1, forward strand.
ATTTTGTCTTTCATATGGACCTAAGTGAGATTTTTGGTTACTTTCTGGAATTTGAATCCTCTTGTGCCTTCATTGCCTTATCTCACTTGCTTATACTATCCTGAAGCCAGCTTGGTCGGTTCCTAGGTTTTTTCTTACTTATGGACCAAGTTGTGCCTTTATGCGAAAACGACGAACTTTTACTTTTCATTTCGAAAAACCACTCTTTCTGGAAGATTGCCAATGTGTTCATCAAGGGGGAGATTGCGGATATCGTGAGGATATGTGCACGATCTCAGAATGATGAGTCAATTGGCAATGGCTTTGTTGGTTTGCAATTTGTCGCGTTTTCGGGTTTGCTCAGTGGTCGTCAAAGCCACGGCGGTCCGACCGGCCAGGTCGACCGGTCCGACCGTCCAGTGGGGAGGTCTGACCGGCAGTGCTTGCCGGTCCGACCGCTAAATTGAAAAGTGGTTTTTGGGGCTGAGCCAAAAATAGGTTATGTAGGCAAGTGAGGGGAGTCGCCTGGATGTGGTCACATCATTTTTGGAGCTCCCAGTCAAAAGTTCTATTCATTGAAGTTTCGAAGGTTTCGGAATTTCGAAATGAAAATTTGGCTGTGTTTTCAAGGTCCGACCGCCGTTATGAAATCGGTCTGACCGCCCGAAATCGGTCGGACCGGTGGAGTGGGGCGGTCGATCACGATCACTTGAAGCTTGGACTTCTTGGCATTGAGTTGATTTAATTGTGTTTATTATATGAACTTCAATGCTTTATTGTTGCATATTGCATCATGGAGTCGACGTGGGTCAAGTTGTGAAGAACTTGTTCCTTAAACGGTTTGTTTGTCTATTGTTTGTGCGGTGGCTTGCGTGTCAACGACGTCAACGGTGAATGGATCGACTACGCTTGGAGAGCCGAGGTCCGTAACGATCACGGATACGGGAGGTCGTGTGACACAAGCATGGTGCGAATGGGCAAGATGGATCGAACGGTAGTTGATGCAATTGGTTGGATCAGTGGTGCGGATATCGGTGCGAGTCTCTGGAAGGTTCCGATGGGATTCGGACGAGAGAGGCTTGGCTACGTGATGAAAACCGCTGATCAACCTACACGTGGTGAAGCAGGCGATTGCTTCAATAGTTATGTGTGTGGGTCCCATGTGTAAGTGGTCCCAAAAGTGGAACCCTAGCCCTTTAGTATAAATAGAAAGGTGGGAGATGGAAAACCCTCTCAAGCATTCATTTGGCATTCTTCCTCATTTTCTAGGGTTTGGAGGAGAGGAGAGGAGAAGCTAGGGTTTGGAGTGTGCTCCTTGTGTGAGCTCTTGTCCTCCTTGTTGGAGAGGCTTTGTAAGCATCTAGTGTGATCAAACAATCTTGTGATGCTTAATTGAAAGGTCATTTGTTCCCTTTGTGTTCTTCTCCCTTTTGGATGATTTTGGTGCTTCCTTGATTCAAAGGTTTATGCTTGGTCTCTTGGCCTATTTTATCTTGCTTTGATGTGTGGGAATACTCCTAGAGACATCTATATCATCAACCTCCACAAGCAAGTCTTGAATCAAGATTTTCATATTTCTAGGGTTTGTGCACTTCTTTTGTAAAACCTTGAGAGATCAATTCTGCGAAGTGGATCTGAAGGATCGTCGCTAGAAATAGGTCTCTAATATTTTTAGGGAGGTGTGCTCGAAATTTGGTCAAGTTTCATTGGTTAAATCAAAAGTTGGATCAAATTTTGTTTTGGATTTGGGTTGAGTTTTCAGTACTGGACTGGACCGGTCAGACCGGTTTTGCAACGGCGGTCCGACCGCGCTTGATCGCCAAGATCGCTGGGTCAAACCGATATCCACCGTCCGACCGCCGATTAGTTGTCGGTCGATCATTGGTTGACCGTCGGTCGACCACCCGTGGTAGCTGTCCGACCGCCAGATCCGCTAAGAACAAGTGAGTTCTTTTCTTCTTTTGTGTCGTGTGGTTGAGGGTTTATCAAATTTAGCACAAGGCTTCCATCGCGGCGCCATCGATCTTCTTAGCTTTCATAGCTAAAGGAGTAAAGTTCGTGCTGCATTTGATTTAGGCGAGAAAGTTGAGAAAGCGCCTATTCACCCCCCAGTCGCCTTTACGGTCCTACAAACCTGGACTCCGACCTCGTTACATTTACAAAGTCTTATTAGTTTCTAAACGGTGACGCAAAGACCTTGTGTTGCGATTTCCGTCGAAGATCCGTCATAGGATCGGTCCTAGGGTGGTCTTGAGGAGTCCATGCTATCTTTGGTCGTAGATTGTGTCCAACGAGCATCGTGCTCGCTCGGGTCGAGATTGCCCCAATCGAATCAACTAGTCGTAGGTCTTCTTGTAGTGGTCATAGATCTTCTTGCAGTGGTCGTAGACCTTCTTGAACTGGTCGTAGTCCTAGATTCCTGAGTACAAGTAAATCATCTCCATTAGGCAGCATCATAGAGTTCTCAAATAATACACTCACTCTAGAAACGACTTTACTCGATCGATTAAGTGACGTGTTTCTAGCTCTTGTTATAGGACCGTAGTTCAAAGACCAGATCCGAGGGTCTTGTGTCGTGCGTGTATCCGAAGGAGGGATGTCCTCATCACTTACTTAGCCACAAACACTGACTGGTGGGGCCAATGAATACTTCATTTTTCTTTTTAATTTTCAGATTTAACCGCGTTGACATGTGGGACCCGCCGCCCGTTAGTGACTTGGTCCACGTAATAGCGCGTGGACCAAAGGTCATCACGCGCGGTTCACCGGTCCACTGGCACAGTGCACTAGCACTTAAGGACTTGGGCCCACATGTCATAATCTAACGCGTTTCACTTAACACTTTCGATTTCTGTGCACGGGGCCCACAAGTAAGCGACACATTAACATAGCTAAGACAGTCATTTAATGCTAATCATCATTGTTAGTGCCTACTTGCCCCGCTACAGTGGTTGTCCTTGTACGACAACATGAGCTCTCCGCCCCGCGCGCTCGCCGGTGCTATGCGCCATGGCAGAGTCGGCCAAGGCCTGGGATAGATTCACAATAGCCCTGCGCACACGTGGGTGGTGGCAATGACCTCAACGGTGGCCGGTAGCGGTGGCGCGCGGAGATGAGCGACGACGCTCTTATGGAAAACATGCATGCACAAACACAGCTCTGCATTGTTCATTTCTGCGGGTGCTCGAGCTACTAGGGACTACAAGGAGGCTACCTGAGCACTAGAGAGAGGTAGAGATGGTCTGAGATGGCCGAAGCTGCGTTGGCGTCGAAGAAGGCAACGACGATGGTGCGGTTCAACGAGGAGAGAAGACCCTGAGCAATAAGAAGACAAAATTATTGTTAGGATAGCTCAAAGACCTTAAGAGGGTGCTCTAGAAGTGAGGAATCGACAAATGTCTTACCGGAACAAGGTGGGAGGCAAAAGGTTGAATTTCGGCCGAAAATAGACCAAGCTTCCAATTCACAAGCTTCCTGCCGTGCAAAGGTAAAATTGACTGAGTGGTTTAGCTAAACATGCTTGGGCACACAAGGTGACACGCAAGATTGAGCACAAAACTCACCAGAGACTAGGAATGGCATGAAGGTGTCCTCAAGTGCAAGCTCTGGACGTGAACCGGAGACGAGGAAGACACGACGACGTTCCGGGAGCTACAAAGCAATGTAAGGGCTAGCATTAGCCAAAATAGAATTGCATGGAAGGAAGAAGGGAGGGGACGCAAAGGATTGAACCTTACCTGAGCGTGGTGCTCAAATGAGCTTCTTCCTTCTCAGACCCGAGAGAAGGAATGAGTTGAAACGAGGTGAAGGAGGGGGTATTATGCTCGGGGAGATGATGGAGTGGAGGCGGCGTCACATGCTGGAGCTCCATGAGTGGTCGGGAGAGGCGGTGGCTCACGGCGTCGACTGCACTAGGGCAGAGCCCAGGAACGACGTGGCGGAGTTGTTTCGTGGACGCCGCCAATGGTGGGGAGACGAAGGCGACAAGCGGGCCCAGTGTCGTCAAGCTTCGTCTCTGTGCGCGCGCTGAGTGTGGCTTGGTCGATCTGACTAGGTGGTTGGACCAAGTCGAGTGGTTTGGTCGAACTCGAGTCTTGAGTCTGATTCGAGCTCGATGAATAGTACATTGTTGACTGATTTGAATTTTATTTGATTCAAGTTTAACTGAGCCACAAAATATAGCAAATAAAATCCTAAAAATCTGAAATAAATCAGAGGGGTTACTGGGGTGACCTATTACCCAAATAAAATTTGAAAACCCACTGTTCATTTGTTATTTGCTTAATTTAAATTCAAACTTAGGATATGTAATTGAATCGAGTTTGAATTTTCTGTGGTTTGAATTCAGTTCCAAAAATTTGGTAAAAATTATATTAATGCATGATAATTAATATAGTATTTGAATAAATTATTTTCAGCTGATGTTCATATTCTTTTATTTCTGTTTTCCCTTTGAGCTTAATTTTGAAGTGTGGGTTTAATATTTGTTTGAGATTTTTTTCAATGCAATAATTGGTGCAAATATTTCAAAAATATCATGTATGTTTATGAGATACATAATAATTTTATTTATTAAATTAGAGATGCGACACAAAATACCCTGAAACTAATTCAAAATACCTTAAAAAGTTTGAATGTGTAAATTTAGATTCCAGCGACGACTAGTCTGCACTCTGCAGTCATCCTTCACCTACACGAAATCCCCGCCGCCACCTCATCCACACCATCCTCGGCTCGGCTTGCCGCACCAACAAAGATCAAAAAGCGCGTTGACGGTTTGACCCACCAAAGCTCACAAAAGAAAAGGCAAAAAGCCAAACATGTATTTGCCTTCCTTTCCCTTCGCAAGTTCGCATAACCTCACTAACACCAGCTAACACTAACTAGATCACTCACTCTCCCACTCCATGCGAAAGAAAGTAGAGGGAGTGGTTAGTGGCCACTAATGGCGCCCCTCTCCTCCTTGCTCCTCTCGCTCCACATCGCACTGCTGCTGCTAATCCCCTGCTCTTGTCAGGTACCTACCCACCCCTTAACCGGTTCTTTGATCTGATTTTTGTCACAATTTCGATTCTTGGGTGTAATCTGTAGCTCGAGCAAGTTCTTGTCCCATTCGATCTGATCCTTGCTGCCTCCTTTCTTGATACATGAACTTAATTGATCCGAGTATGTCGTTCTTCCTAAGAATTATGATCTGAAGTTGCGGGAGGTATTTGGTTCTTAGAAATGGTTCTTGCAACCTGAATTTACTGCTGGATGGGTGACAGCTTGCTTGATTCAGTTCGTTCTTGTTTGCAGGTCGGGGATTCGTGCTCGTCGGCACACGACTGCGGAGCGGGCCTATACTGCGGCAATTGCGCGGCCGCCGGCAGGACCCGGCCATCCTGCATCAGGGACCTGGCCATCCAGCCCACCTCCATTGTAATTCTTTGCATCACCTGTTGCTTGTCTTTCTCTCCGGCTACTCTTGTGAAATTGCTTCTCTCTGTTGTTCTTGATCCATGGGGGGTATGCTTGTCTAGGTGAAGGGGCTGCCCTTCAACAGGTACACATGGCTAGTGACCCATAATTCCTTCTCCATTGTTGGTGAGCCGTCGCGCACCGGGGTCGAGAGGGTGACATTCTATAACCAGGAGGACACTGTCACCAACCAATTGAGGGTAACTTTTTGATCTATGAGCCAATTCTTGGGTTATATGTTAAGGAATTTATACGATGAGTGTTTTAGTTGATTTTTTTTTTAATATATGGGGTGTTTGCAGAATGGAGTGAGGGGATTGATGCTGGATATGTATGACTTCAACGATGATGTCTGGCTCTGCCACTCCCTGCAAGGGCAATGCTACAACTTCACCGCTTTTGTAAGTTCTATTCTTTGCGAATACCAGCTATTTGCCATGTCAATTTTAGTTAGGCCATCTCAAATACAATTTAGTTGTAATATTCTGGATTCTGGTAACCCTATGTTAAAGTTACGAATTCATGAACACAGACACTTGGGTTTCTTTGTTATTCTTATTGTTCTACTGTGTTCAGAACCAAATTTTCGATAATAACATATCCTTCCTTGCGGTAATCAATTGGAATGAATTAATATAGGAAATGGAAGTTATATTTGTTCCTGAAATTAATCATCAACTTTGCGAGCAGTTTCACAAGGCTCCATAACTGAAATGTTCAAATGAAATATGATGTTAGGAACCAGCAATCGACACGTTGAAAGAGGTGGAAGCATTTCTATCTGAGAATCCCACAGAGATTGTGATGATATTCATTGAGGATTATGTCCATTCACCAATGGGATTGAGCAAGGTGTTCACTGCTGCTGACTTGATGAAGTATTGGTACCCCATCTCGGAAATGCCAATTAATGGCAAGGACTGGCCAAGCGTCACAGATATGGTTACAAAGAACCACAGGTTGCTGGTGTTTACGTCCGATGCTTCAAAGGAGGCTAGCGAAGGAATAGCTTACCAATGGAGGTATTTGCTGGAAAATGAGTGTAAGTTTATGTGCTTTAATAAAATCTATACCGAAGTTCTTTCGATTATTGGCTATGTCATACTATGAATCTGTGAAGTGCCAATATAAAGCACCTTAAATACAATTTATACTACTAAATCTTCTTGGTTCAGAGGTGAGATAAGGCAATGACAATACTTTTATGTCTTGAAAACCTTATTTAATCTGGATAGTTGTCACACAATGACCAATTTGATGGACCATGAGATTCTTTTGTGATGATTGATTTACTCCAAATACTAGTATGAATCAGACATATTCCGATTTAGAACTAAAACTAGTGAAGGACTGAGTGATTTTTTTTTGGGCAAAAGGCACTGAGTGATTTTTATTGTCTTGGGTTGTTGAAATTAATATGGCAACCACTGTTTGCTTTTAGTAATATCATCAAACACTGTTTGCTTGGATAATGTTAACATTCTTTTAAGATGACTGTACTATTGTTTTGGCACATACATTTGGCTTATGTTTCTCAGTTTTCAAGTCATTTTGAACTATTTGAAATTCATTAGGGCAAGTTGAGTTGCCATTATTTATGGTCCAAGATCCATACATACCAATGTTGTCATTGATACCTAATTACCTAAAAGTTTGCCTAGTGACTTACTCCTATTGACAAGATTGACAGTGTAGGATTTTTAAAAAAATATTTGCTTCTTCACCAATAAAAAAAAAGTGGATGCTATGATAACTGCAACAGTATTGAAGGGACAAGCACAAAATATGCACTCCTGCATAACACAAAAATATATTCTACGTGCGGATCATGCAAGAACTCCTTGTTTGATATCAAAAGTAATGTTTTACCAAATAATGCCATGTTTGCTGTCAACAGCACTGAAATATAGTGCAATATCATCTGTCAAAATTGAGACAATGATATGTCCTCAATTTTCTAGTACTAGTAGAAACACAGTTTTTTTCTGCCATAAAAGGGCATATTCAATATTTCCTTCATCTAGAGGTTTAGTCCTAGAAGTGCATTTGTTAACAGATTGTATGTTCATGATGAATATAAATGGAATCTGATTGTTATGATCAAAGTATTCATATCCCCAACTAGTTAAGCATATAACAGAATTATAATTTCTTGCCAATTTTAATATTGTAATTTTTCAAAACTTCATCTTTCTATGCATAACTGCATATAGCTAATTTCCACCCAGAACAAATATAAGAGAGCCTATCCTGTATCCAATGTCTCATTCCATTTCTGTCTTTCTGATGATCATGGCAGCTGGAGATCCAGGGATTGTGCCTGGCTCTTGTCCAAATAGAAAGGAATCACAGCCACTGAACTCAAGATCTGCATCTCTATTTCTGCAAAACTACTTCCCCACAATTCCTGTAGAGAATGAAGCATGTAAAGAGAATTCTGTTGGACTTCCACAGATGGTCCAAGCTTGTTATGTTGCAGCTGGAAATAGAATCCCCAACTTCCTAGCTGTGAATTTCTACATGGTAAGACAGTAATACTTCATCCCCACAAATACAAACAAGATGCGCCTGTTTTTCCCAATAGAAAATTTCTTACTATGTCTTGTGCAGCGAAGCGAAGGTGGCGGTGTTTTTGATGTTCAAGACAGAATCAATGGCCTCACACTCTGTGGTTGTAACACTATTGCGGCTTGCCAGGTAATAAAGCCAGAAAGATTTTTCGACAAAATTTATAATGCCAGAATTTGATAAGTAAATGAATAGTTTAAACATAACATAATTTTTTGCCCTTTCCACCGAGAATGTTCGTTGGCTTCAGAGATCATTAGCATCAGGCTTATTGTAGGACCATGTGACACTTATCAGCTTATCTTTTCTGGGAAAATGTTAGAGAATTATATTTTGGGAGCATACAAGTTCCATCTTTTCCATTTTGGATGTCATATTTGCTGTATTGGAAGTCTCATCAAGAAATGTTTGCAGGCTGCGGCACCGATGGGTGCATGCAAGAACATCGGGGCACCTAATCGGACTTCCGCCTCTGTAAATGGAAACGTCTATTCAGGAACTATAGAATTCAAGTCACCTGCTTCAAGGACCAGCAATACTTCCATCTGGAGTAACTGTGTTGTGCTGCTAAGTCTTGTGTTGATTCTTAAGCCGTTTTGATCTGTCAGGCTTTAGTTTTCACTTTTTGATGTGTTTGTTATTTTTTCCCCTTTTAATTTCATATCGGCATTTGTTGACAGCTTGCTTTTGCGATGGGATGACAGTTAGTAGCTTACTAGTTTTTTAGGCTATATTTTTTAGAGGGGAAATAGATAATGTGGTTGTTCGGTCTGGATAGAAGAACGAGGTTGACAATGCTAGCAATCGTACTTTGTTCTTCCTGAATGAATTACGTTCCTATGGGTTGGTATCAAGTGCAAAGTTGTGTAATGATGTAAAACCCTACAAAATACCGTTAAATTTTTTTGGACAAATTAATTTAGTCTTTATATATCTCTATTACTTTTTAATTGGTGATGGTGGTTCACGCCCCTACTCTCCTCACTCCCACGCTAAACAAAATGGGCCGACAGGTGGGCCTATGCATATTGTGATTTTTCACCCCTCCCACGCGATTTATGTTATAATTCAGTTCGCTCCCCTAGCGCCAGGCGATTTCCGTTCGGAGTTTGTAGTGGTGGTGGTTCATCCGCCTATTGACAGGTGGGACTCCTGCTATAAGGAAACAATATGGTGTCAAGAAGGCCAGAGTTTGATCCATGTTCAGGCCTTGTTTGGGAAGCTCAAATTCTCAGTCCATCGGGATTTTAGTTCAAACTTTTAACCCATCTACGAAGATTAAGCTTTCCAAACAAGGTACTAAATTAAGACTCTTAGTCTCACCACCAGACCCCTCAACCATCACAATTACTTTATTTCTTAAAATTTTAACAACTAGGTCTTGAACTCAGACCTTTGGCTTGGATGCCACGTTAAGCGAGTACCATTGGAAACCGACTACTAGGAACCTGTCAATCTGTGTCGTGGTCCTGGAGCGGTGATCTTGCTAATCTTTGCAGAAATACAGGAGCTCAGCAGAAATTTTAGTAGTTTTGATCTTTGTTTTGTGTGTGGACATGCGAATGTTTCTGCCCACCTGTGCACAAAATTAGCATATAAGAATGCTTACTGCATGGTGCAGTCCTTCGGGTAATATATATCAAGCTCCTTGATCTTAAGAAAAAAGGTTAAAAGAGCTAGAGATCCATAGCTTCAATTTCTATCGGTTAGAATATAGAGCTGGAACCTGGCCAAACAAGCACCTATACATATTTTCTTAGGGAAATATCCCATGGAAACAACAAAATGAGTGTAAACTTGCAAACTCCAAGATGGACCGTTGGATCCAAGATGTACGAGCGAGATCAATCATACGTCAGCTCAGAACATTTTGCTATAAGCCGCCCGCCTGCAGACTTGTACATTTGCACATAACACCCTCTGGAAATATCCTACCTCCAAATTTCCCCCCGCAATGTCTTAGGCCTAATTAGTTAGGGAAATTTTTGTTTCTGCCGGTCAAAATATATGCAAATTTTGCTCTGTCATCCGAAATTTGATCATTTCGCTTTTGTCATTCTTTTGTCAGTGCACATTTTATTTTTGCCACTCTGTCCAACTCAATGAGGTTGACCATCAAGAAATATGGGGAAATAGGAAATACCAAAAATAGCATAAGAAAAATAGAGAAAAAGTAGAAAAATTCAAGGATAACTTTTGAAGAATTTTTTTTAATACACTAGTAAAATTTCTCAAAAAAATTACACTAAGGAAATTGTTTTAATCTTCCTTAACTTTTATGGAGCATTACTAAAATTTTCCTTAATGTATTTTTTTTTAGAAATTTACACTAAGAAACTTTTGTGCACTTTTATTTTAAAAATCTGCATTTGTTGGTATTTTTAATAAATCTGTTTCTGATAATTTTGTATATTTCTTAACGGTCAAACGCCGTTGACTTGATGGAAAATTGAACAGGGTGGCAAAAACAAAATATGCACTAACAGAATAATGGCAAAAATGAAATGGTTAAATTCCCGATGGTAGAACCAAACTTGCACATATTTTGAGTGACAGAAATAAATTTTTTCCAATTAGAAATCGTGAGGCGACTTTTTTTTAACCCTAAGAGATGCAACATAAAAGGAAAAGTAAAACCAAGAATGCTGAAGTTCTAGGTACTCTAAAATTCGAATAGCTCGGTCGGCTTTGTAAACGTTAGCCATTTGAAGATTCCAACTTTGGGCAGCTTCTGTTTGACCAAGAAAGAAAGAACGTTCGCAAACTAATTTAGGTTCTTAGGTGGAAAATATATATATCTGTGTACATTTATCGCACTTCCAAACAAGATCCACTAAAAATATCACTTCGTAGGGTCGCAAAGAGTGACGGCCCGGAACACGTCCACCGTAGAAGCAGAAGCAGAGAAGAAAGACGACATTTCGACAATAACATATTGTACCCTTGCGCATTTCTAGAAAGAGAGGAAAAAAAAAAGTGAGCCGCCTAACGTGAACAGGGACGCCGGAAGCAGCACTGCCGTTGCTACCCGCGCCGGTCTCACAGCGATGCCCACACTTGTCGCGCAGCGGCGGCAGCTAGAGACTATTGCGCACACGGCCGGGACGGATCGGATGTGAAGCGAACGACGTTTCTCGGCAACTATGGCTGCCGCGTTTTGTCGCTGTCTCGGTCTCGGTTGCCTGTCTGCCCGCTGCGCGCGGTTGTTTCTCGTCAAGTCGATCTTTTCAGAGTTGAGCGGCGCTTCTTTCTGTTAAGAAGACAGACGTGAGTTTCTCATTCATCTAGTTGTCTACAAGGAAGACTTTTAATATTCTATATTATTTTTCAGAAAAGTAATAAAGAGAAACTCAAAATTCCCTCACATCTATGTGTTCTTCTTTTTGTTAAGAAGTCAGACGTGAGTTTCGCATCCATCTAATTGTCTATATAAAGGAGAGACCCTTAACATTCTACATTATTTTTCAGAAGAGTAACAAAAAGAAACCCAAAATTCCCTCGCATATCCGTGTTCAATCTACCATTCCGCTCTTACATTCTTACATTGTTCTTATAGTTCTGAGTTTGTCTACGAGGTGACCGGTTGGACTGTACTCGCCAGCGACGGTTCCTCAATACGTTATCAGCACGGTCAACTCTCTTCGGATCGAAAGGTAACCGTCGATGAACGATACTCGTATATCGAATCATTTTTCTAAATTGCTTTCAATTCTGCAAATTCGACTTTTTATATTGTAATCTATGGTGCAAATCCGCTCTAATCTACCGCGAGCTGACTTGAAGTCGCCGACACAATGTCGATCAGTAGATTGCATAGAAGGGTGGATGTCGATTGTACCGTAGATTGGAAGTTGTAAATCCATTCTAATCTACCGCGAGCCGACTTGAAGTCGCCGGCCAAGCCGATCGGTAGATTGCACGAATAGTCTCGGATAAACAGTGCACGTGCACGACCCGGAGCTGTGTGCCATCGCCAGCCATGAAGTCGCGCTGGCACTCGCCGCCGGTCACCCAAGCATCGCAGAGGGGGGATGGCGCCAGCCCGCAGCCGCGGCCGCCTTGAGCCGGCCTCACCCGCACCTGACTTGGACCCGCCACCAGCTCAAAGCCGGAACAACCGCCGCCCGCGCCAGAGCGGCCGCGCCTCGCGACGGCGCACACGCCGCCCCTCATGCCCACGACGGTTGGCCTACAACCACCCATCCCCTGCACGAGCCCCCCCCCCCCACCCACTGCTGCCGGCCTGCACCAGAACCTCCAACGGCTTAGAGCTATCGCACGGCCACAGCAACAAAGTAAATAGAAAAAAGGGAGGAAGGAGGGGGAAGGCTTGAAGTCTTCGGTCGGCACGCACTTGGAGCGTGCCGCTCGACCCGCTCGAAGCTGGCCACCCGTGCGAGCTCGTCGCGCCGCCACGGACTGAGCTTGGAGCGCCGCTCGGCCTGCACCGCTTTTGTAGCGGCCGTACTAGCCGCCAGAAGGAACCGCCCGCATGGCCATCCGCGCCGCCGCCCGTGCGCTAGCATGGCCGCCTCGCCGCCGCGCATGGCGCCAACTCCGGCCAGAGCCGTCTTTGCGCGCTTGAAGCGGCGCCCGCCACCGGAGCTGCTCCCACACGGGCTCCCGCTGGCCACATGTGTGTGCAGCCGCCACGGGAAGAGGAAACCCTACCCTCCCCGCACGCCTGTTTTTTGCATCGGCGGTATGGACCAAGAAAGGCCGGTTCGAAGTTATTTCGAAAAAAAGGGGAAGAAAGCCTTAAAAGAAAAGGAATTTTTGCAAAAAAAAAGCCCTCGTAATTCTGAAAATTACAATAATTTTTCACGAATAAGGAAATTTTGCAGAAAACCCCTCAGAGATTCTAAAATTCGGGTGAATTTTTTTTCTCAGAACTAAAATTTTGCCTTTTAACCCCTGAAAATTACAAAATTCACCGAAAGTTTTTTCTAGTAGAAAAGGGCATCGGAAATTCAATTTTTGAATAATTTTGAACTTTTGAAGCTTGTTTAACTCTGTTATTGTTATTTCTATGTAATTTATTTAATGTATTTACTATGTTTGATTATTTGTGATTATTTATATTGCTTTTAATCACTGAAAATAGCAGTAAATCATGAAAAACACATAGAAAAATACGAGAATTTTATGAGAATTTTTACAACCACTTTATGCAATTTACCAATAGTAATCTTATGCACTTTTTGCATGAGTATGCAGATGACTGGCAATATGAACCGGGAGTTCGAAGAGCTGGCCCAGCATGGTCCCAATTACCTAACTTGGGGTATCAGATGTTGAAGTCGTACTTAGTGCCAATAAGCTCCGTGCTGCTATTGGACGTGACACCTTGAAGGACGCCACTCCAACTGCTGAGGAGAATGATCAAGCATTTCATTTCCTCAAATACCATCTCTGTCTAACGCTCAAGAATGAGTATATAGTAGAAAAGAATGCACTAGCTTTATGGACCGCACTAAAGAAGATGTTCGAGAAGCTGAAGTACATCATTCTTCCTCAGGCAGAGCAAGAATGGAACTGACTACGATTTGCTGACTACAAGACTGTGAGGGAGTACAATTTTGCATTGCACAGAATTTGTACAAGTCTTCAACCTGTGGTAAGTTAACCACAGATGAGTAGAAGATCGAGAAAACTCTCTCTACCTTTCACCCAAACGTGGTGCAATCCACACGCAACTATCGTCAGGACGGCTACAAGGGGTATGCCGAACTGATTTACATCATGCAAGTTGCGGAAGCTCAAGATGACGTTCTCAGAAAGAACTACATCTCACAACCGCCTAGTAGCAAAGTTGGTCGTGAAGTCGATGCAAGCAGCTACAAGGTGAGAAAGCCTTACTCAAAAGAAAGAGGCAAGAAGGGTAAGGTCATGGGTCACAAAAACAAGCAGAATGTTCAAGCCAAGAAGCGCGAACAAAAGAAGCGCGATGAGAAGCTCTATGGTCAGCAGGACCAAAGTTGCTATAAATGCGGCACTTGGTGACATTGGTCACGTGTTTGTCGTGATCTGCAGTACTTGATTGATGCTTTCAATGCTAAGATGAAGGACAAATGACAACATAAGGCACACCTCACCATTATAGGTACAAAGAATCCACAATTATGGGTTGCACCCATGGATGTAGACATCTCAGCAACAGCCCCCATCACACCTTCTTTGAACATCACAGCGGCAGCAGCTGTTGTTGCTAAAGAAGAGAAGTTGGACATGGAGCAGATTCAAGTAGAAGTTTCTTCTTACTTCGCTGATTCAATCTAGTGCACGTATTGCACTTAGATTTTATAGTCATTTGTAGTTTATGGTTGTGATAGAACATTGAATTTTGAATAAATGATTGTAAGTACTAGGAGAGAAAAGTAATAAATTTTTATGATGAGTCCTGCAAGATTTTTTTACCTGTATTAATAATAGCAAATTGTGTTCTGTTTTGAAGTATTTTACTTATGTGTGTTGATTGCTTCCTATCCTATATTAATAAATATTTTATATAGCAGAACGTGTGTGGCTCCCAACGGAGGAAATGTGCTTAGCAGATAGCGGCAGAATGAATACCATATTGAGAGACAAAAAATTCCAATCGATCAGCAAGAATATTGGTAGTCTTATGACAATCGCAGGCAGCGATACTTGTATAATAGGCTTAGGAAGAGCCATAATTATACTCTCGATGAGCACAACATTGGTCATTGAAGAAGTCTTATTGTACCCAGAATCGACTAGGACTCTCTTAAGTTTTAAAGATATTCGCGCTAACGGTCTCCACGTAGAGATTGAAGAAGAGTATGGTAAGGAATATCTGCTCATTATAAAGCGCGGAGAAAATAGAAAAAGGCTATTAGAATGACTTCATTCATATGAATCTGGGCTATACTACAATCACATTAAGGCACCTGCAGCCTATATTGTCTTGAAAACCACTTTTAGAAGTTCTGAACTTTTCTGTCTCTGGTATGATAGATTAGTCCACCCCGGTATTAGAATGATGAGAAATATAATTGCTAATTCTCAGAGACACAATGTCAATGTAAAAAATTTCTTGAATCAGGAAGATTTTTTGTGCCCCGCAAGTGTCACCGGGAAACTGATTACTAGACCCTCTACTCTGAAAGTAAAGGATGAAATTCATGCATTCCTGGACCGTATCTAGGGAGACATTTGCGGTCCAATACAGCCCCTGTTAGAGCCATTTAGGTAATTTATGGTGCTCATCGATGCTTCCTTGAAATAGTCGCATGTATGCTTATTATCTACGGGAAATCATACTTTTGCAAAGCTGATCTCACATATATTTAAAATTAAGAATAATTTCCCTGATCATCATGTGAAGTCCATTAGAATGGACAACGCCGAGAATTTACTTCAAAGGCATGTGATGATTATTGTATGGTAATAGAAATTACTGTTGAGCATTCTGTACCACATGTCCACACCTCGAATGGACTAGCAGATGCATTAATTAAAAGAATTAAATTTATTATCCGACCGCTTTTGCAGAATTGTAATTTACCAACTACATGTTGGGGGCACGCAGTCCTACACGTAGCAACCCTCATCAATTTTATACTGTCAGCATATAATATTCATTCACCTATGCAACTAGCGCAAGGGTCAGCATCGAAAATCTCTCATCTACGGAGGTTTGGTTGCAAGGTTTATGTACCTATACTACCACCGCAGCGAACTGCAATGGCCCCCTCCGAAAGGCTGGGATATACGTTGGTCATGAGACAATATCCATAATCAGGTATCTGGACCACATGACTGGAGATTTGCATACAGCCCGCTTCGCTGACAGCATATTTGATGAGGATAGTTTCCTGTCATTAGGGGGAGGAAATCAACCCCTTGATGAAATTTTTTGGGAAATGACGTGACAAGCCACGAGAATCCATGCACATGACCTGCACACTAGTGAAGCAAATAGAGAAGTCTAGAAGATAATTGATTTGCAAGCATTAGCGAATATTTTGTACGATTCTACGTACATCTACAGAATGATCGATCAAACTGTACTCACCGACAGACAATTCATCTACGCACTTCGTTCAAATAACTATGGGGAAATGACTTTGGCGACACATGACTTCTGAGAGGATAGCTAGACAGATCTGCCATGTCGTAAGTTGATTTGAAGAGCGTCACCAAGTTGCATGTACGCAATGCGCAATGTACCAGAGAGGGTTGAAATACCAAAAAAAATTGAAGGTATCCCTAATCCCATCCAGAGGCCTCAGAACAAAAGGACGAGAACTCCGGCCCCTCGAATCCTAAGTAACCGGGGATGTCTGGCGAAAAAGGATAAGAAGGACTTAGCACAACCGATCACTGAAGTTCCCCATAATCAGAAGGGGAGCCTGTTGAGACCTAACACCAGTATAGAACCTTCAGTAAAAGGCATACCGAATTTGAATATTTCCACGGAGGGAGACATCAACATGGATGTGTGTGCACCCATCGGAGCTAAAAAAACTAAAGGGACTTGCCCCCGTAATTGAAAGCAGAGGTGAGCAAGTAGAAGCATTAGAAGTATCACTCTATGAAGAAATAGCTATAAATTATGTGACCACGGGAGAATATATGAATAGAATAATAGCCAATGTCGATATTTATTTTGTAAAGAAAATTATCACAATCATCGATCTTGATCGAGAGCTTGCATTGCTCGTTGAATGTACGAAAAGATCAGATTAGGAAAATTGAAAGAAGGCAATAGAAGCAGAATTATTATCTCTAAATAAAAGAGATGTATTTGGGTCTATAAGTCGCACGCCTCCCCATGTGCACCCCGTAGGGTATAAGTGAGTATTTGTTCGAAAGAGAAATGAAAACAATGAAGTTGTAAGACATAAAGCAAGTCTTGTTGCACAAGGTTTCACTCAACGACCAGGAGTCGATTACGAATAAACCTATTCCCCTATCATGGGCGGAACTACCTTTAGATATTTAATCTCAATGGCAGTAAACTTAAATTTAGAAATGAAATTGATGGATGTGGTAACTGCATACCTTTATGGGAAATTGGATTTGGACATTTATATGAAGGTACCTGAAGGTATCCCTGTCCTGAACCAAGATAGAGCAAATAGAAATCTGTACAGTGTGCAACTCAAAAAGTCATTGTATGGACTGAAGCAATCAGACAGAATGTGGTATAATTGCTTGAGCGACTTTCTCTGCAAGAAAGGCTACACGAACAATGAGGATTGTTCCAGTGTAATCTCAGTATATGTAGATGATCTGAATATCATCGGAACCCTGGAAGATATTAAGAAAGTAAGCACTTACCTAGAGTCAGAATTCGAAATGAAAGACTTGGGTAGAACCAAATATTGGCTAGGCTTGCAGCTTGAGCATACCCCTGAAGAGATTTTAGTACATCAGTCAACCTACACTCAGAAAGTGTTAGAACGGTTCGGCTTTGAAGGTCCTAGCCCAGGTGGGCTCGTCATCCATCTAATTGTTTATATAAAGGAGGGGGGACCCTCAACATTGTACATCGTTTATCAGAAGAGTAATAAAGAGAAGCCTGAAGTTCCCTCACATCTTTGTGTTCAATCTCCTATTCCGCTCTTACGTTCTTACATTGTTCTTACGATTCTGAGTTTATCTACAAGGTAATCGCTCGGACTGAACTCTCCAGCGACGGTTCCTGAACACTTTCTTTGGTGGGATGGCCATATGCAGTACATTTTAGGTACATGCATGTGCCGACCGACCGCAAATGGCCGACATCAAGTTTCCCATTCAGGCCGGGGACGGTAAAAACATTGCAAAATGGCAACAAGGCCGTGTTATGGGGCTGACCAAAATCTCTTGAGATTAACAAACAAAGGGTGCGAAACTAAGGTACTATCTGTGTCCGGTATATGGTGTAGCTTGTAAAAGGGTAGTTCTGTTGATTACTTTTGCATCTACTTGGTTTATGAACAATAGGTGATTAGTATCTCCTTTCTACAACGGATTCAGGATCAGTGCTACCGGGCCTGAAGCAGCCCTCGGCCCATTTTAGGCCGAAGGTGCTCCCATGTAGTATATATCTGTTAAACAGTACATAAATGTTTAATTGGTACATAATCTCTGTAATATTGTCTTCCTTGATTCCCTGATTCTGTTTATTATGTAAATCTTGAAGTACAAGGTATGTCTTGTATGTTTGTATGGGTAATAGTGTTGTCCGGCATGGCAATATAAATCGACCTCGCTGTGGCGTTTTGCCCTGTGTGAGTTCTCTGCCAAATCGTGCCCGCAACATCCCAATTTTAGTGTATTAAAAAAGAACTATTTGAATTTTATTGAAATATTTAAAGTTTAATTTGAATTTTCAAAAATAAAAATAATTTAATATGAATAAATAAAAATTCAATTAAATTCAAAACTAATTTATTTGAGTTCATGTAGTTCCAAGGTATTTTCTAAAATTTTCTTGGAGTTTTCCAAGTTCATTCGATATTTCTTTGAGCTCTATTCAATTTAATTCCTTTTTTGAAATTCAGAAATCCTTCAAAATCTCCAAAATCCCTCTCTTTCTTTTCCAGGCCGAGACCCAGTCCCTTTTTACTTTATCTTTTCTTCTCTTTTCTCCTAGCCTCGCTGTTCTTTCCTTTTCCTTTTGCTTTTTCTTCTTTCTCTTCCGTCGTTTTGGCCAACTTCGTGTCGTCCCGCCCGCCTCCTTCCTCTCTTTACCTCTCTCTGACTACCTAGAACCACCCATCAGTCCCCCCTTCTTCCTCTTCTAGCTATCGCACCCACGCGCCAGGCTGCCCCGCGCCAACCTCACTCGTGCACCACACCGCGCGTCTGCGTCGTCCTTGCTCATGCACTACACCGCCATCCCCACACGATATCAAGTCTCCCAGTTCTGCGAGCCTTCACGCATTGCCATTTCTTGTCGTCGCGCCTTTAATGCCGAGCGGAATCGCCACCGCCGATTGCATTCGTGCCAGCGTCGCTCCACTCCCCGCCCTCTCCTATAAAACAGAGCACCGCTACCGTCTTCCACCCCTTCACGCCCCTCCAACCCTCATCGCCTCTAGAGCTCTATCACCACCGCGAGGTCATCTTCACCGAGCCTGGCCCCCGAACTCCACCTCCGTTCTGCCATCTCCAGTGCGCCTCTGCCAAAGTTGAGTGTGTCGCTACGTGTTCCCAGTCCCCTCCATCGCAATCCCTCAAACCATCTCGCGGAGTAGCCGCAGGGGACCAGATCTGCTCCGTCTTCCTCGTCGACCACCATGTGCCGCTGTTGTCAAATTCGATCGCGCTGGTGAGCCTTCACTGTCCATATTCACCACCATCACCTTCCCCACGCCACGTTCTACTATTGGTGTGTGTTCTCATCGTTGTTCCATTCCCGCAGCACCATCGCCGCAGTAGCTGAGCCCGCTGCTGCTTTCCTCTTTGCCGCCAACGAGTGCCGCCGAACCTTGCCGCCATCGCCGTCGAGACAATGTGGCAGCCACATCACCGCCACCTCGCCTCCACCCCAACACCCGTGCATGTGTGGCCATCACATGGTTGCTTGAATGGCATACCCGAAACCCTATTTCCAAAACCCCATGGACTTAGTCAACCGTGAACCATGCCTCTGTCATATGGGTCCTACATGTCAGCCTTTATCCTTTTTCCAAAAATCTAGAAAAATAAATATTTGGGAATATTCAATAGGTCCCACCCGTTAGCCGTAGTAACCTCTCTCCTCTCTCCTCTATTAATTTTTCATTTTCTCTCTGTCTAATTTTCCAAAAGCTTATTCTCCTTCGTCCAAACTCTGATTCGGCTCGTTCAAGTCTTCTAAAATCATCTAAAATCGAGCTCTCTCTTCTAGTACTATTTTTTTTAATTTTGTATTTTATTTTATTTTCTTTTGAATTTACTTGTGCCTCGTTTGTTTTCTCATTCTCGTTTAGACAACGATTTCCAAGGAGCGGGGGTGGGATTTGAAGATGAGACTTTGGTAATTGAGTAAGTACAAGGCAAGTCGTAACATTTGACCATGTTGTACCCATGTTTTAAAAAATATATTATTTTATATCAACATATGGGTTACCTTTATATCAACTGTTTTCGAGAGTAGCTAATTACCTACTTGTCATTATGTCACCTTTATTATCATAAAAGCCAAGTATCCATTGTCACCTAAAGTTGGATTATATTAGTTGGACATAATTTTAATACCAACATGGGTTGACGTAGATATGCTTAGGCATGCTTAGTTGTATGATGGGCTCATATTAACATGATCAGTTATGTTAACTTGGCTTAATGAGATATGGAATTATGGTGCGATGTCACGGTTGTTAAATTTATTGTACCATGGCAGGGGATGTCATTGGTCTTGGTTAAAGAAAATGGTTTCATGCTCAGGCGAATGATTGTGCAGTAAAGGGGATGCGGTTAACACATTTGGGATGAGGCTGTCTCTTCTGGGTGAACCCTAAGGACTTACTATGTGTGTCATTGAACTGAGTCATATCGTACAACCACTTGTCTCGTATGTGATAGACCTGGTTGATTAATTTATAATGTCTTGACATTGGTTCTGCCATATGGTGGTGTAGGTTCTGGGATAGACGGGTATATTCACATGGCGCTAGAGCCCCCGACTCGGTGGTGAAACCTTAGTGGCAGAACTTGGTTTATATTGAGCTTTGTAAAGACCTTGTGATAATCACTTAGTCGCATGTCTACAAAAATGTGTCTGGCCGACATATTAAGTTTATTTTCTCTTATGGGTAAAGATGTACAACCTAACCTTTGTAGAGTGTTAAAACTGTTCGAACAGTTGTGTCCTGGTTATGGACTTGTGAGCCAATCTTTCCAACAGAGGGCCCTTTTGAAGTCCGCATGTGACCACGTTTATGACAGTGGTTTCATTGACCACCTTCACTTGGCACTTCACCTTTGTAAATTTCTTGAAGAAGCTGCGAAGGGACTCGTCCGGGGCTTGCTTTATTGCGAAGAGGTGCCCCACATCCTTTGGCTAGGCATAATTTCCTTGAAAGTTGTTGCGCACGAGATCCCGCAGCTGTTCCCACGCGTATATGGACTGGGGAGGGATTGTAACATCCCAAATCTGGATTTGTGTTTCAAATGTAAGAAAATCAGGAGAAATTAAAACTTTTTCTCTGATCTTGATTTTTGTAATCAGTTCCATAATTTTTGTAAAGGAATTATGTGAAATCAAAAATTAAATTGCCATTTGGACACCAACACAAATCTCCTTCGTGAAAATCTTGTGCCCAACCTTTGGAAATAATTTTTCTTGGGTCTAGGGTTGATATTTAACACCTCAGAATTATTTCATAATTTTTAGAAATTATTTGATAATTTTTAGAGGCAAGTCAAACTGGTCAAACCCTATTTTCCTCTCTTCCGGAATTTCGGGAGAATAATTCAGTGCATTAAAATCTCTGAAAATTTTATGGAAGGTTCCTACTGCAGTCAGCAAGCTCCAGTTAAAATTTCATAAATTTTGGAGTTTGTTTGCTACCTCAAATAATTCCTCAAAAATCAGATATTTAAAATTCAAATTCTAACTGGTTTGCACTGTTCCTCGGGTTCGAACCAGACTCGGGCTCGAGCCAATGGACTCGGTCCAACCAACTAAACGCACCGGCGCGGTCGCTCGGGCGCGCGCGTTGTGAGCCGTTGGATCAGCATCGAACGGTCCTGGATCAACCTAACGACGGAACCGTTGTAATCCACGCGATCTAACTCAGCCGTTCGATTTCAATCCGACGGTCAGCGCGTCGTCTCCTTCCTCCGGTCAGCGCGCGCGTCAGCATCGGCCATGGCGTGCAGAGGGAAAAATTCGCGGCGTGCCGTCCCTTCCCCGGTCGCCTTTAAACGGCTTTTTCTGTGCGCATTTAATGCTCGTCGTGCTCCTCCCTCAGGCGTCCCCTCTCCAACTGCTCCCGTCGCTCTCTCGCGCTCAAACGGCCAGGTTGACCCGAGCGAGTTCTCGCCGTTGCTCTCGGCCATCCTCGGCTATTTAAGCTCCTTTGGTTCTCCCTTAGCTTCCTTTAGCACCTCCGCCACTCTAGCCAGCACTCACAAGCCCACTGGAGCCGCAGACCCTCGGGAAGCCTTCGGCCGCCATTGTCGGTTTTGGGGCTTCGGTGAAGTCGGTGCCGCACGGGCTTTCTTCTTCAAGCCTTCACTCCCTCTGCTCCCCCTCTACTCACTGAAGCTTAACCCTCACTCAATTCGGTTCAATTTGTCCAGGGACGAGCTGAATTCGGATTTCCCCAATTTCAGCCGAAACCAGCGTTCCTCCTCGCCCGGGCAGCTTCGACTCTCCTCGGCGCATCCATTGCGCTCAGGTAGCTCCTCTTTAGTCCCTAGTGGCCTGGCACCTGCTCCCTTGAACCGTAGCTAAGCTTATCGCCGTTTTCGTTTTGGTCATTTTTCGGCCACTTCGGTTCCCTCCGGCTTGCCGACGTTCTGGTCCACCGCAGCCAACGCCATTGGTACCCTTAGGTGCGCAATGACGTTTGGGACTCATTTTAGGCGTTTGCTCGCACCACCGCGGCCAGAGCCGCCGGCGGCGAGCCGTTCTTCCCCGTCGTTTGCTTTGCCGGACGAAAACAAGACGGAGTTTGAACGTGCGTCAATGTGGACCGTCGATCCTAAGATCTGCGGCTCGGGATCGCGCCGAAGATTTGAATTTGTCGCGCGCCTCGGTCTGTGATCCGTTGGATCCAAGATCAACGGTGCAGATCGGAATGAACGTTCGGACCACCGAACGCTCTGGGCCACGTGAACCGTTGGATCCAGATCCAACGGTTGACGTTTAGGGTTTCGCGGCCGCGCGCGCGCGCGTCAGCGCTGGGACGCGGACCGCCGGATCCAAGATCGACGCTCCTCGTTCGTCCACGTCATTTCTAATTTCTGATTTTCCCGAAAAGATTTATTTATCAACTGAAAAATATGATAACTTGTAAAATGCATAACTAATTCATTTCAAATCCTTTTCGGTTGATTCAAATTTTTTTGGCTATGTTTTTAACTAGACTTTAATTTTAAAATGTTTTCAAACTCAGTATAGCTCCAGAAAATTTTGCTAATGAATAGTAGCATTTTTGATTTATAAAAGCTGAGCAAAATTGTTTTGACCATATCTTTTGCATTAAGAATCCAAATCAATTGGTTCTTGTTGCTAAATTCTTTATAAATCATTATCTTGCTACTGTAAAAATTTTAGAATTTTTGGAGAAGGTTTACTGTTGGGTCTTTGCATTTTATTCGCTCTTATCGTTTGTTTCTCGCTTTTCGTTAGGATCCAAGAGCACATTGACAATATTGTTGATCCTCGTGACACCTTGACCCACAAAGAAGTGCAAGCGGTTTGATCATGTTAATCCCATTATTTTTCAAGACTAATATATTGATTTCAACTTGTATGTATGCATTGCTATTTTGTGTTAAATTATGGTTAGTATCCTATACTTGCAAAATCTGTAGGAATTGTTTACCCTCTACTACCTTGAGCCTAGGTTATTTGCTGTGATTTGAGTTCGAAGGATGGACTCTTGTCACTTAGTAGCCTCCGAATTGAAATTGCTTAGAAATGCTTAGTTTCGGTAGCAATGGGCGATCATCGGTTTTAGTCGATGATCTTGATCACACATCTAAATATTATTCCAAAGATGTCTAGCACTTGTGCTTTGTTATTTTGTAAAGTAAAAATTCTGACAACGAAAAATTGATTTGGACTTGGGCAAGTGGTTGGATGGTGGGTTATTGGGTTTGTGGATGTCTTGCCTAAGTCAACAAGGACCGAACATCTTGTGTCACACTCTCCAAGCATTTTTGCGTGCTAACCACGCGAGAGGGATATGGGACCTCTCTTGACTTAGTACTTTGGCGTGTGTTATCTCCGAGTCGCAGGAGGGGGTTGTGTGTGTTGTGTGAAAAATGATATGTGTTCTTGTGTTGGGTGTGCGGTGGTGGAGATTCCGGGTAGTTTCTCCACCTCGAGGAGCATTGTAGTTGTCCAAGGCTTTACCTGCGACGGGTAGTTGACCGAGGCTTTACAATGACTCGACACAACGTATGGGTTTCTATCCATACGGCGGCTCGTAGTTAATGCACAATATTGGAAATGTCTCGAGGACTTATGTGCTAAGCATACCAAAGGAAGTATGCTAATCATGTGGCAAAAGGCGATGCCGCATGTGGGTACATTGGTACACCCTGCAGGATAAAACTATTCGAATAGCCTCGCCCTAGGTTATGGACACGCTTGGTTAGGTTTTGCAAGAGTTAGACTACAACCTTTTAAATTAAAATTTGACATGGTTGGTATGAATGGGTAATTCATGCTATTGTTGTGGTGACTAAGGGTTTAGTCACTTCGTGATTGTTGTTGTTCTCTATCTCTGTTATATTGTTGTCATTTACGATTATTTGAACATTAAAAACAGATTTGTTAAATTGCTTTCAATCTATTACCTTATTGCAAATGGAAACTTGCTTTATGCTAAAATGAAACATACAGCCTCCATTTCAATTAGCTTGCATGTAGTATATGTACAGGTTTGTTATTCCACATGTAAGTCTTGCGAGTACATTCAAAGTACTCACCGCTTTTGCTTACGCTTTTGTTTGTGGGAGGAAGGTGAGCCCCAAGGGCCTCACTTTTGTGAGTCATCTTGTGGATTTGACGACTAGCTTGGCGGTCCGGTCGGTTGCCTTGTGGGTTAAAGGCACACTGATTGGCTCTTTTGGTTTATGGCCATCTTATGGCACTTTTGCTTCCGCTGTTAAACTTCTTTATGTATATGTCGTTTGGCCGGTCGGCCTCTCTTTTGAAATAACTATCCTTTATTTATGTTATCTTCTGGTTTGTTGTGTTTGCTTCGGTTCTATGTGGATGAATGGAATTGATGCATAAATTTTGTAAAGAGGTGTGTATACTGCACTCTGGGAAGTATACATGTCTCGAGTCTCGGATTATCTGATTTGTGATGCTAGGACCAAGTGGATGGTTAAGCATTACAAGCCGGATAAACCGGGGTCTCACAAGGTTTGGTATCAGAGCCATACTGACCGTAGTAACCCAAGTTGGTCTTCTTTAGGATATTTTGGAAAACCCTATTTTCAAAGTATCAATTGATTTATGAAAGCTTAGGTCATTCTCAGATTTTATTCCTTACCTACCTTAGCTTTCTCCTCTCATCTTACTCTAATTTGAGTTTGAAAGTTGTTTTCCTCTCATCTCCTTTTCAAAGGTAGTGTTATCGATTAAATGGGTTTTGGGAACCACTGAGTTTGGCAAATTGAAGTGCTTAGGGTTTTTGAAGTTTCTGGACTGAAGGTTTCGACTAGAGGCTTGGATGCGGAATCTGGACAACACACCTCAATTTCCAGACAGCGAGCTCAATGGTTTCTGATAGGACCACTGAGCTTGGCAAGTTGAAGTGTGCCAGATTTTGAAGTTTCTAGGATGGAAGACTTGGTGGAGCTTGATGCAAAATCACCGCAAAGAACCTCAATTTCCGGACAGCAAGCTCGATGGTTTCTAATGGGGTAGACAATGAGAGTTTAATCAACTAACACTTGTGGGAATAGAAGGGTAAGATGTGATACCAGTTAGCTATGTATCTAACACTATTTTCGTGATTTAGCCTTGATCTTAAGTGGTATTAGATCTTACCTCGATCTTCTGATTTTTATCTTCTCAAACAATTACTCGTTCATTCAATACGGGTTAGTTGCATTGGGAAGTTGAGTTTTGGTTGGTGGTTCATTACGATTTTTGGAGTCTTTCTATAAGCCTGTTTAAGTTTATATACTGGCTATTTTTGGCTTTCGATTAAAGTGATATTCCATTCCCCTAGTCGTTAGCTTTTTGCTTCATTTCGGCTTTGTTTTCGGGTCTAGTTTTTAACCCAAGTTTCTTGTAACAGATGGCGGGCCTTTGTAGCGGCCAAGGCGACGGTGGTCCGACGAGGATCTTCCTCCTCCTCCGACCATGGCCGAGGTCCTTCTTCAGATCGAGCGCAACCGTGCAGAGGACAGGAGGGTTCTTCTGGACGTCATCGCGCGCAACACTTCCGCCCTTACCGGTGCTTCAGGATCCGGGCAAGGGGGTGGACACCAGCCTCGTGGGGGACTTGCGGAGTTTCTTCGCACCCAGCCCCCCACATTCTCCAGGTCCGAGGACCCGCTTGAAGCGCACGATCGCTTCGCCGGTGGAGCGGAAGCCAGATAGCGCATGCGTGAGCACGAGAAGGCGCTGCTTGCATCGCACCACCGGAGGGTGCGGCTTTGTCTTGGTGGGAGAGCTTTCGCCATGCACTGACGCCACACCGTCACTTGGGAGGAGTTCCATCGCCTTCCGTCGGAGTCACATTCCTTCCTACCGATGAGGTCAAGAAGAAGGAGTTCTTGTCGCCGGATAAGGACGCCTCTCGATTCTGAGTACCATGCGAGTTTAACCATTTGGCTCGTTATGCTCGGAGGAGGTGGCCACCGATGAGGCCAAGCAAGAGAAGTTCAAGGATGGTTTGTCCGAGGAGCTTGGGACAAGCTATCCATCGCCGACTTCCGATTTCCGTGCCTTGGTGGACAAGGCCATCGCCGCCGAGCACTCGGGAGAGCGCTTGTGGATTCCCGCATAGCGTAAGTGGAGGCCCGAAGTCATCCAGGCCGCTATCCCCGCTTGATCCGTCTCGTGGGTCGCGTCAAGGCTTCAAGACCCCGAGGCCGTCAAGACTGTTCTTCGCCCTTCGCAGCCGTGCCCGATCCACGCACTGCGAGTCGCCAGGTGGCCCCGCAACCCGGCCGCCGGGTTACTTGCTTCGCCGCAATCGAAGGGGCATTATGCGAACCAATGCCCTAAGAAGACAGGAGCAGCCCCTCGTCCTAATGGAGGACGCGGGCCAGGAGGTGGTCTTTCTCAGGACCTGAAGATTGTCCCTACTACCCAAGGCGTGGGTAGTGGTCGCGTCAACCTCGTCTCAGCGGAGGAGGCACAGGAGGCACCCGACGTCGTGCTGGGTACACTTTCTGTTAACTCTCATTCTGCTACTGTTTTGTTTGATTCAGGAGCATCTCATTCTTTTATTTCGGAGTCTTTTGCTGCTATTAGTGAGCTCCTCTTTACTCCATTGTTGGTCCCATTGCTCATTCGCTCTCCGGGTTCGGAGTTGAGAGCTGAATCTGAGTGTAGGGATGTCCCGATTGAAATTGAAGGGGTAGGATTTTTAGCAAATCTTATCCTCCTCCATTCAGCAAGTTTAGATGTAATTCTTGGTATGGATTGGTTGTCTCAGCATAAGGGACAAATCGATTGCGCCAAGAAGTGTGTCTCTCTATCTAGTCCTTCCCGTGCGAGGTTAAGTTCGCGCCGAAGTCGCTAGGTCCGCATCTCTTCGCGCTTGAAGCGAAGCCCGCTCTAGATATTAGTGAAGTCCCCACAGTTCGCGACTTCATTGATATCTTTCCCGAAGATCTTCCAGGGATGCCACCAGTTCGAGATCTCGAGTTTGTCATCGAGTTGGTTCCCGGTACTGCCCCGATTTCAAAGAGGCATTATCGGATGCCACCGAACGAGTTGGTGGAGTTGAAGAAGCAATTGAATGAGCTGCAAGAAAAAGGTTTCATCCGCCCAAGCTCATCCCCGTGGGGTTGTCCAGCAATCTTCGTAAAGAAGAAGGACAATACTTTGCGCATGTGCGTTGATTACCGTCCGCTTAATGAGGTAACGGTAAAGAACAAGTATCCATTGCCCCGCATTGATGATCTCTTTGATCAATTAACCGGAGCTCGAGTATTCTCCAAGATTGATTTGAGAGTGGGATATCATCAAGTTCGGATACGACCCGAAGATATTCCAAAGACGGCTTTCTCTACTCGCTACGGCTTGTATGAATACACCGTCATGTCATTTGGCTTAACCAATGCTCCTGCCTTGTTCATGAACCTCATGAATTCGGTATTCATGGAGTATTTGGATAAGTTTGTGGTGGTCTTCATCGATGATATTCTTATCTATTCCAAGGACGATGAGGAACATGATGAGCATCTGAGGCTTGTGTTAGGCAAGCTTCGTGAGCATCAGCTGTATGCAAAGTTCAGCAAGTGCGCGTTCTGGTTGAAGGAAGTGGCCTTCCTGGGTCATGTTCTTTCAGCAGGAGGCGTAGCCGTTGATCCTAGCAAGATCAGCGACGTTCTTTCTTGGTGTCAGCCTACTTCGGTAACTGAAGTGCGGAGTTTTCTCGGTTTAGCTGGATATTATCGCCGTTTTATCGAGAACTTCTCCAAGATCGCGAAGCCGATGACGGAGTTGCTTAAGAAGGACAAGAAGTTCTTATGGTCCGATGCTTGTGAGGAAAGCTTCCAAGTACTTAAGAAGCGTTTGACCACCGCTCCCGTCCTCGTTCTTCCCGACATCCATCAAAGCTTCGATATCTTTTGCGATGCTTCTCGTCGAGGACTCGGTTGCGTCCTGATGCAAGAGGGCAAGGTAGTGGCCTATGCATCAAGGCAATTGAGACCTCATGAACTCAACTATCCTACCCATGACTTGGAATTAGCTGCGGTGATTCATGCCCTTAAGATTTGGCGACATTACCTAATCGGTAATCGTTGCGAAGTGTATTCGGATCACAAAAGCCTAAAGTATTTGTTCACCCAGCCAGATCTGAACCTCAGGCAAAAGAGATGGTTGGAGTTGATCAAGGACTATGACATGGGTATTCACTACCATCCGGGCAAGGCTAATGTCGTTGCCGATGCGCTCAGTCGAAAAGCGCACTGCAATGCCTTATTGCTCCAGGAGCGTCAGCCCACTCTTCTGGAGGAATTTCAGCGTCTCAACTTGGGATTGGTTGAGCATGGTTCCCTCGCTACCCTGGTTGTGCAACCAACCTTGGTGGATCGGATTAAGGTCGCTCAACAATCAAGTGTTGGAGTGAGCCGCATCAAGGAAAATATCAAGAACGGTACAGCTAAGTGCTTCTCTGAGGATGAGCATGGTGTTGTAAGGTTCGGGCAACGCCTTGTGGTTCCAAAGGACATGGAATTGCGGAATTTGGTTTTCCGCGAAGCCCATGATTCGCCTTTGTCTATTCATCCCGGGGCCACAAAGATGTATCAAGATCTCCGTCAGGGATTTTGGTGGACCCGAATGAAGAGGGAAATTGCGAAGTTCGTTGCCGAGTGCGACATATGTCGTCGTGTCAAGGCCGAGCATCGCCCGTCCAGATCGCTTCACCTTTGCCTATTCCCGAGTGGAAGTGGGATTCGATCGGGATGGATTTTATCACCGGTCTGCCCCGAACCTCCAAGGGCAAGGATTCCATCTGGGTTGTCATTGATCGATTGACGAAAGTAGCCCATTTTCTGCCAGTACGGACAAACCTTAGTGTGAGTCTACTAGCGGATCTCTATATTTCCCGTATCGTGCGCTTGCATGGTGTACCAAGACGATCGTTTGGATCATGATGCGCTTTTCACCGCTGTGTTTTGGAAGTGTTTGCAAGAGGCTATGGGAACTCGCCTCACCTTTAGCACAAAGATACCACCCCCAAAGCGATGGTCGACCGAAGGGTCAACCAAGTGTTGGAGGACATGCTTCGTGCTTGTGTCCTCTCCTATGGAAAGAATTGGGAGAAATGCTTGCCTTTTACCGAGTTTTCCTACAACAACAGTTTTCAAGCCGC
This sequence comes from Hsuehochloa calcarea, assembly GCA_036346395.1. Classification (NCBI taxonomy): domain Eukaryota; kingdom Viridiplantae; phylum Streptophyta; class Magnoliopsida; order Poales; family Poaceae; genus Hsuehochloa; species Hsuehochloa calcarea. The sequence continues at coordinate 37,927,614 of CM070610.1, forward strand.
CTCGGCATGTCACCTTCGAGGCCTTATACGGAGGAAGTGCAGAACCCGTTGAACTGGTGCGAGACCGCGAAGACCATTCTTTGGCCCGGACTCGATCAATGAGGCCGAGAGTCAAGTCCAGCTTATTCGTGATCGTTTGCGCACAGCTCAATCCAGGCAAAAGAGCTATGCGGATCGCCGTCGTCGTGAGTTGAGCTTTGAGCCTAATGACTTTGTTTATCTCAAGGTCTCTCCTTTGAAGGGCCATCAGCGTTTCGGCGTCAAGGGCAAGTTAGCTCCTCGATATGTCGGTCCTTACCGTGTTATCGAGAAGAAAGGAGCTGTTGCCTATAAGTTGGAGTTGCCAGCTGCACTCGAAGGGGTACATGATGTTTTCCATGTGTCCCAACTAAAGAAGTGCCTCCGTGTTCCAACAGAGGAAGCTCCGTTGGAAACCCTCGATGTCCAAGAGGATTTGACCTATCGCGAGCACCCTGTTCGCATACTCGATGAGGCTGAACGAAGAACAAGGAATAAAACCATCAGGTTCCTCAAAGTTCAGTGGTCGAACCATTCCGAGGATGAGGCTACATGGGAAAGGGAAGATCGTCTCCGTGCAGACTATCCAGCTTTCTTTACCAAGTAAACCAAATCTCGGGACGAGATTTTTGTGAGGGGGGGAGGTTTTGTAACATCCCAAATCTGGATTTGTGTTTCAAATGTAAGAAAATCAGGAGAAATTAAAACTTTTTCTCTGATCTTGATTTTTGTAATCAGTTCCATAATTTTTGTAAAGGAATTATGTGAAATCAAAAATCAAATTGCCATTTGGACACCAACACAAATCTCCTTCGTGAAAATCTTGTGCCCAACCTTTGGAAATAATTTTTCTTGGGTCTAGGGTTGATATTTAACACCTCAGAATTATTTCATAATTTTTAGAAATTATTTGATAATTTTTAGAGGCAAGTCAAACTGGTCAAACCCTATTTTCCTCTCTTCTGGAATTTCGGGAGAATAATTCAGTGCATTAAAATCTCTGAAAATTTTATGGAAGGTTCCTACTGCAGTCAGCAAGCTCCAGTTAAAATTTCATAAATTTTGGAGTTTGTTTGCTACCTCAAATAATTCCTCAAAAATCAGATGTTTAAAATTCAAATTTAACTGGTTTGCCTTTGCTCCTCGGGTTCGAACCGGACTCGGGCTCGAGCCAATGGACTCGGTCCAACCAACTAAAACGCCCGGCGATCGCTCGCCGGGCGTTGCCAGAGCCATTGGATCAAGATCGAACGGTCTGGATCAACCTAACGACGGAACCGTTGTAATCCACGCGATCTAACTCAGCCGTTCGATTTCAATCCGACGGTCAGCGCGTCGTCTCCTTCCTCCGGTCAGTAGCACAAGATCGGCCATGGCGCGCAGAGGGAAAAAGTCGCGGCGTGCCGCCCTTCCCGGCCGCTTTAAACGGCTTTTTCAGGCGCATTTAATGCTCGTCGTGCTCCTCCTCAGCGCCCCTCTCCAATCGCTCCGCCGCTCTCTCGCTCAAACGGCCGAGTTGACCCGAGCGAGTTCTCGCCGCTGCTCTCGCCATCCTCGGCTATTTAAGCTCCTTTGGTTCTCCCTTAGCTTCCTTTAGCACCTCCGCCACTCTAGCCAAGACTCACAAGCCAGCTGAGCCGCAGACCCTCTGAAGCCTTGGCGCCATTGTCGGTTTTGGGGCTTGGTGAAGTCGGTGCCGCCGCGGGCTTTCTTCTTCAAGCCTTCACTCCCTCTGCTCCCCCTCTACTCATCAAGCTTAACCCTCACTCAATTCGGTTCAATTTGTCCAGGACGAGTGAATTCGATTTCCCAATTTGGTCGAAACAGCGTTCCTCCTCGCCCGGCGGCCGACTCTCTCGGCGCATCCATTGCGCTCGGTAGCTCCTCTTTAGTCCCTAGTGGCCCGCACTGCTCCCTTGAACCGCGGTGAGCTTATCGCCGTTGCTTTGGTCATTTTTCGCCACCGGTTCCCTCGGCTTGCCGACGCTCGTCCATCGCACCAACGCCATTGGTACCCTTAGGTGCGCAATGACGTTTGGGACTCATTTTAGGCGTTGCTCGCACCATCCGCGGCGAGCGCGGCGTGCGAGCCGTTCTTCCCCGTCGTTTGCTTTGCCGGACGAAAACAGGACGGAGTTTGAACGTGCGTCAATGTGGACCGTCGATCCTAAGATCTGCGGCTCGGGATCGCGCCGAAGATTTGAATTTGTCACGCGCCTCGGTCTGTGATCCGTTGGATCCAAGATCAACGGTGCAGATCGGAATGAACGTTCGGACCACCGAACGCTCTGGGCCACGTGAACCGTTGGATCCAAATCCAACGGTTGACGTTTAGGGTTTCGCGGTCGCGCGCGCGCGCGTCAGCGCTGGGACGCGGACCGTCGGATCCAAGATCGACGCTCCTCGTTCGTCCACGTCATTTCTAAGTTCTGATTTTCCCGAAAGGATTTATTTATCAACTGAAAAATATGATAACTTGTAAAATGCATAACTAATTCATTTCAAATCCTTTTCGGTTGATTCAAATTTTGTTGGTTATGTTTTTAACTAGACTTTAATTTAAAAATGTTTCCAAACTCAGTATAGCTCCAGAAAATTTTGCTAATGAATAGTAGCATTTTTGATTTATAAAAGCTGAGCAAAATTGTTTTGGCCATATCTTTTGCATTAAGAATCCAAATCAATTGGTTCTTGTTGCTAAATTCTTTATAAATCATTATATTGCTACTGTAAAAATTTTAGAATTTTTGGAGAAGGTTTACTGTTGGGTCTTTGCATTTTATTCGCTCTTATCGTTTGTTTCTCGCTTTTTCGTTAGGATCCGAAGAGCACATTGACAATATTGTTGACCCTCAGCAGCACCTTGACCCACAGCAAGCAGGCAATCAGTTTGATCATGTTAATCCCATTATTTTTCAAGACTAATATATTGATTTCAACTTGTATGTATGCATTGCTATTTTGTGTTAAATTATGGTTAGTATCCTATAGTTGCAAAATCTGTAGGAATTGTTTACCCTCTACTACCTTGAGCCTAGGTTATTTGCTGTGATTTGAGTTCGAAGGATGGACTCTTGTCACTTAGTAGCCTCCGAATTGAAATTGCTTAGAAATGCTTAGTTTCGGTAGCAATGGGCGATCATCGGTTTTAGTCGATGATCTTGATCACACATCTAAATATTATTCCAGTATGTCTAGCACTTGTGCTTTGTTATTTTGTAAAGTAAAAATTCTGACAACGAAAAATTGATTTGGACTTGGGCAAGTGGTTGGATGGTGGGTTATTGGGTTTGTGGATGTCTTGCCTAAGTCAACAAGGACCGAACATCTTGTGTCACACTCTCCAAGCATTTTTGCGTGCTAACCACGCGAGAGGGATATGGGACCTCTCTTGACTTAGTACTTTGGCGTGTGTTATCTCCGAGTCGCAGGAGGGGGTTGTGTGTGTTGTGTGAAAAATGATATGTGTTCTTGTGTTGGGTGTGCGGTGGTGGAGATTCCGGGTAGGCTCTCCACCTCGAGGAGCATTGTAGTTGTCCAAGGCTTTACCTGCGACGGGTAGTTGACCGAGGCTTTACAATGACTCCGACACAACGTATGGGTTTCTATCCATACGGGCGGCTCGTAGTTAATGCACAATATTGGAAATGTCTCGTAGGACTTAGCTGTGCCGGCATACCAAAGGAAGTATGCTAATCATGTGGTAAAAAGGCGGTCTGGCGTGTGGGTACATTGGTACACCCCTGCAGGGATAAAACTATTCGAATAGCCTCGTCCTAGGTTATGGACACGCTTGGTTAGGTTTTGCAAGAGTTAGACTACAACCTTTTAAATTAAAATTTGACATGGTTGGTATGAATGGGTAATTCATGCTATTGTTGTGGTGACTAAGGGTTTAGTCACTTCCAGGATTGTTGTTGTTCTCATCTCTTTGTTATATTGTTGTCATTTACGATTATTTGAACATTAAAAACAGATTTGTTAAATTGCTTTCAATCTATTACCTTATTGCAAATGGAAACTTGCTTTATGCTAAAATGAAACATACAGCCTCCATTTCAATTAGCTTGCATGTAGTATATGTACAGGTTTGTTATTCCACATGTAAGTCTTGCGAGTACATTCAAAGTACTCACCGGCTTTTGTCGGCTGCTTTTGTTTGCAGGGGAGGAAGGTGAGCCCCAAGGTCCTCACTTTTGTGAGCTATGCTATGGATTTGACGACTAGCTTGGCGGTCCGGTCGGTTGCCTTGTGGGTTAAAGGCACACTGATTGGCTCTTTTGGTTTATGGCCATCTTATGGCACTTTTGCTTCCGCTGTTAAACTTCTTTATGTATATGTCGTTTGGCCGGTCGGCCTCTTTTTTGTAATAACTATCCTTTATTTATGTTATCTTCTGGTTTGTTGTGTTTGCTTCGGTTCTATGTGGATGAATGGATTTGATGCATAAATTTTGTAAAGAGGTGTGTATACTGCACTCTGGGAAGTATACATGTCTCGAGTCTCGGATTATCTGATTTGTGATGCTAGGACCAAGTGGATGGTTAAGCATTACAAGCCGGATAAACCGGGGTCTCACAGGGATGGTGAAGAACCAAATCAGTGCCACGCCCCTGAGGACGTGGGTGATACTATTTGCTTTAGTAGTGTCATCTCCCCCAGCCACCTCGATGGCGGTTTCGTACACCCGGAGGAACTCCGAGGGGTCCATGCACCCCTCGAAGGGCCTGACGTCCGGCATTTTGAAGCCCGAAGACCAACGGGCCGCCTCCAGTCCCACGCTCAACGGGGAGTTAGGATCCCCTCGGAGCAGCGACGCCAGTGGCATGGCTGTAGATGCTGAAGGGGTGGCCGCCTCCCCTCTGGCGGATGCCCTTGTGTGAGGATCGTGAGTTGGGGTGGGGCCGCGAGGGTCACCTGCGCTGGCTGCCGGAGACTCAACATCTCATGACGGAGGTCTGCCAGCTCCCGTTGGAGGGCTTCGTAGGATTCTCGGGTTACCCACACTGCCCCAGGAGGGGGTGGGCCCACTCGGTGGTTCTCGGAGAGAGGTGCCTCGGTGGGCCGGGTGTCGCTTCCGACGATGTCTCCGTGCGTGAAGTTGCTGCCTTCCTCCTCCACGGCTTTGGCGGTGACTGCCGCTGCCGTGGAGGTCCTGCTTTGTTTAGCCCTTGGGATGCTTGGAGCCGCGACTGCTGTGGCCGTGACTGCTGTGGCCGCTTCAGCCATTGAGACCTTGGGTGTGACCTTCTTCTAAGGGGCCATGCTGATGCTTAAGAGTTGTGCTCCATGACTTTCTTGTCGATCCCCATGGACGTCGCCAACTATCGTAGCAAAGAGGGCTAGACAATAGAAAGTGGGACCCTCGGTAACTACGAGAGGGGCCGGAGGATCCTACTCCGAAGCCCCCCCCCCGAAGGTGTGGTTGGTTCCTTCAGGGGTCCTTTGCCAAGCGCGGGCCTCCTGGCGGTCTTCGTCTGCCCTTCAGCTCATGACCCTCGGGGGTGGGGGATCCTTGCATTCTTCATTGGGCCATTGGGACCGGAGGGCCGCTCCTACGACATTTCCAATTATGTTTTACAATCTATTTATGGTATTTACTATCAATATTGGTTTCTGCAAAATAACCATATAGTCATTCCTTTCTTTAAGATTTGGATGAATATTAACCATATAGGAGTCGGAGGAGGAGACGCGCGGCGGGTACGACTACTCGGAGGAGAAGACGCGCGGCGGGTACAACCACTCAGAGGAGAAGACACACAGTGAGTACGACTACGACCGCATCATTTCGCTACATCGACTCTACTTCCGCTACGAGTCGGCGTGTCTAGTGGTAATCTCGTTATCTATTACTAGCGGGGGTTCCTTGGTTGCCCGATAAAATTTTTGTTTTGTGCTATCGTAGCCCTGCTGCAATCCTTCATCATCATCCAAAAGCTCCAAGCGGATGCGCAAGGCAAAGATTTAAATAGCATAGGCTGAGGATATGCTTTTTAGTTATTTTACCAACCTCAATGTTTGGTTTGGAGACTAGATTGCTAGAGTAAGTTGTCATACTATTAAGAGGGGTCATGACTAGCAGCTTGATAGCTCTTCGTGGCATATTGCCAGCATTTTCAAATGTGTTTTACAAATAGTTGAGGTTCATGCATAATCCTTATAGCATGTGACTTTAGTTTACGAATGTGTTTTGCAAACGTTTTGAGTGCATGTACCTAACCCTTGCGACATGATCCTAAAGTCGGTAAATGTGTTTTACAACTTGTTAAGCGTCATGTGTTTATTCCTTATTTGCATGGCACGACAATTGGCAAATGTGTTTTGCAATTGTATCTCTGGTCGAACGTCACTGGTCTGAACACTAGTGACTCTATCGACCAGCATATGTATTAATTGATGATCATGTTTCATCGGCCATGGGTATAGGGATATTGCATCAATAATGTGAACACATGTTAGAGAATATGGTGTTGGATTGACCCACCTTGAGACACTACTGAGATTGTTATTATTTCATATGTCATCAGTTGGTCTCAAGTAATGATGATGTATAATCCCTGGACCTGAGATCAGCATAGTTTTCTACATGTGTAAGAGTACACTTTGAGGTTGCCAAATGCTGCTCCATAACTGGATAGTTATAAAGGTAGTTTTCAGGTATGCTATGAAACATGCGGAGGAGTGTGACTGGTTGGATATGGAATTTGTCCCTTCTAACATAACAGAAGAGATATTTCTGGGCCCCTCGATGTGGTCGGATAAAGAAAGTGCATAGCCATACTACTAATGGTCGAAGAGTTCGACCACATGAAGTTATCCGACACTTGGTCGAGAAAGTACTGAACAGTCCATGGATGACATAACATCTCACCTGGAGTTCAACCAAATATCTTGAGACAAATGGAGAATACATGAGCGAGTCATTTAGTTCGATCAGATACATACTAGTAGTAGATCTACTGGTCGTAATACATTTGGATGTATGCGGACCAATGAGCATTCCGGCCAGAGGTGGTTTTCAGTACTTCACAACTTTTGGTTTTCAGTACTTCACAACTTTTACTGATGATTTCAGTAGATATGACTATATCTACTTGATGAGGCATGAGTCGGAATCCTTTGGAAAGTTCAAATAATTTCAGTATGAAGTGCATAATCAACTTGGCAAGACAATCAAATGTCTATGATTTGATTATGGAGGTGAATATTTAAGCCATGAGTTTGGTGATCATCTAAAGAGATGTGGAATTGTTCCACAACTCACTCCGCCGGGAACGCCTCAATGGAATGGGGTGTCTAAACGACGGAATCGAACACTGTTAGACATGGTTCGATCAATGATGAGCCAATCTGATCTTCCATTGCAATTCTCGGGATATGTTCTAGAAATAGCTGCTTTCACTTTAAATAGAATTCCATCAAAAATAGTAGAGAATACAACATATGAGATATGGACCGAGAAGTGTCCTGGATTATCCTTTCAAAGGATAAGGGGTTGTGAGGTTTGTGTAAAACGTTTAACGTCTGATAAACTCACACCTAAGTCGAATAAGTATTTCTTTGTGGGGTATCATAAGGAAACTAAATGATATTATTTTTTATAATCGAGATGATAACAAAGTGTTTGTTACCCCCAATGGTGTCTTCTTGGAGAAAGAGTTTTTTTTCCAAAGGAGTCAGTGGGAGCAAGCTGCAACTCGAAGAAATTCAGAAAACATATGAAAATATTTCAACTCCTATTGAACATCCACAGGATGAACAAAATGTTAAAGAACTTGTAGATGAGGCATCAGCCCCATATTGATCCAAAATACAACATCATTTGCCTATAAGGTATGTGCATGACGTTTTATTATTGAATAATGACGAGTCTAAGACTTATACAGAAGCGATGATGGACCCAGACTCTGAGTCATGGCTTGAAGCCAGGAGATCCGAGAAAAAATCCATGTATGGCAATCAAGTTTGAAACTTGGTTGATGCACCTGATGTTGTTACGACCATTGAGTGAAAATGGATTTTTAAGAAAAAGATAGATATAGATGGAAATGTTCACATTCGTAAGGCACGACTGGTCACAAAGGGTTTCAAACAAATTCAAGGTGTTGATTATGATGAAACTTTTTTGCTCGTCGCTATACTTAAGTCTATCCGGATCATTCTAGCTATTGCTGCAAATTTTGATTATGAGATATGGAAAATGGATGTCAAAACGGCTTTGCTAAATGGAAACCTTGGTGAGGATGTGTACATGACACAGTCTGAGAGTTTTATCGATCCACGGGAAGCTAGAAAGGTATGCAAGCTTAAGAAATCCATCTATGGATTAAAGCAAGTATCTCGAAGTTGGAACATTCGTTTTGATGAAGTGGTCAAAGGGTTTGATTTCATTAAGAATAAAGAAGAACCTTCTAGTTTACAAGAAGGTTAGTGGGAGTAAGCTTATGTTTCTGATCTTGTATGTAGATGACATATTATTTGTTGAAAATGATATTCCTATGCTTAAATCTGTCGAACTTCATTAAGAAATAGTCTCTCGATGAAAGATTTAGGAGACGCAGCATATATCTTTGGAATAAAGATCTATAGAGATATATCTAAAAGACTAATTGAATTAAGCCAGGATATGTACATAGATAAGGTGTTGAAGTGGTTCAATATGCAAGATTCCAAGAAAGGTTTCTTGCCTGTGATACATGGTATTAATCTTAGCAAGAGTTAGTATCCTATGACCACTGATGAGCGAGAAAAAAATGAGTAGAATTCTATATGCTTCGGCTATTGGATCTATCATGTATGCTATGCTATGTACACGACCAGATGTGTCATATACTCTAAGTGTTACAAGCAGATATCGGTCGTATCCAGGTGAAGTTCACTAGATAGCAGTCAAGAATATCCTTAAGTACTTAAGAAGGACTAAGGATGCATTCCTTGTGTAAGGTAGCGAGGAAGAGTTGGTCGTAAATGGTTACACCGATGCTAGTTTCCAAATCGACAAGGATGATTTTAGACCGCAGTCTGGATTTGTGTTTTGTCTTAATGGAGGAGCAGTGAGCTGGAAAAGTTCCAAACAAGGAACGATTACTGATTCTACAACAGAGGCTGAGTACATTGTGGATTTTGAAGCTACAAAAAGAGGTCGTATGGATTAGAAAATTGTGGATATCGTGAGGATATGTGCACGATCTCAGGATGATGAGTCAATTGGCAATGGCTTTGTTGGTTTGTAAAATCTCGCGTTTTCGGGGTTTGCTTCAAGCTTTCAGACCACAGGCGGTCTGACCGGTGGTGTGGGGCGGTCAGACCGCCCGTGGAGAGGTCGGACTGGCCGTGGGTGCCGGTCGGACCGGCCTGACCTAAAAGTGGATTTTGGGGCTAATCCTAAAATAGGTTGTGTAGGCAGGTGAGGGGAGTCTCCTGGATGTGGTTGCATCATTTTTGGAGCTCCCAGTCAAAAGTTCTATTGAGTTGAAAATTCCAGAAGGTTTCGGATTTTCAAGCTGGAATTTTGGCTAAGTCCTTTGGGGCGGTCCGACCGCCGTTGTGGGATCGGTCCGACCGGCCTGATATCGGTCGGACCGGCCTTGTGGGGCGGTCAGACCGCCGACGACTTGGAGGTGAGCCAAGTTCGTATTGATGTGTTTTGATTGTGGTTAATGTTTGGTTATCAATGCTTTATTGATGTATATTGCATTGCGGAACTAACGTGGGTCAAGTTGTGAAGAACTTGTTCCCGGAAACGGTTTGTTTGTCTATTGCTGTGCAGGTGGCTTGCAGGTCAGCGACATCAACGGTGTGGTGGATCGGGACTACGCTGAGAGCCGAGGTCCAGAACGATCATGGATACCGGGTGAGGTTGTGTGACTCAAGCATGGTGCAGGATGGGCAAGATGGATCGAACGGGTGGTTCGGTGCAGCTGGTTGGATCAAGCGGTGCGGATATCAGTGCGAGTCTCTGGGAGGTTCCGATGGGATTCGGACAAGAGAGGCTTGGCGACGCGATGAGAACCGCTGATCAACCTACACGTGGTGAAGCAGGCGATTGCTTCAATAGTTATATGTGTGTGGGTCCCATGTGTAAGTGGTCCCAAAAGTGAAACCCTAGCTCTCTAGTATAAATAGAAAGGGGGGAGATGGAAAACCCTTTTGAGGCATTCATTTGGTTTCCCCTTCCTTTTTCTAGGGTTAGGGTTTGGAGAGGAAGAGAGGGAGAGATTGTGGTTGCTCCTTGGTGAGCTCTTGTCCTCCTTGAGGGAGTGGCTTTGTAAGCATCTTGTGAGATCAATCAATCTTGTGATGCTTGCTTGAGAGTTCATTTGTCTCTCTTTTGTGTTCTTCTCTCATTTGGATGAATTTGGTGCTTCCTTGATTCAAGGGTTTAAACTTGGTATTTTGACCCATTGTGTCTTGCTTTGATGTGTGGGAATACTCCTAGAATCATCTAGATCATCAACCCCCACAAGCAAGTCTTGAATCAAAGATTTTCATATTTCTAGGGTTTGTGCACTTCTTTGTTAAATCCTCGAGAGATCGATTCTGCGAAGTGGATCTGAAGGATCGTCGCTAGAAATAGGTCTCCAATATCATTAGGGAGGTGTGCTCAAAATTTGGTCAAGTTTCATTGGTTGAATCAAAAGTTGGATCAAATTTCGTTTTGGATTTGGGTTGGATTTTTCAGTACTGGACTGGACCGGTCCGACCGGTTGTGCAACGGCGGTCCGACCGCCCGCATTTTCAGACCGCTAGTACTGCCGGGTCGACCCGATATCCACTGGTCCGACCGCTCGTTAGTTGCCGGTCCGACCGCTCGTCGTCGGCTCGATCGCCGCGATCAAACCGGTCGACCGCTGTACCAGATCAATCCGTTGAGTGTCAGTCTCCACATTTGTGTCGTGTGGTTGAGGGGTTCATCGAATTCAGCACAAGGCTTCCGCTGTGTGCTTACTGATCTTCTTAGCTTTCATAGCTAAAGGAGTAAAGTTCGTGTTGAATTTGATTTATGCGAGAAAGTTGTGAAAGCGCCTATTCACCCCCCCTAGTCGCCTTTCCGGTCCTACAAAAATTCATTAATAAACTGGGTGCGGTTGCTAGTGCTTCCAGTCCAATATATCTCTTTTGTGATAATAGTGGCGCCATTGCACAAGCTAAGGAGTCTAGATCGCATCAAAAGTCCAAACACATACTTCGACGATATCACATTATTTTGTGAGATCGTTGAGAGAGGTGATGTGAAGATATGCAAAGTGTACACAGATTTGAATATTGTTGATCCGTTAATAAAGGCTCTCCCGCCACCTAAGCATGAGGTGCACACAAGAGTTATGTGTATTTGATACCTATTTGATTTATTGTAGTGCAAGTGAGAGACTGTTGGTGATATACCCTAAAGGTAATCATAGAGATGATTGTATCATGTCTATGTTTATGAGTTACTGAATAAATTTATTGTATTCCTTGAATGAATCATCATTGATAAAGATTAACAAGTATGTGGCTTATTGGTGAAGCTCTTTAACTTAGATGATGTCGTTCTAAATGTATTTCTGGTCGGATGTCATTGGTCATAACACTAGTGACTCTATCGACCAACACATGTATTGATTGATGACCATATTTCACCAGTCATGGATATAGGGATATTGAATCAATAATGTGAACACATGTTAGAGAATATGGTGTTGGATTGACACACCTTGAGACACTACCGAGATTGTTATGATTTTATGTGTCATCAGTTGGTCTCAAGCAATGATGATGTATAATCCTTAGACCTGAGATCAACATAGTTTCCTACATGTACACTTTGGGGTTGCTAAACGCTACTCTGTAACTAGGTAGTTATAAATGTAGCTTTCAGGTATGCTGTATGTTTGATCATATTGCTCTAAGTCTTCTTCCGCTGCACTTCCCGTCTGATGGTAACGATCTATGATCTTTTACTTGCATGGCATCCTAGTTTATGTGGTAGATTTTTTGAATTGACAGCTAATGTAGCCTACATGTATCCCTTCAGTTGGACGGTCTGACCTGGCCATGTGTCGGTCCGACCATAAAGTGGTATGATTGCCAGTGTGAAGCCAATCTAACCGGTCCACAGTCTGACACCCCACCCCACTCCCGTCAACGTTATCTAGTAGGTTGTTTCCTCTGGAGTTGGCTTGAGCTCCCCCATGATAGCGGTCTGACCAGTCCCTGTGTGGACAATAAGACAAGTTGAGTCTGTGGCGGCTAGTTTTTATAGCTGTTGTTGTGAGGCCGGTCAGACTAACCGTTTGTTTGCGGTCAGATCAAGCTCCCTTGTTTTTTTAGGCAACTTCCCCAAACAGCTAGTTTCTTTGTGTGGGGTATAAATACCCCTTTGTGGCCGGTTGAGTGAAGGTGCTGGTGTTGTTTCATTCTCCCTTGAGCTAAGAGCAAGCCATCTTTGCTCTTTTGTGTATGTATGTAGGACCGGAAAGGCGACTGAGGGGGGGTGAATAGGCGCTTTCAAAACTTTCTCGCCTAAATCAAAAACCAACACGAACTTTACTCCTTTAGCTATGAAAGCTAAGAAGATCAGTAAGCACACAACGGAAGCCTTGCGTTGGATTTGATAAACCCCTCAACCACACGACACAACCGGAGAAAAGAACTCAATGTTCCTTACTGGGGACTGGCGGTCTGACCGGCTACCACGGGCGGTCGGACCGACGGTCAACCAGCGGTCTGACCGGCAACTAACTAGCGGTCGGACCGGTGGACGGCGGTTCGACCCGGCAAGCCAGCGGTCTGAATACACGGGCGGTCAGACCGCCGTTGAAAGTCCGGTCGGACCGGTAGAGTCCAGTACTGAAAAATCCTACCCAAATCCAAAACGAAATTTGATCCAACTTTTGATTCAACCAATGAAACTTGACCAAATTTCGAGCACACCTCCCTAATGATATTGGAGACCTATTTCTAGCGACGATCCTTCAGATCCACTTCGCAGAATCGATCTCTCAAGGATTTAACAAAGAAGTGCACAAACCCTAGAATTATGAAAATCTTTGATTCAAGACTTGCTTGTGGGGTTTGATGGTCTAGATGATTCTAGTAGAATTCCCACACATCAAAGCAAGACAAAATGGGTCAAGAGACCAAGCATAAACCCTTGAATCAAGGAAGCACCAAATTCATCCAAAAGATAGAAGAACACAAAGAGGAGACAAATGATCTCTCAAGCAAGCATCACAAGATTGATTGATCTCACAAGATGCTTACAAAGCCACTCCCTCAAGGAGGACAAGAGCTCACCCAAGGAGCACACAATCTCTCCCTCTCTTCCTCTCCAAACCCTAACCCTAGAAAAGGCTAAGGAAGTCCAAATGAATGCCTCTACAGGGTTTTACATCTCCCCCCTTCTACTTGTAGGAGAGGACTAGGGTTTCACATTTGGGACCCATTCACACATGGGACCCACACACTAATCTGTTGAAGCAATCGCGCTTCACCGTGTAGGTTGATCAGCGGTTCTCATCGACGCCAAGCCTCTCTTGTCCGAATCCCATCGGAACCTCCCAGAGACTCACACCGATATCCGCACCGCCTGATCCAACCAGCTGCACCGAACCACCCGTTCGATCCATCTTGCCCATCCTGCACCATGCTTGAGTCACACAACCTCACCCGGTATCCATGATCGTTCTGGACCTCGGCTCTCCAAGCGTAGTCCCGATCCACTCACCGTTGACGTCGTTGACCTGCAAGCCACCTGCACAGCAATAGACAACCAAATCGTTTCCGGGAACAAGTTCTTCACAACTTGACCCACGTTAGTTCCGCAATGCAATATACATCAATAAAGCATTGATAACCAAACATTAACCACAATCAAAACACATCAATGCGAACTTGGCTAACCTCCAAGTCACTGCCGGTCTGACCGCCCCACAAGGCCGGTCCGACCGATTTCAGGCCGGTCGGACCGCCCCAAAGGACTTAGCCAAAATTCCAGCTTGAAAATCCGAAACCTTCTGGAATTTTCAACTCAATAGAACTTTTTAGGAGCTCCAAAATGATGAAACCACATCCGGAGACTCCTCACCGCCTACACAACCTATTTTGGATTAGCCCCAAAATCCATTTTAGGTCAGCCGGTCCGACCGCCACCATCGCCGGCCCGGCCGTCCCACGGGCGGTCGACCGCCTAAACCACCGGCCGATCGCTGTGGTCCGACAAAGATGAAGCAAACCCCGAAAACGCGAGATTTTGCAAACCAACAAAGCCATTGCCAATTGACTCATTATCCCGAGATCGTGCACATATCCTCACGATATCCACAATGTATTTCACTTAGTGAGCTTGAAATGCAAATCCTTATGCATGTGTTGTACTAGGTGGTGGATTGTGTATCAATCTAGTTTCGACACTTTATTCGTTCAAGTGAGCGTTTTCAACTTGTTACTCTTGGTGTTTGCCGACACTTAGACGGTTTGGAGGAGTTGCGTCAGTGATCTCCTGAAAGAAGACTGTAAGAAGACCCAGGTGTTGTGAGTGGTTCGGTGCTCACCATCTCCGGGGTGGAGGGAGAGCAATCCCAGTGGAATCGAGGTGTTGGCTTAATTTGTGCTGCCGGTCCAATTCGTTTGGTCTTATCTCAATATGGATTAGGAGAGACCGACAAGTCTTCGAACACCACGAAAAAACATCATTGTGTCATCTCATCTTTGGTTTGCTCCTTGTGCTCATTTATATTCTTACAATTTACTTTGATAGAATTAAATTCTATCCTTGACTCCTTAGGGTTGCAAACCTTATTTTAAACTTAGGTGGCTGGTACATTTAGTTGAGACTAGTTGATTTAGATTTTAATTGTACAAAATTAAATTAATTTATATTTTCACACAAAACTCGGTTTGACCAAAAGAATGTTAAAATTGCTTAGTCTCCGACCTTACATAAGCTGCATTAGTTCCTCATAAATACCCACCGACAGGTTGAACTCACCATAACATATGTTGGGAGTTGTGGAAGAAGGCAGATGTGGATAGATCTGTTGTAGCTGTTATAGTTTTTGAAGCTAAAGAGCCCACTTTTTTTCTCTGAATTTTGTATTCAGTTGGCATGTAGAGATAAGAACATGACGGCCCACTGGTGTGTTTGCTTTCTCCTCCTCAAGAATGACGATCTTTTTGCGCTCATTTCCTTGTTCCACATTTGCGTGCTAATTATAATCCCACTATTGCTAGAAATTGTATGTCCTATTTTGATCTAAGTATACAATTTTCTCTAGGATGGACCAAAACTTTGATAGGTAGGTAATAAACGGGTTCCTATAGTTTCCATTTTGCGTTCAGTCGTTGTTCGTGTAGTATATGCTGCATTGTTTTGAAATATCGTTATTTTGTCTTTTGCAATATTGTTAGCACAGGCGGAGCTCAAATGCATATGAATTGAGCTAGGTAATGGTCTAGTTTGGATGAAATTCTGCAGTAGCTTTAGGCTGTCGTGTTTCAGCCCTAGCCCTAGGCGTAACCAATCTATGGTTCCGACGGCGTCTACTCTCGAGTCACATAAACCTTGAAACGAAATAGAGAGAAGAATGAACCCTTAACCGAGGATGATGCTAGAGCTCTTGGCTTTCCCTGCCTTTTGCTTTTGTGTCGAAGTATATGGTAACCACTACCCGTCAATTTAGGCACGTGCGGAATAGGTGAATCTCTCAAAAGAGCTACCGCGGGAGCACCACCGGACAAGAACAAGAGAGGCACCACCGCGAAACGAAAGCCGTCCCCGTCCGCCCGCCCGTCCCCAGCTCCAACCCATCGTTACCATCCCGCGTGCGCGCGGGAGCAGAAGGTAAAACGAACTGGGGGGGAAGAGAATCCCACACGACACGCTTCCCCGCCCGCTATATACATCCAAATCCATCCATCCGTAGTCGTCTTCTTCTTGTCATATCAATATCATAGCCCCTCTCTCCCCTTCCCACCCGGCATCCAAGAACACACACAACTCCTCCCTCTGATTCAGAGCAAATCAATCCACTCTCTCGCGCGCGCTCCGAGTCCGACGCCATGGAGGCCACCGCGGCCACGCTGCTCCTCTCAACCGACGCTCTCGCCCTCGCCGCCGGCCGCCGCTGCTGCCCTTCTCCGCCCGCGCTCGCAATACGGCGGGCCGCGCCCAACCGCCGCTCCGCCCGCGTGTACGCCGCGGCGGCCGCTGCCGCACCCGCGCCCGCCGCAGGAGGCCCTGTCGGGGTGAGGACACCTAGCCTAGCTTTTTCTTGCCCCCATGATTAGTTTTTTTTTCCCTACCGCAAGCTTTCTTTTCCCTTAATTAAGCAACTTAAGCTTTTGTGCTTCCCTTAATTAGTGACTAGCTTGTTTTTCTACGCGTTCGCCTGGTGCTTTAATAGAGTGAGAGTCTACAACAATAACCCCTGGACAGTTAACAAGAAGTTGTTTCAGCAAGTGTGACCTTGGATCCTGGCACACTGGAGAAGCTAACACAAGAAGAACAGTGACGTCGATTAACTGCCTAATCCTATTCGAGACGAAGCCAACAACAGTGACGTTGATTCTGAATCATTTTGTTTAGTTACATAGTCTGAGCCACATCCCTGCCTAGTCCGAGCATATCTTCTTATCCGGACCAACGACAAATCCTATTTGAGATGTCTGACAAGTGGCGCGTGCTTTGTTTACAAGATGACGACGGAGTAACTCTTATGCACATGCACCCGTACGGGAATGAATTGGTTGCAAAAATTATCCATCCGCCAATCGGCTTAGAATTCAAATTCCTGTCACTGAAATACCTCGTTTAGTAGTCAGTAGTCACACATATATACTCATCCCCCAATTGTTTCTTGAGGAAACATTGCCCAATTGTTGAGCAAACTGCTTTCTTTGCCATTGAATATCCATGTTGTTAATTGTCAAATAATTGCTGATGATATCTACATCCTGCTTGTTCAGCATAACAATGGAGTGTACACAGTTGGTGACTTTATGACCAAAAGGGAAAATCTCCAGGTTGTTAAACAGACAACCTCGGTTGATGAAGGTGCCTTCCTTACTAGTCTACTTTCCGCTCTGCTTATGTACTGATAATGTTCCAAATTGCTAACTTCTTTTGCTTTGTGTGCAGCGCTCGAGATGCTGGTGAAGCATAGGATCTCTGGTTTCCCTGTTGTTGATGACAACTGGAAACTGGTTAGTTCTGTCAACATTTTATCCAATTATTTTTATTTTCCTCTTGGTAATTTACAGAACAAGGTTATGCTCGAAAGAAAGAAAAAAAAGAGTCCTTTTCAAGGAAAAAGATAGAGCATGTGAAATTTAGAATACAAAGTTTGGCTGGGTACTTCTAAGTTTACTTCTTCAGATATTCCTTACTAAAATGGTTGTTTCAGTAACATGACGGGATAATTTTCTTACTACACAACACACATACTTGCTTTGAAACTTTGATCAGGTCAATATTTATTGGATGTTTACATGTTAAATTTGAACTAGTTTTGTAATTCTACATCAAGGGTTTAGAAAGCTTTGAATGTTCATATTCAGGGCGTGGTGCCAGTTCACAAATTGGTTTCCTTTTCACATGACTGAACATTTTGTAGTCCTTCTGATGTTATGTATCTTGTTATGTCTTAGGAAACATTAAATTGCAATGCTAGTTGAATTGTGTCAACTTTATCATGCTTTCTTATTGACTTCTGTTTGTTGGTTTGGATTACACCTTCATTCTTGTGTGTGATCACAATACTCATCTACAACGCAAATTTTATTTCGACCTGCAGGTTGGCGTTGTCTCAGATTACGATCTATTAGCGTTGGACTCAATATCAGGTATTCCTTCTTGGAACTTTGAATCACTTGCTTACAAAGATCTCATATTACAAGATTTGTTCTGAACTGTAAGAACCAAGTATTATTCATTAATACATCAATGCGCTACCATCTACTTGCCGTGATACAAGATTGTCAGGATCCCAATACGGTAGGATCTTAATTAGAAAGAACCATACAAAATAGTAACCGAGACCTTATGATCTTTTGACTCATGAGTTTCATGGTAAGATCCTAGGATGGCAATCCTATCTACAACAAAATGATCCTACCTTGGATCCTGATACTAAAAACATTCATTATATTATGAATATTGTGTGTATATTAAAGAGACTCAATGGGCAATATATATAGGGTACAAAGGGACACAAGTCTAAACCCTGGAACAATAGGAAATACCACAAATACCCTTATATCCTTAACACCCCTCAAATGCAAGGTGTATGCAATAGCATTACATTTGGAAAGGGCTGACACTAAAATATGGAAAATCCAAAGTCTGAGTCTTGATATTGTCGTCGTAGCATGCAACTCTTGAAAAATATATCGACAAAAGATCTCTTCCCATCCGGTGTCGTGCAACAGCTCATAAAGCACAAGATGCGGGAGCAAAGTTGACCACGACAATATGAAGAACAAGATGGTGCAACAGCCCATAAAGCACAAGATGCGGGAGCAAAGTTGACCACGACAATATGAAGAACAAGATGATGAAACTGACAAAAATAGAGAAGCTATCAAATCAAGCCGAAGAGCAATAGATAGAAGTATGGCGGTGCAAATCGTAGCCCAAGACGGCGGGGCGCAGTGCACAAGAAGCGCAACGCAATGCACAAGAAGCGCAATGGAGGCATAGTGTGGAAGAAGCGCGGCGCAATGCACAAGAAGCACAACGGAGACGCAGTGCGAAAAAAAGTGCGGCGTCCTTAAAAACTTGGGCCGCCGGATCTGCAGCGGCTCGAAGAAAAGAGCAGCAGTTGCTGCCATACAAAGAAATTCCTATACTTCTATAACTTACAATAAATTTGTGGACTCGTGTGGCTTAGACGAACTCAACGATTGAGTAATACGAACTTGGGTGAAGCAGCGGAAGAAATGACACAAAGAAAGAAATACTGAAATATAACTAGCAGTAGTACTATCCCAATCGAGCCAGCATCAACTCCAAGTCTCGGGAAGCTGCGGAGGGGAGTACTACCTGCTCGGCACCTTCCACGGGAAGCTCACCCATGCGATGCGCTCCAACCATCTCAGTCTTCGGTCCCTTTCCTCTCCTTCCCAAGCAGAAGCACCTAGTATAACAGAGGAGACTCAAGACTTGACCCACACCAACATCATCTTCTACCTCCCTCCACCAAACAGCAGCAGCGACACTCCAAGTAAGGAGGGTGGCGGTGGCATCGCTCCAAGGAAGGAGCAGCAGCGGCGGCATCGCTCCAAGGAAGGAGCAGCAGTAGGCAATGTGCCGAGGAAAGCCGAGGCCGAGGTGGAGTGGAGCAGAGGATCCGGTCGGAGAGCTACGTCGAATCCGTCGAGGAGTAGGGACCCTGAGGCGAGCCGAGGCGGAGGCGGCAAGTCGGGTGCCTGCGTCGGCCTCGGCTGCGTGATGAAGATGAAGCACGGAGGCGCGGTGACCTCCAGGCAAGAGGCGACGCCGGCGGATCGAGGCGCCAGGCGACGTCGGGCAAAGACGGCACCATGGGAGAAGGCTACACTAGGGGCGATGTCGGGCAAATCTGGACCGCGGCAGTCCAAGAAGACCTCGGGCCCATGCGGAGCTCAGGTCGATGTGACGACGAGCATGAGTCCTCTTCGAAGCCGGCGATGAAGACGAGACATAGACCAGAAGACACGGGAACTAGCACGAGTCAGCAGCGACGCGGTCGAGCACCGAGCGACGTGAGGCCGCCCCTGGGAGCAGAGAAGTTCCTCCAGGGGGCAGCGGGTAGCGGAAGCCGTGCGGCGGCTCGGTAGCGGCGGCGGCGGCTACAGTAAACCCTAACCTTGCTTTGATACCATGTTATAAATATTGTGTGTATATTGAAGAGACCCAATGAACATTATATATAGGGTACAAAGGGACACAAGTCTAAACCCTAAAACAATAGGAAATATCACAAATACCCTTATATCCTTAACACATTATAATATATTTTTTTGTAGCACGTTAAGATGTATAGATTAACTCGCGGCCTTTTCCATTACTTTCTCTCATATCCTACCGAGTAGTTTTATAATGTTGTATGATCCATAGTATCTGTTATTATTATTATATTGGCAGTATTTTGATCATATTCTCATTCTTAAGGAACTGGACTGGCTGATACAAATACAAGCATGTTTCCTGAGGTGGATAGCACTTGGAAGGTATCTTCTTGAATTATTTATATTGCCTAATTATGCATCCGTTTTTATATGCCCGTTTGTAATGCAGGTTTTCCCCCAATTACTGCGGGAATTAAACTGTTTCCTCTGACATTTCCTGCATTCCAAACGGGGCCTTAGTTTTTTTTACTGCAAAGTATTGGGATGGAATGCTCTGGTTTGCAAGTCAAGCAATTTTCTATGATGGAATTTTTCATCTTTCTATGTTGAGAACTAGCAATCCACATTAATATAAAATGTTTCAACCACATAGCACCTTCACATTTTATGGAATTAAAACTGTTTGGTGATAGCAATATAATTTTGGTGACTAAACAATATGTTATACTGTACATGGTGTACCGGTTGATGTAATCGGCCATGTGCTGTTGAGCAAATTGTCACTGGTTTTTTTCCTATCAAGCATGCAATCACCTAAACCTATACAATGCTGGCCAGTATTGGGTTTAAGTACCATATAATGACCGCATTGCTTGTAACAGTAATAGCTTTCCAGTTAATAGTATATCCCAGTACTGATTTTGAAAACCTTCGTGTTATTGAGCACTTTAGTCTGACCCACAAGTTTTGTACTTCAGTTCAGTAATATATTTTTGTAGCAGGTAAAATGAGGATATGATGCTCCATTGCTTGTAATGTCAGACTATTTTATCTATTTTGCTTTTACTGTGTTTTTTATGAATGATTTCTGTAGTTCATTTTGGTAACTTATAGACTCCTTCCAAACCACTGCTCTGCAGACATTTCGCGAGATCCAGAGACTCCTGAGCAAAACCAATGGCAAAGTCATCGGTGATGTGATGACTCCTGCGCCTCTTGTGGTGCGTGAAACTACTAACCTCGACGCTGCTGCAAGGTATGTTTAGCCAATACGTGTGACTTCCCAGGGCTATGTCTACGAATTTATTATCACTCAGTAAGAATGGTGGTCTTTTGTTTCACAGGTTGCTACTTGAAACCAAATATCGCAGGTTGCCTGTAGTTGATAGCATGGGTAAATTGGTGAGTGCACCTATATTTCCTTCCCGTTTCGTTTCTTTAGCTAGGTGCCTTGAGCGAAATTTCTATTCTGAAGGTTGGGATGATCACAAGGGGGAACGTCGTCAGAGCTGCCCTCAAAATGAAGAAGAAAGCTGAAGAAGGTGCTTGAGTTGGATAGTGTAGATGATTCTTTATAAGGCCACCACTTTGGGTTGAACCTGCAGCCATTTGGCAATTCAGCTCATTGAAACATTGATTGGTGAACTGAACATCATCGCCGTTCTATACACTGCGAGTGCAGGAGCAGATTCTCCCTGGAGCATAGATGGATATAATGTTGTTTACAGCGTAATATAAATAGTGTATTGTTGCAGAGAGTTGGAATATAGTGTCAGCATGGGGACAATTACAATTCATTTGAGGTCAGCATACTTTGTTTCCTCTCCATATTATATCAGGTAGCAGTAGCACACTGTCTGGAGGTTGATATTTTTTTTTCTCAACGATTGTACACGGAGAATTTTACATTGATTAATATAGTGAAATTAGT
Organism: Hsuehochloa calcarea; assembly: GCA_036346395.1. Classification (NCBI taxonomy): domain Eukaryota; kingdom Viridiplantae; phylum Streptophyta; class Magnoliopsida; order Poales; family Poaceae; genus Hsuehochloa; species Hsuehochloa calcarea. Next base: position 37,949,374 of record CM070610.1, read on the forward strand.
GCTTGCTGTGATATGATGAGTTGATGATGCCCTTCCCCTTTGGGTTAAGGTCAAAACATTTTCCAGTTGTATTATGATTTCATCCTGCCTTGTTCGGAAAATGTACATCATACAACCAAGCAGGATGTAACAAATAAATAGAATGATTAGACCCAACTCACCCAAGTTTTGATTTCACTATGGTCTCAGCGTAGTATTTGTTGGAGAGTTCATATTAGAGTTTAATATAGAAGTTGTATTAGGGTTGGATAGGAAGTTATATTAGAGTCAGATTGTATTCTTGAGACTATAAATAAAGAGTATGGTGGTCCTGTGGGACAACACAAAAAATATTTCTCAAAATTCTACATAGTATCAGAGTCAATCCATCCCAAATCTTAACCCGAGGCAAAACCTTCTCGGTCAATCCGCCAGCTGCCGTTGCCTCATCGCGCGTGGTTCTCCGTGACCCCGTTGCATGGAACTGTACCGTGGCCGGTGGGGGTAGCGTGCGGGCAAGTAGGTCGGCGGTGTAAGGAGGCTCGGCCGGAGGTTGACCGAGGGTGGCGGCCGTTGGTGGCGAAGAGGAGGAGCTATTGGAGGCGGTGCTTCGTGCGTGGCGCAGCACGGCTGCTCACGTGCAGGCGCGACGGTGGAGTCGATGTTGCGACACAGCTGGCAGCGCAGAGCCATCGCGTGAGGGCAACGGCGAATCGGTCGTATCCAGTCGGAGGTGGTGAGATTCAATGGCCCATGGCCGGCCATTGCATTGAGATGAGCCCTTGAGCCGCCTCTTGGTGGAGGTGGTGACCTCGGAGTTGGGGAAGAGGTTGAGGCTGCAGTTGCTCCTGGAGGTGGTGGTCTCGGAGTCAGGGAACATGTCGCGGCTGAGGCTGCTCTTGGAGGGGGTGGTCTCGGAGTCAGGGAACATTTCGTGGCTGAGGCTGCTCTTGGAGGGGGTGGTCTCGGAGTCAAAGGAGGAGCCCATCGAGGAGGTGAAGGCTGCGGAGGATCCAACAGAATCCGGTGTTGGATCCGCCGGGGGGGGGGGAGGCTCGAGCTCAGGGCGGAGAGAGGTAAGGGAGAGAAAAAAAAAGGTAGGAAAAGGAGAGAGACATGTAGAGCCATGTGTGCGGAAAGAAAAAGCAAAAAAGGGGAAAGAAAAGCTAAAAAAATGGAAAAGAAAAAATGGAAAGGGAAGAAAAAAAAAAGAAGGGATCTAGTGAGCGAGCCAGAGAGAGGCAAGGGAGAGAAAGAAAAAGGTGGGGAAAGGAGAGAGATAGGCAAAGCCATGTGTGCGGAAAGAAAAAAGGAAAGAAGGGGGAAGAAAAGGAGAAAAAAGAAAAAGGAAAAAAGGAAGGGAAGAAAAAGAAAGGAGGGGATCTGGTGTGGATCGAGATCGATGGAGAATCTGGTGTGGCTGAGGGGGATCTAATGTGAATCCAGATCAGTGAAGGATCTAGTGTGGCCGAGGGAGATCTAATGTGGATCTAAATCGGTAGAGGATCTGGTGTGGCTGAGGAACAAGAGAGTGAGAGACTGGAGCAGAGGAGGTTGATATTTGAGGATCAAGTGTGGTCAGGTGATCTGATGTAACAGGATCTGGTGTGGACTGAGGATCTAGTGTGGCTGCATGTGTTGTGTTAGGAAAGGAGAGAGAGGATGGTGTGTTTGTTGAGAGTTATAGATGTTGTGTTGTTTGGTAGTGGAGTTGTATTTGATGAGAGTTCTAGCTGATGTATTGATGGTGGTGGAGGAAGCTTAGGTGGTAATAATATCAGAGGGTACGACAGAAAACAGGGAATACAGGGGTGGGGACTGTTTAAGTGGTGACTTTCGTGGTTGAGCTCGACGATGGTGATGACTAAACAGAAGCTAATGGAGGCTATGTCGGGTGACAGTGATGGTATTAGTGTTGTGCGGTGGTGTTGGTATGGGTACTGAAAATAGTGTTGCTGGAGATGTTCGGAAGATGATTGGGACTGAAGTTAGACTTAATGGTCTGTGAAAGAGGGAGAGGTGGTGGAGGCCGAGATTGGGGGTGTGTGTGGGTAGAGTTGATAGAGGCCAGGGGTGGCTGGGGCATAAGGGTAAAGGAGAAGGAGGTTGAGGTCAATGCAATTGTTAGATGGTGGAGATGGATTCGATGACATCTATGGTAGTATCGATGGTGAATGACTTTTGGTGTTTGTGATGATATTAGTTATAGAATCGATGATATGTTTAGTAATGTCTAGTAATTGTATTATAATATGTAACAAGATAGACACAATTGCTATCTTATGTCCAATTTGAGAGGTCGTGTTAGAGAGTTCGTATTATAGTCTAATATTTTTGAGGGGTAGTGTTGAAGAGTTCATATTATAGTCTAATATAGAAGTTATATTAGGGTCGGATTGAAAGCTATATTAGAGTCGGATTGTATCATGAGACTATAAATAAAGGGTGTGGTAATATTCCGAAATCATACAGCATTCGACCTAAGATTTATTTTCTGTGTTACTGTGTAAGTTCCAATCAGACCTGTGAGGCCGCGAAGTTGGATGAGGATTACTATTGTTGTGGAATGAAGCACGAAGGCTACCCTTCTCTGTGTTACTGATGTTCGGCCTGCTTAGCTTTCTTCCAGGGATCCGCGCGCTTTGCCTGTGAAACCATTTGGAAATCGAGGGCTTCTTTGCGCTGCAAATTATGCCGTGTTTGGACAGCTGAGGGGGCTTCAAAAGTTCAAAATCAAGGCCACTGTGTCTTCGGCCGGCACCAGACATTGTCGTAAGCCAGACTGCCGGAACCTTGTGCCGCGCGATTCAAGTGCGAGAAAACCTTCCCAAGCAGATAAGAAAGGGCTTCCACTCCCTGGTTGTCTTGGACGTTTGGATGGTGTGGAAGGAGCTGAACAACCAAAAAAGTCTTAGGGTTTGTTTAGAACGGCTTTGGCTTTCTTTGAAATTGTTCTAAACACTTAGCTTTTCGCAGCCGCTTTTCCTCGAAGCCCATTCCCGTTATAACGTGCGAAAGTTCTAGGGTAATTATCCGTCGATTGCTACTGTATAAAAGCCCCCATCAGCATGTCCCCTGGCCCGCTTGGCTCCCTCCTTCCCGTCCACCTCCTCTTCCTCGGCTCCCTCCTCCGTCGGCGGTCACCTCCTCCCCGCCACCCACCTCCTCCTGACTCCCTCCTCCCCTAGCTCCCTCCACCCCGGCGCCCACCTCCTCCCCCGGCGCCTCCTGGCCCAGATTTGGATCTCGCCCGTGGCCGGCCTCCTCCACCTCTCTCCTTCTCCGCCGCTGCCGCTCTCCTCCTCCCTCTACCTGCTGCTAGCCCGGCCACAGGCCTCCTCCTCCGTCGTCGCCCTCCTCCACCTCCCTCCTCTCTCGATGCCACCCTCCTCCTCCCTCGACCCCGCGCTGGCCCTGCCGTCGGCCAGCTCCCTCCTCCCTCGCCACCCAAGTCCTTTCCCGACGCCGCCGACAGCGACAGCTCAAACCCTAGCTGCCAGGTCAGCTCTATTTTTTGTGGTAAATTTTATTTATTATTTATTCTATTAATTACTCACTATAACAATTATTTGTAATAATTACTTATTGTAATAATTGTTTATCTTAATATTTATTCATTGTAATAATTGTTTTAATAATTATTTGTTGTAATAATTGTTTATTGTAACAATTGTCGTTAAATAAGCTAATTGCGGTTTATTGCGTTGTTTGAGGTATATTGTTGTTAACCGTGGTATATTACGTTGTTTGCGGTATATTGTTGTTAATCGCCGTTGAATGCGATCAATTGTGGTAGTCATCGCTCATTGTAGTCAATTGTGTTAATTACCATTAATTGCAGTTAATTATCGTCAAATGTGGTTGTTGTCATTTATTGCGGTAATTCTCGTCAATTGTGGTAGCTGTCGTCAATTGCGTCGTCGTTGTTAATAATCGTTAATTGTCGTTAAATGTTGTTAACTGTGTTAACCAACATTAAACAAGCTATTATTGTCCTTAGGGGCATTTTAGACATTTTGTATTTGGATGCTACAACCAGCCTACCTAAAAGTCAGACAACCAAACATCAAATCTCTTCAGCCCAGCCGGAAGCCGCTTTTCAGGAAAGCCATAGCCGTGCCAAACAGGCCCTTCAGCAATGCTCGATCCCCTCTCGTTCACCTGGTTCAAGCAACGAAGCAGGAAGGTGGACAGTGGTGCCTCGCCGGAGCCGGTCGCTTAGGAGCGGTTCTGCGTGGGTAGTCAGTATTGTTCGTGGCCTTAGGAGTTCCTTCTGGCTCCCGGTGATTACATTGTTCTTTTACATTACTAGTTGGGTGTTCATGTGTTGCAACGGAACCTCAAAAGAGAGTGATACATATCAACAAATGTGATTTTAAATTGTATAATAAATATTAATTTTCTTTCAAACACATATAAATGGAAATGTTAACTTCGCCTATTGCATCACCTGCTACTACTACTACTACCCAGAAATTAAAATTTGAGCTCATAGATTGTTTACCTTTGAAAATTAAAGTTGATGTCGACTTCCCTCCCTGACGTGCTACCCATTTCCAGCCACCACCCGGCAAGGAAGAGGGCTACACATCGATGACCACCTTCTTCCACTATGAACCCAAGTCGCGACTTCATTCTCACGGTCATTGGTCTCAGCAGCCCTTGCCGGCACATCGCGGCTAGGATGTGGGAGGCTGGGGAAGGAGGCGCTGGCGGCGTCGCGGTGGTAAGTGGGAGGCGACAATGCTTGATTGGCCGACGTGGAGTAGAAGGCAGCGGTGATGCAAAGGAGGATTAGGATGAAGAGAACGCGATGCGGTGAACTCTAGATGGTAGCGCGGCAAGGGAGGACGCCTTTGTCGCTACCACTTCCTCGTGCGCCGTCACTGCCCCTCGCTTCCCCGACGCCACCTCCTCTCCTTCCTTCCCTCACGGTGCCTTCTCCCGTCCTTGACGCTGCCTTACTATGTTGCCGCCTCCCCCTCCTTCCTACCTCCTCCTGTCGCCGGCATGGACACGCTCATGAGTTGTGGGGGGAGGAAGGGATGGAACGATTTCCCGCTACGCAGGGGTAAACTCCTTCTTTTATTAGTAGTGAAAAGAAGAAGAAATCTAGTACTTCTACCACCATGTCCTTTCCAATGATCGATGCCATAATACAACATGCTTGAGATCTAAATGTTGACAAAACCTCCTTTAATCCAACCAAAATGGAAAAAAATAACATGATCTAACAAGGCTCCCAGGGTTGAGATCACAGGAAGCCCATGCACAAGAACTCCACTAGCGCCTGCTAAAACGGACAATGAACATCTTACCTCAACCCCTCTCCTACTCAAGGTTGTGCTACCAAAACAAGAAATGACCAACACGAGCAGGAAGCAAATCAAGGCCAAAATGGAGGTACACTACTACCAACACCAACATTTCTCCTAACACTACCATCTGGTACTCTTGTGGTATTACATGCTACAGCCACCGTATTGTGCACTTACAATGACCGCATCATAGGGTTCGACTGGTAGCTCACCGCCTTGAGTGGCTGCTGTACCATGCAGTGTTGCAGCCACGAGCAGGAAACGAATCAAGGCCACAATGGAGGTACGCTACTACCAACACTGCATTTCTCCTACCACTACCATCTGGCGCCCTTGTGGTACTACAGGCTACAGTCACCATACCGTGCACTTCACAATGACCACATCATCAGGGGCGGTTGGTAGCTTGCCGCCTTGAGTAGTTGTTGTACCATGCAGTGCTGCATCCACTGGTGAAGCTCCTCACCCTGTGGGGCACCAATGATCGCGAGCTGATCACACCTACCCTGCTCGACCTCCATAGACATGCCTTCGATGTCCTCGGCATTGGCACTTATCATCTATGTCACCGTCACCGAGGCCGTGGAGGCTATTTGGGATTGGGAGGGAACCCATGGGACCATGACCAGGTTGGAGCTATCATCCCTGGCTAGCTCCTTGAGTAGCGCCCGGTGGTTGCTTGCCTCTTGCAACATGGTGTCTGCATGGTCAAATGCCACCAAGTAGGACAACATGGTTGCTTGCCTCTTGCAACATAGTGTCTGCTTTCAATGCCTTGCTAAACCAAGAAAACTTCTGATTTCTGGAATTGACTTGAGTTGTCTCTAGTTAAGTACATCTTTAACCTTTCCTAGATCCACTACTACTCCTCCAGCAGAAATTGCATGCCACAAGAAAGCAACTTCATTCAACCAAAACTCGCACTTGTTGAATTTAGCATACAACTGATGCTCTCTGAGTTTCTCCAGAACTAACCTCAGATGCTCCTCATGCTCATTCTTATTCTGAGAGTAAATAAGAATGGCATCTATAATACCACTACAAATTTATCTAGGTATTCCATAAACACCTTGTTCATCAAGTTCATGAAGTAAGCTAGTGCATTTGTTAGGCCAAATGACATCACTATACATTCATAAAGGCCATAACGAGTGGTGAACGTGGTCCTTGGGATATCCGACGGTCCTATCTTCAGCTGATGATACCCAGAGCGTAGATCAATCTTGGAGAAAATACTTGCTCCCTCTAACTGATCAAAAAAATCATCAATTCACGGTGAGGAATAATTATTCTTCTTGATTGTGACCTCATTCAGGGACCTACAATCCACGCACATCCTTAAATTATCATCCTTCTTCTTCACAAAGATTATTAGTGCTCCTCAAGGTGATGAACTGGGTCAAATATATCCTTTTCTAGCAACTCTTCAATCTGCTTCTTCATCTTAGCTAGCTCATTTGCTGGTAGCCGGTAAAGTCTCTTGGATATAGGAGCTGTACCAGGTACCAAGTCAATGATGAACTCAATCTCTCGCTCTGGTGGCATTCCAAGTAGTTCATCAGGAAATACATCTGGGTATTCCCTCACCGCTGTACACTTTCTAAAGATCTGGCTTTCAGGCTGTTTAGAACAAAAATCTTCCTTGATGATTTGTTGGACACAAACTCTACTCGAATACCTTTAGCAATGGTTAGGGTGATGGCTCTGTTGGCACCGTCAATCTATCCCATAAAATTGGTTAACTAATCCATGTTAATGATTACATTAATGCCTCTAGAATCTAGTAAGATAAGGTTCACTAGGAACCTAACCCCATATTATATATATATATATACTCCCGTGCATACTGAATTAGTCCTCATTCCCCCAGGTGATTGGACTATCATAGGGTTCTTAAGTTCAAAAACATTTCATTAATGTTTTTCAGTAAAACTCTTCGAAATAAAAGAATGCGAAGTTCCAGAGTCAAATAATACTAATGCAGGTACTGAATTAACAAGGAACTTACCCGAACTACGTTTGGTGCAACCTGGGCTTCCTCTGTGATGACGTGATTAACACGTCCTCTCCCAAATGTTTGTGGAGTCATTAGAGTCTGAGGAACGCCACCACGTCCTTATCCAGGAGCTTGTGCACGGGCTGGTGTAGTCCCCAAGTTGAAGCGCACGGGAGTCAAGTTTTGACGTTTCTGAAGGCCATTGCTAGCATAATGCCCCATTTCGTGGCAGTTAAAGCATTTGCCTCCTGCTCTGAAGTCTTGTTCTGTAGCGGTTGAACACCAGTATTGTTGTGAAATCCCTGCATGATCGAATGAGGTCCTGACCTAGGAGTCCTAGTGCATTGGCCATTAGGTATCTGTTGAAGTGCAGCCGGTTCATGTAAGGCCTGGAACTGCTGGCTCCATGTTGTGCCTGAAATGCCATCTTTCTTTTACGGGACTCGAATAGTTGACGTTGAGGACTCGAATAGTTGACGTTGAGCATTCTCTTGCACGAGAGCCTTGTTGACCATCTGCTGAAAGTTGGGGTAGTCAACTGACACCAACGGTACCATGATGCTAGGGTTAAGTCCTTCCATGAAGCGCCAAATCTTCGCTCCCTCATTTGCAATGTCCTCTGTTGCATACCTCGACAATTGTGTGAACATGTTGAGATATTCTGGCACGCTAAGGTTGCCCTCCTGCAGCTTGTGCAACCCCCCTTCTTCATCTCCATCATTCCCAAAGGAATGTGAGCTGTGTGGAAAGCAACATAAAACTCATACCAAGTAATGACCTGAACGTTCTGGTGAGTTGTACAGTAATTTTCCCACTAAGTTGCTGCAGTTTCTATGAGTTGATGAGCAACATAGAGAACTCTCTCTTGGTCATTGCATTGAGCTAAGATTAGCTTCTTCTCTACATCCTTTAACCAATCATCAGCTTCTAGAGGATCAACCGAACCGGAAAAGGTTGGTGGCCTAGTTCTCATGAATTCTCCCAGTCTAGACGGAGGCAAAAGAGCTGGGGCAAGAGCTGGTGCAGGCTGATTGACCAGGTTCTGAGCAAGTGCCTAAAGATGTTGCGGTTGTATGGCTATCATCTACTCCATGTTCATTTGGGGCTGACCAGGGGGTGGTGGAGGTAAGGGTTCTTCTTCGAAGAGTTGTCCGCTCAACTTGAGGTGCTTGCGGCAAAACTAGCTCGTACGTAAGTGGTTGACCACGACCTCTTCGACGACCATGGCCTTAGCCAGCTGCACGACCTCCTCTGCGACCTCTTCTAGGATTTTCTATCTGAGCGGACCAAGGTTAGCATGGAAAGAGAGTGGAGAAGCAGAGACGAGAGAACCAAGGAAGCTTGTAACAACCCATAAGATCTAAATACTTTATAGAAAACAAATTACTTTTAGCAACAAAAAACAACTCAAAGAAAATCGTCTACTTGATCGATACTCTTAAGCTGGTGAAATCACTCAATACACAGAATGAGCTTTGGCAACTTAGACTATATGGCTTGTCTGACATCGCATCTTCTACTCACGATCTTCGATGAATCTTGCATGTTGTTCTTAGAGGGTAGAGATGACTAACGACTTTACGATGCTCTCTTGATGGCTTCATTTCTTGTGGTCCTGATCGCAATGGTAAGAATTGTGTTGACCAACTATAGAAGTTTTCAAGGGTAAGTGGATCCATTTAACATTGTGAAACGGTGAAGGAAGAACTAGGTACGAAAGAATTCCATGAAGAAGGTAAGGAGAGAAAGATGAGAAAAGTTAAGGATAGCATAATTTTTTTGTTATAAAATAAATTTTGAAGTTTTCCTTCTAATGACCATCTTAACTAGGTCACGTCTTACAGTCGATTTAGCTTTGATACCAACTCTGTCGGATCGGATTTCTGAATCCGAACCCTCTGTGTATTTCTAAACCAGTCCCAGATCAGTAGCTAGTGCACATAGTGAAAACGGCGACGATAACAAGTTCGAATCATGAAATAACATTAATAAATAACTGAGTATCGTCCTTACGACCACTTATTACAAAAGAGGTCAAAAGATATTGAGTCTTCTAGTATCGGATACAACAAAATGATAAACTTCGAGTGGTGACCCATCAAATTGCCCACCAAAATTCGATTGGGGACTGCTGCCTAGTACTTCGGGTGCCCTTCATCAAAGCCACAGGCGTAGAAGTCGTAGTCATCCTCGACATCATTGAAGACTTCTGAGATTTGTTTTGAGTGTAGTATGTGAGTACATAAAGTACTCTGTGAGTCTTGGAAAATTATGCATATGCATACCTTAACAATTGGACTTATATGGTTCTTTTGCACAAAGTAATATTTTAAGTTTAAACATTTTTCAGAAAGCGCATTTGACAAACGAAGATTCAATAATTAAAATAATCAAGTTCTCTAGTGAAGGTTCTAGCTACTAGTCACTAGCATTGAGGCTTTATCCGCCAAGTTTTCAAGAGTAGGGCTCTAGCTGCCCAACTGACTCTAACTGCCAGATCAACAATCCAAGAGTTCCAACTACTCCCAGATTTTCAAAATAATTATTAAAAAAACTAAAATCTACCATGTGAAAATGCATCTTGCTCATCCTTGACCGTGGGAATAGCTATTCGAATAGTTTTACACTCTGCGGAGGTTATACAGCTTGTCCCACACGAGATAATCAACTTATAATATCAGCCATGACACGCTTGCTTAGGCGTGTGACTAAGCGATTATTACATGGCTTTTACAATTATTTATCCTAACATTAGCCCACCGATGAGCTTAACCCCAAGTGTTATGGACATCATTTACCATCGATCCGGAGCTCACCGTTGTGGGGGATAACCTGCTCGAACGTCAATTACCATCGCCCGGCACAAGCCTCGACAAACATGGACATCAATTACCATCGTCTGCACTACCCAGGTAACTCCTCCCATCTAAGGCCTGTGGGCCAAATACTTAGACTTAGTAAATTATTCAGTCAGGTCCTTCCCATTTAGGACGTGGTTATACGGTATTGCCCATTTTGGATTAGTCACAAGCGTCGGTCCTTAATTTGACACGGACATAACTTAACACAATACAAATTCTCGTGCTATAGCTGCACCTACCTGAACTTACCATCCACCCAAGTCTAAACATATTTTTACCATTTTATTTTAGTTTGAAACCAACATCAATACCTATTGTCATACATTTCTCAAACTGATTCACATAAAAGGTAATAAAGGTTTTTCCCCCAGATGTGGATCAAGATCGAAAAGCATGACTAAGCAATTCTACCGTGTTTAACTATTCCATAATGTTGCAATCAATATTGCGGAATTACTACGCTAGGATTTCAAAGGTATAGGATAACAATTATCAAAGGAAGACATTAACAAATTTTAGGTTTAACTAAACCTACAAAAGAATTCATCATTTTATGTGAAATAGCAATGCATAATACTTTAAAACTGAAAACATTTTAAAAATCATAGGTACAGAATCTTGAAAAGAGACTCGTCTTCATCGAAGTTTGAGGTCACTGCGTCCAGTTGGTCCAAAATGACTACGGAGGCGGCGGACTCTACACTCGAAGGAAACAAAATAAATAATAGAAAATCAAATAAAATCCAAAAAATATAAAATTAGTATCGATAGAGAGATATTGAATTTAGATGAATTTAGGAACTAGAATCGACGGAATCGGAGTTCGTATGAAGGAGAATGAACATACAAACGATTTGACTAAAATTAAATTGCTGAAAATGAGAGAGGGGGAATATGCTATTATGAAATTTCAAGCATAGCAAATGAGGGAATGACACTAGGGCTCACTTGCTAGAGAAAGAAAGAGAGAAATAGAGAAAAGCATTAGAGTATAACAGTGACGTCCATGTTGTAGGGATATAGGTAGGCAACGCTAGCTGATAATTCAAAAATTCTACCACGTAAACTAGGATGTCATGTAAGAAAAAGATCACAAATCGTTACCACCACACGCGCAATACAACAGAAGAAGAGTTGGAGTAGCCTGGTCTAACGAAGAGCGCGTCGAGGTAGTGGTCGTAGTCGACCGTCCTTGTAGTCGATCATCCTCGCAGTCGATCGTCCAGCATAGTCGATCGATCGTCCAACGTTCGTCGCCGCCGATCGTCTCCTCCAGCAACCGATCGTTTTCCTTGCAAAGTTGTGGATCATCCTCAAGCGCAATAGTAACCGCAATAGCACCTCTACGATATCCACACATCCAGGGTAGTAACATTGTACGCTAGTGTGCTAGCACAAAGTCGCACGGGAAGGCTCTCTCAAGAAGATGACGGCTAGGGTTTGGTGGAGCAACTCACTTATCCTTGTCTCCACTTCCTTATCCCTAATAGCCTGAAGCATCTCCTTATATAGTTCCTATGATGGATCCTATTCGAGCACGTTTGACTAATCGTATCCGTATTAGTTTGTTCCAACCCGTTAAGTGTGTGCAGGTTCATGTGTAGTTCGGTTGTGACTCGGAAACCTTTTCCGACCACGAGTCGTTAGTAGTACCTAGCAGGACATAACGATTCCCAAATACACACAAATTATATCAGACGAATCTTAATGCAATATGATCTACGACCAAGTCCTATTTGGTCTCGACCAGTTCGTAACTCCTTACTACCAGGTTTCGATCAGCCTACGACCAGCTCATATTTGGTCTCGACAAGTTCGTAACTCCTTACGACCAGGTTTCGACTACTTAGTGATTATGTTCGACTAGCCTACGACCAACTCGTATCTCCATATGACTAGTTCGTATCTGATCGAACTGAACAACCAGCTCGTGTATTCTCCCTTTGCCTCACGATATTTGGTTGAACTTTAGGTAAGATAGTATGTCATCCCTGGACTGTTCAATACTTTCTCGATTGAGTGTCAGATAACTTCATGTGGTCGAACTCTTCTACCACCTGTGGTATGGTCATGCACTTTCTTCATCTGACCACATCGATGTGCCCAGAGATATCTCTCCTGTTATGTTAGGATGAGCAAATTCCATATCTGACCAGTCACATTTCTCCGAACGTTTCATAGCATATCTGAAACCTACCTTTATAACTACCCAGTCACGGAGTAGCATTTGGCAACTCAAAGTGTACTCTTACACATATTGGAAACTATGCCCATCTCAGGTCTAAGGATTATACATCATCATTGCTTGAGACCAACTGCTAACACATGAAATCATAACAATCTCAGCAGTGTCTCAAGGTGGATCAATCCAACACCATGTTCTCTAACATGTGTTCACATTATTGATTCGATATCCCTATATCCATGACCGGTGAAACATGATCATTAATCAATGCATGTGGTGGTCGATAGGATCACTGGTGTTCTGACCAGTGACATCCGACTAGAGATATACACTACTACAGAAAAGGTCATCACAGATGGTTCGTAACAGTCATCACAGACGGTTTGTGAACCGTCTGAAATGTTATGTCTGAGATAACAGGCGGTTATCACAGACGGTTAAAAAACCGTCTGTGATAACTCTTATCCGAGCGGTTCCAACCACGAACCGCTCGTGGTACTAGAATCACTGAGCGGTTCGTTGTTGGAACCGCTGCGTGATACTCTGAAATCTGAGCGGTTGCCCACCACGAACCGAAATGCGTGATTCTTAATATCACCGACGGTTCGTGGATGGAACCGCCTGCGTGATTTCAGAGTATCACGCGACGGTTCCAACAACGAACCGTCTGTGGTTATATGTCACAGACGGTTCGTTGTTAGAACCGTCTGTGATAAGTCCTTTAACCTAATTAAATTTTTTCGTATTTTTAGCTAGCCTCAGGAATTGCTAGCCATGCCCTCTAAAAACTAGCAAGTAGAAACATGTCACAGATAATTGCTGACAACTCAAAGTGATCATTTAACTCAAAATCAATTACAAAAGAATGTTTCAAGTATATATTGTCGCTAGAGTTACAAATTGAATTACAACCAGTCAAAGTGAATTACAATATTGAATCAATTGTTTCGAGGTCGTTCATCGGTGTCGACGGAGTGAAACTCTCCGTTGGTGTTAACTATGTCTGCCTTGATGAAGCCACAGAGCTCCCCTCGAATGTGCGTGACCTGGTCCATCTCGAGTGCATTTAACTCTATGTTCAAGCCCTGTCGCTAGCAGGAGTAAAGTAGTAAGCATATATATTTAAATTTATAATTAGGAGATAATTATTACGAGATTGACAAACCTAGGGATCGTTAGTCCTAGAAGCAATCAATAGTCGCATATGATGGCATCGTAGAATGCGATAGGTGATCTCGCTTTTTCTTTGGCGGACTTTGCAAAAATAGAATTACATATATATGTCGATTCGAGACGCAATATTACTGAGTATGATATATGATTATTGTGTTGTAGCGCGTCAGGAAATCGCATCCCGTGAGTCAATGTGGCGCTCGTTCCTTGTATAAACCTCCTCGGCAACATAGCCGATGAACGCCTCTACATGATTCAAAAAGTTATCCTTGTCCATTTAAAATGAAGGAAGACTACAATAAAGTTATGTGCGGAGGAAATGAACATACATCGAGTATTCCTTTAAGAATGGTGAAGTCGTGATTTTTGTTGAGTAGAGAATCAAGGTACAATACCATGTTCCTCTTTGGCACAAGAATCGGAAGAATCCAAATGGAACCTACTCGTGTATGTCGCTATAGTCATAAACCTATGTTGAAACGTAATTTGTATAGCAAATATTGAAGCACTTACTTCTGGTTGTAGGGTACCATTATGTACTCCCTGTCGTTCTGAGCAAGCAATCCCATTTTTATGTAATTCTCGACGTAGGATGCGTCTTGGTTGATTGTTTGCTCAGAGACCACGTGTGGGTCGAGGAAACCCACCGGTTCTTTGATTCGACGGGCACATTTCATAATGTATCTGTACATAAGCAATGAGTTATGATATTTATCGGTATCACGTGAGTGTAGAAATTGATTGCACACACTTACGATTGTCCAAAGATCGTAGAAGTGAGGCGTCGAGGCGCTTAGGTTGTATAAGTCAAATAAGTCTTGAAGCCCACGACGAAGTGGCGTGCTCGTGGAGAAAATGCTCCCTCCGTATCCGCGGTGATTCAAAGATGACCCTCCTTCGCTCGGTCTTGCGCAAGTACCAATCATGCAAAGCTTGACAAGCTACTCCCGAGATCTTTATTTCGCGCGAGAGACCAGCGGACTCCGAGGAGTATTTCACGGGTTTGGAAGGTGCCTTAATGTTCTTCGATTTTGATTTCTCCTTAACGAGGCGGCTGAGGGACGTCTTCCCGTGTGACACCTCAGGGACCGATATGGTGACACGCTTTTCTTGTCCCTTTGTCGTCTTCTCGACGGGAAGCGATGTGGCGGCCTTCTGAAGCTTTGGTTGAGGCGGACTCATCGACGAAGGTCCTATTGGAGGCAGGTCCTCTCGATATCGCGTCCTTGAAGGGTCCAAAGGCGATGTCCTTCTTGGGCCTTTGGATAAAAGTGTGCGTGGCATCCCCTAGTGTTACGATTTCTTCGTTGGGGAATCTCGGTAGGATGGCCATGAAATTGTCATGGACCATGTCCACCGCACTGGCGTAACCTTGCGCCACGGGGCACCGTCTTTGATCGCCCCTTCCGGTATGGATACACCATACCCGCCCGACCTCAATAGGAATCGACCCTACTATCCTCACTTGGAGCTTGCGGCGTCGGCTCCTACAAAAGCGTACACAATTAGCTAAGGCGTCCTATAGGTCTATCTTTGGAGCACTCGGAGATGTACATTACCTCGATGCCGTCGATCGGTAATTGCACGTCGTCATGTCGTAATTATGTGTGGACGCGACGCTACTCCGATGTCGAGCAGGACTTGCTCCCAAATTAACAGGGGCGGCTTGCGCGTGCATGAGTTGATTTACTTGGTTCTGCAAGTTTGTTATTTATTCTTGAAATTGTGCAATAATCACATGTTCCAACCGGCGTCGTCTTGGTCCTTGGATCTCTTCCTACTCCTATCGTGTCGGAGTTGTGTGGGAATCCATCCTCCAAGGTACGTAAACCCCAACTCCTCGCGTGTGACCCGGGTGCTCCTTGTTTCCCAGGGCCGTAGACAGTACATCCTTCTCCCTGTCTACTTCGAAGGAACCTTGGGAACATGCGGAAGTCAATTCTTCCGCAAGAGAACATCATGTTATTATAGACACCATGAAGTTATGAACTTATTAACAATTAAGTGGTTGGAAATTTACAGACGTTGAGACACCGCCTCGTCTGCGGGTTTGTCGAGAGATGTTGCCCAAGGCGTGCCGATGCCCTCGCTCTTAACTGAGGATCGGCGCTCGTCCGAGATAATAGCAAGCGGTCGTCGGCGCCAGCCTCGCCCTCCGCCGCCATCTGCGTGGCTTTACCTGCGTACCAGTGGGTGCCGAAGTCTGTGGGGTGAGTGTTTTGTGCTGGATAGTTCTCAGGCGCGCACTTTGCTCCTGAAATTCAGCCGTCGTCTTCATCTGCACGGCGTCCCATGTATCCCGCGACAAAAATTGATACGTCGTGAAGGGCGTCCGACCCGTGTTCACGTACTGCGTGACAAGCAGGCTCTTGAAGGTCCTCCACGCTGGGACATCGCCCGGCGGCGTGTGCCATCGCACACGTGCTCGGTCCGCCTGTGGAAAGTGAACGAGGCAGAAAGTTCAGTCCACAACTGGTCTCTCTGTACATCCGTCAGAGACTTCCAGGTTGGGGTGGTGATGGGGACATGTTCCCTTGCAAGTACCCCGCAGACGGTCCGGAATCTCGCAGCTGCTTTCTTGGGACTCAGCGGGATCCCGACGTCACTGACCTCCGTGATCGTCATGCGGCCCGAGGGCAATTTGGATATTCCTCTGCCTTCTCACCTGCGTACCACCTTGATCGGAGATCCAGACGCATTTGGCGACGTCGATGACGGCGGCGAAGACGGTGCCTCTGCCATCTCGCTTACTTGCTATCTATATAAGTTACGTACGTAATTATTACATAGTATATAATATATGGGAAATTGCACAAAAAATATAAACAAATATAATCAACGTTTGCCATCTCAGAGTAAAATAAAATAAATTGTCGTCAGTGTACCATAAGAATCATCACGGTTCCCGTGTTTACCAGCATTAGTCGGCACCTAAGTATCGAGACTACCCACACCAACCTAGGTTAACCAGGCATCTTGGTTTTTCAAGTCACCTAGGCTAACCTGCATTAGTCAAGACCGGATACCCATGATACCTAGGCCAACCTAGTAAATCGGCACCGTCTTACTTCCATAGGTTTTCATCATTCGACACTATACCTCAAGTTTCAGATGCGAAAATGTTGATCAAGAACTGACAACTACAAGAGAGATTTTTCTTAATAAATGCAGAAAAGCGAATGTTGTGCAAGCACGATGGATTGTAAGTCAATATAATGCCATGCTTGAGTACAGACCAAGTGTCACTACATTGTCATGAAGAGAACAATTCAGTTTACTACTCAACATATATAGACAAGACGAAACTAAAAAAATTGTAAATACACGGGAAACAAACTACTGCAAAATTGAGTTTGTACTTCAAATATTAAAATTAACTCGTTTTGATCCATAGACCGAGTACGAGACTATCCGTAAGTGAGTCATGCCGAGTGTGCTCCGTTAGATGATATTAAAGATAGTAGTCAATATTTGAATGTCCACAAAAGCTTTAGTCGTGGATCAAACTCTCGATAGTGAAATCAAATGAGTGACGCATAGACTCCAGCATTTTGTATTTTAACATACATTCTGTGGGCTCAAGCGTGCCACGTACTTGTGATATCCATGGGAATCGAGTTTTGGGTATCTAGTAGGTAACCAACGCAAATATTATACTTCTAAAATTTCTAAAATTTCTTTAGAAACATATGACATTAATTAACTATGAATCATTCGGATCTCAGAACCATATGACATTTGTGGGCAAGCAATGCAAAAATTGTTTCATAAAAGGCATTAATCACAATAGCACCGAAGTTCTACACACGCTCTTGGCATCCATGAAAAAATCTAGATAATGCAAATCCAAAATAGCACCAAATCCTAACAAATCGCAACCAAAATACTTTATAATATACTACACGTTTTGTCTAATTAGCAAATCCAACGTGGATCTACACCATATAAGATAACGTTGATGATAAATGATCATACATACCCTATTAAATGACATTGCAACTACTTAACCTCTTCTAATGCATTTAAATAGGAGTAGAAAGTCAAAACATTGCAATAATTATACTCTGGTTTTCTCAATGGACAAACATATTGAAAAGGAAACTCCGTGTCCATTGACAAACATTGTGAGGGAATATATATATTTGGACAAACATTGTAAGGAATATATATATGCAACCACCGGGCGATCGATCGTTAAATATTGGTCATCGAGAAACATGCACCTTTATATTTTTCACATCGTGTGGCTACGTTATGCTACTTAAATATTGGAGATTGAATTTTAGTCGAGAGATATGCAATCTTGCTTTTATTGCTTAGGTTAATTCATCTTTGAATTGAATACTCCTCGAGCCCTAAAATGTAAGTTGTTGTGGGATCCCTGATCAAAGTTACCTCAAGATCACGAGAATATTGCACACAATGCAGACTAGAGTACAGGAATGTCCATATAGTTCTTGATGTCCAACTAAACAAAGCAAACTAGAGTACAGAATGTCAACATGAATCCATATTTTTCCCCACATTCTAGACCGGTTACCTCAAGAAGGGTCCAATCCACCTCAAGACAGTGGGGAGGAGCTCGATGTGGCGGGGAGGAGGAGAACTTACCGAGCAGTGGCGGTGGCGGAGGTGGCGGGCTCGAGGCGCCTGGTCGGGGGGAGGAGGCGCCTGGGTCGGGAGGAGGGCGCCGGTCGGGAGGCGCCGGGGTCGGGGAGGAGGCGGGGCCTGGGAGGTGTTCGGAGAGGAGGCGGCGCGAGGACTACACCGATAGGGTTAGATCAAAACCCTATCGCCTCGAACCTTATATAATCAACACGCATCACGAGCGGTTCTTGAGAAACCGTCTGTGATGTTTCCACATCACAGACGGTTCCCTCGAAGAACCGTCTATCATCATCGGCCTGTTGAGGCCTACTAGAATTTTGCAAATAAGCCCTTTGTGTTTTGTAAAATTACAAAGGGGTCCTCAATTTATATCATTCAGGTCCTTGGGGCCAAAAATCTTTTAGATTAGACCTTAGAATTAACGCATTTTTGTTCTAACACATGGAAATCCTGCAAATTAAACCCTAGAAGAGTTCTGGTTTTGTTATTTAGTATTAAAGGATTTATTTAATCACTAGAATTTGTTTTTCTGCTATGGAAATTGTTTCTATGCTTAGAAAATTAGCGAAAATTACTGCAAATTCGCATACTCATATGTTACTATTTGAGTAAATTGTTTATATGTTGTACTGAATGTTTTGACTCATGTGTCCTATTTATGAGTCAAATGTTGTTGTTTTGCATGATATAGACAACATGACTCGTGTAAGAACCATACCAACAGGGGTTCCCATAGTTGAGTCATGGTTGCTTGACTATCTCTCTTGGGAGTTGGAAGTTAAAAATCACCTCGTTGTTAGGACATGCATACCATCCTAAATAAAGATGGTATGCTTTTGCAGCAAACAAGATGGAATCAATTATTCTTGGTATCAAGTGTTTTTCTCATAAGTGGTATCGAGTTCGTACAAGTGGAATTAATTACTTGACAATTGTCATCAATTTAAAGATCATAAGTCCATAACACATTAACACATGACAATGGAATAAATTAGTTAATTACAATGGAGTAAATTCTTAATTAAAATATAGCCCTTCATGATGATCGACGCGCATATAGCTAGCTTCCTCACTGGGTTCTTCCTCGAGCCTGATGCCGTCTCCGAAAGGTGGCAACTCGTCAAATCGATTGTATTCTTCCTCGTCCACTACATTCTCAACTCCGACAATCCTCCTTTTTCCATGAAGAAATATGTGACGCTTCTTATTTGCCGGGTCGGTTACATAGAAGACTTGAACAACTTGGTTAGCCTTGACGAATGGTTCGTCTTTGTATCCGACACGCTCGAGGTCCACTAGTAGTGACGCTGCACTTATCGACCTTCACCGTGGGAGATGGACCCATGACACCGAAATAGGGGATCTTGAAAAGCACGTAGTCGATCCCCATATCTCCTCTATTTGCCCATAGTACGAGATCCTCGGCCCATCCAGATCGAATGCATCTATGCGGACACCATTTGATTAAGACCGTGCTCTTCCTATCCGAGTGCCGTATAAAATGTGTACCCATTTATGTCGTATCCTTGCCATGTGACAATTGTAAATCGTGGCCCTCTTGCCAACCATAGCAACGTATCATCACTTGATGACCTCCGAGTGATTCGCGCCTTTAACCATTCGTTGAACCAGCGGTTGTGCTCTCGGTGATCCAAACCTCCGACCGGTGCGGATTACATTGGCGTACCATGTCTTTGTGCTCGTCGATGTACGGGGACACTTGGGTCATGTGTTGCAAGACCGTGAAATGGGCTTGAGCGCACGTATCGGATCGGGAGTGATTGATTTCCTTCCGATGGTCCCGATACCATCCGGTCTCCCCTCATGACGAGATAGAGGCACACCAATCGGATCCACCGAGCCATGTAGTCGGCGCAGAACTCAATGACCTCTTCCGTTGCATAACCTTCGATGATCTCGCCCTCCGGTCGAGATCGATTCCGCACGTAGGACTTGAGAATTCCCATGTACCTCTCGAGCGGGTGCATATGACGAGAAACACGGGTCGCATATCTTTATCTCTTTCACAAGGTGAACAATGAGATGGACCATGATATCGAAAAATGATGGAGGGAAATACATCTCAAGATGACACAGTCGTCACTACCTCCTCTACTGCAGAGCATCTAGTCCTTGGGGATCGATGACCTTACGAGCAATTGAGTTGAAGAAATAACACGACCTCAAGATTGCCACTCGGACCTTGTTGGCAAGATACTCCTAATTGCAACAGAAGCATTTGTGTCATCGAGACACGACAATCATGCGACTTCATACCAATTAATTTCAAATCTTGCATAGAAACAAGTTTCTTAATGTTAGCGGAGTAACCAGACGGGACTTTCACACCGTGCAAGCTCGCACGATTCATTTCTCTCGGCCTTGGGACAGAGTGTAGCAAGTCGGGAAGATACGTTCGTCTGATCGGTCTCTTTCGGTGCTAACTCGGTCCTTATGTTCATATCGACCAAGTCACGCCGTGCGTTAACACCATCCTTTGTTTTGCCACTAATGTTCAAAGAAGAGACCAATCAAGCTATCACATACATTCTTTTCTACGTGCATAACGTCGATGCGATGGCGAACTTCTAAGTACTCCCAATAAGGCAAGTCCCAAAAATTGACCGCTTCTTCCAGATGTTCTTCTCACGGGTTCTTAATTTACGTCCCTTCCCAAGCACAACATCGATATCCTTAACCATATCATAGACCTCTTTCCCACTAAAAGCCCTTGAAGTCGAACCGTCTTCCTTATTTCCGTCGAATTGTTTCTTCATCTTGCGGTATGGGTGACTCTCGGAAGGAACCTACGGTGACGATCTACGATTTTTGCGAGTTGTTCGACCATACACTCTCCGTAGCATCTAAGCGGTATGAGACGTGCTTTGGCTCCTTTTGTATCTGAAGCCCGATAGGTTACCAAGGCGGGAAAATCATTGATGGTGCGAGAACAACATGGCGCGTAAAGTGAAGTTCTCTCGCTTATACGCATCCCATACTGCACCCTTCGCTCCACAATGTCACAAGATCTTCCAAAGAATGGTGCTAGGTACACATCAATATCATTCCTGTGTTGCTTCGCCCTTGGATAAGTAGTGTCATCAAAATGTATTTCCGCTTCATACGGCCAAGGAGGAAGGTTGTACATACATAGATTCATGGGCCAGTGCTATGTCATTTGCTCATGTTACGAAAGGATTCATTCCGTTCGTACTCAACCCTAACCTTATGTTCCTCGGTTCAAGATCGAACTCTTCAAACTCCGATCGAAGTTTCTCCACCGGGCGAATCGCAGGTGTCCGAGCTTCCCATCTTTCTTACGCTCCTCCGAGTGCCAACGCATCAATCTTGCCTCCTTCGGTTCGCAAATAAGCGCTTCAAACGTGGGATCACAGTGGATACCACAACATCTTAGCAGGAGGTCCTTGCTTCGCCTTAGCGATATTCTTCCGCTTGTATCGGGATGCTCTCTGACACGGACATGCATGCATGTCTGCATACTCTTTACGGTAGAGGATACAATCGTTCGGACATGCATGTATTCTTTCTACTTCCATTCCCAACGGACAAAGAACCTTCTTAGCTTGGTAGGTCGTGCTGGGCAACACGTTTCCCTCCGGAAGGATGTCAGCTAAGAGACCTAACAACGCCGTAAAACTCTTGTCGGACCAACCATTGCTTGCCTTCAATTTCAGCAGTTCAAGCACGGTTGACAACCTTGTGTATTCGCCATGTACCGAGGAACAAAGGTTTCCCCGAGTCCTCCATTAAGCCCTCGAATTTACAAAACTCTCTCTCACCGTAGTTCCCTTCTGCATCGCGTAGCATCTGATCCAGATTGTCATCATGCGATCTATCCTCATCAAAAGCACATTCCATACCCTGCATATCGTTGACTTCCTCGGCGATGTCGTCATTCTTGACTTAGGTATAATCTGCTCTTCACCGTGACTGCTCCAACATGTATATCCTTTTTGAAACCTCTTCAGTATTAAGTGAGCTTCGATCTGCACGGGTTGTTAAATATTTTCATATTACCGCAATCAATGCATGGACAAGTACATATATTTTATCCCTTCTTCAACATATCACCTTTCTGGCTCTTCTAAAAGCAAACACGCCATTAATATACTCTTCACTCACACGGTTCTCAATGTACATCCGCTTTGGTCCATCTACACATTAGTGAGTACTCTATATTAATAAACCACAAGTATCCTTTATAATGACCAAACACATTAGTGAGTACTCTATAGCAAATATAAAGGGTTCTGATCGATCGTTACCCTTCTCTCCAAAGTGGCGCAATGTGGGAGGAGGCAAGATCGGATCAGTGCCGAATGGGCTGGGGAGGAGGAGGCAGGGTGTGACTCAAAATGGGAGAGGAGGAGGTAGGGTAATGACTCAAAATGGGGGAGGACGCAGCAGCAGGAGGGTGGCGGCGGTTCAAATGGATTTAATAGAAATGGACTGCTCGGCGGCGGGACGCAGCAGCAGGAGGGTGGCGGCGGTTCAAATGGATTTCATAGAAATGGGGGTATCGGCAGCGCCTACTTATAATCCTGATATATCACAGACGATTCTTTAAAAGAACCGTCTATGATATGGGGCTATCACAGACGGTTCTTTTAAAGAACCGCTCAGTGATATCTTATATCACGAGCGGTTCGTTAAACGAACTGCTCGTGATATCATCACGCATTCGTCGTAAATAACCGTCTGTGATACTTATATATCACAGACGGTTAACGAAGAACCGTCTGTGATAATTTTATCACAGATGGTTCCTTTTGAACCGTCTGTGATGGGGTGTCTAGTATAGCATGTTCTATAGTAGTGATATTTAGAACGATATCATATAAGTTAAAAGAGCTTCACTAACAAGTCACATACTTGTTAATCTTTATAACAGATGATTCATTCAAGGAACATAATAACACTTATTCCATGACTCATAAACATAGACATGATACAATTATCTCTATGATTGCCTCTAGTGTATATCACCAACAGTCCCCCACTTGCACTAGAGTTAATCATATAGGTGTCTTATACCCATTGCTCTTGTGTGCGCCTCATGCTTAGGTTGCGGGAGAGGCTTTGTCAATGGATTAGCAATATTCAAATCCATGTGCACTTTGCATATCTTCACATCACCACTTTCAACGATCTCATGATTAATGTGATATCATCGAAGTATGTATTTTGACTTTTGATGCGATCTAGGCTCATTAGCTTGTGCAACGGCTCCACTATTATCACAATAGAGATCCATTGGACTGGAAGCACTCGAAACCACACCCAGTTCATTAATGATCTTTCTAATCCACACGGCTTCTTTTGCAGCTTCCGAAGTCGCAATGTACTCGTCCTCTATTGTAGAATCAGCAACCGTTCCTTGCTTTGAATTCTTCCAGCTCACTGCTCCTCTATTAAGATAAAACACAAACCCTGATTGCGATCTGAAATCAACCTGGTCGATTTGGAAGCTAGCATCGGTGTAACCATTTACAACCAGTTCTTCCTCACCACCATACACAAGGAATGCATCCTTAGTCCCTCTCAAGTACTTAAGAATATTCTTGACTGCTATCTAGTGACCTTCACCTGGATCCGATTGATATCTGCTCGTAATACCTAGAGCATATGATACATCTAGTCATGTACATAGCATTTGACAGATCCAATAGCCGAAGCATATGGAATTCTACTCATTTTGTCTTGCTCATCAGTGGTCGTAGGGCACTGGCTATTGCTAAGATTAATGCTATGTGTCATGGGTGAGAAACCTCTCTTGGAATCTTACATGCTGAACTGTTTCAACACCTTATCTATGTACATATCATGGCTTAATCCAATTAGCCTTTTAGATCTTTCTCTATAGATCCTTGTACTAATAATATATGCTGCATTTCCTAAATCTTTCATTGAGAAACTATTTGTTAATAAAGTTTGAACAGATTCAAGCATTGGAACATCATTTCCGACCAGCAGTATGTCATCCACATACAAGATCAGAAGCACAAGCTTGCTCGCACTAACCTTCTTGTAAACACAAGGTTTTTCTTCATTCTTGATGAAGTCAAACACTTTGACCAATTCATCAAAATGAATGTTCCAACTCCGAGATGCTTGCTTCAATCCATAAATAAATTTCCTAAACTTGCATACCTTTCTAGCTTCCTTTGGATCGACAAAACCCTCAGGCTGTGTCAGGTACACATCCTCACTTAGATTTCCATTTAGGAAAGTCGTTTTGACATCCATTTGCCATATCTCATAATCAAAATATGCAGCAATAGCTAGAATGATCCGGATATACTTAAGCATCACGATAGTTGAGAAGGTTTCATCATGTGGATTTCATGGGGATATGCTTCAGATCTTAGGATGATGTGACAATTGGCAATGGCGTTTACGGTTTGTAGTTTCACGCGTTTTCGACAAAGCTACTGTGTTTTTACGTCAGGCGGTTCATTGGTCCTTGCATGCGCGGTCCGATCGTCCTAATCGGTCGGACCGGCCATGTAGGGCGGTCGGACCGGTGGTGACCAAAGTGGTCAAAATGAGCTGAGCCAAAAATAGGTGTTGTAGGCAAGTGAGGGGATCCCAATGCACTTGGTCTCATGATTTTTGGAGTCTCCAGTAAAAAGTTCTATTGGTTTAAAGTTTCCAGAAGGTTTCGGATTTTGGGAGTTTGTATTTCGGCTAAGTCCCAAGGGCGGTCCGACCGCTCATTGTGGAGCGGTCCGACCGCCATTAGGTGATCCGACCGCTCACCCGAGCGGTCGGACGGTTTCTACTTGAACATCGGTCAACTTCGTGGCGATGTTGTGTTGTTAGGTCAAAGTCATTGGTATTATGGCATATGTTTTGCATGATGCATGTTTTGACTAACATGGGTCAAGTTGTGAAGAACTTGTTCCCGAATACGTGTTTTCTTGTCTGTGGTTGTGCAGGTAGCTTGGTGGTCAACGACGGTCAACGGCGAGGAGAATCGGGACTAGACTTGAAGAGTTGAGGTCCAGAACGATCGACGATGCCGGGTGAGGTCAACGACTCAAGCGTGACACAAGATGGACAATTGTGACCTATTGGCGAATCCATGACTCATGGTGAAGCGGTTTAGGTCAAAAGGTTAAAGACGGCGCCGCTAAGCGCGCGTGTGTGACCCGCTTGTTAGTGGGCCTTAACGGAGCCCAAGAGAGTCAAACCCTAAGAGTTTTAGGCCTCCACTATAAATAGGAGGAGATGGTGGTGCACCTCTTCCTCTCTCGCCTTTTATGTTTCAAAACCCTAATTGTCTTTAGGGAGTTGAGGTGGAGGCTAGGGCTCTTGATGGTTTGTGGTGAATTTCGTGATCCTTGATTGTCTCTCGATCCATGATGGTGTGGATGTAATCCGACTTCAATCACGAAATCAATCTATGCAAGGTTTGCTTGAGATAAGTCTCTTTCGTTCTTGCCCTTTTTAGACCTCCTGTTAATCAATTGACAATTGCTCAAGATCGCTCCAAGAATTATCATAATATTCGATTGGAATAGGTCCTCAATAGCATATAGAAGGTGTGTGCAAAGTTTCATAAAGATTGGAGTTGAGAATCAAAAGTTTCATCTAATTGCAACTTCGTCATCGGGCCGATTTTATTGTTGCGGATCGGTTCGAGTCGCCGGTCGATCGCCCGTCATCACCGGCCGACCGATTTTGGAGCGGTCCGACCGCCAAAGACAAAGCCGGCCGATCGCCAGCAATCGGTCCGACCGGTTGAGTATAATGATCGACCGCCTGCGTCTTTGTGAGTCTTGGTAATCTTAGTTGATTTTGTTATATTGCTTAGGGGTTTAATTGGATTCAATACTAGTCTTCCGCTGTACTGGTATATTGATCTTCATAGCTTTCTAATAGCTATTGGAGTTAAATTGTATTGAGTTCATAACTTGTGAAAAAGTGAGCGTGCTCCTATTCACCCCCCCCCCTCTAGTCGCCTTTACGGTCCAACAAGTGGTATCAGAGCCCGGTTAGTTCAATCTTGATCTTAACCGGTCACTAAACTTTGGCGATGGATAAGTTTTCTACTAAACCGCATATCTTCGATGGGCACGACTATGCCTATTGGAAGAATCGTATGCGCGTCTTTCTTGAGAGCGAGGGACAAGCTATTTGGGATGTTGTTAGAGCCCCGCTGGTTATTCCTGAAATTGCTACACGTGCTTCTGCAATTCTTTTGGCTAACAACAATAAGGCTAAGAATCTTTTATATGGTGCACTTGGTAGACAAGAATATGATAGAATTTGCAATCTTTCAATGCAAGATGAAATTTGGAACACTCTCAAACATATCATGAGGGTTCGTCCCAAATCAAAAGGTGCGCCAAGCTGTTTACAAGCGTGAGTACAATAAATTCGAGATGCGCCCTAGAGAGCATCGATGACATTTTCATCGCTTTAATAAAGTAATTAATCAAATGAAAGTCGTTGATATTGAATATTCTCAATCTGAAAATGCCACCCATCTCTTGGCCGCAATCAACACCAAGGAGTGGGAGATGAAAGCTCGCTATAGAAGAAAATGTTGATCTTTCAAGTCTTACTTTAGAATTGCTTTATAGTAAACTCAAGACTCATGAAATTAAAAGAGTTGATCATCCTAAGAAAGATAATTTAGCTTTGGTAGCAGATCCTCTCAAAAGGCTTTTGATGACTCTTGTGAATCTTCTTCGGATTTTCATTTGCTTGTTTATCTCGCTATTCATGAAGAGGAGCTTGAAAGTATTCTCAAATGAGTTAGCTCTTCTAGCTAAGAAATTCACACGGGCCTACAATAATGTGAGAAACAAAAGAGAGGTGGTCCAGAACATGCTATGAATGTGGTGAGCTCAATCATATCCGCAAATTGCCCCTTCGAAAGGTAAGAGCAATCATAAGGAAGGAAAGCCGACTTGGAAGAAGCCTCCTTTCAACAAATCAAGGTATGAGGCAAATAAGCTTGTGAAGGTGCGCCACCGGTCCTTGCCGCTTTGAGGATCAATCCTTGAGCGATGTGGATACCGGGAGTGAGGAGGACAAGGAGGAGGAGATCCTCAAGGCAAAAAGAAAGGGAAGGCCAAAGACTTCACTAGCATGTGCTTCATGGTCGACAACCGACGACATTGATGATGATGAGGTATCTTTTTCTTATGATGAGCTTTACGCTAAATATGATTCTATAGTTGAGCAATTGCTTAGTCAAGATGAAGCGCTAGAATTTGTTATGACAAAAATAAGAAATTAGAGTCAAAGATTAACAAATTGAAAGTAGAGCTTAAAACTGCTAAGACTCTTGAACTCGATGAATGTTTATCTTGTCATGCTATGCATTCTAAATTACCAAGTTACAATCTGCTCATAATATTTGTGTACAACAACTTGAGAATGCTAAATCTGAACTAAATGAAATTAAAAGTGCTCCTTGTGAAAAATGTTTAGAATCTAGTAAATTGATTGCTTTTGATGTTTTTGATTCTAGCCCTTGCACTTCATGCTTAGAAAAGAACGTGAAATCAAAGATATCTTAGAAGTCGCTAGAGTCAAATATGCTAAGCTTAAGGACAATATTGAAAATACTACTTGTGCTTCATGTTCCACTCTTAAGCTTGAAATTGCTTTGTATAAGGAAAAATCTATGGATAAAACTTGTGATTCTTGTGTTAACTTGAGAAAAGAAAATGCTTACCTTCATGATACATTAGAAAAATTTTCTAAAGGTAAGAAACAATTAAACATGATTCTTGACAAGTCTAAAACTCCTTATAAGAAGCAAGGTTTAGGATTCAATTCTTTTCAAGACAATTCAAACCCAAAAGTCATTCAAGTCTTGGAAAAGGTATAATTGAATTCAAAACCCAACTGCAAAAACATCTTTTAAATCTGCAGGTTTTGCCCAACCTTGTATTAATTCAAATGGTGCGTCTTCTAGTGGTACCAAGTACCATTGCACTTATTGCAAAAAGGGTGGACATTTGATTGAATATTGTTGGCGAGGTTGAAAAATGATAGGAAAAATTTTGATAGAATTTCATTCATGCAACCTAGAGCTTCTATGAGACATGGTAACACCGAAAAGAATAAACACGGATTAGGATTTTTATCTCATGCAAATCATTATATTTCTAGACATCCTAATTCTAATGTGTATCGATGGCGGTTCGACATTGGTGGTCACCGGCTCGACTGCTTTGGTCACCGGTCGATCACAAGACAAAGCCTGTCCGACCGCCTATGGACAGATTCAAGTCTCATTTTAATTTAAACATTGCTCATAACCGAATGTTAAATGAAATCAAGGATAGTACTTGGTTTGTATACTCCTTGCGAGACGTGTGTCTCGAAGATCGATTCCTAAATCTTGTTTATCTAATCCCGATTGAGACACATCGTTCTTTGTTCCTTGATTTTCGTGGATTATCGCGGAAAGGGAAGAACACGTGGTTCGTTGACTCGGATGTTCACGCCACATGACCGAACTCAAAATGGTTCACCTCTTTCACGCGAGCAACAGTGATGACTTCATCACCTTTGGAGATGATACACAAGGGCGAATTGAAGGAACAGGATCAATTAGGGTAAACAACAAATTCATTCTAAAAGATGTCGATCTTGTGGACAAGCTTAGGTATAATCTCCTTTCTGCTTCTCACCTTCTTGATGATGGCTATGAGACGGTTTTTAAGAAAATGCTTGTCGGTGCTTGATTCTACCGTGAGCTTGTGTTTGGAATCTCTAGAGTTGGTAGAATTTTTGAGCCGACTTTTCGAATCTCTTCTTCGGATCTCTTAAATGTTTGCTTACATCTTCTTTCGATTTTGGCTTTGGCATCGACGTTTGGGGCACATTGGTTTTGATCATTTGACGCGAGTTAGCAACCTTGATCTCATGAGAGGTTTGCCTAAGCTCAAAGTCATCAAAGATGTCAGATGTGCGCTTGCAGGCATGGCAAACAAGTTGCCGCCACACCTTTCGTGACTATGGTTATGACCGACGGACCGTGATGCTTGCTTCATATGGATACTGTTGGTCCGCTAGAGTCCGATCGATCGGTGGAAAATGGTATATTCTTGTCATAGTTGATGATCTTTCTAGATATACTTGGGTGTTCTTTCTTACTTCAAAAGATGAAGCTTTTGGTTATTTTCATGATCTTGTTCTTCGCTTGGCTTCGAGCTTCACGGTGCTTTGAGAGCGATTCGTAGTGATAATGGCACGGAGTTCAAAAATGCTTCTTTTGCTTCTTTTGTGCCGAGCGTGGTATTGAGCATCGGTTCTCCTCTCCACACGCCCTCAACAAAATGGCGTGGTGGAAAGGAAGAATAGGACCTTGGTCGAAATGGCTAGGACGATGCTAGATGAGTATAACACACCGAGGAGATTTTGGGCGAAGTTATTGCTATCGCTTGCCATATTGCAAATCGTGTCTTTTGAGACCTTCTTTAGGCAAGACTCCTTATGAGCTTCGTTTTGGTAGAAAACCCTCTGTTTCACATTTTCGAGTTTTGGATCAAAATGTTTTATTCTTAAGACAGCAATTTAGATAAATTTGAATCAAGAACTTTGATGGGATATTTCAGGTTATCCCGCTCATTCGAGGGTTTTCGGGTTTTTAATATCGAGACTAACATTATTCAGAGACTTGTAATGTCACTTTTGATGAGACTAGCCTCGAGCTAGATCTATTGCTCTGAGATGATTTACAGTGTGAGAGAGTATTTTTGTGGAGGAAGATGAGGACGGCTAATATCATTCCTTCATCTGCCGCATCTTGGCGCCCATATTGATACAAGAACTCGCTACGCCTACTTCACCTTCGCTGAGGCTCTGCTGCATCTTCATCATCGCAGATACTCATGAGGTCGAAGAAACCAGATCTCACCCGGCGCCCACTTCGCGATTCAGAGACAAAGATCCTCGGAGAATGATAATAGGTAATCTACATGAGCGAGTCACTCGCTCCGGTATAATGATCCAAATCTCTACTCTCATTCGACTTTTGTTGCTTCTTTTGAACCCCGCGATATATCACATGCTTTATCCGATTCTAGTTGGGTAAATGCCATGCATGAGGAGTTAGAGAATTTTGAAAGAAACAAAGTTTGGAACCTAGTAGAACCTCCTAGTGGTCATAATGTTATAGGAACTCGTTGGGTGTTTAAGAATAAACAAGGTGAGGATGGTTCGTGGTTAGAAATAAGGCCGATTGGTAGCTCGTGGTTTCAAACCAAGTTGAGGGGTTAGATTTTGATGAGACATTTGCTCTGCTGCTAGACTAGAAGCCATTCGATTCGCTCGCTTGCATTTGCATCAAAAGGTTTTAAATTATATCGATGGATGTTAAAAGTGCATTTTAAATGGTTTCATAGATGAGGAAGTGTATGTTAAGCAACCCCGGTTTTGAGGATCTTAAATATCCAAATCGTGTTTTCAAGCTATCTAAAGCATTGTATGGTCTTAAACAAGCCCCTAGAGCCCGGTATGATAGACTTAAGACCTTCTTGCTTAAAAATAATTTTGAGATGGGTAAAGTGGATAAAACCCTATTCATTCTTAGACGTGACAATGACTTCGCTTGCTCAAATTTATGTGGATGATATTATGTTTGGTGGTTCCTCTAATGCTCTTGTTTCACTTTTCCGACACTATGTCCAGGAATTTGAGATGAGTATGATGGGAGAGCTTAATTACTTTTTGGGACTTCAAATCAAGCAATGCAAGGAAGGAACTTTCATCCATCAGACGAAGTACACTAAAGATCTACTCAAACGCTTCAACATGGGTGACTGCAAGCCAATTTCCACTCCCATGGCAACTTCGATCGCTTTGGATCCGGATGAGGAAGGAGAAGTCGTGGATCAACGCGAGTACCGCAAAGATGATCGGCTCCCTTCAGATTTGTGGCCTCGAGACCGGACATTCACTTCACGGTATGCCTTTGTGCAAGATTTCAGGCGCCTCCGAGAACTTCCCATCGCCAAGTCGTTAAGCGCATATTCAGGTATTTACACTCTACCCTCTTATATGGCATTTGGTATTCCCGCTCTTCAGCTTTGTCCATTAGAGGTTTTTCAGATTCTGATTTT
Organism: Hsuehochloa calcarea; assembly: GCA_036346395.1. Lineage (NCBI taxonomy): Eukaryota > Viridiplantae > Streptophyta > Magnoliopsida > Poales > Poaceae > Hsuehochloa > Hsuehochloa calcarea. Next base: position 37,980,603 of record CM070610.1, read on the forward strand.
GCGGGCTGTTGGTTAGATAGGAAGAGTACCTCGTGCACTGTCACTTCCTAGGCACTTCTCTTGTATCTTGGTCTTCTAGAAGCGGTCTTACTGCACAATCCACTCACGAGGCGGAGTATGTAGTCACGCTAGTTGTCAGAGCTGATTTTGTGGATGACGCCCACTTTGAAAGATTATGGGTTAAACTTTGCTAGTGTTCCTCTTTCTCGTGATAACACTTCGCTATTAATATTGCTAAAAACCCAATTGCAACATTCTAGGACTAAGCACATAGACATTCGCTTTCACTTCCTTAAAGATCATGTTGAAAAAGGTGATATTGTGATGCACTTCAGAGAGTCCAAGCTCAATTGGCGTATATTCTTACCAAGCCTTTAGATCAAACCGCATTTTCCTCCTTAAGAAGCGAGTTAGGGTAATTTATCCTTATGGGTTGGTTTGAGGGGAGTTTGATCTTTTCTTATCTTTCCTTGTTCTTTTGATCTTTTATTGTTCTTTTCTCAACTTAGTGATCTTTTCGAACTTTTTAGGTTTTTAGGCTTTTTAATTGCATCTCATTGTGTCATATTGCATTCATATAGAAACTCCATCAAGTGGTTACAACAAATGGTATGAAAAATCCAAAAAGATGCATTGTAATATAAGATTTTCACTTATCTTTTAAAGTTGATGAAGCTTTGCCTATTACCCTTTAGAGCTTTTGTATTTCAATTCTTGCTCAATGTCATGTCTAGTTCTTTGACTTGCTAGAATTATCATGCTTTTACATGTGTAGCTAAGTCTTTGCTATATGAGCTAGAACCTTTAAACAACTCAAACTAAAAATTGCAATTTGTGGATGTTTTAGCGAGTTGCGTAATTAGTGCTCCTCTTGTGACATTGGCCTGCTGTAATTGCTTTGTTAGCTCTTTGATCTAGAATTGACCATTACTTGAGCTTTTGTGTTCTTGAGATTCTAAAAGTACTCATGTGAAAAATGAAAATCAAGATTGTCTTATGCTTAAATTGTGCCAAACTATTCTTACGAGACTGCTTGTCAAATGACATGAACTTGGAGATAGTTTGATGAACCAGACGATCTCATGGGGATTTGCTTGTCGAAATGACATGAACCTCAAGATTTGTCGACCTTGTAGAAGCTTAGAAAGAGTTTGTGGATGGCTCCTAGTCCAGATCTTCTTTACTAAGATATACCTTTAATCAACTTTTGGTCAAGCTTAGGATAAGTTTGTGGATGGCTCCTAGTCCAGATCTTGTCACTAAGTTAGATCATTAGTCAACTTCAATATTCAATGCAAATGAGAAAAATGTTGACAAATGGGCGTTTACAAAATATTGAGCAAAATGATTCAATACGGACTTGATTGACTCTTAATGTGGTCTTTGTTAGATTTTTGATCTCACTTTGACATTTTGACATGGCCAATTTCACTTTAGGATCCTGTTGATGAACTTCTTTGAATTTGAAGCGTTGCTTAAATTGATCAAATCTATCGCTTTACTTTTGAGCCTTTGTGCTTAGCTTTGATATATATGTCTTACCATGATCTTGCTAGCTATTTGTCAAAGCTTGATATGTTTGTTTGTGCAATATTCGAGATACTAGCTTGTTCTTTTGGGTAATCTCCAAAGCTTCTTGTAATCAAAAATTGAAAAATACAAAAATTGAAGCCACTCCATTGCACTTCATGCATATTCCTCTTTATGCTTCTTTTGTTTCTGCTTCTTTCTTTATTCTCTATTTGTTATCCCTGGATGAGAGGAAGGCGTGATTCCTTGATGAATCCATTGTCAAAGGGGGAGAAGATGTGTTAAATGAAAAGATATTTCTTTGGGAGAAGATGTGTAATATTTCTTTGCTACTCTTATTTGGAGAAGATGTGTTAATGAGAAGATTGGGGGAGAATCTTATACAAAGGGGAGAAACTGAAAATTTGAAATTTGATGCTCATAGTGAGGGGGAGTTCTTGAGTTGCATTCTTATTGTCTTATTGAATATTCTGAACTTGAATTGCATTCTTGAGTTGCATTCTTATTGTCTTATTGAATATTCTGAACTTGAATTGAACATGATCATAGGTCAGTTGAACAATTGTTCTTTCATATGGACCTTATGTGAGAATTTTGACCCTTTTCTGGAAATCAAAGTTTTTATGCTTACTTTTGCCTTGTCTCACATGCCTATATTATTCTGATGCCAGCTTGGTCATTTTCATTGCTTTTTCTTGCTTATGGACCAAGTTGTGCCTTTGTGCGAAAACTGCGAGTAAACTCGTTTTCAAACCTCTTACTTACATTTTCTGGATAATTGCCAATGTGTTCATCAAGGGGGAGATTGTGGATTTCATGGGGATATGCTTCAGATCTTAGGATGATGTGACAATTGACAATGGCGTTTACGGTTTGTAGTTTCACGCGTTTTCGACAAAGCTACTGTGTTTTCGTCGGCGGTTCGACCGGTCCTTGCAATGGTCCGATCGGTCCCAAATCGGTCGGACCGGCCATGTAGGGCGGTCGGACGGTGGTGACCAAAGTGGTCAAAATGAGCCGAGCCAAAATAGGTGTTGTAGGCAAGTGAGGGGATCCCAATGCACTTGGTCTCATGATTTTGGAGTCTCCAAGAAAAGTTCTATTGGTTTAAAGTTTCGTAAGGTTTTGGATTTTGGGAGTTTGTATTTCGCTAAGTCTCATAGGCGGTCCGACCGCTCACGTGGAGCGGTCCGACCGCCATTAGGCGGTCCGACCGGCCACCCGAGCGGTCGACCGGTTTTACTTGAACATCGGTCAACTTCGTGGCGATGTTGTGTTGTTAGGTCAAAGTCATTGGTATTATGGCATATGTTTTGCATGATGCATGTTTTGACTAACATGGGTCAAGTTGTGAAGAACTTGTTCCCGAATACGTGTTTTCTTGTCTGTGGTTGTGCAGGTAGCTTGGTGGTCAACGACGGTCAACGGCGAGGAGAATCGGACTAGACTTGAAGAGTTGAGGTCCAGAACGATCGACGATGCCGGGTGAGGTCAACGACTCAAGCGTGACACAAGATGGACAATTGTGACCTATTGGCGAATCCATGACTCATGGTGAAGCGGTTTAGGTCAAAAGGTTAAAGACGGCGCTTCGCGAAGCGTGCGGTGTGACCCGCTTGTTAGTGGGCCTTAACGGAGCCCAAGAGAGTCAAACCCTAAGAGTTTTAGGCCTCCACTATAAATAGGAGGAGATGGTGGTCGCACCTCTTCCTCTCTCGCCTTTTATGTTTCAAAACCCTAATTGTCTTTAGGGAGTTGAGGTGGAGGCTAGGGCTCTTGATGGTTTGTGGTGAATTTCGTGATCCTTGATTGTCTCTCGATCCATGATGGTGTGGATGTAATCCAGCTTCAATCACGAAATCAATCTATGCAAGGTTTGCTTGAGATAAGTCTCTTTTCGTTCTTGCCCGGTTTTAGACCTCATGTTAATCAATTGACAATTGCTCAAGATCGTTCCAAGAATTATCATAATATTCGATTGGAATAGGTCCTCAATAGCATATAGAAGGTGTGTGCAAAGTTTCATAAAGATTGGAGTTGAGAATCAAAAGTTTCATCTAATTGCAACTTCGTCATCTGGGCCGATTTTATTATTGCAGATCGGTTCGAGTCCACGGCCGATCGCCGTCATCACCGGTCAAACCGATTTTGGAGCGGTCCGACCGCCAGCACAGAGCCGGTCAGACCGCCAAGCAATCGGTCCGACCGGTTGAGTATAACGGCCGATCGCCGTCTTTGTGAGTCTTGGTAATCTTAGTTGATTTTGTTATATTGCTTAGGGGTTTAATTGGATTCAATACTAGTCTTCCGCTGTACTGGTATATTGATCTTCATAGCTTTCTAATAGCTATTGGAGTTAAATTGTATTGAGTTCATAACTTGTGAAAAAGTGAGCGTGCTCCTATTCACCCCCTCTAGTCGCCTTTACGGTCCAACACATCATAATCAATACCTTGAATTTGTTTGAAACCCTTCGCGACCAGTCGTGCCTTATGAATGTGAATATTTCTATCTATATCTATCTTTTTTAAAAAAAAATCTACTTGCACTCTATGGTCGTGACACCAGCAGGTGCATCAACCAAGTTCGAAACATGATTGTTATACATGGATTTTATTTATGATCTCATGGCTTCAAGCCATAACTCAGAGTCTGGCCCATGATCGCTTCCGTATAAGTCTTAGGCTCATCATTATTCAATAATAAAACATCATGCCCATACCTTATAGACAATTTGATGTTGCCTTTTTGATCTACGTGAGGTTGATTCCTCATCTACAGGTTCAACAACATCTTGTTCATCCTGTAGAAGTTCAGTAGAACTTAAAACATTTTCAGATGGTTCTTGAATTTCTTCGAGTTGTTCCTTGCTCCCACTATCTCCTTTGGAATGAAATTCTTCAAAAGACACCATTGTGGACAACAAACACTTTGTTATCATCCCGAATATAAAAATAATATCCTTTAGTTTCCTTAGAATACCCCACAAAGAAACACTTATCTGACTCGGGTGTGAGTTTATCAGGCGTTAAATATTTTACATGAACCTCACAACCCCATATCCTTTGAAAAGACAATACAGGACACTTCCCTATCCATATCTCCTATGGTGTCTTTCTACTGTTTTTGATGGAATCCTATTTAAAGTGAAAGCAGTTGTTTCTAGTGTGTATCCCTAGAATTACAATGGAAAATCAGATTGGATCATCATTGATCGAACCATGTCTAACAGTGTTCGATTTCATCGTTTAGACATCCCATTTCATTGAGGTGTTCTCGGCGAAGTAAGTTGTGGAACAATTCCACATCTCTTTAGATGATCACCAAACTCATAGCTCAAATATTCTTCTCCATGATCAGATCATAGACATTTGATTGTCTTGCTAAGTTGATTTTGTATTTCATTCTGAAATTCTTTGAACTTTTCAAAGGATTCCGACTTATGTTTCATCAAATAGACATAGCCAAATCTATTGAAATCATCAGTAAAAGTTATGAAGTACTGAAAACCACCTCAGTCAAGTGCTCATTGGTCCACATACATCTGTGTGTACAAGGTTCCATAAGTCACTTGCCTCTCACCTCTAGTCGTGAAAGGTGCCTTCGTCATCTTGTCAAGTAAACAAGATTCACATTTTTTAAATAATTCAAAATCAAATGAGTTTAGAAGATCATCTTTATGGAGTTTCATCATGCTCTTCTCATTTATATGACCTAGACGACAATGCCAAATAAAAGTGGGATTCAAATCATTGGGTCGAAGTCTCTTAGCATTAACGTTATAGATGAGCTCATCCTCAAGATTCAAAACATAAAATCCATTCACCAATGGAGCATGGTCATAAAGCATATCTTCAAAATAAATTGAACAATAATTGTTCTTTATTCTAAACTCATAATCTTATGCTCCTAAACTTGAAGTAGAAATAATATTTTTGCTTAAGGCATGAACATAATAACAATTATTTAATTCCATAACTAATCCCGAGGGTAAAGCTAAGGGTAAAGTGTCAATAGCTAATACAACAACTCTTGCTCCATTGCCCACGTGAAGATCAACATCTCCTCTTGCCAAGCTTCTACTCCTTATCAATCCCTGTCATCGAATTGCAAATATGAGCAACTGATCGGGTATCAAATACCCAATAACTGGTCAGAGAAGAGATAAGATTTATTTCTATAATATTATAACTGAATTGGAAGTCTTACTACCCTTGTTCTTTTTCATCTATGCTGAGTACTTCTTGTAGTTTCTCTTCCAATGCCCAGTCTCATGACAATGGTAACATTCTGATTCAGGCTTAGGACCTAGCTTGAGCTTCTTAAGGTTAGCCTTGAGACTCTCGATCTTATTTTGAGTCTTTCCTTTCCCTTTTCCCTTTTCCTTTGACATACCCTTCTTCTTGAAGCTAGTAGTATTTTGAACCATCATCATATGATTAGACCTTTTCTTGATGCTGTCCTCAGCACCCTTAAGCATGCCTTGCAACTCGATCATTGATTTCTTTATGCCATTCATATAAAAATTCAATATGACAGGCTCAAAGCTCACAGGGAGCGATTAAAGAATCACATCAGTAGTCAACTCTTAACTAAGGGAGAAAACCAAGCTTTTCCAAGCTCTCAATGTGACCAATCATTTTGATCACATGAGGACTGACCGGGGTACCTTCTGATAGTCTACAAGAAAATAATGCCTTAGAGGTGTTAAACCTCTCTGCCCTTGCTTGATTCTGAAACATACTCTTCTGACCTACAATCATATTGTAAGCGTCTATGGTCTCATATTACCTCTGAAGCTCAGAGTTTATGGTCGTAAGCATTAGGCAATGCACATCGACTGTGTCATTGCAATACTTCTCGTAAGCATTCTTATCAACACGAGGAGCATCAACACCCGATTCCTCAGGATTGAGACCCTAGAGTATATTCCTTCTTTACTTGTTTGAGAACAATTCTCAAATTACAAAACCAGTCAATGAAGTTTGTACCATTCAGTTTTTCTTTCTCAAGAATATATCACAAGTTAAAGGTAGGTGTAGAAGAAGCAATAGGTGCCATGATTTACAACATAAATATATTCAAAGATTAAGCACTATGTTTATGTAAGATCTTCTATTAGACATGTTTATGTAAGATCTTCTATTAGACACTCATGTTGGTGGTCATGTTCGACCAGTTTACAACCAGTTCGTATCTCCATGCGACTAGTCTGAACCCGGTCGTATCATCATACGATTAGTCTGGACCTGGTCGTATCATCATATGACTAGTCCAGACCTGGTCGTATCACTATACGACCAGTCCATACCTAGTCGAACTTGATCATCAACGGTCAATAAAAGATACTCTCACTATATGTTCTAAACCATGTTTTCCTCAAACATCATATAATGAGTTCAAGATGCAAAAATCATTAAGTCCTAGTGAGCTATGGCATCACTGCTAGAAACCTAGTGATTTTAGGTAGGCAACCTTTTGCCAATCATATCACATATGACTCTTGTCTGTTGGGCGGTATCTCTATGCCCTAGCAACCAATAGTACCATGGCCCAAGGCTCAAAACTATTTTGATAGCCTTGTTAAGTTAAGCTAACACTATGTATGTGGGTGTCGACACCCACCCCATCTTATTAAGATAGTTAATGGCACCCTACTATGGTAGACCCACCAATTAACAATCAAAATTGTGATGGTTGTAGCATTGGAAATGCATAAAATTAACTTATTTTTTAGAGATACTATTCTACCATGTTAAAACATCTAATAATAAAACATGACCAAATAGTAAAATAGGAATAAACATTCACAGATAATCATATTAAACTGTGAAATAGTATAGCCCTTATCATGACGATCTCCATCACCATGTTTCATGTCCTCCAACCACCATGCTTGAAGCCTCCGATCGCATTCATTTACAAAGCAATTACTCCTAAGAGCTATTAATGAATTACAGACGATAATATCAAGCATCTCACGTCGGTACACAGACCGTTATACAATAATATGTAGCTCAATGGCAATTTCACAGTATGCCACGCAGGCCATGAGAAATCCATACATATATCACATACACAATGGGTCATACTATTCACATCAATCCCTGCAAACACGACTTATGCATAGAATCCAATTCTATCGGGTGACATGAACACATAATACCATATAACGCGACAATGACCACGGCGGTCCCGTTAGTCAGTTAGCAGGCGGGGTTAGAAGGGGTAGCACCCCTCGCTGGTCGAGGGTAGCGCTCGGAAACCTTTTTTGAGACATAAATCTTATTCACGTAATCGAGTCTTGTAAATCATTGGATTAATCATATTAACCCTATTCCAAACCAATTTGATCACTGCCTTGATACAACCAGGCACTACGGCATACTCCGATGGCGGAATTCCGACCGGTAGGAGTATCATATAAGAAAGTCATAAACAAGTCAAGTAAATCATTTGGTGCTCACAACTTATATCTCTTCTCAAACCCATCTACTACCACCGAAACCCAATCGATTTTATCGACCAATGCCTAGATCGTTCCATCCAAATGAACCGATCTAGGTTACCAGACCAAACCAGTAATAGATCCAATCTACTACTGCCACATATCCAGTATATGCGACCAATCTAGATCAAAAACTATGCATGATGGATTCCATTGTAGGGATACGGGTAGGCTATGCTAGCTGATAATTCAAAAATTCTACAACATAAATCAGGATAGCATGCAAACAAGAGATCACAAATCGTTACCACCAGACACACAATATAGCGGAAGAAGAGTTGGAGTAGCCTGATCCAAGGAACAGTGCATCGAGGTAGTGGTCGTAGTCGATCGTCCAACGTAGTTGATCGATCGTTTAGCGTCGTCGTCGCCAATCGTCTTCCAGCAACACATCATTTTCCTTGTAAAGTTGTGGATCGTCCTCATGCGCAACAGCAACCGCAGTAGCGCCACTACAATATCCACACGTCCAGGGCAGGAACACCGTACGTCAGTGTGCTAGCACCAAGTCACATAGGAAGGCTCTCTCAAGAAGATGGCGGCTAGAGTTTGGTGGAACAACTCACGTATCCTCGTCTCCACTTCCCTATCGCCAATAGCCTCAAGCATCTCCTTATATAGTGCCCATGATGAATCCTATCCAAGCACATTTGACAAATCGTATCCATACTGGTTTGTTCCAACTCGTTAAGTGTGTGACCTTGTAGGTTCATGTGTAGTTCGGTTGTGACTCGGAAACCTTTTTCGACCACGAGTCGTTAGTGGTACCTAGCAGGGCATAACGATTCCTAAATACACATAAATTACATCGGACGAACCTTAATACAATATGATCTACAACCATGCCCTATTTGGTCTTGACCAGTTCGTAACTCCTTACGACCAGGTTTCGATGAGCCTACGGCCAGCTCATATTTGGTCTCGACCAGTTCGTAACTCCTTGCGGCCAGGTTTCGATCACTTAGTGATCATGTTCGACCAGCCTACGAACAGCTCGTATCTCTATACGACTAGTCTGTATCTGATCAAACTGAACGAGCAGCTCGTCTATTCTCCATTTACCTCACGATATCTGGCTGAACTTCAGGTGAGATAGTATGTCATCCATGGACTGTTCAATACTTTCTCGATCGAGTGTCAGATAACTTCATGTGGTCAAACTCTTCGACCACTAGTGGCATGACCAAGCACTTTCTTTATCCGACCATATCGAGAGGCCTAGAGACATCTCTCATGTTGTGTTAGGAGGGACAGATCCCATATCCGACCAGTCATATTCATCCGCATGTTTCATAGCATACTCAAAAGCTACCTTTATGACTACCCAGTTACGAAGTAGCCTTTGGCAACCCTAAAGTGTACTCTTGCACATGTAGGAAACCATGTTGATCTTAGGTCTAAGGATTATACATCATCATTGCTTGAGACCAACTGATGACACATGAAATCATAATAATCTCAGCAGTGTCTCAAGGTGAGTGAATCCAACACCATGTTTTCTAACATGTGTTTACATTATTGATTCGATATCCCTATATCTATGATCGGTGAAACATATATCAATCAATATATGTGTTGGTCGATAGGATCACTGGTATTCCGACTAGTGAGATCCGACCAGGGATACATTTAGAACGACATCATATAAGTTAAAAGAGCTTCACCAACAAGTCTCATACACTACTACAGAAAAGGTAATCACAAACGGTTTGCTAAACCATCTGACTTTACGGGTCAGTGAAACTATGTGCTCATCACAAATAGTTTTTAAACCGTTTGCAAAAAGTTATCACAGACGGTTTTGAACAATAATCGTTTTTCGTATTGCAAAAAAAATTCAAATGTTAAGCCAAACCAATCAATTGCTGGACAATAGTTTCCATATACTCTTTCGATAGTTTGCAAAAAGGTAATTAAAAGATTGTAACAGCCCAAAATTTCAAGTTTCAGTTGAAAATAAAGGTTTAATTTATTTTATGGAATTTTTGAAAATTTAAAATAAAACTTTTCCCTAATTATTTTAAAGCCCAAAATAATTTGTTTGCAAAATCTATTGTCAAGAATATGTTGGAAATATTTTATTTTAATCCAAAATGTCTTAGAGAATTTATGTGAATTTTCTCATAATTTTTGTAATTCATTTGCTATTTTCTAAACCCTTTTTGAATTACTATAATTATTTTAATTGATAAATGAATTTAAAAATCGCCGCACAGTGTTCAGGCCAAAACTCCCGTGGCCCATCACAGTTCTCCGACCACCCCGACCGCTTTGACCACTTCACCCTTTCGCCGATAGGTGGGCCCGTTTGTACGTCGTTTTCCACCTCGCCCCTTCTGCCCGCGCGGCCGTGCCTTCGTCCGCCATTACTGCCGAATGAAGCTTCATTAGTTTTCTGTTTCTCTCCTGGATTCTTCTCGCATTATTACGCATTCAAACCGTCGGTTTCCGCCGCAATCAACACATGATGGGTCTTCTCTTTGAACATCATCAACACACGATGATTCCCATTTCTTCAAGCTCTTCATATGCATCAACACATGATGCATCATTTACTCGAATCTTGACTTGATGATCAACTCATGATCATCCCAAGTCTTCATTATCCTGGAACATAACCTATTCATCCAACTCATGGAAAATGTTAGTTCCACAATATGATTATTATTAATTACCACATCATACCATTAACTCATAATAGTGGGATAAGATACTTCAATCTTTCCCTCTTTAGTAATTGATGATAACCACTTCAATTGCACATAAATTGAATCTAGATAAAAGTAACACTACATGAGTATACAAGAACTACACAAATTCTACATACTCACAACATGAGTATACGAGAGCTACACAAGTTCTACATACTCACAACATGACTATACGAGAACTACACAAGTTCTATATACTCAAAACATTAATATACAAAAACTACACAAGTTTTGTATACACAAACGGATATGTTTCAAAGTAAAGATCCTTAATATATGTGGAAAACAGAATATGGATAAATACTAATGAAACCACAAAATATAGAATAAACTCCCCCTAAATGTGTGCATACACAAATGTGTAATGAAAACATATGCACATATTCAAGTTTAACTTATGGTTGAGTTCAACTTATATTTTGGATCGAGAAATGTAACAATATATAATATAAGAATATAAGTCGAATGCATACCTCATTGAATTTCACCTTTATATCCAAATGAGACTACACACTAGATATAACAATAAAATGTTAGTTTCACAATTAGATTTATCATAAATCACTAAAATACTCCATTAACTCATAATGGCGGGTCTAGATTCTTCACCCACCGTGCTTCGGGCCGCGTCGTGTCGTGCCAGCTCAGCCTGGCTAGCCCGCCTCGCCTCTGATCAGGTCCAAGCATGGCCCAAAGCCCACCGTGTCAGGGCCATACCGTGCCGGCCCAAGCCCAGCCCTAAGTAACTATAGACGCCCGGAAAGATGACAACCACCACCCAAAAAAACAAAGACACTCATGCGCCATCCACACCTGCTCCCCCTCTCCATGGCCTCCTCCTCCTGGACGCCGATGAAGAACTCCGCCACCTCGGCCGTGCCGCGTGCTTGCGAAGGGGATGAGAAGGATGACGATGAGGAGGCGGCTGGAGGGAGGGAGAGGGAGGGAGGGCAGCGATCAACGACGTGTGGGGAGGGAGGTGGCTGGAGCTGGAGGGAGGGGAATCAGAGAATGTGATTAGGGATTGGGAATTTGGGAGCCGGGGTGCAGGAGAAGGGGTTGGGGGAGGCCGGGAGGGATGTTGGGCCAGGCTGGGTGGCAGAAGGGGGTGATTGGTTGGGTCAGGCCGGTGTGGGGGAGTGATTGGGCCAGAGCCAAGGGGGATTGGGCTAAAACGGGAAGGTTCAGCCTATTTCGTGCCAGGCTAGCCCAAGCACAACCCAACTGGTCGTGTCGTGCCGTGCTGCCCAACACGCCGCATTCTCAGGCCCATCTTGACCCACTGTTCGTGCCGTGCTGGCCCGAACCACCAGGTGTCGTGTTGTGCTTAGACCGTGTCTTGCCAGGCCTCGAGCTAATACCTGACCCAAGGTGATTCTTATTAGGTCCATACTTTGGTACATAAGATGCCAACCAGAATAATAAATCAACTAATAATAAAGCAATTCAAATCTCAAGCATATAAACTAATCAATAACCAAGTCCATGAATAAATGTAAAGGAGAATAATCAATGCCATTAGATTTAAATGAAATCACTCTAAATAGATAATATTTGTGTGATCAATGCATGTGATGCACGTGTGCTACTCCATCCCATGCATGTCGCCATCAATTGCCAAGAACAAAGCAAGGGTGAGTCCACGACTTAGTAAGTATATGTACAATAACATTATTTGTTACTATCATTACCATGTCATTCCTGTAGTCATGTCATATCATATTTATCATGGCATTTAAGGTAAACATAATAAAGCATAAACAATAGTCATATCCAATCAAATGTAAAGATAAGAGCCGACAAACCATTGTATATCACTCTACCATGCACTTTCCTTTTAGCCACGAAAATCGGGACGATGCAAAGGCAAGATCGAAACTTCACCGGACGACCTACCCGCTGCCTCGGTGATCAAATGTTAATAATTTTTGCTACTGTACTCCAAATATACCAAAAGTTATGTAGATCCTATGATTTTGCCATCTAGGTCTCCATTATCAACCCGAAAAGTCATATTAGAATTTAACAAAACAATAGACTTCACTCTTTCGTAACTATTTTTCTACAACATGAAAAATATCAAAATATAATATTTCTAGAATCTACAGAAAATTATCTAGTTAATAATAGTTATGACCATAATTTAATTACGACATATAATGCACGTAATTACACAATCTTCACAACTGCTATCATTGGCGATGGAGTTACGATAGTAGCTTGTCGACAACTCCGACGGGCACAGGCCACGCCCGGAGGGGCCCATGTGGTGGCCGGCCATAAGAGGGGGTTCCACCCCCAAACCCTAAACTCCACATTTCTCCCCCCCCTTTGGAGCCGCCGCCCCCTTCCCCCTTGCTGTGCACCACCTTGTATGTCGATTTTGGGTAAGATGAGTTCGTTTTCTGTCCTGTCTATCTCTTAGAAAGTTGTAGGTATTGTTCTTAGCTTTCCATAGCCACCGAGATCACATGATTCCACCTTACGGTTTAGGAGATATGATTTTTTTAGTGCGCATTGTTCTGTCTGTCTGACGAGAAAGATCTGTCGGCTTGATCCTAGGTTTCGATTTAGTTAGAGGCATTTCCAGAACCTCCACCCAAATAAGTTATTGTAGCCCTTTAAATTATCTTTCAAAGCTGATAAAGATCATCTCCATTGGATCTGTATAATGAAAGTTATGATATTTTCTTTACCACTGTTCTGAATTTTGGGCAGATAATTGTTAGTGTTTTCATCTATTGTTTAGACTACTGTAGAGGCCGAATCTGGGGTTTTGCCCTTCTAGAGTTTTATTCCTGGGAACGTTAGCTTTCTTTTGGAACTAAGATCAGGAAAATCCGATCTGTAGTTTGGGAGATATGAATTTTTGATTACGAACTGTCCGGTCTGTCAAAAGCGAGGTCGATAGATTTGTCCTCGGTTTTGTTCAAATTATGGGCGAATCAGAACCTTCACCCAACTAAGTTATTTTAGCCCTTAAAATTATCTTTCCAAGCTGATAAGAATCATTCTCATTGGATCAATAGGTTGAAAGTTACGCCATTTTCTTTATCTCGATCGTATTCGGATGGCGTAGATGGGTTGTGTTTAGTGTTAATTAGCCCTCTGTTTTGGCGAATCGGGATTCCGCCAACTAATGTTTTGTATCCTGATCTGTTAAGATTCAGTGAGCACTTGTTTTAGGTCTTTTGGAGTTACAGATAATTAATTGTGATTTTTCTAGTATCATTGCCAGTTTAGCGTGTAATCGGTACATTGGGTAAACTTGGTAAAATTGATCCCGTTGTTTGGGTGGGAGAGATAGAGGGGATGGAAGGGCTCTTGTAGCAATGTCATACCTTGTTATTCTTATTTCGATTATACATTTGTGTATGCGGTGAGGCGGTGAGTGGAGGGGCATCTTCTTGTCCTCCTATTACGTCACATCGCGGAAGGCAAGTACCCTATGCTGTTTGGTGATGTTTCCAACTGTTTGCTTGATGTTGGGATAAATTGTGAATGCCTTTTTCTATCCATCCTGATGTTTATTTCATTTCAAGAATATGATTCTTGTGATTAAAGAATTAGCACTCATTTCAGTTGTTGCATTCCATTACATGCAACTAACTCGTGTGGCATCCTTGATATATTATGTTGTGTGGGAATGCATACTCATACTTGTTTGCACATGTTGTTGAATGCCATGTGTCTTTTCCACTAATGTGTGATATTCAACTTTGGTATTGCTTGACTGTTCGTGGTATTATATCTGTTTATCCATTCTTTTCCATGAATCTGGTGATCGTTTATTGTCATTCTTTAGAAATTATTGTTGATTGAATCTGTATAATCCAGCTTTAGTGCTATTCTTAGTAGTTTGATAGTTTTGCGTGACATCTTGGCTTCCGAATAGCCAGGGTGTTACACGACCGGGCCTCGAGCTAACCCGAAAAAGCACAGCCCAAGTCCCAGCTCTAGCCGAGACCATACTCCTGGTACATAAGATGCCAACCAGAATAATAAATCAACTAATAATAAAGCAATTCAAATCTCAAGCATATAAACTAATCAATAACCAAGTCCATGAATAAATGTAAAGGAGAATAATCAATGCCATTAGATTTAAATGAAATCACTCTAAATAGATAATATTTGTGTGATCAATGCATGTGATGCACGTGTGCTACTCCATCCCATGCATGTCGCCATCAACTGCCAAGAACAAAGCAAGGGTAAGTCCACGACTTAGTAAGTATATGTACAATAACATTATTCGTTACTATCATTACCATGCCATTCCTGTAGTCATGTCATATCATATTTATCATGGCATTTAAGGTAAACATAATAAAGCATAAACAATAGTCATATCCAATCAAATGTAAAGATAAGAGCCGACAAACCGTTGCATATCACTCTACCATGCACTTTCCTTTTAGCCACAAAAATCGGGACGATGCAAAGGCAGCATCGAACTCGAAGCAGCACTCCTGGGACAAACATGAATAATATATCTCAAAACATGCCACAACAGTACACAATCAACAACCAATACGCTAGCGCACCTACAAGCAAACCCGTCGCACTTAACTCAACTTCATCAACTCAACTTCGTAACTATTTTCTACAACATGAAAAATATCAAAATATAATATTTCTAGAATCTACAGAAAATTATCTAGCTAATAATAGTTATGACCATAATTTAATTACGACATATAATGCACGTAATTACACAATCTTCACAACTGCTATCATTGGCGATGGAGTTCTGGATAGTAGTACTCCTTAGGTCGTAACATTTTAGTCGCTTATCTAAATTTAATGATCTTAGACTATCTGGAAATATAAGGAAACTATCTACAACTTTCCTAACCAAGCCAACCCATTATTCTTGACGAAGATACCGCAAAATCCCTCTATAAAGTTCTGCAGTACAACTTAACGAACTAGGGCACCACGAAAAGTCTAACTCCCATGACCAAACCAATCTAAATCATAAATAAACATCAATCTAAGATCAAACTAGGGTTGATCATCTAATTACCTATGAAAATCGACAACGATCATTGGCAGAGCGCGAAACCTAGCTTTCCTTCCTTCTTCCTTCCTCCTCTTCCTTGCTTCTCCTTCCTACTAGTTCCTTATTCCTTGTCTCTCCTTCACATCCACCACCACCACCACCAGCAAGTGGTTCGACAGAGAGGGGGGCGTAGGGGCGACAAGGGCCCTGGGCATGGAGGTGGTAAGGGCGCAGGATGGCAAGCGACGACTTGGGGAAGGTAGGGAGCTGTGGCTAGCAGGGGCCAGGGTAGGGCTTGGGGTGTGAGGGGAGGTAAGGCTAGGTATTTTGGCCATCTCCCCTCCTCTCTGCTTCTTATGTGGGTGGCCAAGTCCAACTCGGACTCGGTTGGGGCCCAAACCGGCCCACATACTCCCTCCTTTCCCTCTAAATCCTGAAAACTAATATTTTTAGCCCAATTATCTTTTAATCCGATTTCTATCCTTTTCTAATTCTTTTAATTAAACAGGGTATCACACCATGCATGTAAATACCTTACATGTACAAGTACATGTTTTCAAAATTTTTCGGTTATATGAATAAGCCAATGGCAAATTTGTCGAGTGGTTGCATGGTTAGTTGGTTCTAAATTTGCGTAAAAGTTGATTGTGCCTTTTCTTTTGAAAAACAAAACATCTAATACAAAATTTGTCGTGACATTGTCGATGTCAACCTTGCCCAACTCAAGATAAGAATTCCTCACAATAATAGAAAACATGACAATGAAAGCACTTCAAATTAGAATTCCACACAACAATAATATATTTGGTTGTTCAATTGTATCCATGCTATTTTTGTAACTGAAAGCACACTTAATAATCCATATTAGTTTCAGGTTTGCTTTCCGAGACTATCGAATTTGCATTCATTAATTATAGTATATCATTATTTGATCCATTTCACTCTAGTCGTTCTCGAACCAGCTGAAATCCAGAATAAATCCAATCATGGAAGCATCACTAGCATCACCCTTATCCACCCAATTTAAAAATTCCATGCAATAACGGAAGCACAATAATAAAAACACTTTAAATTAAGAATTCCTTACAAGAATAAATATATTCTAAGTTAAGAATTCCTTACAAGAATAAATATATTCTTGTAGATGATACACACGCTATACTCGTAAGTCATAACTAGTGTCGCATTTAATAAGTTTAGTTTCATGTTTTCCTTTTTCAACATCCAAATTTATATTCATAAGTCATGATATACCATTATTCAATCTGATTTCACCCTGTCATTCTCAAACCAATTGTTAAAAGCATAGCCAACGGAACCGTTGCTCAACTAATTTTTTTAATAAAAAATCCACATAACAACTAAAGCACATTGATATAAATCACTTCAAATTAATAATTCCATGCAACGATCAACATATTCTTGGTCTTAACAGTATCTACACTACATTCATAATCAGGTTCACATTTAATTAATCTATATTATTTTCATTTTTATTTTGCAAATTATACAAATTCGTAGATATTGTTAATACTTCATGGAAGTACCTCGGACATCACGCATGCCCAACCTAAATAAAGAATTCCATATAATAATAGAAGAACAACAATGAAAGCACTTCAAATTAATACTTTCACACAACAATCAATATATTTTTGTTGTTAACGGTATCCATGTTATATTCATAACTGAAGATGCATCCTTTGAATACCCAAATTAGGGATTTCCAACAATAACGGAAGCATAGTAATACAAGAACTTCAAAATAACTTACATGACAAATATTTTCTTTTCTTTTGTTAACGATATCCATTCTATGTTGGTAGTTGAATTCACATTTAATACAATATAGTTTTCACCTCGATCGCCCTTGCCCAACCCAAATTATGAATTTCACGCAAACACGATAATCAATATATTTTATATCATGATCCATGCCATGCTTGTAACCAAATTCAATGAAAACCCTACCCAATTTAAGAATTTCACATAATTACAGAAGCACCATAACGAAAGCACTCAAATTAATAATTCTACACAACTATCAATATATTCTTTTTGTTGTTAACGATATCCATGCTACATTCATAACTGAAGTTGCATCCTTCGAATAGTATAGTAATATAAGTACTTCAAAATAATACTTCTACATGGCAATTATTTTTTCTGTTAATGGTATCCATTCTATGTTGGTAACCAAATTCACATTTTATATGAGATAGTTTTGCCTCGGTCGCCCTGCCCAACCCAAATTATGAATTCCATGCAAGCACAATAATCAACATACTATCCATGCTATGCTTATAATTGGATTTAATGGAACACAACACATTTTAAGAATTCCGCATGGTTATGGTAACATGATAAATAAAAGGACTTCAAATTAATAATTCTACACAACAATCAATATATTCTTTTTGCTGTTAACGATATGCATGCTGCAATCGTAACTGAATTTGAATTTAATATGAGTTAGTTTTCACCCTGATTGCCCCCCGCCCAACCCAAATTTGATGCAACAACAGAACTACAGTAATGAAATCGCTTCAAATTAAGAATTCCACACAACAATCAATACACTTTATACCCGTGCTATACTTGCAACCTGATTTAATAGGACACAACCCAATTTAAGAATTCAAGCATGGTAATAAAAAAAAACTTCAAATTAATAATCCTACACGACACACACGCACACATATAGGGGACATATCTAGTGCTAATGGGTAATTGAGTGTTAAGGTGCTAATATCAATATTGACCGTTGGATCACGAAGGGTGTTTAATGTAGGACATTAGATGTGAGAGAATGTATACGTATTAATTAAGGCGCATTGAAGGTAAGAGCATGTAAGGTAATTAAATGGTTTGGTGGTGGGAGTCCGTATTAATCTTGGTTATTCAATCCAGATTCAACGATCAATATGATATTAGCACCTTAGTACTCAATTACCCATATATATATCTCATGCAAACGGTAACCATGTTACATTCATATCCGAATTCACATTTAATATGAGTTAAGTTTTAACATGCTCCCATGCCAAACCAAATAAAGAATTTGATGCAAATAAGGAAGCACAGTTGCGAAAAACACTATAAAAAATTCCACGCGACAATTATTATAGTTTTACCGTTTACGTTATCCATGCTATACTCACAACCGGATTCACATTTAGTACACATTTGATTTCGAGACCATCCAAACTCGTATTCCTAAATCCTAATATCCCGAGGTTAATCCGTTCGGTAACTCTGCTTCCGCCGCCGCTTCTTCTTCCTTTTGGCGACTGGTGAAGTGGTGAGGGTGACTGCTTCTGCCTTCCCGAAGCGGCTGGAATCCGTCGAGGCACTACCCACGTCACCGATCCTTCGAATACCCGGAATACCCGTCAGGCCCGGACACGTGCACGCCCCCCGCTCCGCGATCACGGCCGTCCAACTGTGCCCTTACACGATCGAACGGGCATAGTACGACAAGGGTTTTGCCCGCGGGCTACAAATAGCTCTCCTCCCATTCCTCGCCGCCTCTTGCCGGAGCCAGCCCCCAACCCTTATCAAACCCTAAACCAAAAAATACCCCCAAAAAAATCCGCAAAAACCCGAAAAAAAACACACCAAATCCTTCGGTCGGAGATGGCGGCGCAGGCGCAGGCGGCGAGCTCCGCGTCGGAGGGCGGCACCCCGGCCGCCGCGGCGGCCGCTGCGTTCCCGACGACGTCGCTGTACGTGGGGGACCTCGACGTCAGCGTGCAGGACGCGCAGCTCTTCGACGTCTTCGCCCAGGTCGGCGGCGTTGTGTCGGTGCGCGTCTGCAGGGACGTCACCACGCGGAGGTCGCTCGGTTACGCCTACGTCAACTACAGCAACCCCACCAATGGTGAGAGAGCCCCGTCTCCGATCCCTCCGCCGGTCGATTAGTTTTTTTTTTGCGCGTGTAGGGTTTCGATCGATTTTATTTTTAGGCGTCTAGGGTTTGGAGCGGTCGGATTTGGGGCGGTTAGGGTTTTGATGCGGTTTCGTCGATCGGTGGTTACGGTTGGTGTGTTCATGGCGGCGGGGTTGTTAGTGTCTTGATGCGTTTAGTGTCTGATATGCTGTACTTTTTTTAAGGCAGAAAGGGTTTCACTGGTCGACGAACAGTTTCAGGACGGAAATTGTGATTTTTTTACAGCAAAAAATGTTGTTCTATATCACTTAATTTGGAGGTTTAGGACTGTTGCCCACTTAGACGTACTAGTTTCCTTTTCTGGTACTTTCCCTCGGGTATGTGGATGTCACAAGTCTGGAGTGTATTACCTAAAACTGTGAAGCATACATTGTGATAAAATTAATCTAGTTGATGCACGTCTGTGTTTAGCGAAGGCGTATGTTTGCCCTATGCATGCATTTAGTTATCATGATTTCTGATTTGTGGAATAGTAATTGATGTTGTCCTGGTAGTTACATTTAAGAAATTGTTTCCATGACATCGAGATGTTGCAACTGATTTTTCCCAGTCACTTTTTCCTTAAGATGTATCTATTCCTTTTCTTATAGAGCCATGTGCATGCTTCTTCTTGCTTTGTCTGTAAGGCTTTTATTTTGTAATAAGTCTGCTTCATTTTTTAGTGGTTTTGTACTGATATTGAGGTATCTTGCAGCTGCACGGGCGCTGGAAATGCTCAACTACACTCCTATCAATGGGAAACCTATCAGGATAATGTATTCTAACCGTGACCCCAGCTTGCGCAAGAGTGGCGCAGCAAATATATTTATTAAGGTTTGTTTGTATATTCGATATTCTGAATGCTATTGTTGACTTGGTTATGTTGCCTGACTTCCTAACTTTCATGTTTGCAGAATCTTGATAAGTCAATAGACAACAAAGCTTTGTATGATACGTTCTGTGTGTTTGGAAACATTCTTTCGTGTAAAGTTGCAACAGATGCTTCTGGAGAATCAAAGGGCTATGGCTTTGTTCAGTTTGAGCAGGACGAGGCTGCTCAGGCTGCTATTGATAAACTCAATGGGATGCTTATGAATGACAAGAAGGTGTATGTTGGGCCTTTCATTCGTAAGCAGGAGAGGGATAATGCTCCAGGCAATGTCAAGTTCAATAATGTTTATGTAAAGAACCTATCTGAAACTACCACTGAGGATGACTTGAAGGAAATCTTTGGAAAATTTGGATCCATAACTAGTGCTGTTGTAATGCGGGAGGCAGATGGAAGATCCAAGTGTTTTGGATTTATCAACTTTGAAAGTCCAGATGATGCTGCTCAGGCTGTTCAAGAGTTGAATGGCAAGAATTTTGATGATAAGGAATGGTATGTCGGAAGAGCACAGAAGAAGTCAGAAAGAGAGATGGAACAGAAAGAGAAGTTTGAAAAGAACCTTCAAGAGGCAGCAGACAAGTATCAAAACACTAACTTGTATCTGAAGAACTTGGATGATAGTATCGATGATGAAAAGTTGCGTGAACTTTTTGCTGAGTTCGGCACTATTACTTCCTGCAAGGTTTGCTTAGATTTTCACCTACTGATGCATACACGACTTTATGCTTCCCAATTTATGGTACTAATTGAAACTATGTCATAGGTAATGCGGGATTCAAATGGTGTTAGCAGAGGTACTGGATTTGTTGCTTTTAAATCTGCTGAAGATGCTTCCGAGCTGTAAGATGGATTTGTAATCTTTGTACATAATTTTTAGTGCGCCTTTGTGGGAAAAAATAAATTTATTTTTCTTGTGGTGATTTCTCCCATGTAGCTTGCGGAAATGAACAGCAAGATGGTTGGCAGCAAACCAATTTATGTTGCACTTGCACAGCGCAAGGAAGACAGGAAAGCAAGGCTGCAGGTGAGAATCTTTGTTGGGTGAAATGGTGGATGCCTGATTCAGTTTTTCATGGTTCTCCTATCCTCCCTATTTGATGCAGAATTTCAAGCTATGTGGAGAGTATTTTCTCACATAGTTTGTCAACAAATCCTACGCGATTGCAAATATTTTTTTATATGTATATATATAACACTGCAGACATGCTATCTAATTGCTCCTATTATTTAATTTATGGGCATACTGTTTTTTATGATACTAATGCATAGTAGCTAAATAATTTTTCTGAGATGTCTTAAACTCTTAATATGCAGTTGTAATATGAATATTTTAGATTATAAATTGAATTGTTGTGCTTTAGTGAATTTGTCTTCACTCACATGACTTCTTTGCTCTTCAATTATAGTATGAACTATGAAGTCTGTCACTCATGTTGCTGTTTGTTACAGGCACAATTTTCACAATTGCGTCCTGTTCCGATGGCTCCTTCAGTTGGCCCTCGCATGCCCATGTTTCCTCCTGGTGTTCCTGGAGTTGGTCAGCAACTGTTTTATGGTCAGCCACCTCCAGCGTTTATCAACCCTCAGGTGAGTAGTGTTAATGTTTATGATGGATATAGGGTTTGCCATCTAGCTAAATAGAAAGTTAATTTAGTATCATTACTATGTCCTTTTTGGTTCTTCATGTGATCGTATTCTGTTAGGTATAGTGTTAACTTTTTCTCACTGGTCTTACTCCTGACCCATGGTTTGATGTAATTGTGTGCCATTGTAACTAAGTTACCAGTCTGCTTTCGAACCAACCAATGTATTCAACGTTTTGTTGTTAGCGTTTCTTGGTTGCCATTAATCCTACTGTTCCAACTGCCAGTCTTAGCTGAAAAAATCTTGGTCAAGGGCACTTGTTAGATGTAGGTGAACAAGCTTAAGGGTATTCTTGTTTGAAGAGCATGTTGGTCCTAGGATATAGGATGCTATGATATTTAGGAGGTACTGTTCAATTGTTATTCCTCATCTTCTTTGGTTTGAGGAATATAGTGAATTGATTCATTATAGCGTTTCTCATGTCTACAACATCAATAGAAAACGAAAATAAGGTTATGTCACAAAAACTCGTTGGATGGCATCATGAAGGTCCAACCCATCCTAGGATTGACGCCATTCCTTATATCAAGCATCCCTATAGTAGCTTATATTACTCTTCACATGTTTTAGTGTGATAGTGTATTTGCACAGGCTGAAGTCGGTACAGAGTAATGAAGGTTTTGCCATTGGTTGCTATTTTAGTGTCCTACCTGTGCTTTTATTTTATTTATGAAACACCTGCGCTAGTGTTAGAATAAAATGGTATATGGAAAGTTAAGCAGACTATCTGCGCTATAAATTTAAGTGATAGTAGGGTAGGGTTAACTTGATGTTACGGCTGATGATTTTATTTTCTCTTTTGATTCCTTCCTTAGATGTCCGCAGCCGTTCTCCCTAATTTCCCTGTTTTCTGGAGATTACTTGTCACTTCTTATCCCCCTTGTTTGTCTTAAGTACAATTTGTTGTTTTTCATGTGTTCTTGGCATATAAGTTTGTTTATGTATAGAAAATGACAAAAAAGCCAGCAGAAAAATTTGAATGGATTAATGTCTTCTATGTTGCCTTTACTCTGTTTGATTGATGAATTGGCATTCTGCATTTTCAACATTGCACTATGTAGTATTTTCTCATTTAGTTTTGTAGTACTTATGTAACTTCTTATGGTTGATCAAAAAACATGCAGCACAATCTACAGTTTTGCTTGCTTTCTGTTGTGTTCCATCATGTAGGAGTAGAATTTTCTTAATGCTTTGACGTGCAATATATTTGTACTTGCATCTTGGGTTGACAAAACTGTACTCTTTTTTAGGCTGGATTTGGCTTCCAGCAACCCCTCATGCCTGGTTTGAGGCCAGGTGCAGGTCCAATGCCAAACTTTATCATGCCTATGGTTCAGCAAGGACAGCAACCACAGCGCCCAACTGGTAGGCGTGCTGGTGCTGGTGGAACCATGCCGATGGGCCAGCAACAGGTATGCTGCACATAGTTATGCTTTCTTCGTTTGCTGAATACTAAATGATTTATTGTTAACATTCAGTCTTTACCTTTGCTTTAACATGCCCTTAGGTACTTAGATCCTTTTATAGGGGAGACACTATTTTTCTAAAGGAGTATAGAACCATACTCTGAAATTCATGTATGCTGCAGATGATGTCTAGGGGTGGCCGTGGCTACCGCTATCCTACTGGACGTGGTATGCCTGATCCTGCCTTGCATGGTGTTGGGGGTGTGATGCCATCCCCATATGAGATGGGAGGAGGGATGACTATGAGAGATGCTGGTGCGTCACAGCCTATTCCAATTGGAGCATTGGCTACTGCACTGGCTAACGCAGCCCCTGATCAGCAAAGAATGGTCCGGGAACTATGTGCCCTCTGTTTTCTGTGCATTGTTTTTTTTATTGGGGAAGACATTTTTTCTGGAACTTTTTGACCTTGTATTGTTTATAATTGCAGATGCTTGGTGAGAACTTGTACCCTCTTGTTGATCAGCTGGAGCGTGACCAGGCTGCCAAGGTGACTGGCATGCTTCTGGAGATGGATCAGACTGAGGTGCTGCACCTGCTTGAGTCGCCAGACGCGCTGAAGGCCAAGGTTGCTGAGGCCATGGATGTTCTCCGCTCCGCTCAGCAGCTCCAGACCACACCAGAGCAGCATCTGGCTTCTCTCTCGCTGAATGACGGCGCCGTCTCTTCCTAAGCAGAACTGCCAACAATTTTTGCTCCATAGCTATCTCATCTAGACTGCAAATGACTTGGTTACTTGGTTTATTGGAGATTTAGCTTTTATCAGTAGTTGAATTAGGGGTTCTAGGCTTGCGTGGATTGGTTATTTTGTTGAAGTTATTATCAGGATGTTACTGAAATTATCTGGCTTTTTTCTTATATTTGTGAGCATTGTTTGGTGATAATTGCTTGTGGTTCTTTGTGATGTGTTGTAGTAATCGTGTAATCGTGTGAATATGCTGGCAGGACGGAATCTTAGGCTAGCACTTCGCCATCAATGTCATGGGCTACTACTGCCTGGTACTAAACTATCCAAACGATTTTGGTTGCTTGAACATTAGTAGGTTTCCAAGATTAGTAGTACGACTGAAGTCAGGTCTCAATGGAGAAAACAAGATACTTGGTTTCCATTTGATCCCTGTCGTAGCAAAAGCGAACTATACAGTAAAAGAGGGGGATCTCGGACAAGCTCAGGAGGGCTTTGGGGTCCTCAAGAAGACTAGCCAGTAACAAGAACGAGGAGATTGTTATTGCTAACGAATTCGTGTTTGCTCTTTTTTCCACCCCACAAGGGGGGGGGGTGTGATCCTCTATTTATAGTCCCCTGTGAGGGTTTTGTACATTACCTTTCTGACCATACAATGGTACTGTATTAGTAGGGGTTGTAAGGATATTTCCCACTTCTACGTTTAAGCCTTGGTCCATGGTAGGCGCTCCTGGACTCGGTTCACCCTGACAGAGCTTCCGGTCCAAAAGCGGTAGCAGGGGTCCTGCTGCTCTGGGCCTCGCGGGGCTTCGGGGACCTTCGGGGTGCTTCGGCCCCGTCCCGCGGGTGGCCCGGAGGTCCTCTTGCCCGGCCACGCGGGCTTGGGGCTCTCCGGGTGCGGCGCCCGCCCCGAGGTGGGACGGAGGTCCTGCTGCTCCGGGCCTCGTGGGGCTTCGGGGCCCTCCGAGGTGCTTCGTCTGGGCGTTGTGGCCGGTGGGGCCACCCCTACGACAATCCCTAAGTGAGTAATTGATGACAAACTATAGTGTTCATGAAGCTTAAGGACCTTGTGATTATAAATGGTCTGAAGTAAGGTTTGGATCATTTTAGATGCTATGTTCTTATTTTACTTTAGTTGTACTATTAAGAGGGGTTCAACGCTAGTAGTTTAAGCTTAATAAGGTTGGTGCACACTAGGTCCTCTAGCTCTACGTCCAGTTAGAGAATTCCAGGGATCAAGTTTTAGCTCAGTGCTTCTCAAACTTTGGATCTTTTGGAGCTAAGTCTGAAAATTCTCAACAGAGGCGGAAAATCCGGCCTAGGAATTCCATTGAGGCAGAAAATTGATCCAGGGAGGGATTTCATCGCGTTCCCGAGTTTTTCAATTGAGGCGGATAATCCAAGTTTAGGCGGATCATTTATTTTTTTGGCTTTGAGAAGTTGAGGGCGGATGATCCGGCTCAACTGGATCAGAAGGTTTCCAAGATTAACTAAGTTGGAAGGAAACTCCCTAGGGGAGCGTCTCACGTGAGGCCCTCCCCCGGGCTGTTGGATTCGGGGATGGATAGAGATGGAGAAAGGCCTCACATGAGGTCCTCCCCCATCCCATTTTTTCCCACTAAGTTTGAGGCGAATGATCCGGATCGGCCCGTACCATCGAGGTGGATCATTGGTCCAGACGGTTTCAGGTACAAGTCATGTGGGACTCGGATGATCCAGGTCGAGGTGGTACGTTGAGGCGTATCATTGGTCTAGAGCCGTTCAAGCAAGAAGTTGTGTGAGGTGGATGATACAGCCTAGCTGGATTATCCAGGTAAGCTGGATGATTCAGGTCAGGCATATTATTCAACCTTATGTAACATTAAAAAAATATGACCGTTAGAGTCATTTATTTTTTGAACCAAGGCGGGTCATCTGGGTTGAGGCGGATGATTCTGGTTTGCAGACAACTTTTGAGAATTATGTATACCGTCTAATTTTTGAAAGTGGGAGCTATGTATTCGGACCATAGGCGTTCAAGTTACCTATTATGTAGCTAGCCTAATCTTGAGACTCCTATTATGTAGCTAGCCTACTGGGAGAGTGTAGGATCAAGGATAACCGACTAGAGGGGGGTGAATAGGAGGTTTCTAAATTTTCTTGATCAAATTACCGAAATTAGCAAGATACTCTAATCAAAGATAATTATCACAATCTATGCTCTACAAAAGTAAGTGCAATAAGTAAAGACAAGAATTAACCGCACAAGGACAAGGGGGTTTTTCCCGTGGTATCGAAGATTTGTCGATCTTCACTAGTCCACGTTGAGGAAGCTTGACCACTCAAGCCGGCTCCACAAATTGAGCCTACCCTCGATCACTTGGTTGTTCTTCCTCCTCTCCGGAGTTGGTGAACACCGACCAATCACAAACGGCAACGGGTCTCTTCACAAGCTTCTTTGAAGAGATCACCGAGCGACCTTCGCCAAGTCGTCTAGGTGCCGACAAGCACCAAGAGAATAGAACTTGAACTTCACTTGACGACAATCAAGAGCCAATGGATCAACTAAGAATGCAATGCTCTTGTTCTTGCTCACTTCCTCACAAATGTATGCAAAGAGAGTAAATGAGGAGTGAGAGGAGTGCTCAAGGCTCAAATGAATTGAATGAATGCTCAACAACACGTCCTTAAGCTGGTGGGGGTGTATTTATACCCCCAACAACCAAATATGACCGTTATGCGTAAAATCGAGGCAAAACTCGGAAATCGGAAGTTCGCGTACAAAGTGCGGAACTTCCGCCTTCACTCGAGTGCTTCGTAGCTGTCATCACGGTGAGCATTAAATGCTCTAAACTAGCCGTTGGATTTATGTGCGGAACTTCCGCCATAAGGATTCAGTTCTTCCGATTAATCGGAAGATCCGCTTTACAATGGAACTACCGCACTCGTAAAAGCGGCTAAGTCCCAAAGCGGGTGCTCTGGAAAAACCGACCGCGCATAATTGAACAAGCGATTAATCGGAACTTCCGCTCATTTCATTGCGGAACTTCCGCTGAGAATTTGGCTAAGTCCGAAAAAGGATGCTCTGGAAAAATCAAGCGCGAGTTTTGAAGCATCCGATTCATCGAACTTCCGCTCATTTCATTGCGGAACTTCCGCACCTCGAAATCGGTTAAGTCGAAAAGGATGCTCTGGAAAAATCAAGCGCAGCTTTTTGAGCATCGATTAATCGAACTTCCGCTCATACCATTGCGGAACTTCCGATTGTGTTCTGGAAAAATGATTTTCTTTTTAAACCAAACCAAAAGAACATGCATGATCCTAAGTTGATCCAAAGGCATAAATGAGATGCTTTCAAGCTACTAGACAAGCTCCCCCTTAATAGTACGACATTTATCCTATAATCCGGTCTTCCTTCATACTCCGAAGACCGGTAAAATCAAAAGGGGTCCTAGTCTATTTATACCTTGTCTTTGAGATCAACTCCATCTTTTAAACATTCTTTGACATGCAGCTCCTTGGATTCACTTTGTCATTTGGGACTATACCTTGTAAACACTTCAACAAACATGTTAGTCCCATATTCACATAATGTCATTAATTACCAAAATACAATTTTTAGGGGCCTAGATGCTTTCAGAGAGTTCAAGGGTGCCTTGGAGCTTTGATTGAAGATGTTGCGTGCTTTAAAGGGTAGATTAGGCTTATTTGTTTGTATCACTCCTAATTGCTTGACCTTGTTGGTTCAAGTGATCTTCTTAGGGTTTATTACTCTTGTAAATCAGCATTTCCTAGATGGCTTGGAGGCATGCTTTGGTGACCTTCCAAGGAGGAGCTCGTGGAAGGTACCAGGAGGGTTGTGAAGGTTCGAAATCCACCTATCCGGAGTGGAGAAGTACTACCACGAGTGGTGGCTTAATGCCTTGCGCGGCGTCAAGTCACAGTGATACTCTTGCGAGAGTGCTCTAACAAGGAGGGGACGCGGCGATACTCTTGAGAGTGCTCTAACAAGGAGGGGAGACCGCTGAATCTCCGATATTTCGGTTGCAAGATTGGTTGTGTTCTTGTCTCATTTACTTTCTCGTTTACTTTTTCGCTCTTTCAATTCCTAAATCACTAGACTTGTGCAGGTTTGGAATAAGGTTGCAAAAACTTCACTAGATTTGTGTAGGAGTTGTTTGATTACACTAGTTGATACATAGGCATATTAGGTTGAGTTAGAAGAGTAGAATTTTTCTTTAGCCATAGTTTGAAAAAGATTTCCAATTCACTCCTCTTAAGCATTCGATCCACTTCAATGATTGATAGTCCTTTCCGCCCAATCGGAGGGAAACACACATATTTCAGAACACATTTGTAGCCTTATCTTCCTGGAAAAGCCTTCTTAAACACTTGAAAGGTTTCAAACTTTTTTCTTCTCCCACCCCACGTTATTCTAGCCCGCACCCCCACCCTCCAATTTGGGTAAAACAACGACATGGTAATGAAGGCGGCAAAGGCCAAAACCAGCAATTTTCAATTTATTTTGGCTTTCCAAAATTCAAATCGTTACCAACTCTAAATCCGAGTAGTTATTTTATTAATAAAAAACGTTAAACCGAGTATTTAATTTGAAATCTGTTTAAACCGTTGTGTTCCTTGCAACAAGACCAACAAAATAAGATGCATGCTAGCATATATTATGGCTTCACTTCGTATTAGTATATTTCAGTTGCTGTAATAGTTTTTCTAAGAATGAATTTCACTTTGATCATGTAATCTTACCATAGTTTCACTTTGCATCATTCTTAACAAATCTTTTCATTTTGCACCACCTCTTCTTAATTTTTATTTTACTTTGCACCAAGGGAACATCTTGTTAGCGAGAGGGAAATATGAGAGGTGTACGGGGAGTTTGCCGGCAACAAGACACATCTGGCGAGGTGACAGCAACCCAAAAGATAGAGAGAACGAGCCATTTTGTTGTCGCCTTTGTTGCTATGACCACTATGGCGATGCTCTGGCTATT
Organism: Hsuehochloa calcarea; assembly: GCA_036346395.1. Classification (NCBI taxonomy): domain Eukaryota; kingdom Viridiplantae; phylum Streptophyta; class Magnoliopsida; order Poales; family Poaceae; genus Hsuehochloa; species Hsuehochloa calcarea. The sequence continues at coordinate 38,009,956 of CM070610.1, forward strand.
CTTCTCTGCTTTTGACCCATTTTCTAGCTCCATCTACCCCATTTCTCCATCTCGTACCTCGCAGACGCCTTCCACATCGCCGTTCATCATCGACGAGCACCAAAGAAGACGACCAAATCCTTACATTGGTGTAGAGTGCTACACATGGTAACAGGGGCGGAGCCAGTGCCGGCCCAGGCCTCGGGTCGGCCCAATGTATTTTGGCCCAAAATCATATTGGAGCTGTTAAAATACGTTTCTCAATATGATTTTTACATGTCATTTTTTGCTGGGCCTCGGGCCATTGCCCGGGAGGCCCGAGGCCCAGCTCCACCCCTGTATGGTAAGAAGAGGTGGTGCAAAGTGAAAAGATTTGCTAACGGTAGTGCAAAGTGAAACCCTTGTAAGATTACATGGTCTAAAGTAAAATTTACTCTATTTTTTTATTTGTCACACGGGTTCGTTCGTTTTGTTAAACTAAAGTCTGTGTTAGCAATGAATACAACACGATCAACAAAAAAAGTCTGATATTTGACATATCTATTTTTGTTCAGTAGTACCTTCGACTTGTTTTGGTAGTAAATAAAATATTCTTGTCTTATTAAGCGCCATTTAGAATATTCAAAAACATATATTTTTTCTTTTTTTGGAAGGTGGGTGATGTGAAACCAAATAGACAAGATGACCAATAGAGCACCCCTTGGATGGTACATATGAACCTTTGTAAAGTTAGGTTAGCAATAGGCTCAATCCCTTCCTGGCTTTTTCACCCAAACCAAGCTCGGCTCATTACGGGTATGTTTGGGACGTCTTCGGCTTCGGCTTTAGCTTTTCGCCAAAAAAACAAGAAGCCGTCCCAAACAGAAGGCTTTTCATAGTCGCTTTTGGTCGAAGTCGCTTCATGTCTAAACGTGCGGAAGCCGGAAGCCGCCCGTAGAGAGCTTCCGCGGCTTCCCGCAGCCTTCATTCTGAAATTACCTGTCGAATGCCACTCCATAAAACCCGCCCGCTCGGCTCCCTCCTCCTCCCCTCGGCGACCACCTCCTCCACCTCCCCTGGCACCGACCTCCTCCTCCCCCGGCGCATCCTCCTCCCGCGCCGCTGCGTCCTCCCCCCTCCCCCACGGTGGCATCGCCCAGATTCAGATCTGGATCTAGATCTCGCCCGCCTCCTCCTCCCACGCCGCTTCCTCGTCCTCCGCCGACGGCCACCCGCCTCCTCTTCCTCACCCTCTACTTTGTCGTCGTGCGCAACGAGCAGACCTTCTCCCGCTTCTTCTGCTTCAACACCATGCAGGCTGTCACGCTCGACGTGCTACTCATCTTCCCGATCTCCTCGTGTAGTAATTCGCGCCTTCCGGTGACGGGATTGGGCTCGAGTTCTTCCAGAGCATGGAGAGCACCGTCTTCCTCTTCTTGCTCATCTGCCTGGTCTACAGCAGGGGCGCGTGCTTGCTCGGGAAGACGCCATGGATGCCCATCGTCGCAGATGCAGTCGAGCGCTAGGTGATGTGAGCTTGCTCGAATTTTGCTGATGAAAAGGGAAAAAGAATCTGATATGCATAAACATCTCGATGGTTCATTGATGTTTGCGAATCACAATTCACAAGTTTAGTATAGTACTACAATGGTTGTTTACAGTTTAGTCATCAATTTAATGGATGAAATTATGGAAGGTTGATACAATGACATTACAATCCAGTGTATGACCAAATGAATTGAATTGAGAACTTTAGAGAGAGCAATACACATGCACATTCTGGAATCTGAACTGCATTTGCAAATGATGAATGAGCAATTTGGGGAGGTTTCTCACTGTCTCCCCAAAGCAACTTCCTCGGTATATGAATGGAAGCTTAGTAAATTGTGATTGCAATACAAATAAAAGAATTGCATCAGTTGTGGTGTGCTGCAGCAAAGTCCTTGTCTGAACTTGGTGATGTTTGATTTTTCTAGTTTAGAATAGAGATGTATATTTGTGTTAACAACATAGTAACAAAGTAGTTAAGTGGGCAATAAGAAAGGGTGGAAAGGATGTATTTAAGGTAAGGTTTTGATCAAATTGATACAATGAAAGCATTGGACTCTGCTACTCTTATTGTAATTATATGCATTAATGCATGTTCCTGTTACATATGCTATATGGCCATACCCATATTTTAATCTTTTAATTTCTGAATTCTTAGGACAGGGTTTGTACCTTGATCAAATTATGCTCGGCAGAACATTGTTTATCTCATGGTAGAAAATATCCCACCTTAATTCATAGTAATGCAATATTGTGCTCCTCTGGTTAGACAAAATGTACTTGCCATGTTGTGTTGACCTATTGCAGATTCTTGAGGTTCCAAGTCTCTTGGAGGAAGGTTCTTATGTTGTGAAGAGGAACACTCCGAAACAGAAGCAAGAGAACAATGCAAAATAGAGTGGAGGATGTTGTCAGTAGTTCCATTTATTGGATGCAACCAGCTCATGATACCTAGACCTAGTTGCTCTTGAATTCTGATGTAAATGAGTTGTATCTAAATGCCCATTGGTGCAACCGATGGAAGTAAATGGAGAAATAACCACTCGAGGTTTTGGTGTGAATGGTGAAAACTGTACACAAAAAAACCCTGATTTTTTTTTCTTGTTTTCTTGATGTAGCAATTTGGTTTGCTGCTTGTAATGAGATCCAGTCAGCTAATTGCTTCCATACTAGTATGCGTGGAACTGATAATTGAGGAGTTGGCTCTGTTTTCTTGTATCAGGTATCGTTGGTTAGCTATGGAAGCTCTGCATTCATGTCAAACATTTTTTTCGGATCAATCTATACCAAATATTGTGTTAGTTTGTACTTAATTATCGGCAATTGCCGTTAGTTCTTATTAAATATCGTTAATTGTGTTAATTAGAGTGTTAGTTGCTATTAATTATCGTTAATTGCCGTTAAACGACGTCAAACAAGTTAATACTTGCTTGGCATTTTAGATATTTTTTTGCCTCATAAGCTGCAGCCAACATACTTAAAAGCTAGATAACCAAACACTAAATCTCTTTAGCCCAACCGTTCAGCTCTTGCCCAATTAAAACCACTTTTTAGAAAATCACAGCGTGCAAAAACAGACCCTACATCAAGCAAGTTGGGTAAGCAGGCCTTGTCTAACGCTGCAGGCCCAAATCTATTTTGCAAAGCCATACCTAATTTGAGTATGCCTTGGACCAGCCCAATTCACTATTGGGTCTAAAATCCTAAGCTTGACCCTAAACTTGACGGTGAGCCTCTTTTTTTTTTTGACATGTTACTTGATTATAAAAGTGAGATAAACCCATCCAAGAGAAAAGTGAGATAAACCAAACCAAAATGGAAGCCTAGATGACGGCTGGTACCCCACGTTCCACCTAAAACCGAATTGCCCACCGTTTGATCGAATCAGAAGACTCACGTAGCCCCTTCTCAAGTAATAGGTTTTCACGGCTCATGTTCTTTGACACGCCTCTCTCCTATCCTCTCCTCCACCGCCGCCACCAGCCAATCTTGTCACATCCACCTCTCGCATCTCCAACGTTGCCATCGACAATTCTTCTCCCTCGTCTCACCTCGTTTAGTTTCCTGGCACGGTGGCCGCTACCGGTGACTGGCGCCGACACCACTCGCCGCAGCGCCCGTGTCGGGATCCAAGGTGGGATGTGAGTGATTCCTCAGGCGCCTTGGGGTGCTTCCATCGCCTCACAATCCTCCTGGCCGTCGTCGCACCGCTAGCGTTGCTGTCCCGTTGGCAAGGGTGAAAACGACAATATTTCTTAACTGAACTTTTTTTACTCTTTCTCAGCCAAACTTGCTGTGGTGTAGCGGGACAGTAGATGAGATCAAGAAGCGTGGAGTATTGGCGCATTTGGCATTATTGATACACGAATTAGCAAATGTAACATCCTCTGTACGTTAATTGAAAAAATGGCACCGCGGAGGTGCACGTGGGCTTGTTTGTGCCCCGCGCGGGCGGGGGGCGGGGACATTCCTCCACCGTGCCCTTGGCATGCCCCTAGAGGCCGGACCTCCTCTTGTCCGTGCGCCCCCACTGCCGTCATTTCATGTGTTTTTTTTAATGAAAATTGTCTGAATTATTTCATATGATAATAATATTTTGGTTTAGGGTTAGCATGCACGATGTTGTCACGATTGTATTATTTTGGAGAACCAATTGGAAAAGAGTACGAAATTTGAAATTGACAAAATTTGGGAATAAAATTTGAGAGGCTTCATAATGTAGTTGCGAATTACATGGCGAAGCAGGGTTTGGTTACATGCATTAAAAACAACAGTATGCACGAATCAATAAACAGAAAATCTATAGGATGCATGTGCACCTTTTTGGAATAAAAAATATGGTGAATTGGAACGAAGTTAATTAGTATCAGTAGCCCATCAATCCCTTCCCCTTGTCTCTTGACTGCCTGTGGCGGCGGCGGCGGCCAGTCTCAAAGGCTGCCTTGTTCTGCGAGACGGGCTGAAAGATTGAATAATGTTAGCAGAACGTAAGGCGAGATCAATAACCAGGATGCAAATTGAACATAAGTTACCGCTTCGATCTGGAGTGTGCTAGGGTGACGAAGAGAGCTAGGACGATCACCAGTCTCACTAGCAGGATCCTTCCCCTTGTGGACCGGTGCCTTTTCAATAGGGTCGGGTATGTAAGGTTTCCAGCATCAGAAGACCTCGGGTCGCTTCACGTAGTTGAACATGTGCTTCTGCTCGATGAACGCCCTATCGCACATGTCCGGGCCATTGATCCCTTGGAAAATGTTGCAATGCATCTTCAGTTGCCATTATGCGCGGATGAAGTTAGGGATACGTGGAATCCAACGTAAGATGTTAAAATCGATGTTTGTGTAAAATTCACTTACGAGGATATTTCCATACGTGTAGTATGCCCGGGCGGTGGTCGCCATGTGTATGGACTGAATGATTCAAGCTGGTTCTTCGCACACACACTACATGCATGGAAAGTCTGGTGGTACCAACGCATCCTTCATAGAATAATTCAAGTAGGTTTTAGCCCTTTTGGCAAGCTACTTGCGCTTCCACAACATCTTCGCATAGAAGTCCGACGTCTCCAAGGCTGACTTAATGTTATGCTCTAGCTCATAGAACAAGGACGAGTCAATTTGGAACAAATAGAATACCAAAATACATACCCGTTAACATAAAATGGCGTACACAAAGACGCAAATATTATAACACTACTTGTTAACATAAAATGATGGTCCGCTAATATGCAAAAAGTATAATTAATTACGACACAGAATGACGCCTAGACGAGCTCGGTTTGTTGGGGCAATCCTTCATGGAGTGGCTAAGGGTCTTGCTTATCCAGCAATTCCTCACGTGGCTCTGGCCCCCACACTAGTTGTCATCCATTTCGTTTTGGAAGTGCCGCGTCTGCTGTTGTCCTTTCCCAGTTGCCTTCAAGGCTATGTTTGGGCCTCATTTCACCCTCTTTGGCCAAAGATCGCTATAGTTCATGTCCATACCATACGAGTGGAGCTCAACACTCCATGTCTCAAAAACATGGTGCATGTCATAGTATTCAAAGATGTATGACGTAGATATCTGCCAAACTTGCGCGCATGCCTTGTACACATACGAGCATGGCTTGTGCACGAGCTTTGACTTGTTGCAGGAGCATGTAGCCACATCACCGAGGGTGGAAGCATGTTTTCTTTCCCCCTTGGCATGAATATTGATATATTTCTATCTCAGCCGGATCTTGTACTTCCTCCTCAAACCATTGATCACTTGGGTGTTGTGTGTACGAGCTTTCTGCATCTTTTGGTCCATATACCGTTGCATGTTCTCGGACCACTACTTCCCTTCTTCCAGCTGCCGCTTCTCTACAGTGGCTCTATTTACGAAGTAATCGACCATGTGAGTGCAGGTCTCCTCAACGATCATGGTGATAGGGAGGCACCGCACACCTTTCAGTATGGTGTTGTACACCTCAGACATATTGGTTGTCATAATGTCGTACCTCGCACTGTTGATATCATACAAATGTGACCATTTCTCCAACTTAGAATGGTGGAGATTAATCCACTCGGAGAAACTGATGGGGCTCATGGATTCCCTTATCACTAGAGCTGGCCAAATGGGTTGTCTTGGGCCTAGGTATGGCATGGATCTATTCGAGGCACGACATAACGACGCAAGGTGGCTCGGGCCGCCTAGGTATGTAGCACGGATCGGTGCACAACACGACCGATCTTTCGATGAGATTGATAAATATCGATTTTGGTGGAGGCGACTCTCGCGATCCGACTACAACTTGTCCCATTTTTTTATATAATTTTCGTATTTCTAAATTCTGATTTTTTAATTTTTTTAATTTTGGGCCTAACGACTAAGTGGACGCAGCTAGCATTGCGCCTTAACAATCGTTGAACCAACTCCGAGATGTTATTGACATGCTGGAAGCACGATCAACCTGACCACGAAGGTCTATTCCTACATGCAATCGAATAACACGCAAGAACAAGATAAAACGCAAAATGATGTTTTGCAAATATTTATGAAATTTGATAAGGTGGAATTCCGAAGGATGTCTTAACAGGTGGTCGTTCGACACAACTGAAGAATAATAGTTTGCACAAGGACTAAACCTTAACTCAACGAAATCCAAGGAAACTAGAGGGGGTGCGTCCTCCTTAAATAGGGGACGAGGAACCACAAATCTAA